>CM061914.1:107577604-108003517 GCA_031002005.1 Vandiemenella viatica
AGACAAACAAAAAACCACCAAACAGAACTCAACACAATAAAGGAAATAGCAACAAAAAATGGATATAAATCACAGACAGTTGACACAATAAACAGAAAAATCACAAACAAAATGGAGAAAGAACAGACAATAACTAACACAACCAAACTTCAGCCACCCAGTACCCAACAGACAAGGACACCCACAACACAGACAATTCAAAACAAGTCACAAACCACAAAAAAAACACTGAAAATAAAAGTAAATGGTATTCAATGACATATTCCAACAAATAAACACACAGAATCACAAACATTAAAAACTTGAACAAAATAATTAATTGCATTCAATATGACCTTTTGCAAAACTCAGTTGTAAAAATTAATGTTTGCCAGTATTCTCTTAATTGTCTTTATAACATAGTCTATGATTGTTTTCACTATGACTAATATTATATGTGTGTGTATTAACCATAACATGTTTCGTATCCGTGAGGTCCTTCCTCAGCAGTGAACCATGAAACAAGAAATAAATAAAAATAAATAAAATAAAATATGGTGGTGAGAAAAAAATCTTTGCTATTTCATGAAATATTCAGTATTCAAAAGGCAACTGTGTAGTAAGTTAGCGCATCATTCGACGAAAGATAAATTGAATATAATTTCACACAATTTATCCATCCTGCCATTCCGACACATATACCGTTCTGAGTGAAAAATTTTAGTAAAGGGAACAGTGAATGTAGATTATCCGAGGGTGAGACATCTGTCATATTATCCATGTTGAATCAGTATTTTAAATCTTTAAATGTTTCGCATATTGTAAACGGTCACCATATGCACTTTCTCAAGGCACACAGCCGAAACCACGCTACATTCGAGGAGAGATGGTGTGGTATTTTATATATTATCTCCATTGCAAATATATTAGAAACCTTCAAATTAAGGTGTGGAAACTGCAATTTAGAAGAATTTTTCTTATGACCGGGGCAAAGCATCAAGGTTTAACATACTGGCGCTTTTTAATTTGTCAGTTCATCACGTAGGAAAACTGTGACACTAGCTGAAGGGTTCTTAAAGTATTGACTTATGAAACTCAACTCAAAGTTCTTAGTAATATTTCCAGTTTATCATACACTCACTTTGTCAAATATCTATAAGCCTAGGGGATTTAAAAAAGCCGGAGCCGTTTGTTCAGTCGGTTGTAGCATCGTGAAGGTTTCTGGCAATGACACGAAATTATCTGGTTCGTTTCCTGGTGGTGGAAGGAATTTTCATCCTCAGGACCTGGCGGGCACGATATGATAGGTGGTGACACACAATTCCTAATCTCCAGATTGTGCACAAAACTCGTGGGTTATATCACAAACTTCTCGGTAGTGCGTGTGGAGTAAGGGTTTACGGCACAGTTGGTGATTCGTCTGTCGGTGGGGAGGTTAAGTCTGGCAGCCTCTTGATGTCTTTCGAAAGAGTAGGCCTGAATTTGCCGACACCGGGTTCCACCCTCTTTTTTCTTTGTCTCTCATTTCATAATGCACAAACAATATTTTATACTTAACGAATACAATCAAAATCCATTCACACCTGCAATAATAAACACGAACATTCTCCGGCGAAGGCAACGGGTAAACCACCACAGTTCATATTTCCAACAGCGTTCCTACAGTGTAGTACATCCTCCACCAACAACGCATGGCGTCAAAAGGAGAAGAAGATTTCAAAAAGTAATACCCATTAAAGGGGGTAAACGGAGAAATATCTAGAAAATAGTAGTATGTTACATCATTTACGATTTATTTTAAATTTCCGTAGCAATATTGTAGACAATTACTTTTACACTACACTATTTTTTAATATAATATCTATTAATGTTAGAAATAAATTGCTCAGCACCTCCCTTGTTGAATTACTCAAGTCCATGACTCCATTATCTATTTTTTACATTTCTTTATGCCTCAATAATTCATGGTAATGGTCGCCTTTCGTATCCCTCTAGGCAATTTCATTTATTTGTTTTTGCTAACGGCTTTGGCAGAGACCAAACGGAAGCGACGGAACAAGGACACTCGCAGTGTTGTTGGAGATAGCTGGCAGAGGATCGTCGAAGATCGACGTACGTAGAGAAAACTGCTGAAGTTCCACCTGAACTCATAACTATAAGTGGACACATAATTTAATAATTGGACTGACTGTTGCTGCTGAAGATGATGGTGGCTTTAAACCTCGTCGAGGTCATTAGAGGCGGGAGAAGACTGCGGCCAAGAGACGGGAAGGATTTTGACCATGCAATTTTGAAAGAAACCATCCCGGCATTCAGCTGGCATGATTTCGGGAAATAATGGTAAACAGAAACCTGGGTAACTAAATGACGATTCGAAAATGTATCCACCCGAATGCCATGCCGGAGAATTACTACTCAGCAACCACGCTCGAGACCTCATTATCAACAAATGCCCACGACTCTCTTCATTCAAATCATGTCCTCCAATGTCTCCCAACACAGCTCTTTTATCTTGTCAGATATTAATTCTCTCTCATTATAGTTTCTGGGAATAAATCTAGCTGCCCTACCTCGCACCGTATCCTAACGATAGCCGCGTGTTTTCGCGTGGTGATAGGGACAGGTGTCAGGCAGTGGTTGTCGTGTGGTGTGAGGTGTCTTGGTCGGCCGGTCACCTGTCGGGTTGCGCAACGGTTCACAGGACAAGTATCACGCCCACGTCGGAGGCAACTCGGCAGCCACAACTCTCAAATGCCAAGTCTCCTACCACGGCCATCTACCTGCCTCATCCCCCCTGTGTGGCTGAAGAGCCATCACATTGGAGTTGCAGTTATCGGACTACCCGCTCTATTCAAGGCTTTCGTGTCTGGTTTGCGTAAGCATCTGGATGAGAACTGGGATTATACCTTTATTTTTACCTCAAAAACAACACTCCAGAAGAAATAACACGACGTACAATTGAAATAAATATTTAAACACGTTTGAAAACAAGTATCAAGACTTGTTTACTTCTTTCCATCGTTTATAATAAGTAACCTCACCTCAGTAAGGTGGAAGGGGGGGGGGGGAGTTGAGGTGAAACATGAGACGGGAGGTTCGGCGAAATCTCACCATGGGGGGGGGGGGAGAGGACAAAAAACAGGTTGACAGCAGGGGGAGGGGGATCCCTCAAGATTTCACCTTACGTTAGGGAGGGGGGAGGTCCTACCAGATCTCACCAAATTAGTAATTAATATAGTCTTCTCGGGTGACAAGCCGAGTGAGCAGAGTGTTTTCACGCGATATTCATCAGAAGATGGCGACAGAGTTCCGATCGCCGAAATATCGTGAGAAGACTCTATTAATTATCAATGCCGAGAGAAACTCGATCTCATGTATCTTTATCACTTCTGCCAGTTAAATTAATAGGATTTCAGTACATGTTCAAGACAATAGGTGGATATTACGGAATACCTATTAAGAATTTATCGATAGACCTTCATTCGTTTCTCAGAACTAAGACAATTGACCTTGTGGCGTGAGGTAGCAATACCGAAACACTCTTAAAACCAGAATTTAAGAAATACTGTTTAAGTTAGCTTAAATTATTCACAATTAAGAGTCACACTCAAAAAGAATTAAAATATTGCTACCGTATTCCCAAATACACGTCACTAAGTATATCTTGGGCCAATCCGAAAACACCAACATCTCTAGCTAAATGAAATAAAAAAATTTCCTCCCTTCTTAGCAAGTAGTTGAAAAAAATGGTTATTTTGAATCAACTGCAACTGAAGAAACGGTAGTGTAGAATTGATTTTGTCAACTCAATGCCATACTGTGAAAAAAATCAAGGAAGTTGACTTCAGGCCAAGTGAAAGAAAACTGTAACTAAAATGAAAACGCAGATGGAAATTGTCGCAGTGTAATGAATGAGGACGTGGGTTGTAAGGGATATGTAGAGATGATGAGGTTAGCACAAGATAGGAAGGGATGGAGGATTGCATCAGGCCAGTCAAAATACAGATGACAGCAAAAATAATAGTAAATAAAAAATAATGAAAATAAAAAAATGTGCTGTATCTGTGAATGGGTATCCTTCTAAGTTTCATATGATACTTAGATTACTGAAGTCATCAAAGAATGATGACGTCCCTGGACAATCATAATGCCGGCATTACGTCATTCTGGTTGGTCTCGGATCGCAAGAAGAAACAACCAGTCGGCTAACCACAACTTTCTCACAGCGACAGACGGACTCTGTCCTCTTTCTTGTTGCTTTATTTGCGGATTACCGGAGACCGGAGGTCCTTAATACTATGTGCGGAGCGGCCGATCCTCCCCTATCCTCCACGGTGGTGAATTGCGGACTGTAGATGTAGATTACCCGCCATTAGTTTCGGTGGCATCGCGTCTCCTCGAATAATGAGTAGCAGTCAGGTGCAGGTAGTCACTTTGATTACAGTCATTTATTCGTTATCCCAGTGTTGGGTATTTCTTTGATAGGCGTCGTTGCTACCGGTGAACCTCCTACCGCGATTCTAACCCTCCGCCAGTTCTTTGTTCCAGTATCTGTGTCCCCTACAGCCACACACGCGTGCAAGGTAATTAATCAGTGGACACATACAACTTTTCCTCGCTTCCACATTCCTGCTACCAATTACTAAATTTCAGTTGGCACTGGAAGTTGTTCTCAATGATTAAAAAGAAACTCGTTTGGCTCAGCTTTTTCCCCGGTATCCCAGCTTCCGCGTTCGATTAATTTGCCGTCTAACTAAATGTAACAGCAGTAAATAATTGGAACCTCCATCAATATTTTAAGAACTAGACTTTAATAGAGATCACTGATTCTTGCTACAGACGGAATGACTGTTATCTGATAATTCTATGCACCAAATTTTTCTTCCGATTTAACCCGTTTTACCATGGATTCTAGGTAGAACTGGAGATCGTTGAGGAAAGGATCTGGCCTTTCTGTATACAATTACCAGTTTTTCTAGAAACCACCTGAAATGGAATTCGTACATTTATCATGATAGGATTCTTTGAGAAGAATAAACTGTCCAAAGAAGTGCCGATGGCAATTATTTTCTGTTAATGCTTATTCCCTGTAAAGATTTTTAATATCCAAATTGTATTTGATTGCAGAGAGATGCGATAGCTTTGAAATTCGTGGACGTGGAACAAAAACATTCTAGTATGGAAAATAAACCAGTTGTTTCTATTTGTCACTAATCATCTGCTGACCATTTTCATTATTTTAAGTTTTTATAGTTTGAAAGTATGATTCTCAGAATATCTGTCACAAAAATGCTTGAAGTGAACCAAATTAAGAAAAAAATCGAAATAGCTTGTGAAATACTATTAGTTGTAAACACAAAATGAATTCATTATCTGCCAGCCCAATCATTTACTGATGTGGCCTCTTAAATTTATGGTAGAACTTAAGCAGTTTCCTCCAAGTCTAACGATCTTGGGCGATCCTCTGCCAGTTAATTCCGACAATCCTGCGTCCTTGTGCCATCGGTTTGGTGGTCTTCCCCTCGGTCTGTGATGGTCTCTTGGGCTCCACTCTAACACTGTTTTTGTCTATATCTGGTCTTTTCTCCCCGCAATATGGACGGCCCTTTTCCACTTCAAGGATGCTGTCTTCTCTAAGATGTCTGTAACTGATCTAACGTCAGTTGCTTTTTTCCTATCTTTTCTCGTTAGACCTAGCATTGACGTTTCCATAGCTCTTTGGGCAGTACTTAGTTTACCTTTTGTAAATTGATTTAGAGTCCAGGTCTCACATACGTATGTCAGCACAGGAAGATTGCACTGGTTATAAACTATTTGTTTTAGATTTCTGGGTATTTTAGATTTCAGGATAATAGAATGTCTACCAAGTGGTGGCTATCCCAGCTAGATGCGACGGCAAATTTCTGGTCTTAAAGCGAATTACCAGAGGACAAAACAGTTGTATTTCTTCTTGATGAGCATAAAACTCAAGCTCCAGAATTTCTTTTAATCATTTCTCACACAAAATCTAATAATTCTTTACAACGCATTTTCCCACTGTGGAATACAGTAATATGAATTTAACGTTCTGGGCACTAAATACTCGTAAATACTACCGTTACATTTTTAAATAAGATTTCCACAAATTTATGGCAGAAAATGTAATATAATCTTATAGTATAAAAATCGTTTTTTTAAACAGAAACTTTCTAAGGCAAATGTATTTATTATTTCGTCTTGTATTAAAAGAAAACATTTGCAGAAAGAAACCGATCTTGGTTTGAAAATCATGTGAACAAAATAATCGTAACAATTTCTCTAAATCAGTGGTTCCCAATAATTGGTGGTACGGGTATACCAAGGAGTACGTGAGGTATGGTAATCACTAAGATAATTTAAAAAATTACGCAAACATTACTATCTCCATATATATTTATGAGTATTCGGTATAATAATAGCCAACTAGTTGCTTAAAATTTTAATTTATTGATCTTGATTGCAGTTTCGACAGACAAAAGCTTGTCTTCTTCAGAAGTACATTTACGGGTTCATAGAAGGATGCAATTTACAACTTCTGTTATTTTAGTGCGAACCAACACTATGTCAACAATTTCAAACAGGGTTACTGCTTCCGTCATTACAACCACTGTCTGCATAGGGCGGGAGATTTTCGCCGACTGAGTAATGCGTGGCACGTATTTGTATCTTTTATAGTTTCTGAGAAATGCAAAATTTGCTCCTGCTTTTTGGTTATGTCATGTGTGTTCATTTCGTAGATTATCAATTCACCCAATTTTCAATATCATTGCATAGTTCCATATTTCTGATACCTACTTTTTTCTGTTGACTCCCAAAGAAAAAAAATGCTTTATAGCAAACATAAATTTAGTTTTTTAAAAAAAAAATAAATAACAAAATCACTGGTTTCCTGCTCGCCGTCTTGAAGGTTATCAGAAACGATGAAGGTTTGGTGCGAATGAACCGGAATAAACGGCTGAAGGGATTATTCGTGAACTAAAAACAAAATTGGATGGTCGCGTCCTTCTGAATGTTTGCATACTGGGGGAGCGTTCACAAGCTATGTGGCTTGGTCCTGCGGGGGGGGGGGGGGAAGGGGTTGGTTGGAAGGCTACTCTGGGCTACGTGGGGGGAGTGGGGTTTCCGAGCCAGGCCACGTAGCTTTCCTTTCATAACATTTTTCACAGTTAAAATGAGGAACAGAAGACACAACAGCATGCGAATATTTATTTCCCTCAGTTAATTATCTCCGTATGTAATTTACAATAGTTTGACGAGGAGAAAACAGTACAAAATGTCTTCTGAAATAAAAGGGAAAAAAGGCTACTTGGATGGTGGGGGGGGGAGGGGGAGGGGTAGAGGCAAAAGCCACGTAGTGCAACGTGGGGGGGGGGAGGGGGGGAACTGCACTACTTTCGGTACCTGCCTGAAACTGGTACTAACCTGTTGAAATTTACATCAATCGCTTCGTCAACATGTCCTCTTCACGTTTTGCGATCATACATTGCGGAAAAGTTGCCAGGAATTTAATTAATGCCGAAATATAACATGACTTACAGCAGTTACAAGCCGCCAACGTTGAAAAAATCAGTGACAGTCTCTTAAAATGTTGATTTAATCCTTTGTTGTAATGTTTTCATGCATTTTCAGCTCTACTCCTTCGTAAAAAGTCGTACAAAATTGTAAAACACGAAATATTTATCCGAGTTGTAATACGGTGATGACCGCCATCTTACATAGCAACGAGGAACCAGAGATAATCGATTGCTTCCATTGTAAACAAATACGCCTTTGCGTGTTCGATGCCGCATAGCCAAAATTTCGTAATTTTTTATCACTTGGTCCAGGCCGTATTTCAACCTTGACAAAACTAAACTGTTTAGGTTGAAATGATCCCTATACCGATAATTTTTATGTTATTTTAGCAGTGTTGAAAGCATTTAGCAGTTGCTCAGCCTTTCATATTTCGGCATTTTTAATTAAATTCCTGGCAACTTTTCCGCAATGTATGATCGAAAAACGTGAAGAGGACATGTTGACGAAGCGACTGATGTAAATTTCAACAGGTTAGTAACAGTTTCTGGCAAGTACCGAAAGTGGTGCAGTTCCTGGAGAGGGTTCACAGGAGGCCAAAATGGAGCTACGAGGTTTATGGACGCTCCCTAAGACAACTTTTTTTTTAAGAACTGTTGTTTTTTGTTGCTAACATTCTTGATACCTTCCTTTCTTTCTAATACTACTTCCTGAATTACAGAATTCTCTTAAGTCATCATATATCTTGCAGAAAAATAAAGGTTTAAATGGGCAGTTGGGAGTCTGCCATACTAATGGGAGAACGCATGCGGAAATTCCAATAGCCGGTCATCTTTCAGGTCAAATTAACGGGAGAAAGCCACGCCGGCGAAAACGGCCGTTGTGGGACGTCGGTGACCGGCGAGGGTTCTCGGTTCAACGCCCAGGGGTCACAGAGTGGTCCCGGACAGCACTAATTAGACGCAGCGGCTCGTGGCGTCTACCTCGTGTGTGTGCAGAGTCGCTATAAATAATCCCAAGGCCGGCGGCGAGGCGGGAGTCTTACGTAAGACCCCAGCAGCCCGACGCGTTGGACTATAGCGGCCGCGTCGACAGAGTTTTGAAACTCTCAGGGGTGCCGGGTCAGCTGTCGCACCTACAGGTGTTCCTCAACACTTGCTGCGACATCAACACGCAGACTCCTATACGAGTTTAAATGAGAAGGAACTGTGAAGAAGTACTTCACCTGACGAAGGCAGCAGAGGCACCGGCCGAAACGTCATTTATTGGTGAATTTATCCCGTTTAATATCTGTAAAGATTATCTATGGTTACACATTACCCGGGTTGCAAGTAACAACGGCCCAATCTTCCTGGAAATTTCGCTATGGTTGCCGTTCATTTCGAGGATACGTGGTCGAGGAAGAATCATCTGGGAAAAATTGGCTAAGGAGTAGGTAGATCCAAGTTTAACGTAGCAAGCTGGGTCTATGCTGATGTCAATTACATCCAGTGCGACTGTAGAGAAGTTTTTCAGGAGAAGGATCTAGAAAGTTGGGTAAGAAATGATGCTAAGCCCCAGCATCCCGAAGAACACTGTTCAAATCCCCGTCCAGCAATCCAATTTTATTCCTCTAAATCACTCATAGTGAATGCTGGGATAGTTCCTTAAAAGACTATGCCCGAATCTCTTCCCGTTCCTAGTCCCCAGTCTTTTTATTTATTTTTTTTTACTCTGATGGCCTAGAAGAAGCGTAAAGCCATAAGAAAAAACATTGGATGAAGGGAAAGGTGAATTTTATTCATTGTTGGCTGTCATCAGTCTCTTGACTGATTTGATACAATCCTCCATCTTCCGCTGACCTCCTCATCTCAACATACCCCTTGTAACCTACATTCTCCATTATATCTTCATACCTTCATATATTCTAATCTCTTTCTTCCTCTACAGTTCTTACCTTCGACTGTTCCCTCTACTATCAAATTAAACAATCCCGCTTGTCTTTTCTTTCAGTAAGACTCTTATAATAACTTCTTTCCTCATCCAAATCACGTTCATTTCGCATTTTATCTGTCAAATTAATTTTAAGCAACCATCTACAGCACCACATTTCAAATGCTTCAATTTTCTTTCTTTTTGCAATTCCTAAAGTAAAAGATTTATGGTTTCCAAGAATGCTCTTTTCGTTAGTGTTGTTCCACTTTTTAACAACATTCCTGCTTAGAGCAGATGATAGAATTCAACAAGAATGTAGTTTTTACTCCCAGAATTACTTTTTCTGTTGCGTGTTCATTAAAATATCTTAACTTCCTAGTGACGTTCATCACGGATAAACGATATGTCACGGGACTTAAATAAAGTGATGAAACATAATTTTGAAATTTTTCGAACAAATGTGAACTATGGGAAATAACTTCCTTCCTTGTTTCTTTTCATTCCTTTTCATTGCTCTCAACATTTCTTGAGTCCATCACTGTCCTTTTTCTTCTTCCTTCTGTCCAAACTGTTTTTCGTTAATTCTCTTAAAAACGGTCGAAGTCGGCTATTTTTTTCCCCCGACATGCGGCCTTGTCCCAGAGTTCTTCTTTTATGTTGTAATTATTACGAACAAAATTAATTAGGTTTGACATTAAATCGTCAGCCATTCATTACATGTTGAATGCGTACAAAAAATCCTTTCAAGCTGGGTGAAATATAATATTCATTCACTTGATGTAAAACCGTTTAATTTTTTGTTACAATAACAATATATTTGTTCCAGATGATTCTTCTTGCTGTGGGAAGAACTTTTAATCGAACTGAGAGAGAAAAGAATTTTTAGAAACATCAATAAGTTTAGCTTTAACAGCTAAGTTATGTAGACGGCGTTTTTAACGTATCTATTCATCACACAGACGCTTTTTGTGGTCAGTCCTTTAACGAACTCACGTCGAACAACATTCTCTGATACTCTAATGTGCCATTGACGATTTCTTCTCAATTCACAACAGCGAGATATCTTACATCTTTTCACACTCGTTTTTGTATCAGACTCAAAGTGGCCAATTCTCAACAGAGAGATATCTTACATCTTGCAACACTTTCTCAATATACAGCTTGATTTTAATTGAAGTTTAAGTTCCAAAACGCTCTAAAAAACGAACCACTGATTAGAATAACGTAAAAATTGAACGGTGTATTATTGAAGATGGGGGAAAGAACATGAATCAAAAAAGCATCTATCCAATCGGTTTTTAATTGTCCTGAGGCCAAAAACCGCATAAAAAGCATCCATCCAATTGGTTTTTAAGTTTCGACAGATTGGCGCAAAACATATCCAATATGCTGTCCACTGTTGTGTACGACAAGATTAAATCGGGAAACAGCATGTTCCAAAACCAATCGAAGTGTCACCGGGGTTAAGTTTAAAATGTGTTGCGCAATGCGTGTCTTCATTTCGGTTACGTTGGCAATCGGAGTACTGAACACAACATCTTTCAGATAACCCCACAGCCAGAAATCACACGGATTAAGATCAGGTGATCGGGCCGGCCAGGCTGTAGGGAAATGACGACTGATAATTCTCGCATTTCCGAAATGCCGCCTCAACAACTGCTTCACTCGATTTGAAATGTACGGAGGAGCGCCATCTTGCATTCATGCTCTTTCCCCCGTCGTCAATAATACGCCGTTCAATTTTGACGTCATTCCAATCAGTGGTTCGTGTTTTAGAGCGTTTTGAAACTTTAATTATTATAACTCTGGATATAAATCTTGCCTTTCTATGAGACTCAGTGGGTCCATAAATCACCATACAGTGTTAAAGACAACAGTGAACTCTCTGTTTAAACACATTACCGAACTAAAAGCTAGAGGTAAGATGAAATTTTAATGACACAAGAAGTCGGGCTTTTACACTGTTAACGTTCAGAGTTTCTGAGGAGAAACGGTCTCTCGTAGGGAATAAGCCTTTAATGTGATATTCAGGTACGAAGACACAGATGCAGAGTGGCTGTGCGTGCGTTGAGCCAAGCCTTGGTGACACTTCTGGCAGCGGCACCTGCCGTTCCTTCCTGGACGACGGCCAAAGTCGACACTCTGGCACCACCTTGCAGCCAACACAACTTTAAGGAAAAGTTCAAAACCGTTGCGGCTTCCACTCCCAGAACGTTACACTGGCACATACGTTAGGCCTTACGTGCAACAACCTGGAGTTCATTCTGCTGTACTAAATACCTACTGGTGGCGTTCGGAAGAGCAGGCCTAAATGGGACGGCACAGTGTTTCACTCTCTCCTTTATTCATTCCCAATTCATACAACACTGTACTGAAAACACACACCCTATCACAGTCATGCACAGCTACAATAACACACACTGGGGAATACAACATGAAATCACCTCAGTTCAACTTTCCTAGTTCCCATGGAAGGGTACATCCTCCATGGTAATCATCTATGCATGGAATCGGGCATGGCATCGTAAGAAAAAGATTATAAATGAATGTAATCTTTCTCGGCTTTGTTTATTTATAAACGTTTCTCGGGAAACAAACCGAGTGATGTTGTTATTAATGCACAATATTTCGGCGACTTTATCCTCCGTCGCCATCTTCAGGTGCAGTTGCAGGGGCAAAAAGATAAATCAGCGGTGGCGGAACATAGTTTGACAGAAGGACATGGTTTCGATTCGAAGCGACTAAGGTGTTGACACATGCGAGAGGCTTCTGGGACAGCGTCATTAAAGAAGCATTTGAAATTCGCCTCGCGTCTGATTTGGTAAACAGGGATTGTGGATTCCAGATAAGTGATGCATGGATTCCTGTAATTGAGGCTGCTCATCACCAACGCTCTGCTTTTTGTGTTCCGCGGGCGTCTAATGACATCTGAGATGTTGCTAGGCAACATAACAACATCTGTCGTTGCCATGCCAGTTTACAAACAACACGCTCAAAGCTGACTTCAAGACTTGCAACTGCACCTGAAGATGGCGACGGAGAATAAAGTCGCCGAAATATTGTGCATTAATAACAACATCACTCGGTTTGTTTCGCGAGAAACGTCTATATATATATATAAAAAAAAAAATATATTAACATGCCTATCTGCTTCCTCTTCCTTAAAAATAACAATCGAAACCATCTCCCTAAATATTCAACCACTGCTGTGTGACAAAACCTCAAGGTGAAGAGACAAAAAAATGCCTTGAATGTTGTACCTACCCTGAGGCTAAACAATTGTATCTCGGGCGTTGGCCCACCGCGTGGCATTAGTCGCCGTCCAGGTTACTGAACTGCAGGCATTATTTGAATCAAACATTACTATATTCCGGTTATAAAACGAGAGATCATTATTGCCTATGCAGACGTTGCTAGCTCCCGTAACTCGTAAACCGGTTGCATGGGCAGCTTCCTCTCTCTCGCGCTGAATAGTGCTTTTAACCTTTGCCTTGCCGTTTCCACTGTCGTTTTTGTTGACATTCTCCGAGATCCTAGAAGCAGCTAAACTCTCTCTCTAGACAGTGTCTGTGAGCTTTTTTGTAGTAAGTAGTATGAACATCAGTTTTCGTTAATAAATTAACGTGAGAAGGATATTTTTTTAATGTTTATATGGTCGTGTTTTTCAGTTCGATTATATACAAAATGTCACGTAGATACAAGTTGGGGGCTGTCAGTTGTAATGATTAACTTTTATTTTTAATGTATATATACAATAGTATAAACACAATATAAACAGTAATTCCTTCTCGAGATATTAACACATTTTCACGTCTAGTTTACTTCTGACGATTATATGTGGGTTTCTGGTCTGTCGTTATGACCGTGATGAATTTTACAACGACTTAAACACTCTTAGCCATAATCTAGAGTAAAACGATGAATTTTGTAAGAAGAACGAGGTAAAGGCGTCTGAAAATAGTTTAGATGCCCGAAACTAGATTCCTGATGACGCCATTCTTGAACGAACTTCGAAACGTCTCCCAGTCCACTCAGTCTGCCATCCAAGGAGTAATTGGGACGAAACATGTCATCCCGAACGTGATAATGACCACATAACCCGCACTAATGTGCCACAAGTCGGTGATAGGAATATTGAGCTCTACCTGCAGGGTATCCTCTGAACCTGGTGGCAACCTTGCCTGAAAGCTGTTAATGTCGACTGTTTTGCTACGAGATTTTTTACGTATTTATTTAATAACTATAACAATTTCACATGGACTCAAGCTTTTAGTTATCGTCAACACGCCGGGGTAAAATAATAACTTTGTTGTAATTGGTCTAGCTAGATTTGTATTTCGATATCTGATACAAACTGTTGTACTGTGTTAGGTCACAAGTATAGCCTCCTATATCAAATGATGTTATAAATGGCTTTTTCATTTCTACGCAATTGTGTTAAATGAATAAATGTGTGATTTTGATTGAGAAGACGACTTGAAAAACAGCGCACGTCAGAAAATAGACTTAAATGTAAAGTTAATTAAGATTAACAATCACGATACAGGAAGGCACTCAAAGTTGTGATATCTTAAAACGAATAATTTTAATAAAACGAAACTGTTTCTCTATAAAGTGAAGATCAAGTGTTTTAATAAGTGTTATTTCATATTCTAATTAAATGTATTTTACTGAAATAAATAGAAAAGTTTTATTTTAATTATTGAACGAGCTATGTTTACAGTAAACACTCAGGATTACAAAAAATTACTGGATGGCGTTTTCTCTTACATCCTTACTATTCGAAGTCAGGGAAAGTATGTTAATATCATACGAGATATCAGACATAACCAGGGTCATTGTCATAAGAAATGATTTGTGAAACATAAGGTTAAGTAACAAGTATTGTTTATATCCAGGTTTCCCGCTACATTTTCATTTCAGGAACTAAAACGAGGACCAGAAGTAAAATAAACGACGAGGAAACGAAATAACAATTTTACAATTACCCATGCAACAATCTCAACATATTCTCAAACGAAGAAATATGAATATAATTTTATCTTGTGACGGAGTCTTCTATCATCGCTGTCTTAAAAACTTCCTGGTCGCATTTGTTTTTACGGTCAGATCTAGGGAAAAAATAGAAATTTGAACAGATACTTTTACTGACTTAAACGGTTTATTCAAACTAGAGTAATGAGTGATAACGGTGTAGGAGATTTACAAAACGTTAGTTATTTTGTTTTAGTAAGTTGTGAGACTTCCAGCATGTTGGTTTAATGTCAGCGCTTGTAGTGTTGCAGCATTTATTTTGTTTCCTTATTTACTTTTTTATGTTCTGCCTGCTAGTGTCGTTACTCAATACCAGTAGTGGAACAATCGATTGCATCAGAGTTCGTACTGTCATCTAGTACTGGCAGCCAAGTTGTAACAACCACAACAAGAATGATTTACTGAGTGCTCTTAACGATACTACTAAAAGAAACAATAAACATTCCTTGATCTCAGAATTACGTCACTGTGTTGATAATAAACATTCAGGATTACAAAACTTTACAGGAGGGCGTTTTCTCTGACATTCTTACTATTCGAAGTGATAGAAAGTATGTTGACATGCGAGATTTCAGACATAATTAGGCTAGTTGTTATAAGATCTATCAACAAATTAACTTAAGGTTTGTAACGTCTACCTTGCGGATGTTTACTTTTGGGTCATACTGTTTTATCATTAGCAAAATTATCAATTTGGAATATCAAAAATCATACTTAATCTTCAGCTAATCACATGAAATATTATTACAATGAATAGGAAAATTGAAAATTGGGTGTACAATTTATTATTGTGAAATTAGTCAAACACGAAGTTTGTTTTTATTCTGAGGTTAACAATTACATATCATTGAATGTCAAACAGTTAGAGCAAAATCTCAGGGTCATTGCAAAATCTCAGGGTCATTACTGGGTGGAACGATTGCATGAGCTTCCGTCCGGGCCGTAGCTTTTACCATTGTTCACAGCCCAGGTCAGCGACCAGGCAAGACCCGCACCACATGAGGTCGTCCAGCTTCCTCGACCGCACCGCGTGAATGCAGTGTCCCCAGCTCCGGCGTCGTTGAACGGCTGTACTCGATGAAGATCAGAACCAGAGTGTCTCGTCGTCCGTCCTTCTCCTCCGAGCAAGACTCTGTACTTCTCGTAACGCGATGTCGGGTCCGGCTCTTGGCGAATCACCGCAATCCGCGCCAAAGTACCAGCGTCACATTGGCCCCAGAACAGACGAGAAAAAACACCAACACGGCAATAAATTGAGGCGGCTTCTCTATTGGCTGGATCGTCTTCCCCTACTCTCATATAGCACTCATTTACTAGGAAACGTCACTAAGGTTTACTTTTGCTAGTCTGCGCCAGTTTTCGGCGGGAACTTTCCGAAACGTGCGAAAATAGAAAGCGGGTCTCAGTTATTTATGGGGGTTATAAATCCGCTTTATGTCCACGTTGAGTAGGCCGTTGTCAGCACCCCCCAAGGTGCGTGTAAATCTGGACGCTTTAGTTCCGTCACGTTTCTGTTCGTTGACACGACGCATCGGCAATATTCACACACACCGTGGGATCACTTAGTGCCTAATGGCACTGTACCTTTTAATTCATTACAACTTACAAAAAATTTGTTTTAGTTAGTGGTTCGTATGGTAAAATTCTGTAATTAAAAGAAAGAATCACTGTAAATAGTATCTGAAAAAGGAAGACTAAAATTTCATTAGCTTCATTTTTCAAATTATTTCATCACGTTTTATGCAATAGTAATTTAATGGTGTTTAAGATTCCGTGATCATATATATATATATTCCGAAGTATTGGAGTAAATATGACTATTTTCACTTTTCTAAATGCACGTTTAACATACTTTACTACGAAAAGAGATAATTTTGAAAGAGATGGCCCACGCGTTCTGTACTTTCTTGATACCTTTTGACGCTAACGATTATTTCAAAAAATTTCTTTACTAGTAATTTAGTTCCTAAGTACTATTTTAATGTGGAAAGACTTACTGTGCTTGATGAAATTTCTCCTACCAACTGAACCTAAGACTTGTAATGTTCTCTTGTTTTTTTTTTTATCTAATTTTGATATCTATTAATTTCCGCTATTTCTTAGCTCTTGACTCGGCAATCACAGATTCTTATTGATCCGAATAGAAGAAACGTTTATCGAAATGAAACGGTAGTTGCACAAAATTCCATTCTTATTATAATATCTAAAATCTGCAGTTATTAACTCTTTATAGGTAAAAGAGTCAAATTGCTCAAGCAACCTGCTAGCTTACCTTGGACTGACTTGTACCTAGATGGTAATTTCCACAGGTTCTACTTGCTGCTGTGTTTCTAGCACAAGCTAAACATTCCTGATGAGATCGGACGCACCGCAGCAGTGCAGCGTCGGGGAGCTGAAATGGAATACCAATTGGTCACTCGCAAACATGAATAGTTCACATTTTCAGTGCCTGGTACATACATGTAGGAATCTAATAGAAAATTTTACCATAAAAACAGAACTCTAAGAAGTAACATCACGCTTGTGGTTAAATTCATAAATAATTCTCAAATATCCTATAAAATTTGTGTGGTATTGTAAGAACAAAAGGCTTCCGATGTTAGGATTCCGCGTTAGACTGTAGGTCCCTTTTACCCAGTAGGATTACCGGGTTAGGTCAGGTGAGGAGGAAAGGAACTGCCCGCCCTACCTCTGCTACCAGACTTAATATGTCTCCTTCGCTAGATCAGAATAATGTTCTTATTTTTATTTGACTGTAGACGTATATCATGTTTGATGTTAAGTACGTAAAGGTACATAGAGCTACCAATTTAAAAAAAAAAATGAAACTTGAGTTAAATTGAGGAATTTGGTACAGTATTCAAGAATACGGTAGAAATGAAGGTAATGAAGGTATAACTTTCACTGGTTCTAGCAGTGGCATGATTGGCTATAGTCCATAGATTATTGAAGTAGAGCAGTAATACATAAGAACCAAATTATGATGATGTACCGTATATGTCTTTCTAACATTTTATTTTATGTGCAATAATAGAGGTTTCCTCTGCGTTTTTTATAGAGATAAAACCAGCTAATGTCACTTGACAATGGTGGTAGAGTTATTACCGTCGAAACGTTGTGTTATCCGAGATAATTTTATCTAAGTAACTGTATTGTAACTATTTGTAATTCAACTACAGGCTTCTTGTACAACGCACTATAAGTTAAGTAAGTGCACATTTATTTTGCCTGTTACCCCACAATCTGCGGTCGTATAGTACTCTGGACATTCTTATAATTACTACATTTTGAATGCGTCAGAGTTCAAGAGGGAAAATTACTTATCAAACTTGATAAACATGTTAAGAAGGGAGTGCAGAGAGAATTTAATAGACATGATCTACGACGGATGGCTATATACGTGCTGAGACAGGTGCCTGGTGGATAATCTTCTGGTTGTTAATTGGTGAGTGTCTCCGACAAGTAGACACCTGGCGACAGCGCCAGTGTTTAGTAATTTCCTGGCTGGCGGATCGGAGGGACTTGCGTCAGCTGGCGCCGTGCCGAGGGCTCTCTCCAGCCGGCAACGTCGCAGCATCCACAGTATCTCTGGTCACAGAATATATGCACGAAAACTCTCATTTTCATATGCTTTGAGTGTACTATCAACTTAATCGCTCAGAATAATTGCAGCATCTTTTAAGGATAATTGGATTTTGATCGTAAGTTTGTTAACTAAGCAGCATTTTGTGCATCATACAATAACCCGGCAGTGTTGCTAAGTGAGCAGGGAGGTGCAACGGGATCGGGCACGAGACCAAGCTTCCCGAGTACCGACTGTTCTGATTGCGAGTTTTAGATGGTTTCCTGCAGTCATCTTGGCCAATGATGCGACGTTCTCCAATTTCTGGCTGATAAATTCTGGAGTTTCGGACCCCCCTATCTGGTGAGACTTCTTGAGATCTGGTCGAACCCTAGCCCTCCCCTCTAAAATAACGTGAGATTTTGTCAGAGACTCCTCCCCCCCCCCTGCTAACCGACCTCGTAGTTTTTTGAGGCCTTTTTTTAGTTCTCATGCTTGCAAGGGCCGTTATACCCCCCCTAAATGTCATTTATAAACCATATAACCCCTCCCCCCCAAAGTAGACTTTCACGTCATAGACCTTTAAAAAGCTCTACCATCCTTCAAGAATTTTAAAACCCCACGCGATATTTCCGTTGATCCCCCCCCCCCTCCCCCTCAAGCTTGGTGAGTTTTCGTGAGAATTCGGCCGCCGCTCCCCCTCCCCAATTTCACCTCACGTAATTAATGGACGCCCCCTAATGATACAGAACAAACAATGTTAAACATTTTGCATACAGATGACACCAAAGACGTTCCTCCAATGGATTAGGTATGCCGGTCCCAACAAGACTAGGTTAGAATTCAGGCAGTAATTCAATTCCTACACCCCCCCCCCCTCCTTTCTCATGATTCACAAAGGAGAGAAAAAATTTCTCAAAGAATTTTGTATTTTGATCCCCGTATTTCTAAAAACGTTATGTTGTTTTCAAGTTGTAACAATTTGCGCGCTTTTCCCTGTTAATTTTCCACTAGCGCTTGCACGTTGAGTATATTTAACCACGTTTTTCAATTGAGTCAAATATTGTACTCACAGTCGATTCGGTTCTGTTCCCAGTATTGGGAATATATTTCAGAGTTCCAGATCACTCTTGCAATAATTTATATTTAAATTAATATTACAGAAAAACTATTAATATGTTATAAAATGAAAACTTTGTGCTGTATTTATGGTAAACATATTGAAAAGATGTATAGTTAATATCTACTGCCCACTATGACAAAAAGGTTCAGTAAGAAAGCGTGATGAAAACTTCCGGTGGCTGTACGGTAACGGGAGACTTCAACGCACGGTGAGAACGGCAACTCCAACGGACATTATAACAGAACGCAGCAAATGAGACAGAGTGAACAATATTTGTTCACTTTTTGGCAGTAGGGTGATAAATGTATGGTTTTATTGTTTTCATTAAACGCGTGAAGTGTGTTTTTAACATTTCTTCAGAGATTTTGCGTTTTGGGGTTCTTGAAATACTTTCAGTACAGTGTCTATCCGTCTGTCAGTCTCCAATTGGATCTTTGATACATATGTTTCAACACAGTTATTATGTTACTGATTATTAAAATTAAATTAAAATTTTAATTTAACAATTTATTTTGTATTTTCTTTCACATCGTCTAATACAGGTAATTTAAAATGGTAAATTTCGTAATAACTGAGGAACACAACTTTAAAGTTAACGGCAAATGAAGAAAATATTTCTTGTGCATATTCATTAGATTCACAACAATGAAAATTGAATATATTCTATTTAAAAAAAAAAGATCTTGTATCAACTTCTTGAAGTACATGAGTTTTGGAGTTTGTGGCTCTGGGTAATAGTTTCCTACTCAAATATTTCACAGAATTTCCTTGTAGCGCATGGAATTTGAGAACATATTTCTTATTTGTATAAGTGAAGCATGCTTTCCCTAAACTAATGTGATTTTTAGAAATTAGAAAAGCATAATACTAGAAATAACTGCAGGAATGTATTTTCCGGACTTCCACTGCCTTCTTTGTTAGTAACAATTTGATTTTCCGGTAATGACGCGTTATTTATTTGCCTATATAAGAAATTAACATAGTTATCCGTGACGAATGGTGCAGGATGCCTAGCCAAACCTTGACTGTATGAAACAGTAAATGTCATAAAAAGTTAGTTCCTATTCAATCGTTCAGTTCATTCTGATTTTATAGAACACATGGATTTTTGTCCATAATTTACCAACTACCAGCTTCTTTTTGCCTCTTATTTTGCCTTTCCGGAAGAACCTAATCTCACATCTTTTCGATTGTATCTTTTCTTCCATCCATTGTATCGTATTCACTACAATTGACCCTTAGTTTTATTAATGTCAACTACATCTTGTTTTATATCCATCCATGTTATTATTTATTTAGTATATTCTCTGTTCCACATTAAGAACTCCCCCGTTATTCCAGAAATCCGGTCTACGAAATTTATGCGTTGAAATGAGTTCTATGAGTCAATAAAAGTGGCTGTAGTGGTGTACAGCAGAACTCACTTTCATCAACGACACCACCTGAAAAACGGCTCAGGTGGCTGCCAAAACATCATTTCTGTAGAAAATTATCATACTGAACGTCCGTCAGGACAAATAAATCTACATATTATTTTTTCTACATTAATTTTGTATATTATGAGTCTTGTATTAGACAGATTATATCACAATTTCCAAGAATGAATTGCAGATGTTGTTTTAATGCTTTGCTCTTTTACTATAGCTTATTTTTCCATGGATGACTGCAGATACAATTCACTCAAATGTTTCTTCTGCTGCAAAATATTCTACTACTTTCACGAACATCAACTTTTCAGTTTTCAATGTGCTTAATTAAAGCCTTACACCATTTTCTCAATTGAGACTGAACACCTGTTTATCATAACAGAAGTTTACATCCACAACACCAGTAAATAGTTTTCAAAACTCTGGACATCAGGAAATACTTTGCATCAATACCGTAGCCTTTCACGTGCATTCGATTTTTTGGTTGAGATTTCATAGTATGTCACCGTCGTCGAAGTCGTGGTCATTAGAGCCAGGAGAGGATGGAGATCTAGGAATAGGAAGAATTTTGGCCACCACCTTTTTAAGGAGCCTATCTGGCATATTTCGGGAAACCATGGAAAATAGAAATATGAATGATCTGAAGTGGGTTGGAACCTGTGACCTCCCGAATGCGAAGCTAGATCATTACCGCTCACCCACCAGGCTCGGTAATGACTTAAAACGGACAGGAAGGAAACATTACGATTAGGCATCAGTACGAAATACTATTTCCTTCATATCATTGTGACCAAATAAAACTGCGGAAGAAATACTCCATTGCAATCATAAATGGTGGATGAGCGTTAACGCTAAAGACTGGCATTCAAGAGGACGCGGGTTCGAATCGTGATATCAGTTTTCCATGGTTTCTCGAAACTTATTTATTTATCGTATGATACATAAAAATACGTGGCCAATTGTGCAGATTAAAAGCTCATAAAATCGTATATCTTTAAATCTAGTTCTTTGATCCATTCAATTGCTTTTACCGATGCATGGTACAGTCAGAAACGATGTGATGGACTGTCTATTGAGGTAGCTGCAAGGTCACAATTAGCAGAACTGCCTCCTCCCCCCCCCCCCCCCCTCCGTCACATTTGTGTAGCAGGTAACCGCAATTGCCTTGTCCTGTTCGAGTCATGTTGATAATTCTCCATTGACGTCTTGGCTTATCGAATCCTTGTATCCACACGAAAGGGTTTTCAACTAATAACTGCCCTCATAAACTTAACCAAAGCCTGTTGAGGTTTAAAGAGGACCTTAAAAGTTTGATTCCGGAGCGCGGTTTCCTTGTTTTAAAAGCGTTGATGTTTTGCTAGTAAAAGTGTCGATGTGTGGGAAACTGAGGGTTCTTGTTAATGTTGTTTCAGACCTTCAGGAGAGCTTCTGATCTTATATCTGGAGGTGAAATATCAAAATAACTCCAGATGAATAGCGGGATGGTTCCCTCAATAAGGTCATGGCTGAATTCTTTCCCGGCCCTTGTCCCCCCCCCCCTTTCCACTCTCCCTTCCGTTCTAATGACCTAGACGTTGTTTCTTAATACTTCCGACTTTAAGGGGGGAAAAGCAACAAATGATAATATACAGCACATCCGTAGATACAGGGCCGGCGTTAGGGGGGGTAAGCGGGTCAAAAGTACCCGGGCCCCGACGGCTGATGGGGGGGCCCGATCACCGACTATAGGGGCCCTAAGTCCATGAAACTAAGAATACGCCCATTGTCACCTAGCCATTTTGTAGACCTAAAAAAAAAAAAAAAAAAAAAAAAAAGAGGTCGCCCATTTTACCCCGGGCCCGAAATTCCTAGCGCCGGCCCTGCATAGATAGCTTTAGCGGAATCTATATTCCCTTTTCCTAAACTATCGTGTGTATGAAGTTTGTGAAACTCTCGTGAAGGATGTAATGATCGATAAACCGAGCGTGATAGGTGAGTGGTAATGCTCTGGTCTGGCATTCGGATGTCACGTGTCACGGGTTCTAATTCCTGTAGAGCCATTCAGATTAGGGTTTTCAATTGATTCCCCAAATCACTCCAGGTGAATGCCGCGATGGTTCCTTCAAAAAGCCATGGGCGCATTACTTCTGTTTCCTTACTCCCAGTCCTTTCCAGCCTCTAATGACTTCGACGTCGACGAGACGTAAAGTCAGACGCTATTAATAGTAACAACGTATAAGGGAAAGCGGAGTTGTGAATTGGTATGTGTGCGGCTTAGCATAGAAGATGTGAGGTACCACGTCATCAGACATTGAAATAATAATAATAACAGTAATAATTATACGACTTCGTTTTTTTAAGCAATGTATGAATGTATTTTTTAATGCAAGGCCGTACAGTATAGTAGTCTGTGTAAAAAGGGGTAAATTTAAGTTTTCGTAATATGTTTTGTTGACTTGAAGTTGGTAGACTGTATTTGTATTATTAGTTTAGCCAAAGAGATGCGTATTGATATTAGAAGGATGGTGGTGAGATTAATGAATATTTTTAAGCGCCGTTGTTTGTATGAATACGAGAAGTCTAATTATTTGAGTTGAATCTAAGTGTTAATGAATAGTTAGTGTTATAAAACAATAGATTCTTTGATTTCATAGAGAAGAATATAACTAAATTTAATCTGCGAGGTGATAGCCAATATACGTGTGTGACGATATTCTGGGGCCACACATATGTCGTCCAGAGCGTGCTATCAATTACAGAAAACAGGTGTAAAAGAACCTGGAAGGAGTGGTAAGACCAACCAGGATTTCGTTAACTATCGACGCTAAAAAGATAGAGAAGATAGCAGTAAAAAAAAAAAAAGGAGGAAAGGTTAGGAAACCTCGCAGAGTAATGTGGCGGTTTTACGACCTGCAGTTGGTTGTACTGAGGAGGGCCTATGACCTGCTGGGCCCCTCGCAGGGCGTGCGTTCTGGCAAGACGCCCACGCGTCTCTCTCACAATGGGACGACGCTCCCCGACGCTCGACGCACGCCAAATTCCAGCGCAGACAGCCTTTGTGATGTCCTAAAGGGCGTCAGCAGTGGCGCTGTCTGCTTTTGTACCGGCAACAAGCAGTCTCGTCACAGAAAAAGACGCTGCTCCTAAATCACTATGGACCCCACAACTGATGGCGGCGTTAACACTAATGGTTTCCTGGCAGAGTAAGATACAAGAAACATAAAATGGGAATTCAAGATTCTAGACTTGATTCCAACAGTAACAACTGTCATGAGAGTGGAGACTTTCCCGGTGTATTGATGTATTGAAATCATCACGGGAGTGCAGCCGGATAGTGTCATAAAATGACGACGTTTCGACAACCTGCTCGGTTGTCTTCTTCAGGTCTATTTTAGATATTATTTCTTGTGATTTTAAGCAATAATATCTCAAATAGACCCGATTAAGACAACCGAGCAGGTTGTCGAAACGTCGTCATTTTTTAGATATTATTTCTTGTGATTTCAAGCAATAATATCTAAAATAGACCCGATGAAGACAACCGAGAAGGTTGTCGAAACGTCGTCATTTTATGACACTATCCGGCTGCACTCCCGTGAAGATTTCGCTGCAGTAACAATTGTTAGCTGGCTACCGTAACCATCGGGTGTGGTTGTTAGGTGAGATCGATGTGAAAAATAGATTGTCTGTGACGTAGCAACCTTTTTATTTTATGACTTTATACCAAACATCGTGGATTATTTTTTTTTACTTATTGCTTTACGCCTCGTCGACGGCTAAGGTCATTAGAGGCGAGATGGGACTGGGGACAAGGAACGGGAAGGAATTCGGCCATGGCCTTTTTGAAGGAAGCACCCCGACATTCGCCTGGAGTGATTTGGGGAAACCATGGAAAACCCAAATCTGGATGCCAGGACGGGGATTCTTTTCAGCGTCCTCCCGAATGCGAGGCCAGAACGTTAACCGTTCACCCACCACCCTCGGTACATCATCATGGATGCCCGATAATGTTGAGATCTGCCATTCCGGTTGTTTTACTATTTCAGTATCCACTCTGGCCGTACAAATTTCATGACATCAGCCCCGGCGAATGCCGGGATATTATTTAATAGACGAATATCCAATTTCTCATCCATTCCTTTTACATGCTCTTCTCTCAGCTTAAATGAAAATTTAATCCATCCTCCTTTTCTATTGGAGAATGTAGTTTGTGTTAGATAATTTTACAAAAAAGCGCTGCTTTTGTTCTGATAGACAATCCAACTAGTATTCTATATGTAATATGTCTAGGACAGATATTTTCCCATCAAGGATTGTAGATTATTCCTAAAAAATAATAATATTCCCAATGAACAACTTGGAAGTGGAAAAGTGATTGATAATCTGAATTTGGAACAAATTATCACATTTAAACATTTATGATATCACTCAAAAGAAAAAGATATTCGGGGCGTCTCAAAATTCACAGTTTCAACAAAACACTGAGGATAAATAACCGGTGTTTAATCCGGCTAAAACATAAAGAGACACCAAAATATAAAAAAAAATATCGCTGCAACAATTTTCACTTACGACTCCGAAGCAAGGACAAACATTTTTAGTGTAAGTGGTGTGGCGGCTGATTGTGGTGGAAATGATGTTTCTGGTAGAACGCCGGTATACCATATTAGAAATAAAGCAAATAAAAAAATTACACTTTTTCTTGAATATATCCAACAGTATAGATATACCTTGCTGCAGGATGTGAACAGAACGAGTTTTGTTTTTGATTTTGGCTTTACGTCTCGTCGACGACGAGGTCATTAGAGGCTGGAAGTGAGGAGGGCAAGGAACGGGAAGGAATTCGGTCATGTCCTACTGAAGGAATCCTCCCGGCATTCGCTTGGAGTGATTTGGGAAAACCAAATCTGGTTGCCCGGTCGGGGATTCGAACCGGCGTCCTCCCGAATGCGAGGCCAGAGCGTTATCGCTCAGCCACCATGCTCGATGAACAGGAAGGATAAGAGTGAAATACTACGAAACATTCTCTAGTGTGCCGCTGTATGTAAACCAGGCCTAAAACTTGAAATAAAATGAGGATTAAGAAAATTTATGCTGTATCTCGATTCGAGGGTTCAGTATCAGTTGCAACTGACGAAATTTATTCCTTCGGTGGGAAGTACAGTAATGGGTGACTGTCCTATCACGAAGACTAGAAGGAAATCATCGAAAGAGATATTTCCTCCTTGGTTAAAGTCCATCTTAGTATATAAGTACATTAGGCAATTGACAGTAACCATTTGTGAACCTCGGCTGGAAATTTAATATAACGTGTATAAGTCAACGTATGAGAATTGTGCGTATTAACAAACCAAGATTCCAATAGGCTATTTCACTATCGCTCATCCAACAAGACTGACCATTTTCTATAGTAGCTTAAATTGCTTGTAAGCTGTTAAACTATAGAAAAATGTTTTCAGCCGATGCACTGTGAATGATCAAAGATTAGAAAAAGACTATAATCAAAACTCGCATTGATTCCACTAGACATCAGTGTTCAAAAAGAAAGAAATCGTCGTTGAAAAAAATCCTGCTAGAAATGTTAACGATTTTTATCTTGGAGCAAAATATATCTAACATAAATGTCCGATCCTGAATATCTTTTATCTTGCTGGGTAGAACGTGTGAGTAAAATCAAGAAAATCGTAAGCACTAATATTATTTCCCATTCTCTGAAAACTATTCAACAAGTGGAAAAATATCCAAACGTAGTTATTCCTCTTTCAGATTCTAAATGTTCTTTCATTTACGTGAAATAAATTTTGTATAGAATTCTTACCATTTTTTATTCGATATTTTTTTTCTGACAGAGGAACACAATAACCGAACCCGTCACTAGTGGTAACAAATATATTATTACTTTTTTTAAAAAAAAAAACTTGTTGTTGAAACTGTAAAATGCAGTCCACACAATTTTCTCTGTTCTAAGGCAGTTCTTAGAATCCAATAAAAATAGTATTAACGTATGCAGTTATTTTCCTCCGTGTTCTAATATTAGTTTATGAATGTAGATGGTCATAATAAATGCGCGTTTAGTACGATACATTGTTCGTGCTGTGGATGAATTTAATCTTGCGAAAGACATCAGGAGACCGCCAGGCATAACTTCCCCATCGGGCAGCCAAACAATGTATCACCCCACTAGTGAGAAATATCATTTTACTTATATTTCAGTTAATTATCAGGTGATTATATACTATACCAACTCCTCTCCTACCTTGCTGCTGAAACGCTAGGTGGTAAAACTTTCATTGGCTACCGGGAATCGGGAATCAAACCAGTGTTACTAGAGGACATTCACTGTGCTGTCGTGGCGCGTATCACAAGATGCGAATGAGGACTTGACTCGTATGGCTGTCTCCAAAACGAGAATTAAGTTACGGACAAGGAATCATTAGACGCCGTGGACAGACCGGAGAGCGAAAAGCAAAAAGAACTAACAGCTGTATACGAATTTAATTTACAAAAATAAATTAAAACGTCGCTCGAATAAATTTCTTCTTCCTGCCGCATAGCTCCGAGGGGTTTATTAAATTGTTTCGTCTTGTTATGGAGTCTAAGAGGTTTTTAAACGGTAAAGTATATGATGTGCAACGCTGGCGTTTTTTGCCGCACCTGCCAGGCGCGAGGGGTGTCCATTCCGCTACGCACCCCGACAAACACACCTGCAACGCGCCAAAATTCGCCTCGTCCGCAATTCGTCGTGTCAAGCACGAATGTGAGAACTTCTTTATGGTTCTTATCTGTTAACGAATGCAATTTCTTGCGGTTGTATATAACTGTGGACGCTTAACAATGTTCTGATGTCATTTACTGTTGATATGAATACAGAATTGCTGCATCACAGATTGCAATCACCCAGTGCCCAGAGAAATGCCGCTACTAATATTAACCAGAAAAAAATGAAATGTGAGCCACCGGTTGTCACAAATGTTTAATATAACAATATTTAATGATTACTGTGCAATTTTCTAACAGATCAATGTAAACAGGTCGTATCGAGTCATATCTTCCTTTTATTTGAACCACCAAAAATTTAAAATCGCCTTCTATTCAGTAAATACTGCCATGAAACTAGTTGTTTTGAGAAATGATGTTGATCATAGATGTTCCATTACACAAATTGATTGGCAGTGTGTTAACTGAAATATTTCCGAAATTTTACCAACAGTCGTTGAGGTTTCGTTTCCATAAACATTTGCATTCTGAATGTATCATGCAAACATGTAATTTGCATCGCGCTGTAATTTTAATATCCGCAAGTAGACATAGGTATACTTATATGTATGTTCATTGTTGTCAACTATGACCAAGTTAAACCTTACCTTGACTTGAATTTTCCTTGGATGTGAATGCATCAGCATTACAGCTTGAGTTGTTAATCCTAGAGGGGACATACCGTTTAATGTGGATTCCAAACCAGGGAAGCATTTTAACGAACTTCAGTTTACACAGCAAGCTGTGCCAGATGCGAAGGGTGGATTAAGTGCCTTCGAAAATCTCAGCCGACAGCGGGATTCGAACCGGGAACCTTTCGATCACCACTCAGACGCCTTAACCAATGCGGCACCAGACTGC
Organism: Vandiemenella viatica; assembly: GCA_031002005.1. Lineage (NCBI taxonomy): Eukaryota > Metazoa > Arthropoda > Insecta > Orthoptera > Morabidae > Vandiemenella > Vandiemenella viatica. The sequence goes on from CM061914.1 coordinate 107,605,770, forward strand.
TCATAAGGTATACTTGATTACCATTTTATTAATTTTCAGGCGATGACAACGGTTTTTATGCAGAGAGTAAACGAAAATAATTTGAAGTTATAATTTATATATCAATTTATATCGCTATTCAGCAAATTTGCAAACACAAAAGGAATTGTAGAGCCAATCGGTGAAACAGCCTAATTCAAAATCATATTGGGTGTAAATGCCGGTAGAAGACTGCGAAAGATTACGCATTAATGTATAGGTTTTTGAAGATACTGAGAATAAGTGGTGAAGATTACATCTGTAAATTAAATAATTGTTGGCAGTAAAAAATCTAAGTTAAACAAATTACTAAAAATATGAATCATACGTCGTCCCTTGTGTCATAAAACAGACGCCGATTTCTTACGCAGTCGATGTCTTATTTCCAAGCTTCACATCAATAAAAATCGAATGATCATTGTATATCAATAGCAGAGAAAGTGGAGAGAATATTATACTTTGTATAGAGAGCTAAGTGAAAGGTGACAATGTGCCATTCTGTATTGCAGATGTGGTGATGAAAAGCTTTGCGTCTTTGAAAGTACATGATATTTCCATGACTCTAAACAGGTTACATCGTTGGCGATAGAAATTAGCAATACAGTTTGTAAATAGTTACTCCTTTCATGCTTCTTTTGGAATATGGAATACGAATGAAATCCAATGATGATGTAATGAAAATAACTCTGAAAATGTTCCTCCATGAAGGCAATAACCAATTTCCTTCCGTCCTTTTTCACCATTATCTCTCCGGCCGTAAAGACAAAACGAAATCTATATATATATATATATATATATAAAGATGTATGTATGTTTGTTTGTTTGTTTGTTCTTCATACAAATCCACAGTTTTTATCCAATTTCGATGAAAGTTTGCACACTTATCCTTTGAAACAAGAAGAAAAATAGTCTACATTTAGTTAAAAAAATTTCTGTATAAAAAATACGTGTCTTATAATTTCGAAAAATTACTGACGGCGATAAACAGACGCGTAGGACGTGTAGGTCTCTGTACTGCCTTTCCATATAGCGGTCTGGTAGCTCAGGGGTTAAAACGCTTGCTTACTGCTGTTTGGATCGTGGTTTACAGTTCAAATCTCCGTGGAGGCAAAGATCTTTTAAAATTGCTTTTGATCGTAAGAGTCACGCCTGGACCGTTAGTTATTCGGATTGAATGTTAAACTGTAGACATCACAAATTTAGGGGTTCAATGCTAGTCAAATCGTAGGTAGTCTTGCAATGCTGTAGGTGTTCACTTTTTTATGTTATAATGATCTCTCAGCGGTTGTTCGCAGTCAGTGTGTGTGTGTTTGTGATCTGCAGTAATAATACTAGAAATGCGGAAGTAAGACTCTGTCTTCTTGTTACGTTTTGACGACTAAATGGCTATACCGATATAGATGGAATTTGACAAGAAAATCTGTAGGAAGGGCACATGACATTTTTTCTGGTATGATAAACAGTTGTAGTCACGAAATTTTGAGAACTTATCGAATGGTGACAGAAATATGTTGGCAACTGATTCTCTTAAAGAGACAGGTTTGACGGTAGAATGACATAGTCCTGTCATATTATGCTGACATGGTGTTGTTTGGCACCAATCCTTCGTTACCAGCAACTTTGTGTATTCAATTCTGGCAAACAAATTCTTAATCCACGCGTACGAAGTCGCGGGTATCAGTTAGTAAATAAATAGAGTTTGCGAGAGGTAGCGACGACAAGTATAGAATATAATCCCTCCTACCTGGCGCTTAACAGGTAGTTCTGTGAAGGAAGCTTCTGTGATTCTCATCTGTGGGCTGGTGTGTTCTGAGCCTGGTCCGCCCCGGGCGCAATTTTGCCATCACATGCGTACGACTCGCGCGTGACGGCTCAGTTCCGTTGAAAATCAACCAAGGCTTTCCCAGAGAACCGGTCGCTCAGTACCCTTAAAGCTCCGCTGCTGTATACGTTTGACTGTTATAATCAAATCATTATGATGGCGGGACAAATTTATGTATTTCAATATTATTACCAATTTCCTTCTTCGATGGTCCTTAAGTTAACGGTAGAGGCATCTCCCAACCAAACATCAGATCAGAATTGATTCTGCTGGAAGAATTGGGAGAAAATACACTAGGAATTTCATCTGGCATTCGCCTGGAAACAGTTAAGCAAGTCAAGGAAAACGAGGAAGCTGGGAGCAGGGCACAGGATTTATATAAAGGGTGGAATAAACTTGTACCAGGAGTGTGCTATAGCTATGGCCAGGGAAATTGACAGGTGAGTGCGAGTGCGCTATTGCCGCACTTCGGAGCATTCTCGCCTAGCGCTCTTTCTCTAACACTAAAAAATGGCAACGCTGAGCGTTCTGTGTTGCCTAATACGAGCGTCAACGGACTAACTACCACTAGAAACTAACAGGTGAATTTAACTTTTAAGTGCACAATTTGGTAACGGCGCGTTTGAAGCAATCCATCAATATTTCTGGCCACAGGTATAGTTTATAATACTTGTGGATTAAGATTGAAGATCGCAATACACTAACAATGCAGTAAGAAGTTCACACCAAATAAGAAAAAAAGGTGTTGACGAACAATAATAAAAAGTCTGTGTTAATGATTGTGCAAAATACTATGGCAAGATGTTACCGCTGTTTCCAAGTCTGCACTGAAGCGGCACCATACCATAAAGACGAAACGAATCATCGCAAAATAATGTTTTTAGACAATGTTTAATTTGAAACCATCAAAAACTAACTGCGGATAAATAGTCACTGACTTAGTTAACAGATAGAATCATTCTCCAAGAATACTTCATCTAGAGTGCTTGAAATGTCTATTTTTTAATTTTTACTATTTTAATGAAAAGTGGCACAAATTAACGGCACGTGAATTTGACTGCCGAATTTAGTAACGGGTTATTTTATAAATAAATAATCATTTTTAACAAAAAATTAAGGTTACAACGAGTTTTATTTAGTTGTCTACGTTCTTTTTGGAAAAACCTTAACCGAGCGAAGTGGTGTAACGGTTAGCGTTCTGGCCTCGCATTCGGGAGGACGGCGGTTCGAATCCCCGTCCGGGCATCCAGATTTGGTTTTTCCATGGTTTCCCAAATCACTCCAGGCAAATGCCGGGATGCTTCCTTCAAAAGCCCATGGCCGAATTCCTTCCAATTCCTTGCCCCCCATCCTTTCCCGTCTCTAAAGACCTCGCTGTTAAGAGACGTTAAGCAGTTATATATATATATATATATATATATATATATATATATATATATAAAACTTACCTTTCAGATTCAGGATTACATGCTTCACTACGGAAAAATCGCAACATATTAGCACAAATCCTATATCGGTGGAAACACTAATTTTGAACGACTTTTCAGCTTTACTTGATTTCCATAGCAAAAATTTGATTATTTGAAATTAACGTCTGCTGAAAAAATGATACAAATGTGGCACATTCCTCTAATTTGCTTTTCTTCCCCATTTCTTTCTTTGCGAAATGCGACCAGTGACCAACTAGGAACGAATTTTTGGAAAAAATAGTTGATTAAATTAAAACACAAAAAAAATCAAACCTGTTAATCGAAGTATCGCCCACTAATATCTAAACATTTTTGCAGTTGCAATGGTTATTTATTGATTCCTTCGGCCTAAAAGTTTTTTGTACGCTTATGTAGCCCATTGTACGCATAGTCTTGTAACTTTTCGTCTTTGGAAAGTTTTTTCCACCTAACTTTTCTTGATGGATCCAGTGAAATGATAGTAACATAACAAAATTCTTGTAGCACAGGAGTGATGAGACAAGGTTCGTATAAATGACTGCCCTCTAATTCACATTCTGCATTCTTGAAACCCATTTTGAATTGAATTTGTTGAATGTAGCTCCTTTTTAATGATTTTCTGTGCACTTCCTTAACTAAATCCATTTGCTGCACTTATTTAACTATCAGTTATTCGTGTCTCGTGGGACAACATCCCATTTGCACACTTAATGCTTTGAAACTGTACCATTGCCAAAACTGTGTAGTAAATTTTACTAGAATTTCTGCTGGTTTTATATATTAATATGCTAGGAACTTAATAATTATGTCTTAGACAATGGATAAATGAACCTTCCGTTCTCTTATCTTAAAGACATGTAAAAATCAACTGAAGAAATAAGCGCGTAGCTATTACTGTGGTAATGCACTCACGCCAGTGGCACATTAACTAACGTTAAGGCATCCTGCCCGTATTTTTGTGCGATGATCCCTGGTATAAATGTCAGTGTTAAATTAGTGTTTTGACGGTCATTTCTAGCTGTTATTTGTTCAAGAGATTCTCTCATTTAAGATGCCATCCAGATTACGACTTCCCAAACCGAAGTCCTTAGCCATTTCGTAGTTGTAAAATGGCGGTTAAACACTAAAGTGAAGCGTGCATGGTTCAGTGTGCTGGCCGGAAAATCGATTTGTTCCACACGTAGCTGAATACAGACGCTTTTCATTCATGCCGCCGCCAGGACGTAATATCCGCAGCGATTATGATCCTACAGGTTATGTTCAAGCATCAATAAGAACAGGTCACGTTAAACTTATATCCGTGTAATTCTCTGCAGTAATGTCTTAATCTCCATTTGCATCAATTCAAAATAACTGACCCCTGCTGCATATATGCTAACCAATCTGAGATAACATCTTCAACCATTGATAAGTTACCAGCGTGAGCTGAAGTTACCCAGGTCTAATTGTTCAATAAATTATAATTAATACTGACCAGAAATCACAAACAAATAGAACGCATTAACAGTTAAAAACGTTTCGAATCCGACATTAGCATTGTTAGATTAATTTGAGTCATATTTCACGTTTTTGTATTTGTGGGTTGTGAGATGAATTTTATCCGTGGAGCGTGGGGATTGAGTGGTTAACTCTGAGGCCTGTCATGATGGGAAACGCAGGTTCGAACAGAATAATATTCAGGCAAGTGCGCATAAAATTGAATATAGCAAATAAGATGAAAATACTGAGGATTTAATCTTTTCAAGGGACAGATTGATTAACTGCAAAATATTCTAGTAGTTCGTGAGAACGAAGTTTCTCTCGACATTGATCACTAGCATAGTGTTTCAGGGAGATTAGCCGATTCAAAGAGGTGCATGCACACTATATTTCGACTATCAAAATCACTGTCGCAATCTTCTGTTGAAGAGAGTGAATTTTGTCTCCAAAATATAGTGTGCAAACACCTTGTTAAATCGGCTAGTCACGCGAGACCTTAGCATTCTAGTAATTCTTTGATACATGACACAAACGCTGATATTTATTTATTTTAAATAATTTTTAAGGTTATTATTGTATAAGTCACGAGCTGGTGTCAACAATTATTTCAACAACCAGGTTTAAATGTGTCACGCTTTCATTTTCTTATGTATACTATATGACGTAAATAAGGTGTTAAGGGGAATACGTAGAGATCATAATCGCCAAGTCGAGTCGTAAGGCATCACTACCATATGTTTTGTATCAAGTAGATTATGTGGCGCCTGAGAAAATCAGCTACATATCATGTAATATATCGTTATATGACACCGATCCTCAGACTACAATGATATGTCAGTTGTAAAGAAAATGTAAATACAGAGAATAGGCTATGCAAAAATCAGTTGTGCAAAAATTAAAGCCAGAAGGCAAATACGTTTCACAATATGCGATCAAAGGAAATGGAATCTCAACAATACCAATTCTTTTAAAAATTGGGTCAAGCTTAGTGATAAAAAGATCTGGTTCTGAGCCATGTTTACACTCTACTGTGAATATTCACTTCTGTTTCTGTGGTAAATTGTGGATTAAAAACACTCGGATGATTTGGACACTTTTTATGCCACGCTTTTGTATAATAGACAGTAAAACGTCTACATATACAAATGTAAAGCAATATATTATTTCTGTAGCTTTATCATTCTTCTTTTGGTAATGAACCATAGCAATTCTTTCAGGGGTATCAAGTCTTAGAGTAGATCGTAAATAACATGATGCAATGGCATGCATAATGGTCAAATCATCTGAATTTCTTTTTAAAATCAACTATTCATGTCACCGAGATATAGCATTATACTGCAGAAATACTCTTTACACAGTGCAGACTTGACTAAGTACAAAATCTCATAACTATTTTTGTCATTAAACAGCCAAAAGATTTGGCCGTGTTTTTATAAAAATTATTTTTGTTGGAAGAGATGTTCTCTTTCTGTTATTCCGATCTAAATAATAAATAACTGCAGGTGAATATGAGATTGTAGCTTAAGATAAATTGTGGAGGATCTCAAACTTTGCCATCGTCAAAATAAAATTTTAGCTACCCATTTAAAACAATTAATATTAAATTTTTAGGGAAAATAACTGTCGACAACAACTTTTGAATCGGACAATATGAATTGTATTTGGGAAAAGGGAAATTTAACTATATTTAAGAAAAGGGTTTAGGAAATAGAATTTAAGAAAAAAGTCATTTTTTAATAGTAACGTTGATTGGCGGTTAAATGTTTGCTAATTAAGAATTATCGGTACTGAAGCCAAGAAAGTTACAATTTCTTTTCTTTCTGCCTGTCTCTCCATTCATCACCAGATTACTGTAATAGCAACTAGACCATTATACGTGATGGTAGCATAAATGCCTGCTACCAAAATTCCAAAACCAATTTAAATACAAATTATTCCCTGATGATACCTCATAAGAGGCGAAACTTGGACAACATTAAACAAACTATAAACTTTTTAACTCGGTTTATGTAATAACGTGAGTTAGATAACAATTGTGCCATAAAAATGAGTGTAGGAACACTATGCTTCCACCTCTGTTATCGTCAAAGTAAAATCTTAGCTACTCATTTAAAACAAATAGTACTACAGGCTTGGTGGTGATAATTGTTGACAACACCTTTTGATTGATACAACAATATGAACTGTATTTGGAAAATGGGAGATTTAACTACATTATATAAAAAATGTTATACATGAAATAAATTATTTTACATTAGTAAGGTTGAGTGGCAGTTAGAAGTTCGCTGGTTGAGAATTATTTCTTTACAGTTCTCTCTCCATTCATTGCCACATTACTGTGATAGCAACTGGATCATTAGGGAGCGTTTATAAACTACGTGGTTCGGTCTAGTCGAGGGGTTGGGTAGAAAGCTAAGCTGGGCTACGGGGTTGGGGGGGGGGGGAGGGATTCCGAGCCAGGCCACTTAGCTTTTCATTCATTTTATTTGTCACAGTTAAAATACGTTACAGAACACACAACAGCATATGAATATTTATTTCCGTCATGCAATTATCTCCATATACAATTTTCGAGCCTTAAAAGAGAAATAAGGACAAAATGTCCTCTGGAATCAACAGGGAAAGAAGGTATGTGCCACGTCGTTGGGGGGGATAGAGGCAAAAGTCACGTGGGAGTTCACATGATGTCAAAATAGAGCTACGTAGTTTATGGACGCCCCCTTACGGGCGATGGAAGTATCAGTGCACAAAACTTTTTAAGCCAATTTAAAAATACAAACTGTCCTCTGATGATGCCTCAGTAAGAGGCGAAACATGTACAACATTAAGGGGGCATCCATAAATTACGTGAGGTGAAATAGGGGGGGGGGGTGTCCGGCGAAATCTCACCAGATCTCACGAAGGCGGAGGGGTGGGGGGTCCACGGAAATCTCACCAGGGGGGAGGGGGGTCCAGAAATCCGGAAAAAACACCTCACGTAATTTGTGGATGCCCCCTAAGCAAACTAAAAACGGTATAATATCCTCTGTTGTCCAGAGGAATGGCGTCGTAGGAACAAAACGTTTCGGCAGCTAGGTCTCTTGTCTTCATCAGGTGTCAAAGCTTGCTAGTCTAGGCAGTCACCAGAGTTAGCTAGCAACTGTGCAGTGTAGTAACACTGTGTTTACAGTACGTCCGTTCAGGTGGAGACTGGAAGGCAAGCCAGCGTGAGGCAGCCGGCGAGGTTGGACACCTCCGCGGGGGACTGCTGGAAAGTATGTTTGGAGTGGCCCGCCGAGCCCCAAAATAAGAAGAAACAAATGGCTTCGGGAGAAAAATGAATAGAGGGAGTTGTTAGAGAGCCGTGAGCCATACGCTCGCGCCAGCTCCGACGGGCACACCGGGAAAATTCCAGGTATACAGCCGAGTGGAGTGGAGAGGGCAGCCACGAAACCTGTTTGGCCGCGACGGGCACGCGCGTGGGCCGTAGCAGGACTACGAGACGTCACCGGCCAGAGGAGGCTTCACTCCACATCCATCCTCCACCTGGCAATCTGCAACACCAGGGCTACCCTCAAATCAGGGTCGGCGGTGACCAGTGATTTTGGGTCTTGCCGCACGTCGACGTCGGGATCAATAAAGCTAGACACAAGATCTGCTGAATTTCGGATCTGACACTCGGGAGAATACTAGTTCGATCTCCGTTCTGGCCATTCATATTTAGATTCTCTATGGTTTCCCGAAATCACCCAGAGTTATTTCACACAGAACATTGTCGGCCTCCTTTTCCTTCCACAGGTAGCATAATCTTTGACTTCGACGTTCCAAAGATGCATGTTCGATTTTCGGTAGCACTAATCATATTTTGGTTTTCCATGGTTACCTGAAATATCTCCATGTCAATTCCATTTTCGTGCTTTCACACAGAACATGACTGCTTTCTTTTCCCTTCCTCGACCACTCTTCTCTGGTGGATGGTCACTTAAGGGGAGCCGGAGGTGGTCAAATAAAAAAAATACGATTTTTTTTTTGCTATCAAAAATTAATTGGAACATTCCTCTTTAATGAAAACTTTGAATTATTGTTCTACTTGCCCTAGAAGTGGAATTATTACCATTTTCTCCCACGCCTGCAGAGGAAATTGGCGGGGCCGCTGAGTGCATCTCGTGACTTCTTGGCGAACTACTCGGCTTTTCTCGTCCTGAAGTTGAATATTTCCTTATGTTACCCATACAGTGAGTGTGCAAGGGCTGGCTACAATGTTTTCTGTGACAAATGAAGCGCTAAGAGCGCCGAACATCGTATCTTTGTTTCGAATTACGTCAATGTTGCTCCTGTTGATAATAATATTATATTTCTTGTGTAAAGCATTCTTCTGGTTACGATGCCACGTTTTAGTAATAGTGTATATAAGAAGTGGAAGAACGTAGGGAAAAGAAAATTAACACTAATACCAAGTTGCGATGCCGTAATTACGGAAACAATGCGCTCTTCTGCTAAGCAAAACACGGCTGGCCAGCGCCCTGAGACATCTTCTAGCAAGAAGTTGACTGGTGGAAGTGACAGAGAGAGGATAAGAGGAGCAGAAAGAAGAGAAAGGAATATGAAATATGATGGAACAACAGGCCAGAAAAGAAGACCAAACAGGAAGCTTTTGGATAATGAAGAAGAAGACCCTGATAATCCATCCTATAGTGCAGGAATGTATTGAGAAACTTTGATAGCCATTTCCCGTGAATTAGAATTTTACTAATGTAAGGAACATTTTCTCAAAATCCACTGAAACTAGGGAGATAAAATTTTTATACAACACTCATAGTAGTCAAACTTAAATTGTAACACAGATATTTAACAATATGTTCAGTAGTTTCATGTCAATTTGATTAAAATAAAGAAATTTTTGTAAAAAAAAGTTGGATCATTAAATAAAAAAATATTGAAAGGAAACTATAAAAGATACTCCAATATCCCTCGATCATAACTGCAATACTAAACCACTTTGTATGTTGAAAAAATTTCAAATTATTCTGTTTGGTAGATTGTTCATAAATGTTCCTTAAACCTAGTGATTTTAACATGGGCAGCATAGGCACCTCCGGCTCCCCTTAACGTTTGACTTTGACGTTTGAGGAGAAGACGCATGTTCTATTGTTGGTATTGTCATTCATTATTGGGTTCATATTGAAAGCAGCAACGAGTCACAATATGTTGTTATTATATTTATTTAACCATAACCATTAACAGGTTTCGAGCAAAATGCTCATCATCAGATGGTTTGCCTTTTACATCTGCTTACTTAAATACATTAAAAATGCAAACCATCTGATGATGAGCATTTTGCTAGAAACCGGTAATGGCTATGGTTAAATAAACATGATGATAACAAATTCTGACTGGTTGCAGCTCTCAATATCAACCCAATTTTGATTTAACAGTCGCTAATTTCCACCATTCCATCATGGACAAAATATTATTACTGTCATTCACATTTTGTTTTTTCCATGGTTTCCCAAAATTCCTTCAAGCCAATTACAGTCCAAGATGGTTCTTTCACACCAGGCTTGACTAGTTTCCTTTCCCTTACTCGTCCCCTTTCCTCTGTTGGATGGTAGCTTAATGTTCTTCTTTGGGTTCAACAAAACACTTGTTCGATTTTTGGTACTGTCATTCATATTTTGGTTTCCCATGGTTTCAAAATTAGAGCCAATTACACGATGATTTTTTTTTTTCACATAGGAAATGATCGGTGTCCTTTCTCATCATTGTCCATACTCCTCAGATTGATGGTAGCGTAATGCTTGGCTTTGATCTTCGATAAGACATATCTTCGTTTTTCTGTACTGCCATTAAAATATTGGTTTTCCATGGTTTCCTGAAATCACACATTGCCAATTCTGCCATGGTCTGTCCTTACTCCCTTGGTGGTTAGTAACTTAATGGCAGATTCTGACGTTTTGGAAGACGCGTGTTCGATTCTCCGTCCAGCCATTTGATTTTCTATGATCCCCTAAATCGCTCCTGGCGAATGCCGGGATGATTCCATCACATAGGTGATGACCTATTTCCTTCCCATTTATGACCTACACACCTATTCCTGGTCATTGACGAGCGTTAATGCCATAAAAAGCGATTTAAAACATAAATTAATTTGAACTAATTAAAGTTTATTGTAACTTAAAGGCCCTAATTTGTTCAGTACAGTGGAAGTAAATTTACCTGAACTGGAGATGTTAGTCAACTAACGATATTTTTTGCGTTTCAGAAATAATTTTTATGATAAAAATGTTAATATTGATTTTTAAAATTAGGTATTATGGCAAGAATTAAAATGGTACTTAAATTGGGCACAACCTAAACACATTTAGAGTCAAAAGTGAAAATAATATACAAGCCTTACAAGATAGTCATGAAGTGTTAATTTTGTATATGCGGGTGTCAATTTTGTTCAGCTGGGAGAGAAGTTTGGTGCAATATATTGCTTGCAGAGATGGTAGCATAGCATCTCACTTGAAGTAACTACTCGGTTCATCGATGAAAGTGATTTTTCTATCTATATTTATTTTCATCATTTTGACGATTTCATTGCAGCATCAAGCTTACATTAATTTTCATCAACTGTTGTTTTTATTCGTATTTTCATACTTATCTGATTTAAGTAACGCTTAAGGATTTCACTGAAATAAGTGTTTATTACGAAAACAGGACAATGAGTTTCAATCACAGGACAAATACAATAAATGGAACTGATGATAAAAGTTCATCATCAATGATAAATGTTTACTTCTATCAGCTGAAAACATATCTGGCTGCCGTAAGGATAGAACTGAATCATAGCTATCCACTTTCAAATTGCTGAAAACGACGAAAACAATAGACTGAAGTACTTAATTATCTACTCAGCTAATAATTAAGGCTGTTAAGGGTAAAAATATTATATTTTTTTATCGGATTTTATAATGACAGAGCAGAGATAGAAAACGTTACAAAACTCTGAGTTAGGGGTTATTAATGAGGGTCGCAAATATGATTTCACAATATATACCATAAAGTGGAATAAAGTTGATGTGCGTATTAGATCTACACAGTAAAGTATGCTGTATACAAAATCCACAAAAGGTATCAGATGTAAAACGCGTTTCCTACTTGAGAAAACCACTTACAAATGCTGTTTACATTATTATACCATTTAATTTTTTGAAAGTTCACACTAAACCTTTTTAGGGTGCCTGTGCCTAAGATCAGGCGTACCTGTGCTTCCAGTGGCACTACGGGTCTTATATCTTTTTGGCCAACTGACTTGATTGCTATCCATGTTGCATTGCGTCAGCAGCGTAATGAATGGCCAGCTCTTCTCGCTAGCAGTCGAAAGTAACAGAGGTCAGTAACCCACGCACATCACTGCTATCGTCCAGTAACTTCCAGCTCGCCATAAAGGGACGTCAAAAAAAAAAAAAAAAAAAAAAAAAAAAAAAAAAAAAAAGTCTCCAAATGACGCGAAAGTCGACTTTAGGGGGGCTATTTGGTTGGGGGGAGAAAAAAAGGTCTCCGAAAGTTAAGAGGTCGATTAGTAGAAAAGGGGGAGGGGTGTCTTACGTCACTTTATATGGGGGGGGGGTCCGGAATACCGAAAAAAAAACACCTCACGTCATTAACGGATGCCGCCTAAGACTGGTGAATACTGAACAAATTCGCTTTGCTAGACTGGGAGCGAAATGGTGGTTCAGTTGCTTAAATCTTGTGACTGTAGTGTGGAAGTTCGTAGGTGTGAATACCGATTTCAGTTGACATTTCTTCTGGCATTCAAACTAAGCTTCATACGTCTGTCAAAAGCTTCTTTTTGTTAATCTGTAGAATTTCGGACGCTCCGTGGTTCTGATTCCTCGTTAAACTGTAGGTCCTTCATATCTGGTAGGTTACCAGGTTGCGCAACCGGTAAAAAACACTGTCTCCCGGTCTTTGAAAATACACTAAATTATAACCACTGCCCAGGATTCTAGCAACTTCAGGGATAGGTGGCGTAATCCGACGGTTGCGATTCAAATAAAACGTAGTCACAGTTACTTCTTTCCGAAGAAATTGGGCTCTAACATTTATTAAGCCGGTGTTAACAAGTGACAAAGAAAACAGTACCCGCTATAAAATTATCACGTAATAATGTGGTGGAACACCTGTGAATATATTTTATCACATTCGTGTCGCTAAAGTAGATTCTGTATTATGTTTATAGAATGTGTTCTCAGTCCGTTCAAGAAGAATCAAACTGAACACGGGTAGGTAAAACGGGCCCGATCACAAATATCAAACCAGAGACTACAGTTTCAACCAATTTTCCACTTTTTTTATGGCCTTAGGCTCGTCTATAAAGACATTGGTATAAACGGAGAGGATTTGAGAAGCAGTACTGGAATGAATGTGGCCAGATATTTTGGAGGAATCATTGCGCCGTCCGCTGGGAGAGATTTAGGGAAATCAATAAAAATTAAATCAGCTTGTAGTGCAGAGAATCAAACCCGCATCTTCCCGAATGCCGACCCTGGTGTTAGCTGCTTACCCACTAGGCTGGGTCCTCCGATTTCAATTTGACTCATGACTCAGTTTGGAATAGTATCTATTCATCAACAGCTGTATATGATCAAACAGAACTGTTAAAACTTCATGACCCGACCAAGACCCCGAACTTGAGCGGTTTAAAAATTTTCACTGGGAAACCAAAAATATTAGTCACTTGACTTTTTTTTTTACTAATGCACATCAATATGTACAATTTAAGATTCCAAATTAAGTCAGAATTTGTTTCATTAACGCACATCAATCTGTATAGTTTTCGATTCCAGGTAAAGTCAAAATTTAAAATTTCTAATTCATATCAATTTTTACAGTTTTCGATTCGAAGTTAAATAAAATACTATTGATTATCAGTCTGTACAATTTTCGATTCCATGTTAATTCAAAACTTTTTACAAATGCACGTCAATCGGTACAGTTTTCGATTCTAGGTTGAGTCAATTTTTTTTTACTAATCCACGTCATTCAGTACAGTTTTCAATTCCAGAATAAGTCAATATTTTTCATTAATCTGTACAGTTTTCAATTCTAGATTAAGTCATTTTATTATTGTTATTAATGCATTACAGTCTGTATAGTTTTCGATTCCAAGTTAAGTAATTTTTTTTTACTAATTCACATCAATACGTGCTTCTTTCGATTCCAGGTAAGGTCAAAAGATATTTACGATTGAACACCAATCTGTAAAGCTTTCGATTCCAGGTTAAGCCAAAATTTCTTACTAATGCACATCAATCTGTACAGTTTTCAATTCTAGGTTAAGTGAAACATTTTTACTAATGCACAAAAATCTGTACAATTTTCGATTTCAGATTAAGTAAAAAAAAATTGCTAATGCACATCAATCTGTACAATTTTCGATTCCAGGTTAGATAAAAAATGCTTTACTATTGCACAACAATATTTACAGTTTTAGATTTCAGGTTAAATCAAAATATTTTTACTCATGCACATTAATGAGTACAGGTTTCCATTCCAGATTAAGTAAAAAATTCGTGATTGACTCGTAGTAGTAGTTGGAAAAGTCAAGTAACCAATCAGCATTGAGGAAGTATGACAAGTATCTGCCGAGTTTACGACGGCCGGTGATTCGCGATGCCTGGGGCAGACAGAGGTGTCAGGGCAGTAGCTGTTAAGATGACGACAAATCACCTCCACGGGGCAGCGGGGTCGTTGTGAAGGTATTTACGAGACGCCTCTCGACGCTGCGGTTTGGCAATATGGACGCGCCCCTCCATTGTTTGTTTGGCTGTTGTTCGCCGGCGTGGAGACAGCCAGGGGCCGTTACGGGTAGCAGTATGTGACGCCAATACCAACTAACTACTTCGCTGACCCAACACATCCGCTCAATCTACTTCCAAGACGAATACTTGTCAGGAGTATGGACTTACATAAACGCAAACGATATGGGATAAATAAAGCAAGTTTGCGTCAGTGTTCTTGGGGGTTCTAAATAAAACCTAATTTACATTTGTTTTTACCACAAGTCTCATGATTGGGTCTCAGTATTTTTATCAGCATTGTTTCGTGTTTTGCATAAAAAATAGTTAGAGAGTGTGAATAATTTAGACATGTAATAAACAGACTCTTAATAACTTAAAAATATTAATGATTGTACTAACAAGCATGAGCGATTTGGTAGCTGAGTGGTTAAGGAATTTTCTTCCAGTAGTTCGGGACCGAGTTTTGGTTTGATATCTCGGCTGGGTAATAAATTTTTGACAGTTGTGTTTCATCATATGAGCTCCACCTTTCCCTTTCGTTGATCGGATTCCATGTTAAACTATAGGACCCACAGAAAAGGAACTGGCCGTCCTACCTCTGACACAACGTCTTAGTATGACTCCTTCGGGAGGTTCCAGTCAAACTTCGGGTTGTGGATTAACTTAGATTTTTAAACTTTTTAAATGAAATGTTACTTTTTAGATATTATAATCCTTAAGTCACCGACTCAGTCTAAGTGATAACAATTTAAAAACTATCGATTTTTTTTTTCTCGAAACTTGATACAACTTTCAACATGAGTAAATAAAACCGATTTCCTTATACCGATTAAACAGCTCTGTTGTCTAAAATACAAACCTCAAACAACAATTTTAAGAAAAAAGAAAGTTTTCGCGTAACGTAATTAAGTACCTGTCTGTATAATAAATGTTTATAGATAACAGTTAACTTAATTACGTCTTAAAATGGTGTTGTTGATATTCAATCGACCTACTTTAACGCATTTTGTCTACTAGGAAACAATTTCCTGCTCATTTCAAATTTTTGTAAGGTTTATTAATCAATTGAAGCACTCACAAAACTCATTCCATAACACTATACATATATATTGAAACAACCGTTAATTTTTAAGCAAGCAGTTGTAAATATATGTAATTTTGCCATTAGGTCCTTTAAAAACCAGAGCCAAACAAAATTTATTATAAAAAGATTTGAATCAATTTAAATCAAGTCGAAAAGCGACACCGCATTTGCCTTGAGGCAGCCCATGTTACCGGCAGTTGCATCATATTTCACAGATAAATTATTGTGCTCAGCGCACCATGTTTTACAAGCTGCTTCATCTGGCCACATAAATTTGTCGGAGAAGTATTTAGACGTAACCGAATCTTACAAGAGGCAAACTGCTACCAGAGGTGATATATCAACAATCTCTCACATTTACCACAATCGCAGGACCGATCATAACACCCTCCCCACATCCAGTAGTTCCTCAGCACTGTTCGTGATCTTCTTTTTGCAGAATGAGCTTCGCGTATTCATTGATATTGCACAGGTAGATTGAATAACATTTACATTCTTTTTTTCAGTCATAGATATAATTTTCTACTTCGGTGAAATATGGTCACTGTAGCATCATAAAATTTTTCACTCTGAGTACTTTAACTCCGCTGTTTTTCATTTTATTGCTGCTAAGTAAATATCGATTTATGTCCATAAGCCTTATGTCAGAAAAGCAACTAGCGTCAATTGATTCTTTCTAGAGATGTCATCAGTGTATTTTTTTGGTCTTATATCATACCTTTCAAACGCATGTCTTAAGTACCAGATGTCTTTCAGTCGACAGATCATTTTTAATGAAAGCAAAGCTATTAATGGTTAAAGATATGATTTCAATTGCAGTTCGTGCTGTTTACCATTAAGTATGGGGAAACACTAAAATATCAAGTAAAGTGCAGATATTGAATTATGAACAACCGGATTTTTTATTTTATTTTTTGCTCGTCGTCGAGGTCATTAGAAGCGGGATTAGAAATTAGTAGGAATCATAGTCGTGGTTTCCCTCACTGAATAATTCTCTGTACTTTAATACAGCTCTTCGTGTGACTTGTTGGTTTAAGTGGATATGGCACATTCAGTTCCTTTCATCTCGTTTTTTTATTTTATATATATATATATATAGTTGCAACATTACGTGGTTATCTTTTAACTCTGAAGTGAATAGTATTTTTACTGTTTTCAGAAGTTTTATTTCCAAAATAGATTTTAATAGGTTTTTTTATGCCTTTTAACTCAGCTTATTTGTTTCTAAGTACAATATTTCTAATTTTATGTCATAACGTAAACTGAAATAGACATATTTCTTTGTGTAGCAATTGTGAGTTAGTAACATCAGAGTACCGATAAAAAATGGAATATTTTAAATACTTGAAGGCATTCATGAAGCACGGAAATTTTGGTGTGCTGGATTATTCCTACATACATTCAACATTGAACGGAAACGAGTTATATAGTAATGTGGCTAAGAGTAATATTATTGCATACGGTTTTTGTTAAATTTTTTACTCTGATTTCTAAGAAGTACGAAGTAGCTCTACAGCAAAAAGTTCTTATATAAAATTTTTAAATTAAAGCACAACAACTCAGTCGTGAATCCAGACTATCTAAACGCGACTAAATACCTAGTATTCAACTACAGATTAGATATATTGGGATTACTAGGAAGAAGAATCATGAGAAAAACCTTGAGTCCAATGAAAATAAGAGTAGAAGTTAAGAAGTGATAAGGAAATATATCAGATCAATAAGAAAAAGGAGATTTCTAAGTTTTGGACACATTTATTTAAGGGATGATAACAGATTAACAAAAATGATGTTCAATTGCCTTTCTAAAAAAAAGTCAGAAACAAGATGGATTCAAGAGGTCAAGAAAGATTTGGAAAGAAATAATATATGAGAAGAAGAAAGTATGGAACGAGAGATCTTTAGAAAGAAGGCATAAGTATGGAAGGATTCGAATGTTGAAGAGCAAAGAAATCCGGTCCGAAATGGACTGAATAGGGAAGAAAGAAACACAGTGAAATAATGAAGGAGTTTTAGATTGAACGGAAGAAAAAATAGCAACACATGATATGTTTCTAGAATGCCTGATCGCAAAGAAGAAGAAGGAGTAGCTTTTATTGTTCAGTGAGACAGATGGGAGCAGAGAGCATGGGGGCCGATGTTTGCGACCTGGTCTGTAGGCCGTGTGACACATTCCACGTGTCGGTCGGGTCGTCAACAAGGCGGGCGCGCACGTGCCGAGGTGGCCACTCCCTGTCCCGCCAGCAAACACCCGGCTGCGAACCAAGGACACGCGTCCTCAACCCACTTCGAGACCACTGCTGGCTGTACTGACACGCCAGATCCTCAAAGGGATATCTTGCAGCTACTCTGTTTCTGCTACGGAGATATCAACACATTAATCCCAGCATACCTTGGTGTCAGCCACAAGTATAAAAACCAATGATCCATCTCGCACCAGCGATATAATCTTTTGCTTGTAGCAGGCGACATTAACCTTTGTCTACTCACCAAATATCTTGATATTTTTAACCGAGCGAGGTGGATGAGCGATTATCGCTCTGGATTCGCATTAGGGAGGACGGCGGTTCGAATCCCCGTTCGGGCATCCAGATTTGGGTTTTCCGTGGATTCCCCAAAATCACTCCAGGCGAATGTCGAGATGCTTCCTTCACAAGGGCGATGACCGAATCCCTTCCTGTTCCTTCTCCCCACTCACATCCTGCTTTTAATTATCTCGACGTCGACGAGGCGTAAAGCAAAATGTAAAAAAAAAAAAAAAAAAAATTACAAACCCTTGGATCTTTTACTTTCTGGAAGACAAAGCACTGGTTGGTGAAGCATCTATCTGCTACCCGTGACTTCGTACGCGTGGACTTAAAATTTTATTGCTATAATTGGATATAGAAAGCTGTAAGTTACGAAAAATATATCCCAAAAAGTATAGAGTCGTAATAATATGTAATAATATGAGCGGGAAGCCATCAACATACTACTGACACTGTAATATGGAGAGAAACAATTTGCAAAACTTTTAGGTAAAGACAAAATAACATTCTGGAGCATGGAAAATTTGAATCCGTAATATGTATATCACAAGTTGTGTCTGTACATGAAATTATTAGTACATCACAGTTCTTGACCGCGTGGTCAAGCGGAATGATAAATCAATACGCTTGTTTATAACATTCAGCACCACTGGTACGAGACGCAAATGTACGATTTTTTTTTTTTATTTTTTTTTTTTTTTTTTTTTTTTTTTTTTTTTTGAGCTTTGATTTGTCATGTGAGTATACTAGGATGCTGTGTTGTTTGGGTTTTATGTAGATCCACCCGCGACAAATGGAAACTCTGTCACCAGTCCGTAATACCAAATGAATTCACTTTTTATATTATCAACAAGATTTTTAGTCGAAATGTCATAAGTGCAATGGCTTCTCTGCCATTAACAGCAAGCTAAGAAATAATTACATTGAAACTTTTGATTTTTTATGTAAACTTGAAAATGGTTTAGGGCAATATGTTGATGACAAAAATAGTTAGTTGAGTCTAGTTTCCGCTTCGTCTTTCCTTAAATTTGAATCAGTAATTTCTTTCATTATTCTTAGCACACGTAGTGAAAACCTTAGAGATGGTTGATTATTATACCGTAACTTCCGAAAATGTTGTGTTTGTTGGGTTTCATGATACATTTGTATCCCGACATGTCCGTCAATTTTTTTACATTTAATTCTCCATCAACCGTAAACTTGACTAAATAAAAAGTGACATGGTTGAAACCAGAAATTTAAATTTCATAAAAGTATTTTAATAGAGCAATAACCGATCTACTGTCTTTCAATGTACCATTGCACACAAACGTATACTTTCATGTTTTTTGTACTTAGTCCTTCCTCAGTCAAGGAAGAATAAAAGTTGTAAGTTCAGTCTTTGATTGAAACGTGAGGATAGATAGGTATGTTCACTTTGGTTCCATGTGAGAATAATCTCGGGGATGTGGAACAGTACATGATATCGAATGTTAATAGGAGGAAAGTGTTATTTTTCTATTTGTGAATATGAAATTTCGTCAAAGATATGCGGAAAAGCGAGAATAAACAATTAACGAAAGCACAGAATTAATTACGTGAAAATCTACTGCCTTTCAGTCAAATATTTTAGGTTGCCATTTTCTTCGCAACCATCATTTTATACAGCTAATGTTTAATTCTCCTGAGAAAAACATTACAAGCTAGTACTGGTTAATGTTTTATTTGAGTAGATAACTGTAGTTTGGCGTAGCGCGTTGTCTTCTATTGTGTGCATGAAGCTGAAAGAAGGGAGGGAGTGAAAACCGGGGCAATTTTTTACGTCCCCATGCAATGAATCATTCGCCATCCACAGCATCGTATATTCAAACTGTGGAGAGATTTGTAATTAATACTAGATATTTGGTACACAATCTTGAGATTATGAATTATGCACCACCACCTCTCATAAACTGATTGCCAAGTCACATAAAAATGAAAATTTCTGGTTTTGAAACAGGCAGCCCCGTCTAATTACCAATACCATTAAAGTGTTTTAACAAACTCAGTCAACGAACTGGATAGTATGCACTATCCCGCATTTTATTCAAATACACTAGTATCTTCAGTGGTTGGGATTTCACGGTTAACTGTAGGTTCAGCCACGACAGATGCAGGACACGTGACAAATCAGAATTTTGTCACTTGGTAGTGGAAATTCCTTTCGGGGTACCCTAGCCAAATATGCCACATGTTTCTTTTATTTTTTTGAAATCGTTTTGTAACTTCGTGATTTATGACTCATCGATATCAAGGCCATTCGAGCAGGCACATGATTTTGTGGGGAGGGGGGGAGGGGGAGGAGGACAAGGAACAGTAAGGAATTCGGTCATGACATTCTGAAGGAACCATACTGTCATTCACGTACAGTGGTTTTGGCAACAAATGAATACCAAAATCTGGATGGCTCTGTAGGATATGAAAGCCACGTCCTCCCGAATGCTAAACACAGAGTTGTCGCTCAACGACCCTGCTCGGTTTTTAATTCGAATAACAGTACTACCGTTTAATTGGCTCACAAATGGAAATACGGTTGCGGGGACTATATGCGAGACGAATAACTTTAAAAATTCCTTTCTTTTTAGAGTTTGCAATAAAAAGGATAGCTCGTACTGTGCCGGATGGTTCTCTCTCCGTCTGTGATTGTCAGAGTAATGGTGCGGCTGTAAACGTGTTGACTTGCATCACTTGGCACCTCCTGTTTGCCTTGCCGCAGGGATTTTCTGCTTGAAGACAGGTTCGGTATTTCACTGCTAGCAGGGACGTGGAGATATGATGTAGGATGGCTCGGTACCGCTAAACGTGTGGGAGTCGTTGAGTCTGGTAGATAGCCACTGGCGACCGAAGTGCTGGGGGCACCGTTACTGCCTCGGGAAGCGCTTCGATTTATGGACGACTCACCAAGGCTACTATACACCGTCGAACTCTTGCGTGAACTCTGCTACACCGCAAATTTTTGAAGCATCCTGATTCATGCTATACAACACTCCATACTTTAGATGTAGTCACAAATTTTTCTGTGTATTAAAAGAATATAAAAGGGAACTTGAATTTAAATCAATATTTTTAACTGATTTATTAATTGCGATGAGAACAAGCCCCAAAGGCAATTTCCGTTCATATCTTTTTTTTAATTTAACGAATTTTTAGTTGTAATTCTTTCAATGTTCGAAGCAGATTTATACTACTGCAGTCCCTAACTCGCTCGCCTACAACAGAAAAAATTTCGACTGCCTTATAACTGAAATTTTGCTGGTTTTTGGTCATGGGGATCTACAGTGTACTACTCCAAATTTTTCCGACCTTCGCGTGTGTTGTTGTAAGATTTGGATTGGGATTCATTGGTAGATAGAAGAGGGGGTGAAAAGAGTATGTATGATGGATATTAGTCGAAGGATTTGGAGCTTTACATTGAAAGAAGATATGACCATAATCATAAGCTAGGGCTTGAATTCAAGCGAAAGTAGGCGGGAAAATTTCAGAGTCAGCAACTGAATAATTACCAAAGGAAATAATCGGTAGTTTACTAAAAACAGCCTTCTTCTTCTTCTCATGTCAATGACAGCATCAAATATACCAAAAACAATGAAGGTGTTTAAAGTTACAATTCGTAAAGGGAGGTCGCAGGTAGGGGGATAAAAAATGAAGACATCGGAAGGTGGAACATTGCTACTGAAGCACAATTAAAATGAAATTATTTAAAATTTCTAGTTATATGTCAATATATTATCTCTGGTAGCCTATATATTTCTCCTTACGAGCGTTCCAAAACAAAGATCTTAAGCTGTACACCAAGCTACTGTTTTACTGAGCTGCTGTCTCGAAATTTCTGTACGCGAGTGTCTGCAAGTGAGAAACATAAAATTGAAACGAGTACTGGCCAACAGCGAGTTACGATTAAATTCCATCATGAAATCAATTAAGTAACTTGATTTCCATAATAAAGTCAAGTAGAATTAGAGACAAAAGGAATATAATCCACTAATTATGTGAAGCTTAAAAAAAATGAATAACACATATTGAAACGTAATCTTATTCGGCTTTAATATATAGATCTCTGTAATCATTTCGACTGGGAGAAGAAATTTTTGTTTCGTTGATATTGATTTTCCAAATACTAATCGTAAAGGTTTTCATAGAGGTTTTATTTATTAATTTAATTGCAATGGCGCATACGCTCCGGTAGCAATTTCCTTTCACAACCATTATTTTCCCTTTCTTGTACCAACCTACTTCTGCCATCTACAAATTTCAACTTTAAATTGTTTCACCGTTTTTGATAAATTATTTATAAATACTCTTGGTAACTTATTCCAATCTCCTTACCTACGAAAAGAAAAACAAAACAAAAATCCCACACCCTTGTGCCTTAAATTGAGTGCCAGGTTGTGGTTGCGGTCATGAATTCCCTTCGACGCATTACTTTTAATTCCTACACGCCTCATCACCAATATATTCCTTGTACTGTCCCATGAATCCTTCTCCTGTGTTCAAATGAATCCGATTCCAGCTTTTTTATCAACTCGGTTATTGATTGACGGTAATTTCCAGAGACAAATCTAGTAGCCCTTCTTTGAACCCCCTCCAACTCCTGTATTTGTACCCAAAATGTGGGTCACATATTACACCACAAAACATTATGCAGCCCAGTATCCCAAGGCTAAAATGAGGTAAATTTTATCTTTATGTGGTATCGGGAAGCTAAGAAATAATGTCAAATGTTCGTCTCTCTGTTTCGTTGAACCCATCACACAAAAACTGCTGATTGGATTTCGACAGGGTTTTGAACAATGTCCTAGGAGTAAAATATGTTGATGTGACTTTAGAAAGCTGAGAATTTAATATATAACTGTACAAAAATTAGAATAAATTTAATGATAACTTACTCTTTCAATAGAAATGTCTTCTGGAAATCGTAGCAACGGAAATATAATTTGCCAATGTCGCACTGAAATTATTCCACATTAAACCTGAAGTTCGTTATCAGTCGTATAATTAATTTCTGAGAGTCGTGAAGCCATTGAATTTATTACTGCATTCGCGCCGTTCTTGAGTTTGCGTTGACTGAAAATAAAAAGATCAAATTACCCGTACAAGTATGCAAGATATTTCAAGTTTTTTCACTACAAACTGAATTTATTTACTGAAACGGTAACAGAATTACATTCAGCATTCACATCACATACGTCAGGTACATTTGAAGGATTCGAAGTATCATCAAACACAGGGTCGTTTCTAGATCTGTACGCTGCATGCAGTGTTTACGGCTAGAGCAAGGCAGATGTTCTTTGGATGGTATGAGGATGCGATACTACGGCGGCAGTAGCCTCTTCCGCCGAGGTGACCGGTGTTTATGGCCAGCGTCACCGCTTTGGGATCACAAGTGACGGCCATCACTCCTTACGAAGACGTGACGTCACCTAACAGGACACTATTAACTCGCAGTCGTACAGGTGACTCTGCTAATTAGATTCACGGCCAGATAAATGGTACGCGATTACTGCTGGGTCGCCACAGGATGTTACCGTCGAAGGATAGAGCCTGGCTTCTAGCACGAGTGGTTTTAATTTTGTGCTTCCTTTCTGCTGAGTTGTTTACCGAATACTTTACCAATTGTAAAAGGGCTGCATTTCTCAGCCAGCAGAGCCTCTTTCTTCGGCATGGACAGCCTAGATTCGATAGCCGTAGAAAGTCAAGTTTGTTTTTCGTAACTCCTTAGGTCAACTTATCCTTCTATCCAGTGATAAAGGAGCGTCCATAAACTACGTAGCTCCATTTTGTTCTCCTGTGAACCCTCCTCCCCACCACGTAGCCTGACGTGGCATTTGCCTTTAAAACCTCCAGTCCCCCCTCCCCCTCCCGCCCTTTCCTGAGTGGCAAGTAGATATTTTACCCTATCGATCCCAGAATACAGTTTGAACTGTTTCCTCACGTCTCACTGTCGTAAATTACATACGAAGGTAGTTAAGTGACGAAAATATATATTCACATGCTGTTGTGCGTCCTGTACCTTATTTTAACCGTGAGAAATAATATGACTGTAAAGGGAGCGTGCATAAACCACGTAGCTCCATTTTGCCCTCCTGTGTACCCCCCTCCCCCCACGTAGCCCTACGTAGCTTTTGCGTCTACCCCCCCACCCCCCCCCCCCCCACGTAGCACGTAGCTTTTTTCCCTTTTGATTCCAGAAGAAATTTTGTGCTGTTTTCTCTTGTCAGACTATTGTAAATAGATAATTAACTGTGGGAATTAAGTATTCACATGCAATTGTGGGTTCTGTTCCTCATTTTAACTGTGAAAAATGTAATGAAAGGAAAGCTACGTGGCCTGGATTGGGACCCCCCTCCCCCCACGTAGCCCAGCGTAGCCTTCCAGTAAACCCCTCCCCCCCTGGACCGAGCCACGTAGTTTGTGCACGGTCCCAAAGCTACGTGGATCGTGGCTTGGAACCTCCCGACGTAGCCGAACGTAGTTATCTACCCAACTACTATTCCCCTCCCCGCCTCCCCCCGACCGAATATCGTAGTTTATGGACGCTACCAAAGGGAGGAGTTTCTTCCTGTGGAACTTAAAACTTGGCCGGAAAACCTTTCTTCTAGTGTTGAAGGATACAATTGAAATATGTAGGTCTTTTTACGTGAACCCTGGGGTCGCGTCACGAAATGTATGAACCACCGACCTTAACATGTTATCTTACTGAATATAAATTGTAACAAAACAATTTTTTCCTCCTTAATTACAACGCAGAAACACTTTCAATCGCTTATAATTTTTCCTGCTTCAACTGCTGAGACTGACTTATACTCTGTCAACAACGACCTAGTTTGTAAACGATGTAAGTACTTTTAAAGTTTGAGATCATACTAAAATCTTTGCTTTCTTCTAAATTTACTATGTATTGAGATTTTTTATCTGTCCGTCTTTAATAGGCCTACTCTATTAATCAAGAGGAAAGGAAGCAGCTCCATGTCATTTAACTGTTGCCACGACAGTTAGCATGTCTCAATGACAGACCCTGTACAAAGTAGGCATTTACTTATCTAAACCATCCTACCAACAAGTAACTAGTCTAGACCCAGGAATACACCCTAAACCCTTCCACAAGTTTATACCTAGTCTGTCTATATAAAAGGTTAATTTGGTAACTGCGTCATTGTGTCCGTAACACTGAAGTAACGTTCTCAGCCTTCTTTACCGCACTAATTGCTGCTAGAGATGTTACTGCAAAATTGAGGTTAAGAGCCTCATTTAACAGTAGTTCTATTTACCTAAACAACCCGGAAGAAACGAATTTCCGGAACACTGAAAGAGAGTATGTATTGAATTTAAATTAACATATTACTTATTATTTGCGTTTTGTTTATTTATATTCAGTCGAGGTAGAATTTTTCCTATATTCTCTGCCCAGAGATACCACTGTCACAGTAATCTAAGAAAAATGTGTCACATTACATCGCTTTTAAGGTTATGGGCACGAGAAAATGAACTGACAGAACACAACGTTCTACCAATTATTTTTGACGGACTTACAAGGTATTTATTTTCGTTGTAGATATTCCCGCTGTATTCTGTGATATAATAAACCGGAGGAAATTAACTGCCAGATGTAGGCGTTCAACCCGTCATTATATATATAATATTCGTTGAGGCCAACTAAGTCCACGTTATGCCTTTGTGAAATTGGTAGTGAGTTTCATCTTATTTGGGCCCAGAAGTCCTTCATTCGTTTTGAATGGGCCTGTTTGCAACTCTTCTTTGGAGTATTCGTTTCGGCTTGTCGCATTTTTTTAGGATTATCGTCATCGTATTTTAATGTGTTATCGTCTTGTTGTTATTCTAATAAATATTCTTCACAAGTCTTGGGTCGAAACTTTCAAACAAACTTAATCCTTAAACACTTGAGTGACGATAACCTTTCATTTAATTCATCGATCTTTATTTCATTTGCACTTTCTAATTCGTATCCGAAGATTACGAAGCAGCAACTATATATCTTCAACCCCAAACGTTCACACTAAACCTTCTTGTTCGCCCGCTGGTTCTTGTTACGCTGTTGTTTCCTTAGCAACCAACTCCTTTTATAACTTCTCCATGTTATGCCCCAGGCTTGTCCCAATCTGTCATTAATTCTTCCGAATAAAGATCTCTATTCGCCGGCCCCGGTAGCGCGGGGCTAGCGAGTTAGCTTCGAGTTGCAGGGGTTGCCAGTTCGAGTCCGGCCTAGGGCATGGGTGGTTTTAATTAAGTGTTGTGTTCGTCCTGTGTTGTCCTACAACTTGTGTCATGAATAATACTAGAAGATTCTATATACACAATGGAGCAATAAAAGAAACAAAGTAGTGGCTAAATGGCTGTAAGGCCGAAAGCCAATTTAAAAAAAAAAAAAGAAGATCCCTATTGAAAGCATCTACTGTTTCCAATCGCATCAAATGAATGTCTTCCTTAATATTTAGGAACCAGGGCATTACAGTTTTGGGTTTTGAATAAAAAAAAATAAAGTTTTTTTTTGTTAGTCTGTTCTCTCCATTTGTTTTAGGTGACCACTGAATCGTGCCCGTCTTTTCAGGATTGTTTCGGTGATTTTTTCTGTTTTGCTGTAGAATTCTTTGATGGATCTCTTTTGATGGACGCCATACTTGATGTTGGAACCTAGAAGCTAGTAATTAATATTGACGAAAAACTTCAGTGTCTCTCTCACACGTGTACGACACTTTATTTTTTAGTTTGATGAGGTTGTGAAGTTTTTAGACCACAGCGGTATGTGTAACAAATGTAAGTTATGCAGCGGTACATCGGGCGGAAACTTTTGTCACTCTTCTTGTTAGCACACTACCTGATGGGGAGGGTCTCAGAGTGCACGCTCATTAATAAAGACGGCTTGGAACAAATGACAGCGCCTTTACCGTGTGGCTAGGAGACAAGTGCTGGAGCCTCCTTCAGTCCCACCGCAACACTTCCCCCCTCACCGCAAACACGGTGCTGCTCAAACCGCTGTCTTACAGCCACCGCGCCTTCATTATACCCCCAGAGGATCTTGGATTCAGCCCCCACTTACCACTTCTTACTGTTGTATCCCTTATGTTCTACTTGTAACAAACTTTGAGATAGCGATGTGTTTCTTTACAATACGCCAAAAACTCCCTGTTGCTGTAATCATAACAAAACTACCGGTAAATCAAGAAAGTGGCGAGCACAAATAAATGTAATGAATTTCTCGAGTGTAGACTCCGTAACAAATAAAAATTATTGATCTGAATTATTCAGTAAAATAGTTTTGCACATTGCTGATTAGATATCGACAGTAACCAGTGCACTCAAGTAACTGCTGTACAGTTCATACTAACTCACATATATTCACCCGAAATAGTGACATTGCCTAATAGACTACGCGATCTTTTCAAAATAAATTGTTCCATGGTGATCTATATGCACCCAGTTATCAACAGTAAGATATCCATATCGTTGACAATAAATCTTCGAGGCGGTAGAAATTATCCAGCAATCCTAACTCAATAACGTTTTCTTCGGAATTTTCCTGTCCTTCCCGCAAATTTCCGTATATTTTTTCTGTATTTTAATCGCATTAAAAACACGTATTTCTGAAAACTCAGCGATAAGATTGAACCACGATGGAAACGATAATAGGGATTAGCATATACTGCACGTTTGTGACGTGTTTAATTAGATTTTTTTTTTTTGGCGGTGTGAATTTCTCTTTTGTTTTTTCGGGGAATGAATATCATACTATAGATAAAATATTATACCTTTCAAAACATATGTTCCCAAAGTAGCTTTTTTTTTTGTAACTGCTTTACGTCTCTTTTTAACATCGAGGTCTTTAGAGACGGGAATGGCTGGGGGCAAGGAATGGGACGGAATTCGGCCATGGCCTTTTTGAAGGAAGCATCCCGGCATTTGCCTGGAGTGATTTGGGGAAACCATGGAAAACCCAAATCTGGATGCCCGGACGGGGATTCGAACCGCCGTCCTCCCGAATGCGAGGCGAGAACGC
Organism: Vandiemenella viatica; assembly: GCA_031002005.1. Taxonomy (NCBI): domain Eukaryota; kingdom Metazoa; phylum Arthropoda; class Insecta; order Orthoptera; family Morabidae; genus Vandiemenella; species Vandiemenella viatica. Next base: position 107,633,946 of record CM061914.1, read on the forward strand.
TAACCGTTACACCACCCCGCTCGGTCCCAAAGTAGCAATAATTATCTAGTGGCAACAGTCTAACCTGCATCTATTTCCTAACTGACACTCTATTAAATCTTCTAATTGTTGTTGTTTCTACAGAATAGCAATAATTATCTAGTGGCAACAGTCTAACCTGCATCTATTTCCTAACTGACACTCTATTAAATCTTCTAATTGTTGTTGTTTCTACAGAAATCAGAAAAAGCTCGTATAATATTGTTATATCTAAACTTAGTAACCGTCATATATAAAGTCATAGAGAGCCCGAGATCAACGACTCTTTGACGCGGTTAACGGAGCTTCATGTGAAGGAAGTCACCGACATTTTACCCGTTCTTCCAACCGTCCTCGGAAAATTTCCTCTAGGCCTGAAATACCTGCGCTAATACTCTCTAAAATGTATGAAGAAAGAACCTTCGATACTCCGTTCCGTTAGCAATAGGTGCATAGGCACCAGGTGAAGTGGTGCCTGCAGACTTGGATCCCCTTGAATACCTCGGTCATTTCTCGGATAGCTAACAGTTGGACCCCATTGTACATTGTCCCACCTAAAAAAGCGTTGTGCAGATTCCTTAGCGTTATGCTAACGACCGTTGGTAACATTCCTTTCTTTGGAACCCTAAGACGTGATGCCCTCTGCAGACTCCAGATTATTGATGATCGATTCCTTCAACTCTCCTTCTAAAGAAATGGGTCTCATGCATATCGAACGAGTTCACCAACGGAAATATCTTAAAGGTTACACCAACGGCGAGATGCAGATTGGGGGTATGCAACCTATTGACGATGAACCGACCAACCGAACGTGTGGCGTTGTCTGGCGACACCGCCCCTCCAACTCTTTGGCTGTTCCATCTTCGCGAGGTATTCTCCTCGGTGCCCGGAGAGGAAGGCATTAGCCCTTGTCGCAGAGCACCTGAATGCGAAATTTCGCAACGGCCACCACCCCACCAGATCGGTCCTGGGAATCTGCATGAGCCGATGATGAGGCGCAAACCGAGCAACCCTTCCGGGCTTCTCTCTCTACCTCCGTGGGAAGCTGGCATTAGAATACTACGGCAGCCGGATTGATATATGCAAGGGATGGCAGCGGCAGATAGATAGCGGCCCGATGGCCCATTGATCGGACGCGGCCGCTTGTGTCGCGTCTCTTTATGCCACCGGGGAGAAGGGTTCGTCCCGAAGGACCGCGGCAATCCTTTATGCAAACTTGTCGTTGCATAGGCAACCGGGCCGGTCCTCATCTGCATCAGGGCAGTGGGGCGGCTGTTTCCCAGGAGTCGGCAGGTAGTCGGCAGGTACATCCCCACTCGGCACCCGGCCTCGCTACATTTATCGGCGATATTTAGATGCGCCCGAGCAGAGGGTCGCGCGGACCATTATGCCCGGTGGGAAGCTGGCTGCGTGGCTACGCAGATCGCTCCGCTCGTAAATATCGGCGGCAATTTGTTTGCCAGCTGGCAAAGCGACACGCCAAGGGCGGGGCGTAGAGAGAGTTCCGAGATTGTCAATACTGCGCGAGCAGTCCGCGAGAGACAACCGCTGTGGTCGGAACTTCGAAAAACGTTTTGTGGTTAATGCCGTTGTTTGGGTAGTGATGAGGCTTCCGAATTAGTTTAATATAAGTAAGATCTGGGATCCATTCTGCGATGGTGTTCAAACTATTGACTACTTCCAACCTTACAACCATTACAGTGGAGATTACGAACAGCGTCTCTAGTAAACTTGCTCCTGAGTGAACAACCCGACTTTCGTCGGAAAAAATGGAAAACCAGGGGTACCGATACCGCAGTCTGTGATTATACTTTACAGGACATTTTATTGATTAGAAATCTTTCTGAGCTTTATGACGGGACTACAGTTGTACTTGAAGTGCAGCTCGTGAAATATTTCATTACTACCGATTTATTGAGGTTATACCAATATTACATGGCAACAACAGTTAAAAGTAGTGGAAACGTGGAGGAAATTCGCTCCAATTTTAATTTATTTATTTATCGTATGGTTAATGTAAAAGTTTTCTTACATTTTTTTTTTTTTTTTTTTTTTTTTTTTTGCTTTACGCCTATTCGACGGCTAAGGTCATTAGAGGCGGGATGGGACTGGGGGCAAGGAACGGGAAGGAATTCGGCCATGGCCTTTTTGAAGGAAGCATCCCGACATTCGCCTGGAGTGATTTGGGGAAACCATGGAAACCCAAATCAGGATGCCCGGGACGGGGATTCGAACCCGCGTCCTCCCGAATGCGAGGCCAGAACGTTAACCGTTCACACACCACGCTCGGTTTTTCTTACAAGATTTACAAAAGGTGTAGAGAAAAGTGAACATCACAAGCTCATATAATCTTATATCTCCAATTCTACGAGATTTTGTCACCTGAAAAGAACCTTCTAGCTTCTTTTTGTGTATCCTTTAATCATGAGGTCTATTGAGACTTCGGTCTCATCACTGTTGGTTTCTTAGTACCACCCAGGCGTTACGTGTAGGATAGTTTGAGAGACACAAAACAACCATATCCCCGTTTCTTTAATAATATTTTTGAGATATAGTTGTTACCTTTGCTAGTTCTTTAAACTAATTTGGAAATGTCCTGTCCAAGCTCCAGTAATCTGTAAACCATTTCTCAGAGTTGTTTAAGGGAGTGTGCATTACGTGGCTCCGTCTAGGGAAGGGGGCGGGGGGAGGATTGGCTGGAAAGCCACGCTCGGCTACGTAGGGAGGGTGGGGGGTGGGGGGTTCTGAGCCAGGCCACGTAACTTTTCGTTCATATTATTTGTCACAGTTAAAATCAGATACAGAACAGACGAGAGCATGTGAATGTTTCTTTTAATTTATGGCAGTCTGACAAGAAAAAGCGGAACTAAATGTCTTCTGGAATCATTAGGGTAAAAGGCTACGTGCTACGTGGGGATGGGGGGGGGGGGATTGAGACAAATGCCACGTTGGGCTACGTGGGGGGAGGGAGGGTTCACAGGAGGCCAAAATAGATTTGTGGACGCTCCCTACTCTGTAGTAGCAACTTTTTTTGTTTTTTGTTTTTATAGATTGTTACCATAATAGAGAATAGATCTGAAACATTCGCGTAGTAATTATAACTGTTCACGAAAATGTTTCTTTTCTTTGTGAACGCATTTGCTTTGCTCTTTGAACGACATACATTTTTTAAGATAAAGTTCTTCAAATCACCGACTTCCAGTTTTATATATTTACTCTCCTTCGGGAATGAACGTTCTCAATTCATATCGCGATACTGACAAGTTAGTAAAATCACTCTGGGGTTATTAAAAGTATATTACGGCATTAAGAAAATAGATGATCGTTACTTATTTGCTGCGATGTACTTGATTCGTAATACTGAATGAAAGGAAGTAAATATGGTGGTGTTGCTACAACAAAACGAAGTATCACTTCTGACCTCAATATAACGACGATCCTGATCTTTTTTACGGCCTACGTGCTAATGGATTGTGGGTCATCAGTCATAATGCTTAGGTTGCTTAGCGAATAGTCTCATGTCCATATGTTCAACTTGCCTATAGTGATCATGGATTGTCCAGCGTAAGAATCAGTAGACATTTTTGGAATTGTTTACACTTAACGCGTGAAAGCCTTAATCAAATCACCGGAAAACCGTTGAGCAGGTTTTCGATCATTGCTGGCTGTGGTACCACAGACTTTGTTACTTATCGGATCCAAAAAACTGTTACTGGGATCCGCGTAAAACACTTGCTATCAAAGTTACCTTTGCTTTGAATCTGAGCTCAACTGTTTTCATTAAATAAAATATGCTATTTTTGAGTGAAAGAAATACACTAGGGAACAAATAATTTAAATATATGGGGGGAATGAATTAAAGATGTGTAAAACATAATTTAAAAGTTAATTTGCCTTTTGAGTTTAATGTTATAGATAACACAAGGCCATCTGCCTCCTAGTTCACATAAGATTTCATATGTAACATTACATATGATTTTTCAATATTTCAGTTCATAAAGTAATTAGGATCAATGTACATAAAAATAGTCATCTTCATTAAGTTTCTATACGGTTTGCTGGTCTTTGATATATTTCCCATTCCAGTCATTTGGATATCAGTAAATTAAGTAATTAGGATCAATGTACATAAAAATAGTCATCTTCATTAAGTTTCTATACGGTTTGCTGGTCTTTGATATATTTCCCATTCCAGTCATTTGGATATCAGTAAATTAACTAGAGTAATTACTTTATCGTTAGTCTTCATTGGTGCCTGTATCATCGCGAATATTTTACAACCCAATTACCTGATTCGTTAACGTCAATCTTGTCTTTCTCTAGTTTCGTTTCCTGGTTGTTCCATCTGCTAACAATCTGAACAAACCAGCACTCCCAAAATTGTGATGAATTATCCTAAAAATTCTTTCAACAAGATTCTTCCTCGAAATACTTCTTTTCATACAGAATTTTCAGATCTTGTTCATTCATTTCCCTATTAGCCCATTTAATTATTATCACTCCGTAAAAACAATTTATTTCAAATGCTAAAAATCTCTAGAAAGGACTTTTCTCCATGTATATAGTTCGAACATGTTTTTAAGAATCATATATAAGAGCTCTAATAGGTATTGAGAAAATTAATAACAATTTTGATAGTGAATTTACAACTTTTATGCTTTTAACTATCAGCACCAAATAACATTGATAAATGGACTCCAAAACACAAAATAAACTTAATCGCAAGACGGAACAATGGTTTGCTTTTACTTCGAAACTTAAAATAGAGTTCACTTATCAGGAATAGCTAGTCGGCTACTGAATATATCAGTATGTTTGTAACTTCTTTTTCTCCAGGAAGCGATCTATCAGCTTATTGGCGGAACGCCTAGCTACAGTTGAGAAGGTTTCTTTCAGGCTGGAATTTTATAGAACCAAATCCCGCCATTTAGCTTCAGCAAAAATGTATTTATGTTATGGGAAGCACGCTGTGTATCTCCCGGATTAGGGAAACTGGTTGTCGTTTGTGAGTACTTCGTGAGAGTACAAATAACGATGTATTGACGATTAGCAACTCTGTCATTCATATTTATAGTGAAATTATAAACCTTCTGCTTGTTGGTATTCTGAGTACGACCAAATCTTGGTTTATACAATCTTTGAGTTGATTTGTAAAATGAAGGTTTTGACATTGCTTGATTTTTTATTGCAGTTATTGAGATCTGTGTACCACTTTACGACTTCCAATGTAAAATTTAGTCTAAAGATTTCAATAGAGAAAAACCAATGGCATGTCGAGAGAGTATCTTTCTCGCATGATAATATCTTTCAGCCTTCTAATTTCTTCAGAAAAAAAGCTAAACATTTGGCTGCCTGTCGATATTTACAGACCACCATGACGTGAAGATAGTGGCAAGTCATTTAACAGAAACGTTGTGCTTCGTAACTAATGTTCGAGAATATCTGGCAGATATAATGTGAGAATTAGTAAAGAACTTGAAAGGAGTAAAACAGTGGATAATTGAGCTGCTTAGGAACATAAAATACCTGGGAACATCAGGAGAACTATTGATAGCCATGAGATAAAGGCGGCAGAAACCGCTGGTTGTGTGTACAATCAAATAGGCGAGACAAGTAAAAAAACTGGAGCTACTGAAACGACTCCACAAATATCTAAGGCAAAACAACAAAAGCCCAAATCGCTTGGTTGTCGATATTAAGAAGGCTTTTTGGAAACCAAATGGGACAGTGTAATAAGCGAAAATAATTTTACATAACTAATGATGGATAAGAGATTGACAGTGGCAAACTGGTGAGGCTTACAGTATTATTCTCTAAAAAATAATAATATTCTTTTTCCAGAAAACACGCGACAGACCTAAAATGAAAAGATCCAACTCTTGCTTGCTTCGTAGGTGCTTTGGTACGTCTCTCAGAGTCCAGTCGGATAGGTGATCGATAGCAACAAAACGGAGACGGCAGGTGTCTGTGACGTCACAGCTGTTGATGTCCCCCTTTACCTGCAACATTCACCCTTCCACACCTCCAGAGACAACGACGCTACCCGCGGGAGACTGTAAATGCAGTTTTTTTTTGTCGACCATCATTGTGTCATAAGCTTCCTTACACCAAAGACAAATTTCCTGGTATTATCTCGACGAGAAAAATGCCCACTCCCTTCTCATTACAAATTACTATGCATCCTAGGTCCACGACAAATACAGTATTAATAAATAACATAGGGCAGGAGTGTAAAAGATTACTATTTCGTCGAAGAATCTGTTCTTCGGAGATTTTTTTTTTTTTTTTTCAAAATAAATAGTGTAATTCACAGGTCCTGTATTGTCGTGCAGTACACTTCTGAAGCGTGATGTTAACCAAGTTCAAAGATGGGCACTTTAATCGATTATTAAACATTTTAAAACTTGATTGATGTGTTGAGGCGAGTCATTTTAGCAGATGGACGAAGAATGTGGATTGCAGATAATCAATCGGAATGATTCGAATGATCCTATGAAGCTAACATACGACATAATTGTTTCTGCTTTAGTAGGATTCATTACGGAATTTTGAATAAAACTAAAGCGCCCAAAGATCACACCGAATAAACCTTCATCAAGAAGAAAGGTTAAGGATTCAATAACTGGAAGTCACTTCCAGAATATTAAATCTGCATTTTCGACAGTTTTCTATACCCTATCAAGGCGAGAATTGCATTGTTTAAAAATTTCTGACTCAAAAACATATATAAAGTCAACAAAAAAATATTTGGATATAGTCTAAATGTTGACAGTTACTTAACGCAAAAGGATAAAAAAGTATTTGCAATCATTTTCATTCCATACTACAAGTTTTTATTTCATTCTAAGTTACCAAATACAGTGGTGTGATTGTACTACTGTAAACCAAAATTTCCACTCACCAGAGACTACAACACTCAAATCCTGATTCTTGGTATTAAAAAGCGCAGTCAAAAGGAAGGATTTAGGTGAAAGTACGAAACTCTCTTCTGATGAGATTTCAGAATATTTTGTGATCGTAGGAATAATTTGAGGGAAGACTTTTTCATCAAAAGATTCAGTCTATGATTCTCGACTTCACCTAATGCAATGGGTAACTTTTCACCGATGCTCCTAGATTATTTGACTCATTACTGTGAATTATAATTAATATCACTTTATATAACTTTGAAAAAACACATATTTGCTGTCGTGAACGCAGATCACCAAATTTTCGTTAAATTTTGTGTTTCATATCGGGCCGACAGTAACCAATCTATGAGCTCGGTCGAGAACTTTTCAGACCAGCCTCAAATTCAAATACAGTCAGTTTATCATGACTGGTTTGAATAACAATCAGATATGGCCTCGATATTATAACTTATTGTGAAACATTTTGAAAGTTTTAGTGACACTTCAAAATCGAATTTAAACCAGTTCATTAAATACAAAACATTTTTAACTGTTAGCCAGTGACAAATAAAACTTTTGGGATGGAAACACCGTAATGAGCCCCTCTGTAGGAGCGGTTGTACACTCAAAAATAAAGTCTCCTCCACAAGTTTCTGAATTTACATAGCGTCTTTTTTTAGAATTATGTTATATGTCACGTTATTTTATCATCAAAATATTACTGCATCAAGAATCGTTGAACGAATTATTTGTTTGGATACAAGGTTATTTTCTTATACATTATAGTACGTTTAATGTTATTCCTATAGGTAACTGTAATTATACTGCCGTGCCTATACATTAATTCTTCTAAGTTGTCGATCAGTATTTATTCAAAAGTCAATAACACCGTTGCGGTAAACACAATTTATAGGAATTACCCTTATAATTCACCATCGAAATATTACGCCAGTACTACATTCTGATCTCATATTTTTCAAATTTTCAATGTTTCGTTGCATTCATCCAGCTTTCGGAGTGGTAATTTTCGGGGCCTTGGATGAGCAGTGTGATTGCAAGAAAGAAATCAAATCGAGAATAGAACAGGTCAGGAGACAATTTATTAACACGAATTTTTTTTTTCATAAGATCGGATCTCAGTCTTCAATTGAGAATGCGAATGATTCGCTGCTAGGTGTTCTCCATTTTGTTTTATGGGTGTGAAAGCTGGACCTTAGACCAAAATCTAGAGAAAAAAAAAAAAAAAATTGAAGCTTTTGAAATGTATTTGTATCGCCGTCTCCTACGCCTATCTTGGATGCTGAAAATCTCAAACGAAGAAGTATTTGACATTAAAGAGTTTTCTCTCTCATTTTTGTCATGACAAAGGGAGCGTCCATAAACCACGTAGATCTATTTTGGCTTCCTGTCAACCCCCCCTCCCTCCACGTAGCCCGACGTGGTTTTTGTCTCTACTCCCCTTCCACCCCCCTCCCCCCGCGTAGCTTTTTTTCCATATTGATTCCAGAAGACATTTTCTCTTCTATCGTAAATTAAATACGGGGATAATTAAATGACGGAAATAAATATTTACATGCTTATGTGTGTTCTGTAACTCATTTTAACTGTGACAAATAATATGAAAGAAAAAGCTACGTGACCTGGCTCGGAAACCTACCTCCCCCCCCTTTTCCACGTAGTTGAGCGTAGCTTTCCAGCCAACCCCCCCCCCCTCCCATATCGAGCCACGTAGTTTATGCACGATCCCAAATTTGTTGTCAGTTTATAGGACTAATATCCTGAAGTATTTATTGCAGAATTACTAAAAAAAACAATTAAAGCCAGCAATTTATATATTACAGGAATTAGAAAAAAGCAGGAGTATTAATAAAATTGTTGAAGGTGTAATGGAAAGTATGAATTTTATACTAAGTAACTAGGTTTAGTTTCACGAAGAAGATTTAAATTTTTTTAATGTTTAAAACCATTTCAGTTTGTAAGCCATATAAAGACTGAAAAATTCTGTATGGAATATACGAGTATTTTGTTCTTACATAAGAACACTGCAAGCTGTGTAAATCAGATTGAGAAGAAGATTGAGCAGAGACATGACGCAATGTACTGACGTACTTGAACGCTTCATCGTTAGATAACTCTACGTTGCAAAACATACACCAGTGATTCCCGGCAGATCAACCCAGTCAGTAAACACTGAGCATTGCATAAGGCTCTACAGTACAATCATTGCGGAAAGATTAGAAAATGCTACGTCGACTACAATGTTTGCATAGTTTCACACTTTGGTTTATATTGGAATGTGTTAACAGCATAAACGGATACACTGTTTACGATACTTCATCCAGATACTTCTCGATCATGCGACTTAACCAAATGAACCATCAGAACTCTCAAAAGAACATCATACTTGCAGTAAAGAACAGCTGAGTTTATAAACTGCTGAACCCAAATTCACAGCAACAATCCATATTATATCTCAAAACCATTTCTTGACAAACGAAGCCTGATGCAGCAGTCAATTGCACGCAGTGCAACAAGACTGGTGCTATAATTAAATTGATTCAACTGTCTCGTGATAAAGAAACTCTTCATTTTCAACATTTCCGTCCAGCATTCAGTTATGTCCTGGAACTTCCTGCAAAGAATATGACAAAATATCGGGTATACTGGGATCCCATCGACTTGGTTCGCCTGAGGATATTAGTTGAGCAATTAATCCTGCCTTTCCGAAATCCGAGTGTCATGTATAACTTTTTAATAGCGCCAATTTTCTTCATCTTTCATAGTTTCATCGGCAGCTCGATGCTGTTGGACGTCCAGCTGTTTTCTGCAGACCAGTGCAGCGCATACGGCCTACCCACACAGGCGCTGCTCGGGAACTGCCAATTCGCATTCCCTCACACAACTGGACGCTTCCTGGTCTCACAAACACACACGCTCAAAACCCTTCATAAAGACTGCTGGCATCTCGCATCGACCTTGAGCGGGGTTGTACTGGTCTAACATCGCAGGCCCTTTCGCATTAATCTCCCCCTCCCGTAGGAAGACTTAAATTCTCTCAACTAAAAAATATAACTGTACTAACTTTTATATAATAATCACTCTCAATTCATGCAAAATGTTTCGTTTTCTTATTCCATTTCTCTGTCACTTCGTTTCCCTTAGCAATCTTACATCTATAATTCTTATATGGCTTGTTTTTTAATTAATTTTTTCTATTACTGAAAACTCTATTATTTTATTACGGTGGTTTGGAACGAAATCTACTCCGTTTTTGTCAGACCAGACACAGCTTGAAATGGAAAATGATTGTGTTTTAATATTTCGTCGTCTTATTCTAAGTTTTATTGTTAACACAAATACATTTACTTTTTGTGACACAAAATTTACACAGTAAAAAAAAAAAAAAAAAGCTGATATATTCATAAAACTAAACAAAAAACAAAGAAAATTATTTCAGGTCTTTCTTCCCGCTTGAACTCGGAATCTGTTCTATTAGAAATTGTTTGCTTTTGATGCATCAGTCACAATTCTTGATTTAGAGGAGCAAACAAATGGAAAAATATCTACCGAGAAGGCTATACTTGAAATACTGGATTAACGATAGGAGATTATGAAGAAATATGCTAAGGTGTTACTAGGTACCTCTGGGTCATCAGAGGTAAATGAGTAAAAATTTTCTAACAATAATTGCTATGGTTCGTATTCGATAACTTTGTAGTTATAAACCAAAAATTGTGAAAATAGTAAATAAATTGAGCATGATGGTAAAAAGGCCGACGCTTAGGCGTGGCATTTTGAAGGACAAGGGTTTAATTTCTGGTCGAGCCATGCAGGGTTCTGTTTCCCATCGATTCCAGAAATCACGAAGGGTGAACTCCGAAATGCTTAATTGAAAAAGCCATGACTGATTTCCTTATCGCTCTGAGCTCACAACTTTCTTACGATTTTAATGACCTTGACGACAAGTAACTGGGTATTTAAAACATTCAACAAAATCTTTCTACATGGTAGAAAATTTCTCCCCGTAGCTTAGACACCTTTTCCATCAAACTGCAATATCCAGTTGGGAATAATACCATGTATATCATTTTAAAAAGGTGTTTTTTTTTTTTCACGGGTCATCTTTCTCGCTTAATTTAATCATAATCGATAAAAGATATATCATTTTAAAGATTAATCTCTCGTCTTTGTTAACAGCACGAATTAAGAAAGGGGTTTTTCTAAATCCAACCCGTAAATGGAAAAATTATGAACAATCAAGGCCACTGGAACGCGAAAGTTCAGAGTCAAGCTGAGTCATATTTCGCTGGGGTAGTTAAGGAGTGAGCGAATTGCACCACATATCGCAGAACTATTGCTAAACCGTTTATGATTTCTAGAGTAAGGAGCTTTTCGGATATTTTTGTCTTTGTTAAGGAAACATTTCATAATTTCTAATTATTTCGTAGGGCGTTGTAACTGTTTGAGTTTTCCAATAAACAATTGCTGCAAATAAGCCGATTCTTCTTTCATTCTACTACAAACTACCAACCTCAATATTCGTCGTGAACCATCCATGAAATTTTCGTACTGGCCACACAGTCCACCTCTGCTACAGCAAAACAGAACAGCTACTGTCCGCGACTCTGACGTTGCTGTTACTGCAGAAATGCTGGAGATGAAAAGTAGATTGGATGAGGGAGAAATAGAAAAAAGTTTGTCTTCGTGGCCGTCTGGGAACCGAAAAGGATTCGAAGGGCAGAGCAAGGTGGCTGCATTCCCGACCACAAAGACTCAAAGGAGGAGCACACAGCGCTATATCAGGCGGAATCATCCAGACAGCTGGTCGCCCACGCTCGATGCTACCTTTCAGGTACAGAAACATACCAGCAGGTGACACAAATACTCTGCCGCTGTTAACCGGACTTAACATCATGTTAAACGTCTTACACGAAATGTACTAACATTCACTTTTCTTTTTGTTACTGCTGCCGAAATGCAATGAGCTATACGTGACATTTACAAAATACTTGTATCAGAAAAGATGTGAGCATTAAACGAATGTTTAGGCTCAGGAATTCGGTGCCTTACATAGTGCTCGAGTGGGGGTGGAAGACATTTTCGTCATCAGTACTTGGCTGGCAGGCTAAAAGATGTGGTGGTGAACAATTCCTAATAATCAGATCTCGCACTAAAGTCCTGGGCCAAATCACAGATCCCTTTCTAGTGTTGATAGAGTAAGGATATACGACAATGTTGATAGTGATTCATCTGTTGGATGGGGCGGTCTAATTTGGCAGTCCCTCGGTGTCTTTGGGAAGAGTACGCCTGAATGGTTTGGCATCGGGTATCACTCTCACCATTCCTCTGTCCTTCATTTGTTCACAAAGCAATCAATACTCTACACTGAACATACATATACCAAACAATAAAATGTACACACACTTCCAACCAGGGGCGGATCCAGGAATTTGGTTTTTGGGGGGGGGGGGCTTGGCTGGAGTGAATTTTGGTTCAGAGTGCTTGCCTTCAGTGGATTTTCGTTTTGGGGGGGGGGGGGGGCTTGAGTCGGCAATGGGGTAGTCCTTATAGCCTCTACGGGCCTCGAATCCATAGAGCTAAAAAAAAAGTCTCCAAAATTGCAATGTCGGGGGTGGACCTAGATACATTTCTGGGGGGCTTGAGCCCCCTAGCCCCCCCCCCTGGATCCGCCCCTGCTTCCAACACTGAGGCAGGCAAAGGGAAATCACTCCAGTTGAATTTTTGAAGAAAGGTTCCGTGGGGCATTGGACAATGGAGATGGTCATATTGTGGTGTTGCTATAAAATAGCGTGTTGTATATGACTATCTCACTAGAAGCCAAAACATTTAAGCACTGTACTTGTGTCATTTAAGTCTTAGTCATTTACTGGCTGTTGTTATAATAATATAACTCAGTTCCATAATTAATTGAGGTTGCCTATTTGGTTCATGCATCCAGACAGGATTTCAATAGCCTTCTTCAAGCACAACCGATCTTCGTCAATTCTCTACGACAAGTGATGTAGCTGTCTTTGTTACCATATTTGTGATATGTGGAAACTTCCGCAACCACCTACCCAACTAAACTTTCTGTCAAAACATATGTGAAGATATTTGCATTTTCAGCCTTCGACGAAGAATTTCACCTTCACCGTACAAACACACAAAACAGTTACATTTATATCTGTGTTTCTTGTTTCATCCCATTCTGACCCACGCAACTAGATTATTGAGTTCCTCCTTTTACTGATGATTAAGCTCTCTGCTTAAAATGCTGTTATACAACAATATGCCATCTATGAAGAACATAACAATTGACTTTAAACCATCAGCAGAATCATTGATTAGAAAAACGAACATCAATTGTATCAAAATAATACCGTATAACACTTCTCCCACTATCTCATTTCCTGGATTGACTATTTGCTTTCTTCCTCCTAAGAAATTTTCATAAAAGTTGATTCACTCAGAAGATACACACTCAAAAATATAAAAATGCGAAGTGAGTCTATGTCAGTAGCAAATAGTCGTTGAGAAGTTGGTTTTCGACACTGAAATCATGCGTTACATGTCATGGACACAGTTACGGAAATGTGAAGACAGACGTTGTTCACACGAGGTACAATGCCAAAAACGGTGCCATCCCCCTCCTCGGCTGAAGGGGTGTCCGTGAAGCCGCGGTCCCCCGCTGAGACGCACAGTGCTCAGCCTTCACACCTGCTGAGCTGCGCTGACCGACTCGCCGCTCAGCTTGCTTTATGACTGCTTAGACAACAAAGGCGTTTTCCTGAGGAATGTGCCGGTGACAATGGCCCCACACCGGCCCCGTTTACGATCGGGACGACCTCTGCAGGTTGGGCGGTGGTCTGCTGTCAGCCACCAGCAGTTGGTGGGACGAGATAACGGTGAAGTGGACTGCACGCTGGTCACAATACGCAAACATTCCTAGCGATACCAGAACAAAGGTAGAAATCCTTGATTTATTGAAACGAACATGAATAAAAATGCCCATACTCTAAACTTAACACCTACAACATACCGAACGAACAAAGAGGAATCCACCAGAATCGAAACGGTTATCAACGTCAAAAATGCCAAGTGTGGATGTTTTTGCTTCATTACCCTCCCCACTCATCCTCCCCTTCCTACCTTCCCACACAAATGTTCACTATGCTCACCATGTGATAAAACTATAACGTGTTTCAAAGCAGTGTGCTGGAACAAAGAGGAAATTATTTAGTTAAGGGAGCGTCCTTAAACCACGTAGCTCCATTTTTTTCTCCTGTGAAACCCCCCCACGTAGCCTGTCGTACCTTTTGCCTCTACCCCCCCCCCCCCCCCACGTAGCACGTAGCTTTTTCCCCTTTTGATTCCAGAAGACATTTTGTGCTGTTTTCTCTCGTCATATTATCGTAAATTAAATAGATAATTAAAGAACAGAAATAAATATTTACATGCTGTTGTGTGCTCTGTACCTCATTTTAACAGTGAAAAATTATATGAATGGCAAGCTACGTGGCCAGACTCGGAACCCCCCCCCTTTTTTTTCCCTCACGGAGGCCAGCGTAGCTTTCCAGCCAAATCCTCCTCCCCTCCACCCCAACCAAGACACGTAGTTTATGGACGCTCCCTAATCATATAGTTTGGATAGAAAGAAAATGATGAGAAAACAACAAAATACTATTACCTGATTCGTAACAACATCTACAAATGAAGAATTAAGAGATAACATTGATGCTCTTCTATCTTTCTCCTTCGTTTTGAATGAGACGTAGACGCTTGCTGGAATAATATGAAAAGTAAATAACTTTTTAAAATATTGGCAGCAAAACCCACATCGTTATAGCCGAGCATTGAAAATTTATAAAGAAGATCCAAGTACCATGATTACGGAAACGAGGCTTAAGTGCTGCATTCATTGCTACAACCTAGGAGTTCTACAAGTATAAAACACGGTTAGAGTGTTACAGTCATGATATGATTGTAGATAAGCAACAGCGGTGCAAAAGTGTACTTTTTTAGGTGGTGGGAAAAATAACGGTTGTCAATAAGTTCTTGAAATTGTATTATACTCTCCCATATGTCTGAAATACATAATATTCTCCAGCTTCCTAAAAGCTACCAACTTTTGACTCGGGAGTTTCTGAGTTGTAGTTTTGTCCTAAATATTGATATTCTTACAATTCTATATCATTCCTAAAGATAGAATAGTATCGCTGAAACATACCAAGTAAATACTACCAAGTTCCAAACAAAGATAGTACACTGTTTTCAAATAGAATTCGATTATGTCATCACTATATAAAACAACTAATTTAGTAGGGAAATTCCACACAAAATGAAATAAGTTGTAAACTAGTAAATGAGAATTTCTGAAATTGCTCTACATAACAATTTAAGAGTTAAATTCAGTGTATTTGCAGTTATTACCAAAGAAATCGTGATAAAAAAAAATACAAGTTAATAGCTTTTATAAATATTTAATTTAATTTCGTTTGAGCATACATTCCCATGACAGTTTCACTATTCATCTAATTTGGCTTTTAAAGATTTCTTTCCTTTTATCTTAAATTATTTGGGTGTAATTTCCTGGTTTATCTACGATTGCTCATCGCCATTTTTATATTTAATTCTCTCATTGTTTTAGTTAAACTGTTCAGATTTATTTGAATCTCTCACTTCCTCACCTACAAAAGCAAATTTTCGCAGTCCCTCAATTCACCAGAAATCAAGTGCCAACCTGTGGCTATGGTCATTTCGTCCCTACCACGTAACATTCCTAATTCTTTTACTAAAATGCAATGAAGTTTCTTCTTCAGTATAGACCTATACACTCTCTTCACCCGCCTCCAGTATTCCAGTGACTACCCACCCTTCTTCTTTATCATATCAATCACTGTGCCCTACGGCGATTTCCACAAACAAATCTTACAGCCCGCCTTTGCAACCCCTCGATTTTATCGATCTATTCCTAGTCTGAGCGGATCTCTTTACATTCAAATATACGCTACAGCTACTCTTTAGCTACATCACAGTCTGATTTTTTTTTTTTTTAATTCATTTTGTCAAATTTTCCCTATATCAACACACTTACAAAACCTGTATCGCTTATAATGTTACCCAAATTCGTTTCTCTTCTGCAATTATTGTTGATACACCAATACTTTTTCTATTCCCGTGTTTATTCATTTTTTAACATTCTAAAGAGCCAAAAATTTTTGGCTCTACGCCTCGTCGACGTCGTCTTTAGAGGTAGGAAAGGACTGGGGACAAAGAACGAGAGGGAATTAAGCCATGGCCTTTTGAGGAAACTATCCCGACATTCTCCTGGAATTATTTGGGTAAACCATGGAAAACACAAAACTGGATGGCCGGACGGGAACTCGAACCCGCGTCCTCCCCAATGAAAGGCCAGAACGCTACCACTCATCCACAACGCTGGACCCATATTTAAAATGCTTTCATTTTGGTGCATTGTGGTTTCGGAAAGCCAGTACGGCTCTGTTGTCAGAATGTTTTTCTGCGTCCTAGATCCATTTTTGATGTTATAAGTTTACTCTTGCTGAAGAAGATTATATTTGCTCTTACTTCTTCTACTTTGGTTCTTGTTCTTAGTTTATGCACCGTAAGATATCTGATGGAAAGATGGGCTGATGAAAATCAGAACTGCTAGTAGAGACCAAGTGAGCGTCACCGTAAAAATGTCGTGTAAATAAGTCATCTAAATTTTGTCTCCTTTGAACGAAATGGGTTGCAACATAAACGTTGGGATGGTTGCCAATGCAATTTAATCCTTGAATAATATTATCAGCTGTTTGTAAATCTTGAAAGCTTTCGTGGAAATGTAATGATTTGTTATACTGTTTCCGTAAAGTCTAATTTTTGACAGGAAAGGTATGACCCAGAACACTCTGATTGGAGTCTACAAAAACCACCAAAAAACTACATATAGGTGGTATGGATCCTCACGCTTTGTATATCATTGTTTTAAACCTGGTGGTGCTTTATCAAAATCAGCCAAATTTTCAGTGATCAAAAATACTGTGGAATAAGTAACATGGTTTCCAGACAGATAATGACATAAACTTCCCTGTCTCATTAATGGCTACTAGCCTCAAAGCCCATAAAAAATGACCTGTCAAACGGACTTAATTAAATAGAATTGTTGTAAAATAACGCTCAGTACAATTTCTTGTGCCTTACACTGCAGCAAAATGTTTCGGTTGTCATCCTGGTACAGGCTGCATTTCAACCTAACCACAAACTCCACTAATATTGCCGGTAGAATATCAAAAATCCAATCGCAGGTGCATTCACTGTACAGCATGTAAACGACATTATGCATTGTGATTTAAACTTGACCCTGAATTTTCACGGGCTATTATACCTTTCTTTTTGTTAGCTGTGATTCAGATACACGAGTACAATGTTCAATGTGCTTACACAATTGGTACTACTTACGTGCAGCTGAAATAATGACCTCAGTAAAATGCCGTCAGCGAAAACAAAGGAAATTAAAAATAAATCTTAACAATTTACGTTATACCTCATAATATTAGGCTGGTCCAGGCTTCGCGACAAATCTGCATGATGTAATATTTTCAGCAACGTGGTTCTCATGAAAACAACTTAAATTATTTTTTTAAAAAAAGCTTAAATTACTCCTTCTATCTGCTGTGACGACAAATGCCAGTTGCCATCCTGACCCAAGCTAAATATTAATCTAATCAAAACTTCCACTAACTGTTGCTCGAAAATTAGTGCTGTTATCTTATATATCTGTGGGCAAAGAATGTAACGAAAAAATCTACATTCAAAGAATATAAATAAATAAAAATAATTTATTAATTAATATGTTAATTTTACCGCAATACATACTTTTCTTTTCTGGCAATTAATTTTTTCGCGGATGCCTAACTGAATAGAACTGTTATTACATAACTCGCGTAACTCTCGAGATGTTACTAACATCTCTGGCCGAGATTAGTTGGGCAACGAAGGCCTGGAGCGTGACGTCACGGCATTACTTACACGATGACCAAACTTAGATTTTTATTAGTATAGAAGAAAGATAATGCTCATTTAGGAGGAATGAGGTTAAATTTAATGCGTTAATGAAAGTTTAAATATCCCACAGTCTGATCCTTTACCGTTAACTACAGTAATCTGCACCCACACCGAACATGTAGCATCCGGGAAGAACCGCCTCGCCTACCCAGTAGTACATGACGTGGGCAAAAGAAGCCGAGAGTCTCCAAACAATGGGGCTAGGAGGAACGACCCGCTATTGAGTGTGCAGCCGACTCGTTCAGGGCGTATGCTTTCCGGTCTACAGTTGGCACCACTTGTCATCCTTCCCACGTACAAAGTAAATCCCGGATTGAACACTTCAGTTAGGGACACGCTGGAGAACATCAACCTACACTACGTCGTTTCCAAACAAACATATCTAAATGAAGATTTTAAGTCATGATAACTTTACAATGTATTGATTTTTAAATAGTAAGCGATGCACACAAAACAGGTAGGTGGGTGCAAGTTTAAATCTTGCTACATACGTATAGGGATCCAAATTTAGATTAGGAAATTTTCCTTAACCAGCTTAAGAAATGTAACGAACTTACCTAAATTTTCTACTCGAAAACCTATATAGAGTATACTATACTGGATTCCCTGACACATGGATAGAAACTCGTATGCTGCCTTCTGTTCAGTAGAGACAATTAGTAAGCTTCGAAAGGAGTCATAAGTTCAATATCAGAACTACGATATCTCAAGAAAGAGAAAAAAACTCTGCAAAAAATTAGGTAAGAATGATAAGTATAACAAGAAGCATCTATTTTATTTTGTTTCGTATTCTCTGTTCCTTTATAACAGTGACACCATATAGTTTTCTATGTCTTCTGTAAGTTCGGAAACCCCAAGGGTTTTACCGAAATTATGAGTACATAGCATCTCCAGAATTAAATCGTTATTGATTTCACGAACAATGTATACGGAAAGTATAAAACTACCTCTAGATTAGAGTTCATTTTTATTTCTAAACTAAAATTGCAATAGATGGACAAAGTAAGGATGGTCTCGAAATCAGATTTGCCTACATCGTTGTTCAGACGTATTGATGAAGTTATAGATCCTAAGTCCTCCAGGACATATACCTTCTGAGTAGAACAATTTTTCCTTCGAGTTCTCAGTTAATAACAGGCTAAAGCAACCTGATGCCTGATGTTAGTAAGACCCACTTTCTTGAGTTAAAAAAAAATATCTGTATATGCCTCATAGATAGAAATAACGATTTAAAGCTCAGTGCTATGGACAAAAACTAAAAAGAAATATAAATAGAATACTACTGAGATATGAGATATTTGATAACGGGGGCAGAGTGTTTTTTACTGTCGATTAATCCCTAATATTGGTCATTGGTCATGAATTTATTTTCGAAAGTATCTGAAGTCCGACTATTCCTGCTACTTCTGTTTAAATCCGTTGTCTATCCTTCCAGCGTGAATTGCTGTCATCAGCGAAGGCTAAACAGTTCTTCATTCATAGGAAATCTAAAATTAAACCTAATTTTCTGATTCCTTAGAATTAAACAAATACAATTTGGCAATATGTTTTGGATCTAAATAACAAAAAAAAAAAATAACACATAAACCAGATTTTAAACATGTATTTCCATACACGAAGTGTGAAATTTTGGCTTTGCTGCTTGTATTAGTTTTTCAGGAAGTGTTTAAAGCGGAGGGAAATAACATTTTCAGTTGGTTAGGTTACATAGCAATAAAAGGACGCGGTGCAGATAGGTGCTTTGTTAAGTAATGGCTTGTTTATCTTTTTTTTTTTTTGCTCTGCTGGTTTTATGCGATCCTTCATCTCTCCTTATCTTACGCTAACCTCTTACTCTAATCATGCCCCTTACAACCTACGTCCTCAACAATCTGATTCATACATTCTAAAGTTCGTACCTTCGACTGTTGCCTCCTCTAACAATTTAAACAATCCCACATGTCTTAAAGTGTGATCCACCATCCTCTTTCACCTTACTGTAATACTCTTCCACAAGCTTGTTTCCACAACCCCCCCATTTTCAAAACACCTTTTATCTTCACTTAATTTTCAGCATCCCTCTGTAGCACCACATTTCACACACTTCAATTTTAATCCTAGGTGAATATTTAAGCTAAAAGATTTATTCTTTTACAAGAATCTCTTTTCGCTAGTGTTATTCCGCTTTTAACAACATTCCTCACACTTTTACATCCCTTCACTATCTTATTGACACTTTAATACAGTTTAAGTAGTTATTGTTCGTGACATTTTTGGCCACGTCTAATTGTTTCCTGGATACAACAGTAGTCAGACTGAAGTGATGGAACGGGTTTTGTCAGTATTGACACTCGGGCGGGCATCGTTGACCAGACTGGTGGAGAGAGTGGTGAGCACTGGGCGCGGTACAAAGACGACAGAGACGTGTTGCGAGGGGCAGGATGCAGGTAGAGCCGGAGAGACCCACCTGCAAAGTAAATTGAATGTGGCTTTCAAAAAACCGGCGGACAATGCGCCTGCGTTTTTTGTTGTGGGAGGCGAAGAGGCGGCTCGGAAGGAGGGTTCTGGCGTGCGCTATGGCTCGCGGCGAAGTAGGCTCTCGGAAACGTAATACGGAGTGCGATACCCCCAACACGAGTGACCGGAGTCTCCAGGGAACAAACACGCCAAATTATATCCTGCACCTCGAGGGGCGACCACGCCTGGAGTACGCACGGGTGTGTAGTAGTATGTTCCATTCGCACAACACAAAGCATCAGAAATACAACATACAGACACGTGAGTCCAAAACATAAAGATAGGCAATCCAACCATTCAGGAAGAGTACCTGGTATAGAAAGACATTATCTATTCCAATATGTAAGATAAATATAATACTGAGAATCTGGCCTTTGATTCACCGCTTGAAACCAAGTGCAACAGAACAGTACTTTTTTTTTTTTTCCTTACCCGGAACTTCATGCGTAAGCTTATAAATTGTCTTTATTCACTAAAACCGCACTGTGTTTAGTTGTGTATTGGATTGTATATCGTAAATTTTTCAGGGTCAGTCGAGTAGTTAATGATATCTTCCGTGATCCCCTGTAATTTACGGAGGGTAATTAATACGATTTTAGCAAGTGTCGTAGGCATTTAATGTTTCTCAGAACAGCAATTTATACTGTGTTTTAATGTTCTGATTATATCATCCCAATCATTGCATTCTAGATATGTAAATGAAAACATTATATGGTTACATTAAACTGCAAAAGAAGCTGATCCTTCTTTTAGACAGCATATCAAGCTTTTTAATTTGGAAAGCGGGCGTCTATTAATGACGTAAGGTAAACCGGGCGGGGGGGGGGGGGGGGGTCCAGCGAAATCTCACGAAACCTTATCAAGGGGGAGAGGGGGATCAACGAAAAAATAGATATACAAAGGACACGAAAGTCAATTTTAGGGGGTATTTTGTCCAAAATCCGACCTTAGGGGGGGGCATAACCGCCCTGGATTGGTACGGGGGGGCGGGGGGGGGGTTTCCCCGTCAAAATCTCACGTCATTTTACAGAGAGTGGTCCGACGAAATCTCACGAAGTTCACCAGAGGGGGGAAGGGCCGGAATTCCGGAAAAACACCTTAGGTCATTAGTGGACAGTTGTCCATTTCGTAAATTTTTCTTTTCTTTTTCTTATGGTATCTGTGACATTCTCCATGTTCTTGCATAAATCTTAATTTTTCCTTTTGTCCACAAATAAACTTTCGTCTTTCATGGTTCCATAACTTTCTTGAGAATTTTTCCGTACATTTTTTCTTGTCCTATTTTAGTAAAATCAGGCATCCTGTACCAATTAGTGTTGAATGTTTACTTACAGTAGTGGAGATGTTAGTATGTTTGCAGGGAATAGTATCGATTTTGTGAGCCAATATCATGTTCCTTCGTCAGTTGTATTCACTTTCCAAAATATTTAAATTTATTAACTCTTACACTCCTTCAGTTTTGTGATTCTATACATTTTGCTCTATTGTGCCTCTATTTTATCTCGTATTAGAGTGTTAATCCAGTTTTAGCTGCTATTTCTTAGAGAGTTTCTGTAAATATTAGGGAGCGTCCATAAACTACGTAGCTCCATTTTGGCCCCCTGTGAACCACCCCTGCCCCTCATGTAGCCCGACATGGCTCTTGCATCTACCCCCCCCCCTTCTGCCCCTTGCGTGTCACGTAGATTTTTTCCTTATTGATTCCAGAATGCATTTTGTGCTGTTTTCTCTTGTCAGACTATCGTAATTAACATACGCACATAATTAAATGACGGAAATAAAGATTAATAGGCTGTTGTGTGTTCTTGCCTTATTTTAGCTATGACAAAACTCTAGCGTGATAAATTGAAGGAGTATAAGTAACAATTTCTTTTTATTATAAATTCATGTCTATCATCTGAATATTTGTATTAACAGTATAAGTCAGTGCTGAGTATTTTTTCCTAACCATTCAACATTGTACCTATTAGTATAAATCAATTCGCATTTTATCCGGTCTTTAAAAGAAATACAATTCAAGTTATACAATAACAATGACTTATACTCCTTGTATTTGTCACGATAGAAATAATATGAATGAAAAGCTACGTGGCTTGGCTAGGAACAACCCCCCCCCTATTCCATCATCCCCCCCCACCCCCTCCATGTAGCCCAGCGTAGCTTTCAGAGCTCCCTTATAACAACTGTTTTTTTTTTTTTTTTTGAAATTATTACGTCTCGGCAAAAGTGAGACGTTTTACCTCTAATACTCCTCTTCCTGGCCCCAGAAGAATTCTTTCGATTGTATCTTCTGATGGTGTGTAACACCACCATCCGGCTGGACACCCGAGAAGAATTTGTTGCATCTTCTGATGGTGTTTTCTCCCTCTCCGGCATGATCTAATACCAAACTGAAAAGGATCGTTGAAATTCCGTCGCCTTATCGGAGTGCTGTATTCATTTCGATGAGTTCAGAAAATTCACCGAAGAAGTTAACTAACTTAAAATTTTGGCGTTTTTTTTTTTAACCTGACGACACCCGGGGAGGAAGTTGTGTTGCCATCTGTCTGTAAAACTTGTAACTATGACCTGCTTGTGCTAAGTGTATTTTTTGTTCTGAACTGTGTAATATAAGTGGCGGAGATGGAAGACCATCCCAACATTCGTTCTGATGATTGCGGCAAACCTCCTAAAAATCGTAATTAAGACGGTCTGAGACTTGAACCAGGTCCAGGTCTCCCAGATCCAGTGTCATGGTACCTTAACGCGCGCACCAACACTAGTGGGAAATTGTTTTCATGTGTTAATTGTCATTTCAACACTAGCAAAAGTGTCAGTCTTCCTACAGAATCATAGAAATTTTTCAATCAACAAATGTTGGCGACTGTGTTGAAGATCCCAATTTCTCTAATTTTGAGGTGAAAACCTGTCTTGATCATGATCTTTTTACCGTTAACCTAGCTTGATATTCGTTGGTTGTGTGAACCGCTTGCTTCTCTATTCTGCCCCAAAATGGTTTGGCAAAAGATTTGTGTCGGACTTGTTGGAATTATATGCCTCGGTAATTTTTTTGAGTAGTATGTTATTTCTACCGAACGTGGTGGGTGAGCAGTGACGTTAGAGTCTTGCATTCAGCAGGATGTTGGTTCACATCTCTGTCCAATCATCCAGATTTCTATTTTCCACGGTTTCCGAAACCTTTCCAGGAGAACATCGGATGGTTTCTTCATAAGACCAAGGCCAAATTGCTCCCATCTCCTTGTTCCTAATCGTCTCCTGTTTCTGATGGTCACAAAGTCGACGAGGTGTGAAGGCAGAATAAAGAAAAAGTTTCCACCTCCTTCATTATTTTTCCTGTTTTTCTATCATTCATTGTCAACTTCGTGTATGAACTGCTAGTATAAGAATAGATTTGGAAAGACTTAAAATCAGCGAATACATCATTAACAAAAAAGAAGACTTAAGAAGACTGACTGACGTTGAAACATATCTAATCGCACAATCGAAACTAAAACCCAAACAGGGAAGAAAGTCGGGAAAGAGGACTGTGCTCCAGTCTAAATCTCAAGTGGTTTAAAAAATGGCCAAAATCTATATTTTCTAACTAGTGGGTAGGTAACTGGCGAGGAATGACATAGACCCGATTACATTTTATTAAAAGAAGAGCCCTTGCAAATTATTACAACAGTACAAGCACTTTCAGACCTCATTCCTCGGAATCGATCCCTAAGACTTCTATACCTTTTCAGTTGTGTACTAACGATTTTACACTTGTTTGTCTCTTTTTCGGGGTTTGCGCAGCATTTTTTTTTTTTTTTTTTTTTTTTTTTTGCTGATATGGCCAACGTTTCGATACCAACCTGGATCCTTCTTCAGTACTTCTCTCTATCTAGCCACCTGGTTCTTTTTGACAAACGTGAACACTAGATTCACTCTTTATTTTCCACCGGCAAAGATGATTTTGTTTCTCCGACAAAGAATATTTACTGTTCCAAATATGTTTGTGTATTATGGAGCGATGTTGTAGTTGTTACAACGTGTTCATTTGCTACTACACACTTCCACATTTGGCTCAAACCATAACCGCCGTCTCTGTTGAAATTATTAAGATTTTTACTAGGATTTTTGTAAATTTCTATGGATTCCCTTATTTTTCGTTCTAAAAATAAAATCATCTTTGCCGGAGGAAAATAAACAGTGAATCTAGTGTTCAAGTTTATCAAAAAGAACCTGGCTGCTATATGGAGAGAAGCCCTGAAGAGGGCTTCTGTTTGGAACCAAAATGTTTGTGATATCAGCAAAATTATAATAATAATAATAATAATAAAAACCGAAAAAAAGAGGCAAGTAGGTGCAATTTTTCAATACTAACGATTTTCTTTAATCGAAAATTTCAGTTTTTCTAATGGCCAGAAGTCTCTTCTAGACAAATCAGGAAAATAAATTTAGCACATTGAGGCTTTTTTATACTGTAATATGCTTTAATGTGCAGGAGCATGGTCGTGCAGTAGACACCAGGTACTTTTCCCCAATATTTAGATCGAATTCGAAGACTCTTGCCCATCAAACAAACAAGTCATCTATACTAATATTATAAAGCTGAAGAGTTTGTTTGTTTGAATGCGCTAATCTCAGGAACTACTGGTTCGAATTGAAAAATTCTTTTTGTGTTGAATAGACCATTTATCGAGGAAGGCTTTAAGCTATATAACATCACGCTGCAACTAATAGGAGCGAAGAAACAATGGAAAATGTGGAAAAAACGGGGAAAATTATTCATCTTTGAGGGCTTCTGTTGCGTCCGCTGCGAAAACGATTCAAGATACCAAAAAAATATGTAGTATGAAAGGATTATTCCTCTTGAAATGATCTAAAAAAGTGTCCGCGACAGTATATGTCTATCTTTTAAGATTAACTCACTAGAACCGTTTTTATAGTAATCAAATTTGGTCGAAATTAATGCATTATTACCAATTATTTGTTAGAGTTGTATCAACATAATAATATTAATCTTTATCCAAATAAATGTGTTGTTGATTAAGAGTATTTAATTGTGAACAAAATTGTCTTTGGCATCACTTAATTTCAATGAACATCTTAGAAGATATTACGCGCGGTCGGCTCCCTTCTGAACGGTTGTATGCAGCGTTATTTGTTTTTGCCATATAATATTGTCGTGTAATAATACTTTTTAAATACTATTTCATTTTGTTTTAAGGATAATATTTTGGTAGCTGTGATAAAATCATGGGTGGGATTACTGTTTTGTTTGCTGGGGACTTTCGACAAACTTTACCAGTAATAGTAAGGGGAACTAGAGCAGACATTGTAAAGTCTTGCCTTAAAAGTTCCCCATTATGGAAGTTTGATAACATTTTAAAATTAACTACAAATATGAGAGCACATTTGGGGGGAGGTTGCATAACTTTTCCTTCAAGGTTACTTTTAATAGGAGACGGGAAAGTACCTCATTTTGAAAATAAAATTGAAATTGATCGCGATTTAGGAGAAAGAGTAAGTAACATTGAGGACTTAATATCGAAAGTTTACCCTGAAATCAGCGAAATAGAAAATAAAGATCATGAATGGATGTGTCAAAGGGCAATATTGGCGGCGAGAAACAATAGCGTGGACGAAATTAACGACCTAATTTTAAGTAAACTTCCAGGAGACATAGTTACCTATACATCTATTGATAACGTAATGGATCAAGAAGATGCGGTACATTACCCACAAGAGTTTCTTAATTCTTTGAACCCAAGTGGCCTTCCCCCATATTCCCTGAAGTTAAAAATAGGTGCCCCAATAATTTTACATAGAAATCTCAAACCACCAAATTTATGTAACGGAACCCGACTTCAAATTAAATTTCTACGCAATAACGTGATCGTTGCAATAGTTTTGACTGGTCTAGCAGTTGGTCAAACAGTGCTTATACCTCGCATCCCAATGATTCCAAATGATTTACCTTTTAATTTTAAAAGAATTCAATTTCCCGTTAAGCTATCTTTCGCCGTTACAATTAATAAATCACAGGGGCAAACATTTAAACACGTAGGAATCGATTTACGTCAAGACTGCTTTTCACACGGCCAACTATATGTCGCGTTGTCAAGATCGGGTTGCGGAGAAAACCAATATGTTCTTCTGCCACAAGAAAATAAAACTAAAAATATAATTTTCGCAGTAGTACCTTAAATTAATTATGTTCTTTTAAAAACTTAAAAACTAAATTTGCAAAAAATTGTCTAAAATAATAACAGAAATTGACGCGGACAAAGTCGTAGGTAACTGCTATAATTTATAAAGCTGAGGAGGTTGTTTGCAAAAAATAAATATGATGCCAAAATAACTATTCCACGCGGACGAAGTCGCGGGCACAGCTAGTATACTATATCCACCATATGGTCTTCTATCAAGAATTCCTTATTAATATTTCCTTCAGAATTTATTTTATACGTATATAATTCGTTTCTTGGTTCCCTGGTAAGGTGCCCTATATCGGGAAAATATCGGTTCGAATTAGTGTTGTGGTTGCTATTTGAAACGGCTCCTTCCCTACTTTCACAAATGACAATTTGTCTTCTATTGCTGAGAACACGCTAGAATATTTTCGTGAATCAGGCTGCATGTAAAACTGTTCTACCACTTGCCTCGTTATTATTACTAAGTGGAGATCAGAGGTTCGCAGTCGGTGCAAACTTTGTCAATACGTTATTAAGACCAGATAACATTAAATCTAAATGCATTAAATAATCAAAACTTTTCTGAACATTTAGTCCAGACTGAAATCAATAATTTTTTAAAAATTATTTTCTTGACTGTAAATGTCTACTCAACTACAATTTCCTATATTTCTTTTCATTATTTCATTCGCTTTTCATGACTTTCACGTAAGTAATATAATTGAGTATTGTAATTATTTCAGATATTAAAATCTTCTGTATTTGATTCAGTTTTATATTAAGTTATTCGCCATTAATTCTGCTTGCTGACATATCAATTTTTAATCTCAACAAAGTTTCTCAAACATAATAACTTAACAAACAATATTTCAAGATCGGTAATTTACCTGTTGTTGAGAAACGAATTAGTCCTACTACATAGGTAGAATCGATTATTAGAATTTTAAAAACGATCGATTTCTGTTGTAAGCTTTAAAATAGTCATTACTCATTAGTTTAAATCAGATAACTTTTTTTGTGAAGTTATAATTCACTGGCTATTTCAACATTGGAATGTCCATCTGGCACATTCTCTAACTCAAGCTAAAGCCTACTGAACCGATCACAGCAAAGTTATTAGTTAGTTTCCGTCATGAAGTGCAGCTTATAGAAGGAAATCGGAGAAGAGAAGGTAACAATCAGTATATGCACTTCGCCATGTACCTTCGTGAGGTAGATATTAATATTCGCCAAATGTAGACATATATAATGTGAAGCAACCGCAGACAAGACTAGTTTAAGCATTTATATCGTGATAAATGCATATTGTGTGTAATCTGTCCTCACCGACCGAACAATGTGTTCCTTTTTTGGGGGCTTTACGGATTGTTGGCGTCTATATTTGACTGGGTGATATTTAGATAATCTTCTATTAAAATATTAAGCCGAAAATTTAAAAAAATAGTAAAAACATTCAAACAGCTTAAGGACGACTGTGTGCGCAACAAGTATTTTAGAAGTTTCTGTTAAAAACTGCTGTCTCCAAAAACTGATTTATTGCGAAATAACGATTCTAGAAACTTGTTATCTTCGGTTATATTAATTTAAGTAAAGGGTACCAACAACAAAAAGTTATTAACAACTGATTGTTTTCCTGAGTAATCTTTGAAGCCACTAAGTATTGGCATTTATCTAATTCAGTTGTTACGAGTATCTCAGACATACGGTTCATGCTGAAACGTCGATAGAGTGCCGTACAAGGAGAGAGCCACAGTGTCTGAAATATCAGGTCCGTGGTTCGACTCCCTATGGCATGCGAGAGTTTGACTCAGTATCATTTTTTCTTCGTTCTACCCGAAGTCCATGTGAACGAACAACAAACACACGAACTATGTGGCTTGTAAAACACTTAAGCTTAAAAAATAGTTTAATCACTTCGCTGTTGCTGAATTATTCCATTTGTATTAAGATTTGTTCTTAATTTTGTTTTATTTCTAGATCCTCTACAATCGATTAAAGTACCAATTGTGATCACAGATTTTAGATCAGTACAGAGCTGAATCTAGACGGTGACAACCTGGAGCGCTTGCCCCGGGCGGAAACTTCGGGGGGGGGGGAACATCGTGTTTGAAGAGCGAGCAATTTATGTCGCGGCAACCTTTCGTTTTATTTAGCTCCACTATTGCCCCGGGTGGCGCCAATGGAAGCTGCAAAATTATATTCGAAGGGGAGACAATCGCACAGTTTTTGCCCCGGATCAGAGAATTCTTAAATTTTCCATTAGGTCAATATCCGACTTTTCACACTATTCTAGGAAACGGTGTACTAATGGCTACACTACGTCAACAAGTCTAATCGATGCTGCAACCACTGCCAGTATCTTAGTTAGCACACACCTCATGTAAGCATTCAGATATCTTTTTAATTTTTTCTCTCATGGTGACGTATATCCAGTTAAACTTCAGTTATTGTTAATCTTCTCTAGTCATTCCTCAATTTCCTCCACTCTGGGAAGATACTTGCTATGTGGACTGGCATTCTTTAAAACGCTGTTTCCATCTTCGGGGTTAATATCCCGTTTGCCATGGTTTACCTACATCATTACTTGCGAATAATGGAATTTCCATGGCCGAATTCTTTCCCATTCCTTGTGCACTTAGCCCCTTCATTCTCTGTTAGCTCTAATTAACATGACGTCTTTTTTTTTTTTTACTTATTACTTTACGCCTCATCGACATTGAGGTCATTAGAGACGGGAAAATGGGGGCAAGGAACGAGAAGGAATTAGGTCTTGGCCTTTTGAAGGAAGCATTCGGCTGAAGTGATTTGGAGAAACCATGGAAAACCAAAATCTGTATGCCCGGACGAGGATTCTAACCAGCATCTTCCCGAATGCGAAGCCAGAGCGTTATCGCTCACCCACCAGGATCAGTCATAAATGTCAACGAATTGCAAAGCCTCAATAAAAACATTAAGGTTTAGTCGATGCTACACGAATTGACCATTAATGAAAGCAACAAGACTTTCCAGTGACCTTAGTTTCTTCGTTTAATATAATTCCTAACGTTAATTTCAGTTATCGGGAAATATTTTGCAGATCAAGTGATTTAAGAAACTCATTAGTCGTCCTTTCC
Source organism: Vandiemenella viatica (assembly GCA_031002005.1). Classification (NCBI taxonomy): domain Eukaryota; kingdom Metazoa; phylum Arthropoda; class Insecta; order Orthoptera; family Morabidae; genus Vandiemenella; species Vandiemenella viatica. The sequence goes on from CM061914.1 coordinate 107,663,694, forward strand.
AATTAATTCCCATCCATTTATACTGTGTTTTACAGCCTTCCGGGTGATACTGGGATTACACAGAATGAGACCTGGTAAGTTAGTATGTAGCATATTCTTAGTAGACTTGTAATAGTTTCAAAGTCTAATGTTATATCATTAATGACGAGGGAAAACAGCAGTGTTTAGCGTTGGCAGTGCCCGAAAACCGATCGTATAAAGCTCCTAATGGTGGTTGAGCAATGTAGCAGTTCTTCCCAAACTTATTTATTTATTGTATGATGAGTGCACATATTTTGGTGGACTGTAGTGCTCATCACAAGCTCTTATGATCTTATAACTCTATATCAAGTGCTTTGATCTATTCAATCGCTTCAACAGATGCATGGGAAAGCCCATTATTGCTCCTTTGTAAACCTGAATAGAACACTCGAAACAATGTGATGGATTGTCTGCAACGTGACTCCACAGTCGTCGTAGATAACTGCATTTGCCTTCTCCTCTTTGAATCAAGTTGATGACTCTCCATTGAAGTACGGGGGAGACAGAATCTTTGTATCCGCATAGGTTGAGGACGGCTGAAGTTGTACTAACGCGACTGTGCGTTGGGCTCTGGGTCAATATGTGTGGACAATTACTACTCGTTAGGTACAGAGTTAAACTAGGTTTAAGTAACTACAACCCCTACATTTATTTAAAGATATAACTAAGTAAAAAAAACAATAATATGGAGAATACTTGGTAATGAATAACTTTGCTGGAATACCCTATTGTTACTTTTTTGTTTTCTGGTGGACATTCTATAGCGAGCCACCAAACGAGATATTATTTTAGTGATTTTAGTGTTTTTATTATTTTGACTTTACGACTCGTCGACGTCAAGGTTATTAGAGGCAAAAAGAACTGAGCACAATGAATGCTAAGAAATAAATTCGACCATGACCCTTAGAAAGAAGCATCACGTCATTCGCCTTGAATAATTTCTGGAAACCAAAATCAGTATGACTGGATAGGTATTCGATACCGTGTTCTCCCGAATGACACGCTCGGAGGTTACCACTCAATCACCAGGTTCAATAGAGGTTTTAGTTTTTGCTTAAGGTTATACATTCTTTTTACTGGTATTTAGGATTGACATTTGTAATTAAGCTTTGCTTATAGAGCATATAATTTTATGTTAGAGCAGTAATGACTTGTTGTTAGAAGGTAATGCATCCTATAGACACACCACCAACTGGAGATGCCGGATGGCCCGAGCGACCGCGGAAGGTCGTTGGCGAATGATAAGGGCCGTCGTCAGCTCGATTTGGCAGGTGTGCTAGGTGACATTCCGGCGACCCACGCGGGTCCTAAGTGCACCTGGCGAAACATGGCTGCCTGGCCGGCTTCACTCATCAGCATACAATGACAGGCGCGCCCGGGACCGGCACAGCGAGGCCCAACCCTCCACGAGCGCCGCCCCGAGACCACGGCGCATCACCTTCCTCAAGGCTCAGCACTCAGCCCGCAACTACTGTCGCGTGGTCCCAATCCAGCCCAAGTAGATGAGACAGCAGCGTAAGATTAAACTATTCTACAAGATGCGACGCTTAATAACCTTTGTGGTCATTATTTAGACTGATAATTGGTTCTTAGATAAAAGCGTGAAAAATGTTTATTAAGTTTCTACCAACGTAACAGACTGATTTATGCAAACAGACACTTATCCCTGTAAAAATTCAACTCATATTTAAAGAAATAATTAATTTTATGACTCTAGGGAAGTGTTATCACCCTAGTTAGATTGAATATTTCCTGGTATATAGCATCTAAAATCCCCGATAATTTTTTTATTGTAGTTGTTGTGTCAGAAACATTATATATATAGATCAACTATGCACAAAATTTAGACTCATTTCGACCAGCACTTTGCAACAGCAAGTGCATTCTGCTTTGCTTTAAACAGTTCTTCTTCCCTTCAAGGCGATAGGAACATAGGGCTTAGGAGCATATGTATCGTAGTGTGATCCTCACAACTTTCATACTCAACATGGCAGTGTCAATATAAACCCATTTTGGTAGATCAGCTTTGGACCTGCCCACTCCTGTCCGCAATCGATTCAATATTTAGAGTAACTGACTGCCAAATGAACGACCGGGATCAAAGTTCTTATTAAGTGAAGGATATTTCGACGAAGCTAAACTCCCGCAATGGCCAAAGGATTCATGATTACGTATAAGAATTCTCTTCTCGGGGATTCAGGAGTCGTAACGTGGAAATGTCGATAGCTGATATACCCCACAGCTGAATCTCTTGAAGGAGAATAATGACATATTCCTCCATTAGTTCCATCCTACGGACCTCAGCCACCGGATTATTCTTATTGTTGTTTTTTTAGTGAGAACACATTGTTTGATCCAAAGTGGATTAAGAATTCTGCACATTGTGCACGATATCTCACAATGTTTTGCCATATTTTGGAAATTTCCGTCAGTAAATATTAAAAAGCAATGACAAAATCTTCATCTTCTAAACTTGCTTACAGAAGTAACCCTTATAATTTATAATCTAACAATTTGTTTGACTGAATGTCGTACAGAATAATCCCATCCGGAATGGCCTCTGTTTCTCGTAACCATTAATATCGTTTTCCGTTCCTATTCCTTATCTACAGTAGTTACTTATTACATTAAATTGTCAACAAACCTTAGCAGAATTCCTACTGAAACTCTCAACTATACATCTATGAATAGTTAAAATCAAGCTGATACTTCCTATATTATGTCTTAACCTAATCCTTTAAAAAAAAAAAAAAAAATCTTATCACCATCAGTGAAGGGCCTTTATTTTAAAATTATTATATTTCATGAAACTTTCGTTGTGGCACTATCAGCTTTCAGAAATTGCGTTTATGTATTTTCTGTTTGCTTATGTATAGGTTTTCTTTTACTTTTGCTCTACATTCTTATATATCCATTTCTGTAAGACACATGAATTGATGCGAGATATATTATATCACGTATTATTATTAACTGAGGCTGTAGTACTTTGTAGTATCCTATAAGTTTCCAGCATAATGAAGAATTCATCGAATAACGAGCAAAATTTATGTGAAAACATCGTTTCATCGTTGAGTGAAGCTGAAGAGATACAAATTTTTATTTAGTTACGCAACAGAGAAAGAAGGAAGGGGGCACTGTTAATGTCAAGCTTATAACAGTGTTTCAGAAAATTTAATATACGTTTGAAAAAGTTGTAAAGATACTTTTGAATTTGACTTCCTAAAAAAGTGACTCCAGCTGTTTTTAACTTCAGTGGTTTGAATATAATTTAACAAAAATACCATGAAGGTTAGGGGTATAAAACCTACCTGGGCAAAGTATAAACAACTAAATCATAAATTCTGTGAAAACGACAAATTTTCAATCCCGTGGGTTCAAGTATTTGACTTATGTTTGCAGTTTAAACTGGCACTGAGTGGTGACAGTTATGAACAGAAACTTTACTCAAACAAAATTTAATCGTTAAGCCCTTATTCCAGAAAAATGTGTACTTTAGGCGAAACGTATGGAATGAACGAAGATAAAATACGGGAAATGATAAATGTAGTACATACCCATAGTGTAGTGTGGCGGTAGGCAATATGGTGACGGCAGATGTTACAGCGTATTGAACTCAGCAAATTTGTGGTAGAAATTCTCGATCTGCAAAGAATAAAGTTCTTTATTCTAAAAGAAAATCGTGCGATTCTACAAACATATGAGCAGGTGCAAAGTTTCTAAGTTATTTATATCTAATACTTCTGCAGTCTTGGTTTGTGGAATTTTTTAAAAAAAACATTATAAAACTAGTACTTGACAAGGAGGAAAACGTTTAGGAAAAATAGTTTCTAAAGTAGATGTACTGCCTTGCTGAATAACAAGAATTATGAAGGAAATTGTATTTATTGCAGGATTATTTAACTAAATTGATTGCTCTTAATATATTAGATTTTGCATACAGTTCGTCTTTCTAATTTCTGAACAATTGGCGTCAAATATCAATAAAACCCAATTCGTAGATCTAAAGTTTTTAGACAGCAGATAGTGTTGAAGCGATGAGTGGATGGGTGCTCACGAAGACAATTTTTGAGTGGAAATAAACATAGCGCTCGTAGCTCGATAAAAATCTTTATAGTAATCGGCTGAATTGTAGATACACGTATCTTCTTCATACATCCATTTACAGTGAAAACTCAAAAATAACAAAAGTGTCACAGACATGAAAATAATTATATTTAAAACGATTAAAGAAATGCTTCTAAGTATGTAACGTAATTCATTTTACCTTACAACTTTTTCTGTCTTTTTCCTTTGTTTTTCGCACATTCTCGACGTCGAAATGAGGAGAATGGGGAAGAGGATTTGGAAGAAATTTAGCCATAGCATTTGTAAGGAAAAAACCATGCACTCGCCTGGAGTCACTTTGGTAAACCATGTGAAACTGAAATATGAATAGCCGGACGGGGATTTGGCTGAACAGTTGGTTAATTAAAGATAAACATTAAAAAGAGTGTAATGATACAAACAAAATGTTTTGTAATTCGAAAATGTTACTATTATTTAAAGACTTATAAAATATTTTTTATGGCTACGTGTATGAGACGTTTGTTTGCACTGCTTACAAACAAAATTTGCTATATGTTGTGACTGTTTTCTGGTGGTGGTGAGAAATTTATTTTTACAATTTATTTTTCATTGCCGGTTTTGTACCAACTTTGCGGTTATCTGAAAGGTATTGGATTCGAGTACCGAGAGAATATGATTGACTTTATTTCACTTGTTATATTAGTACCTGAGATATACACTACTAGGATGAAAGGGTGTACACTATATAAAATCATTAATCCAATACAAAAAAACTAACTGAACGTGTCGTTGTGTTGTCGTAATTGATCTTTCGATTCCTTAGGTACCTCCGTCATGAGCTGAGTGGCATACACGGATACGACGTGATGTCCCATTAGCACTGAAGGAAGCGCCACCCAGGGATTATGGGACTGGGATGGTGTAGGGTGGAGGGCCATCCCGACCGGAAAATTAATCAGGAAGCAGTGAGACACTGGGGAACATTCTGGGAGGGTCAGGTGGAGCCTGGAAAGATTGCCCGCGTCCATCCACTGCTGTCTGCTATTAGCCTCATCTAACACCACGCCGCTCTGGGAATATTCCCCTAACTCTCCAACATCTACAGAGTAATCATGAGACTCCGAGATTATAATTGGCTGTTCGTGTCCCTTCGATCAGCTGATTTTTCTCATAAGTTGCTCTGCTGTGAAAGTTTCTGAAATACAAGAATTATGTTGATTACAGTTCGAATCGCAGCCATAAAGAGAGGTCATTAACTATATTGTGACTCTGTCGCCACATTAAAAGGCGAATTTTTATTATATAAATAATAAAGTTAGTTTAATTTTCATAAAACCTTGTGCGACCACCTAGATAGTTTTTTTTTAGTAATTTCCTAAAGTACGCAAGATTCCATGTGAGGACTGTAATGCAATGGTGAACGTTCAGTGTATCTTGTTGCAACGAATATTAAAGAATTATTGAGCTGTGTAGGCTTGAAGCTAATCGTGGCCTTCCCGAGCCACGGTGACAGGAAGTTGGGGATAAAGGTTTTTGCCGGACAAAACTGGCTTTCACCTTCGGGTGGGCAGTCAACAACAGGCCGCTGACTTGGTGCGGAAAATCCGCCACCTTAATACGCTCTCATCCCGCGAACTTAGCCGAATATTTCCGACCTCTGTGATATACACGAGGAGCGAATAAGATATCGGGGATATCACGTGACATTAGGTGGTCAACCTCAAGATCCAATCCAAATGAGCACATAGCTTAAAATCCTGGGAATTGTCTGTTAAATGTGATCTTCGAGACTACAAGGGGTGGAGCTAGAGTTTTCCTCGTAGAAAGAAGAGCGACGAGCTTCATTCGATTCTATGCTAGTCTGTGGTGGACTCCGAAAGTTGGTTTTTCTCGCTAACTGCTGCAGTCCGACTCCTGGTGTCGGAAAACTGACGCTGCCGGCTTGCTGGAGCAGTTTTCGCACGGCGTCACAGTCAGTAATGCGACGATGTCGCATTACCAGATCGGACGTGCCTGTAGCCGCCTTGTGAGACAGTCTCACATACCGTGGGTCATATCCGAATACCGCAGACATCAGAAGCATAACTACAATGGTAAATTATTACGACCAAGCCCTCTGATTGTGCATTCCATGAAACTGAACCCTTAAGCGTCTTTGAGAGGATAGATGCATGTTCTAACTTTGTAACTGAAAAACCCCAGAGCTAGCTGAGTAATTTTCCAGAACTAGTTAATTTCGAATGGCATATTGTTCATTCGTGGCGCCCATGATTTATTGAAATGTAATGTCACAGTATTATGATACCTATGTCTGCACATTGTTTCCAAGAATCATTCTTTCTTGCATATTAATTTTGAGATGGATTTAAAAGTAAATACACAATTGTTTGCTTGCTCATGGTAGCTAATTGTTACTCTGAGCGTTGCTTTTATGATTTTGCCAATTTGTGTTAGTGTTAACGGTAAATTAGCTCAGATTTCTAATCGCCAATGATAAAAAATAAATGCCATATTGTGGAAGTTTTCCTGTATTCCAAATAACGTCGAGATTCTTGCAAGAATCCATATTTTCACTCCTTCATAAAAAAAATTAAAGTCCCCATTTATTAGTGAGTAATCATAAATGTATGAAAGATTAACGTATTTATCCACCAAGGCCCCTATTACATTAACCTATCCTTCATTTCTGAGAAAACAAGTGTTGTTAGGGAATAATTGTTAAATGTACTTTTTGTGCCACATTGGTCTGTTCCATGAGGAAATCAAACTACTCCGCTCACCGTTAATGACCGGATACTCACGCATTAAATAACAGAAATCCTTTATTTTTTGAAGAATAAATTTTAATGTGACTTTTCTATCAATACTCCAACCAACCTGATTCCCCCAAAATAAATTAAACGTTGTCACTAGCTCGTAGAAGAACGTCTTATGACGCAACATATTTTAGACTAAACTCTGTCATTCGAAGTAGTAGAATATTTACTAGGTTTGGCTTGCAAAAAAAAAGACAAACAAATAAACCTAAACCTTTTTTAATCTTACATGTCGTGCTCAACTTTAACTGGCATTGCCCAAATGATTCTTAAAACACTTTATTAATTATAGATGATACAGAACAACTTTAATTTGTTGAAACGTACAATTTATTCTCTGACTCAAACCACTCTCGCTTAAACGCGAGGAGAAAAATGTAATGAAAAGTGTAATGAAATAGAATTTCAGACTCCCTATTGTTGGAGTTTTCACGTCCGTCCGTACGATTGCGTTATATTCTTGTCGTAATTGCATCAGTGTCACATTGTTTTCAGTAAACGCTGCTTCTCTGCACCTACCCACAATGAATTGACCGTACATTTCGCCACTATGTTCCATTCAAGGCTGTAACATTCCTGAATTAGTTATGCAACATATATGCTAAAATCCACCAATAATGTGTATTCCATTATATTGCGTATGCGAAGTAAGCCTTGAATGCTGTATGGTGCGGATGCCAAGTTAAACCGAAGGTCCCCTTTACACGGTATGCGCCGATGACGCCATAGGTGGAATCCGCTGTCACCTGTAAATGCCACATTACCTCCAGGATTGTGCCGCTAACTATTCTAATACTGTTTAAGCGCTTCCGTAGTCAAAATCGTTAAAATTGAATTTGACAGTAAGTTACAGTAATTCAGCCCCTTTCCCCTGCGGTGACAAATGTGAAATTTCCCAGGAAGACGTATTTAATTAACCGCAAAAAATGTTTATAGTTAAATACCCAAAAACATATTTCCTGCTTACCTTCCAAATCCAAAGATAAAATAGACAATTTTTATCCATGTACTCCATCGAGTGTGGTATCATTAAACAGGTATTTAAAATTGTAATCAATGTTGTTTTCAGGACATTTTATTTATTTGTATATTTCGCAAGATATTAGCTCCTAAAGTCAGTCTAAACGTCTTCTATCACCTCTAATTTTTTAACGTATTAGAGAAGAATCTGAAATCCTTAATGAGGAGTTTCAACGAAATTTGTTCTGGTTAAGATACACTGAAAAGTGTGTTCTAGATTTTCACATTATTCTGTAATTAATAAATTTAGGTTTGTGTCTAAGAAACAATGTTCTTGATTGAGTGGTGTGGTAAGTGCATCCATCTTGAGACTTCGTGGTTCTAGGTTCAAAGGGCAGAGGCAAACAGCTCAACAGACAGAAAACCAAACACAAATACAGTATGAGTGATGAGCTGAATACAGGAAGTCTGATTAGGAACGTCCCAAATGACTGCTGAAAACCAGCTAAAAGATGCAATCAGGACGAACGGCACGCCGGTCCCGGGATTTGAACCTGGTGCCTATCCAGTGTGGTGGCGCTCTAACGCGTGGCCGTTAGTGTGTGTCCTGAGCGAGAAAATTCGATTATACTCTTCGGCGACATTATTCGACAACATAGTTCAACATGGTCTCCACACAGAATTCTCAGAGTATAATAGGCAATAACTGTCTCTACCTCTGATTCACTGTCAACGTGGTCCTTAAATGTCTTTCACAAGTTACTATCTTATTTAATTTAGAAAAAATGTTGAACGAAAAGGGGAATGTGGGGAATCATAACAAAATTTCAAATAAAAAACGTATTACAATTTTCAAAGTAATGATTTACATCAGAAAATTGTTACAAAAACATTAATTTATATTTTTCTATTGACCCGTAAGTTCAGAAGGAATCATGAATTAAAATCCGTTTTAATGACTCCAAAACTCTAAATAATGGTTGAATTCATGCGGGAACTACGTATTTCTCCAAAACCTGGTCAGGTTTCTCTCGCTGGTGAAAATCAGTTGTTTTTTTTTTTTTTTTTTTTTTTTTTTTTTTTTTTTTTTTTTTTTACACTCTTCAAAGTAATGATCGCTAGCTAAAAATTGTTTTAAAAACAGAAAACAGTTTTAAGATGTGTTTATTCTGTTATAAATATGCAACCTGCAAAGGGAATACGTTACGATACCAAGGAACGAGAGCAATCCCTACCAAGACAAATGGAAGTAGCAAAAAATCGTCCCATCATCTCATAGCGAATGCGCAAAATAATTTCCTGGTTTACTAAAACAACGCTGAACACTTTTCCACTCTTCACACTAGTGCTGAAACGTAGATAAGAGAATAGCCTTCAGCTCTCTCAAAACGATGTTATTTGAGGTGACGTTTCAATCCTGAGAAAAGGAAAAAATGAATGAATGAGTTAAGCAGCCAAAAGAATGTTTTTGCTTACCCAACACTCGTTAAGTTACATCGTTATGGAATAATATGTATGGTATATACAAAGAAATTACTTACGATTTCGCAGCGAAGAGGAAGAAAGATTGAAATCTTTCAATTAGATTTTTATTTCTTCAAGATGCTATTAATATTAAAGGTAAAAATTTGTGATGTAAAATGTACGAAATGATTTACGTATATAAGGGATTGTGCATAAACTACGTGGCTCGGTCTAGTAAGGGGAGGGGTTGGCTGGAAAGCTACACTGGGATACGTGTGGGGGGGAGGGGGATTCCAAGCCAGGTAACGTAGCTTTTCTTTCATATCATTTGTTACAGTTAAAATGAGATACAGAATACACAGAAGCAAGTAAATATTTATTTCCATCATTTAATTATCCCCGAATGTAATTTACAATAGTCTGACGAGAGAAAACAGTAAAAAATGTCTTCTGGAATCAAAATGGAGAAAAGCTACGTGCTACGTGGGGGGGGGGGGGGGTTTCACAGGGGGCCGAAATGGAGCTACGTGGTTTATGGACGCTCCCTAACAAACAGGAGCGCTAATGACCTAGCTGTCGACGCACCCTAAAGTGCCAATAACAACATGTATCACAAATAGGAAATATATATTTTTTGTAACATAAACAAGTAAAATTACTGTATCACATGAGATGGGCGAAGGCTACCTTACACGTGCCATCTCTTCAGCTCAATACTTAATATTATATCATACTAGAGCATGGCGGTATTATTCCTGCTTTCGATTTTGAAACTGGTAAGTGAGTCCATATCCAGTAATTAGAAGTAACTCGACTGAAGGCATACCAGCAATCTGATGTACTGCTCTGGGAACAGGAGACAATTTGGTTTCACAGTGGTTAGTCAACCCGGAGTATCCGGTTTGACAGGATGTTGGTGTCGCAGCATGGAGTTTGGTAGAAACGTCTGAAGGCCATCTTTGGTCGAGTTTTGATGTTTCATACCAGTAGTTGTTAAAACGGCTTCATGAAGGATCATTTTCTTCCTGATGTTGGCTGCTCAGCAATAGTTTTTGTCCACCCTCAGGAGTCTAATAGTATTTCTGACTCTATTTTAGTTTAACTGCAGACAGTGGGGTATCTCAGAGAACAACTCTTGAGATTTCACATTCAGTCTTCTCGCAAAGAAACTGTGAATGTAACTAAAAGGCGGCTATTCGATTGCAACTCTTACTTTTTTGACGCTGGTTGCTAATTGGGATCTCGCTTCAGGTTCCAAAGATAACTGCGGAATAACCATTAGTCTAGGTTGGTACATGCACTGTAATGGCGGTTCTTTCCGCCTCACCGAGCGTTCTGGCCTCGCATTCGGAAGGACGGTGGTTCAAATCCCCGTCCGGTATCCAGATTTCGGTTTTCCATGGTTTCCCAAATCACTCCTGGAAAATGCCGGGATGCTTCCTTCAAAAGGCCATGGCCGAATTCCTTGCCCTCCATCCTTTTCCGAATCTAAAGACCTCGCTGTTAGAGAAACGTTATGCAAATAAATAATAATAAAAAAACCTTTGCGTCTGTTGCAACGTTTCACGTTTTCATGAATAACACGTTTAATCCCATATAGTTTCTCCATTTTTTAAGCAGGAAATTCATAAAATGAGAGATGGAAATATTAAACCTGCCGGTGTTTATAAACTATAGGAAAGAAAGAGACATTGTCGGTATAATTCCCGATGGTTCTTTCGACCTACAGATGAAAGTAAATATTTTTTATGTAATTAAAATTCCGAGTCATTAAGCACTATATGACTTAAGCCAAGACAGCGAATGTGGTTGCTAAAAATCATACTGACTCTCGCTTTTGACAAATGTTTGAACCAGAATCCATTAATGAACCTTTCCGGGGCCAGCACCATTTAAACAATCTTCTGGGTAGAAGACCAAGCTGCTTCTAGACTGAACTACCCCACAGTTCCAGTACATAAGGTAGAGTGAGGATTTTAGGCAATTCTAATCTCTCATACAATGAAAGGGAACAATCATGGTAGTGCATCACATAATAGTAGGACTTTTTTTCGCAACGATCAATGGAACCGGAAAAATAATGAGGACAAGGAACTGGAAAGACGTCAGTTGTTTTAGTTAAGAAGATACAATCCCACCACTTACCTGAAATGATCTCTGGAAACCACGGAAAATCGAATAATGGGTAGCTACATCAGGTATCTAACTCACAATCTTTCCAGTCATTTATCACGCCCTCTCAAGACTAGGTCATTTAGCAGGAAGAGGGACCAAACCCCTTTATACCCCTCCAGATCTCAGAATTGAATAGATTCTCAAATCAGTTTTGGCGAAAGAGTTCCTGGTTCCGTAATTAAGGTTACGACTAACATCTTGTAATGATGACCTCGATTATCAATCTAGTGTCAACGGTATAAAAAATGATAAACAGCGTTTTAGTAATATTCAGAACACTAATGAGGACGCTGATCTCGTTGATACTTCTCAGGGAGTCAAAAGACCTGAAATAAGGGCCCCATACGTCAGCGCTACCCTGTGGTCGCCCTACAGCGTCATAATCCTCCCTCACAAGGGCGAGGCTGGATAATCGTTTTATAACCTATGCAACATCTGCCCTGTAAAGGGCCGTTTACTTTAACGACACTTGAGAGGAGGGGAACCATAAGCCAATTTCATCCGCATTCTTTCTCAGATCTGTTATTAAAAATGTCAGGGCTATATGGTAGGCAGGTTACAGCCGTAGGGGATTTCGTGCATGTTATAATGGAAACAAACGGTCTAGTAGCTCAGTAGTTGAGGTGATTTCTTTTCTAAAGTTCTGCTCCCAAGAATTTTTAAGAATTTGACTGATCATATGAGCTATGTCAGGACGTTCCGTGGTTGGGAATCCAGCTTAAACTGTAGGTCCTAGAGTAAAGGAACTGGCCGTCCTACCTCTGACACAATGGCTCATTACTCGTATGTCTCCTTCGGGAGGATCCAATCAACCTTCGAGTTGTAGGCTAAGTTAGTTATTACGAAAACTCAGAAATCATCGAATTTTTTATGGACTAAATATGATATAATTTTAGCAGCTTATACAGTACAGTTCTTCTATGGATTACAATCCTGAGATTAATTTATTCTTACAGTTAGCTTATCGTATACAGCAAGTTGCTTGTCCTCGCATCAATCAATTTATGAATTTTATTTTTTCCTTTTAAATTATTTGACACCGCCTTTTTTCTTAAATCGATAGTTGCTAGAATGTTATGCATTTGATATGGATTTCGTTTCATTTTCGTGAGTTGAACGTAATGTAGAAGGTTGTTCATTGGCAGCGTCATCAGAATTTTATTCAATTTCCAAGGGTGTATTTCTTTCCAGTCAAGTTTTCAAACCAAAATTTTTTGTCAATCTGTACTTCCTGTTTCGTCCCTCATGGATTTTTGCTCGGTTTTGATCACATTTGTTAGCAACTGAGGAACTTTTCGTTGGCCATGTCGAAATTTTCTGAGTCAAGTGACTGTTTTTTTATATTTTTTTTTATTTTTGGAGGAGAATTCCACCTTGTATTAGATTCTAGCTACGGTGTCTATCTTCCAATTTTAGTTGTTAGAACTCACCAGAACACTGTTATAGAGTCAGAAAGCCTGTCCCGCTGAACGTTTGGCACGTACTGAAGTCGTCAATTTAAACCCTAATAATGTCAGCAACGATCGGAAATAGTTAGTAGAATTCTTTTATTAAAGAGGGTAAGGAAAGCCTAAATATCAACATGTTCGAAGTAGTTATCATAGAAGAAGGGAATGCTTTCTCTAAAAAATGGCTTCGATATTGTTTGATTTGATCAGCTGGTTCACGAGTTATAGTAATTTAAATATACGCAGGTTTCGCAAGGGTTGTTTTCACTAGAATGCGCCACTGTCAGACTAAGTATAAGAGGTTTATCATCTTCAAAGCAAAAAGTAATTTGAATCGTACGTAGGGATGAAATTGTCTATCCTACCTCATAAACCATTTGAGCACATATACTGGAACTGAACGGAGACGTTGGAATTGGATTCAATGACTTCAGCACAGGGGTGGTGTTAATCTGGTCAAATTTCCACTTAAGTTGTAGCTCCGCCGTACTAATTTGATTTCAGCAAGTTGGGTGAGCCAATGGAGTCGCGTCGCACGTTAATTTAGAGGAAAAATTCTCTGCTCCATAGGGATATGAATCTTAGCTTTCAAAATTAATTACTTAGCTATTCCGCGCAGCATCTAGAAATGAATACGGTAAAAATTTGACTGAAAAAAAATATTAAACTTTATGAATTTCATAAAAATTTATGGGACATTCATTAATTAATCTGTGGTCAGTCCGCGAAATTAAACTGCCTTGTTGTTGTTCCAATCCTAAAAAATAAGCTTTTGTTTTGTTCATCCACAGAGGTACAGACAAAGAACTACATTAGTTCAAAATATTTCATTCGTAGCTTGTGACTGTCTTTTCATTTTGTGTTTCCAAAAATGCAAGTTCACTGTTTAAGATACGAAGCTTGCGTGTCCGAAGAAAGACGTTAATACACCGTAGTGCTCCTGAGACGTAGTCTCGGAACGCTATGGCTGAGGCCTCTGGAACGATTCCGTCGACCAGCCAGGCAGTGGGCGCAGCATTACACACGTACTATACGATGCAAAACCCAACTTTCGATCCTCTCTTCGACATCGAAGATCCTCAGACACCTCCTACATTTCAAGACACCAGAAAAAATCTTGGCATCCAGATGCAGCCTGTACAAGAACCGTCATACGCCGAACGACTCCCACATATGGCAGCGGAAGACATGCAGTACGACCAGGTCGGAGATCTAACAGAGAACAGCAGCCTCGCCAGACTCAAAAAGTGGCATCGCGATCCCGCCCAAGATCACGCTCACCTCAGAAGATTAACCAGTCATCACCAGTGAGTAAACGCGCGAAGCAAAAAGACCAGTGTCAACATAACCTAGAACTTACTGCAATAATCCCGCAACCTATAAATGTAAATGATTCATTAGTTAATGAAAAGATATCCCCGAACGTGACAAACTTAACCCCTATGTCAACATCGCAGCCATACCGGGACGCATCCAGTAACTACGACAAATCTGACTACCCCTCAAATCAAAGTAGCCAAGACAATAGATATTCACATACTGACAATGGCCCTTACTATGTGATGGTCGAAAGCACTAACAACAACATAGGCAGACTCCATCCTATGTCTGTTGGAAAAATACTTTTCTGCCAGAACAACCACCTAAGATCAGAAATCAGTAACATAACTTCAGCAGGGCGCAATAGAATTAGAATTGAAGCTAAATCTAGTGCCTCCGCAAACTCCTTGGTGGAACTAAAATCACTTAAAGACAACAACTTAGAGGCGTACATCCCGTACTACATGACGAGGAAGCAGGGAGTGATTCGAAACATTGACACCTCACTGTCCACAGACGAAATAATTAGTGAAATAGTTTCTCCCTTCCCCGTACTGAAAGTTAGAAGATTCACAAAAAAAGTCCCATCCGATAGCGGCACTCAGTACCGCCCCCTACCTGTATGTGTGTTAACCTTCCAGTCCCAAGTATTACCGCAATACGTTTACTTATATGGCATGCGTTGCGAAGTCCAACCCTATGTGCCACCTGTATTACAGTGTTACCGTTGTCTTAGATATAATCACAGTCAATCACAGTGCAAAAGCCAACCTCGTTGCAGCAGATGTGCAGGCCCCCACAATCTAAAAGATTGCACCTCAGAAAACCAGCTAAGTTGTATTTACTGTCAAGGACACCACTTGTCCACCGACCGTTCTTGCCCGGAATATAGACAGCGAGCTGAAAGGAAACAAACCTTGGTAGCCAATAGTCCCCAATACTGGCCACAATTGACATACCCGCGTTCATACGCGAACATAGCAGCATCCAGCCCTCAGCTTGTACAAATGGGTCAGCAACCACCGGAGCAAATTCCTATTCCTATAGCTGCCAAACAAGTCGTTCCGCAAACCTTGCCTCCAAGCTCCATCGTAGCTTATGATGGTAGCAGCTCTCAAGCACGTGAAGTCGGAAGCCGATATGATTTCCGCCAAACAGCTCCACGCAGCCGCCTAAAAGGAAACTCGACCCAATCAAATGTAGCAGGAAATAGAATAACAATTCCCAGACATTTATTCTGGAGAAGTGATGGTCCTTTAAGCCCAATAATAAACAACCACCATGAAACTACAATTCAACCAATATCTTTAGAGTCAACCTATGGCAAAGAGAGCACAGAAACTATCCCACCCTCCAATAAATCCTCCCCACTGGTTGAAAAGCTCTTGATCTTCATTATCTCTATACTAGAAGAAACCAAAACCAGTGGCATAATAGACCCCACACTCATTGGCACCAAACTACAGGAACTATTAACTACCATCGGAGCTTAAATCCTCCAACAATGGAAAACATCTTATGTTACATTAAAATCGCACATCAAATAAAAATACCACAATGGAATTCCTGGTCGCTATTGCCAAACAGAGAAAGCCTCACTACAGAACCTATGTTGGCGATATCTTGCAATTGGTTTGAACTAAACCTCTCCCAGGAAATCTATGGCCCAAGGACGACAGATTTCAATGCTACAATGGAACGCCCATTCACTAAAATCTAATAAGGAAAGTCTTGAACAGGCATTAAGAGCGCACGACGTAGATATTGCCACAGTCGCCGAAACATGGCTGAAACCAACTGACAGCATGAGTATTAAAAGCTACAGCATCATTCGTTGTGATCGTGATGACGGATATGGAGGAACTGCTATCTTCGTAAGACAGGGAATGACGTACAACACAGTGCAACTTGACACCACAGGACTACCGATTGAAGCCTGCGCCATCTCCTTAAGAGTTAACAATACCTGGCTGACAATAGCGACGATATATCGACCGCCCAACACGGCTCTCACAAAACCTCAAATATTAAGGCTATTACAAAAACTACCCATGCCATATATTATCACCGGAGATCTGAATGCGCACAACAGTGCTTGGGGGAGCGGAAAAACAAATCATCTTGGCCGAATAATAGTAGAGATAACAGAAGAAGAAAATCTAGTTATACTTAATGACGGCACAGCTACAAGAATCTGTAACCCGACAGAACGTAAATCAGTAGTGGACATCGCATTGGCCTCCTCGAATATTGCAGCATTGCTTGATCACAGAGTGATCCACGAGCCTCTGGGATCAGATCACTACCCGATTTTGATAACCATGAGATTAAATCAACCCAGCAAAAAACCTCAGGCAACATCAGGTCACAAATGGAATATCAGGAACGCAAATTGGAACGTATACACTGATACGGCTGCGACACAGTTAAACAACCTAAACGATGGTGGAGTGACAGAGGAAGTCTACAACAGCCTGATTCGGGTTATAAACCATGCGGCCAAACAAGGCATACCCCAAAAGAAACAAAAAGAAATGAACACTACCAGGAACCACCCACCATGGTGGAACGAGGAATGCGAGAAGGCTATTCAAGAGAGGAGAGACGCGCTCCGAAAATATCGTCGATGCAGCAACATGGAAAATTTCGTAGAGTTAAACAAAGCACAAGCTCGTACAAAAAGAATATTGAAACAGATGAAGAAAGAAGGTTGGAAAAATTTCTGCGCATCAATCAATAGAAACACCCCAATTACCACCATATGGACAAAAGTCAAAAACTACAAACGATCAACTGAAACAGTGCACCCGACGTCGAACATAAGTACGGAAATGCTGGAACAAATATTAACAACATTAGCACCTCCTTCCGCCAACCCAATGTCCAACTCCCCACCTGGAGATGAAGCTAGCGACCCCATGTCAAGACCTTTTAACATGGAAGAATTTGATAAAGCGTCCAAGAATTCCAATAACACGGCACCAGGAATAGACAATGTCCACTACAGAATGATAGGACACTTACCATCACGAGGGAAAAAGATGCTCCTAAAAGTTCTAAACAATGTCTGGAATAAAAGACAACAAATTGCAGGATTAAAAACTTCGAGAATCATCCCGATCCTGAAGCCGGGAAAAAACCCGTCAACAGCCACAGCTTACAGGCCCATAGCACTATTGCCATGCCCATATAAACAACTAGAGAGGATGGTAAAGAATAGGATCGAATGGTTTGCCGAACACAATGACCTTCTGCCAGACCATCAGTGGGCGTACAGACGTGGGAGAGGCAGCAATGACCTACTAGTAAGACTTGTCACAGACATCCAATCCAGCCTAAGTAGAAACCGATATCTCATAGCCCTCTATACTGACATCAACAGCGCCTATGACAATGTCAACCTCGAGCTACTGGCGGGGAAGATGCAGAACATGGGCTTCTCCGCAACCTTTACACACAACCTAATATCAATGCTGCAGGACAGAATACTGATCATAAAACACAAAGGAGTTACGATAGGACCGCGGCACACGAGCCAGGGTCTGCCGCAAGGGTCGATTCTATCACCGATCCTCTTCAATATATACACCTATGACCTGGCCAAAATACTACCCAGGGGAGTGTACATTCTACAATACGCAGATGACATATGCATATACGCAGAAGGCGAAACGCTGACGGAATGCATAAAATTGCTTAGTACAGCGATGGAAAGATTAAACAAATGGTTGAAAGATAATGGGATGCAGATTGCACCAGAAAAATCAGCAGTCGTAATACACACGAGACACCGATTACAACAAATGGAATCTGTACGACTTGGGCCGTACCTATTTCCAAACAAAAAGGTAATCAAATACCTGGGCATGCAAATAGACTCCAAACTTAGCTGGGGTCCACATATAACATACGTGATAGACAAATGTGAGAAGGCTATCAATTTGCTGCGTGCAACAAGTGGCTGCTGGTGGGGAGCTGACCCGAAAGTACTCTTACTCCTCTACAGAGCTTTGGTGCGTCCGATAATTGACTATGGGTGCTTCTGTTATAGCTCTGCAGCTGAAACTCTGCTCAACCAAATAGATAAGGTTCAATACAAAGCACTGCGCATATGTTTTGGCGCAATGCGCTCTACACCCACAAACGCACTCTTGGTAGAAGCCATGGAACCTCCACTAAACATCCGACGATACTACCTATGTGGGAAATTCATCTCAAAGATTATGCAGTTCCGAAACAATCCGTTAATAGATGCAATAGAGACACTCGCGCACAGAACCACTGTGGACAGTTACTGGCGTAGGAAAAAAATACCACTGCTCGCTACAACATACATCGACTTAGTTCAATACCAACCTATAATCATTTCTTCAAGGAAAATGCCTTGCTTCGAAGGCTCATACAAATCAACTGTAATCAAAATAGAGATGAACTTGGACATACCATTCACTGAAAATACAGCACGGAACACAAGCCTTTTATTGGAAACTCTTGCGCAATACGAAAATAGTGTACACATTTACACCGATGGTTCAAAGATCGGCAGCATGGTAGGCTGTGCCTTCGTGGATATGCACGCACAAGTCGAATCGATGTATAAACTCCACAGCGAAGCAACGATATATACCGCCGAAATGGTTGCCATACTTAAGGGATTAGAATATGCCAAGAGCACCAGCTCCAAGACAGTGATCATACTATCTGACTCTCGAAGTGTCCTCGAATCTCTACATCATCTGAATAATAATGCGTGGAGATGCCCCTTAACGTACCAGATCCTGGAAAGTGTCAGGGAACTAGAAGAAATGGGAAAACGGACCATCTTTATCTGGATAAAAGCGCACACGGGAATTTACGGCAACGAAAGAGCGGATCAGTTGGCTAAGTCGGCAGCCTCCGACGGTACAACTTATCCATATATCAAGACGACTGATCTCCTGTCCACCCTGCGCGCCAAGGGAAAACAACTGTGGGAAACATCGTGGGAAGAAACAATAAAAACAAAAGGAAAACATTACGGCACCATACATCCAACAATCCCTAAATCGCAGTGGCATCAAACGAATTACGTACCAAGGAAAACAATTGTCACCATTAGCAGACTAAAATTCAATCATGGCTTCTTCCCACCGTATTAATTCACTGAACACTCCAACCTGCACATGCGATGGAAGCAGTATATGCGAACCCAACCACCTCCTATTTGCCTGCAAGGAAAAATGGCGGGAGAGCACACAGCTTATACAAGAACTTGTGGGATTAGGAATACAATTACCAATAAACGTTACCCACCTCCTGGCTCTAGAGGATGTTACAATCTACAAAACAATAACGAGGTTCCTGGAAGAGAACAACATTAAGATTTAATGTTATTGTTTGGATCTTGTAATTCTGTAACTACATTGTATATATTGTATTTTATATTATATTATTTTCTAATCACGTTGTGTACAGAGTGAATGCGATTGCGTTGTTATATTGTATATTGTATTGTGGTCTAGATGTGGTATGACTGTGGAGTGACGCTCTGTGTTGAAATGCGTCACATCCTTGCGTAAACATTATACACTAATTGTATTGTTATGCTGTGTGTGAGATTGCATTGTTGTATTACATATTATACTATGTTGCGGCATGGCTGCGGTATGTCTGTGCAGTGGTACCGAGTGTTGAAACATGAATGCCGTATCTTTGTGTGGTTAAATTATGTTTAATGGGATGAATTGCTTTTATATACTGTAGATGTAATTGTGTTTTTATATTGTGTATGATATCATATTACAGCTTGGCGCTGGCTTTGCATGTGTTATCAATGGTGAAAATAATTGTATTCCCATTTCAGTCTTATGCTGCTATTGATCCATGTACTCACTGATGCAAGTATTATAATGATATGAGGCTGGCTGTAAGGAGAATATCCAAATGCCATTAAATAAATAAAAAAAAAAAAAAAGCTTGCGTGTCGACGGTGACTCGAGTATTCATAATTGTAATTGCGAAATTGATTTTTACCTTTCCAGACGTACATCTGTGGTTTGATACACTTTTATTATTAGAAATTTTATTTTACTTACATAAAGTAGAGGGAGAGTGGGGAAGCTATCGGTATGTGTCGCCATTTCTATGCCGACAGCTGTAGTTGGATCCATCAGATAGGTTCTAAGCTTGGTGTTCAAACCTAAGATTGGTTGGACCCTCCAGACGGAGGTATTTTTAGCCTAGTATTGGAGGTAAGGTTGCAGTTGCTTTCGCCCTTACCTAGAATAACCCGGTAATCCTACCGGTAAAGGGGACCTACAGTTTAACGTGTAATCCGATCTACGGAAGCTTTATGACGCATTTCGTATTACACAGCAAGCTATGCCAGAGGTAAAAATCCCTGCCTAGACAGGGATTCGAACAGGTGACCTTTCGATCTCCCGTCAGATGCCTTAACTACTGAGCCAGTCCGCTCCGGAATGTTTACGCTTCCAGAAACTTAGCAAGTTGGCCATAAGAAGCTATAATTTAGGATGATTTATACGTAAGAATCAGTCACTATGCGCTGAAATTAAAATCGATAAGTCGATAGCTCGATAGTCGGCGCTAACCTTTAGCAAAGAAGCCGCATTGATGTTAGTGTTGATCGATACATCGTGCCACTGTTAAAATTCGAGGTAGTGAATTCCAGTAGCGAGTCTGCGTCGGATGTCGCTGGTGGCGGCCAGCTGCGGCCATGTTTTGTCGACTGACGCCGGTGGCTATCGGAAAGCGGCGCGTGCCTCGACTCGCAATCGACCTTCAAGCCGATAGTTCACATCGACCAGCCTCGCTGCAAAACTGCACCCGTCGCTTTGTCTGGCGGCAGGGGAAAAAAAGGATACAATCCCAACCACAGCGGTATCTGTTGCTCATCTGGTCCGTCTTCCAATCACAAGAAAACCGGATAGACAAAACGATTCTTAAAATCCGTGACAAATGTTGATCTTGTAATATTTTATCCTTACAGGCTCTTATTTTTAATCCGTCGGGTCAGCAGTCGTAAACTGCTCTAACTAGTAGTCTCTTAAAAGGTACTGTTAATTAATACACTGGAATCGAACACCTTATCGCAGATTAACGATGTTAATTTTTGGCGAAATTAACATAACGCGTAGCAAGACCATGAAGGAAAGAAGTCTGTTAAAATGTTATATTTATTACTAGCCGAATTCCCGGCGTTGCCCAGTATGGTGTATGTTGATATGCCCACACAGGAAATGTTGAAGTTCATAACGGAGGCCAGTTTTCTGCACTTGTGAATCAAATTTCATGTTAGTGGCTCCATGTTATATACGTATTTAAACGAATAATCCCCAGTGTAGCAGGAAAGAGATGGGTTAGGGTTGATTTATTACTAAAATATTTTTAGCCATCCTATCAGGAACATGTGTACCAAGTTTCATCAGAATAACCACAGCAATTCGTGCAGCGATAGAAACAATTAATTTTTTCTGGAGATGCGGTAAGGACAGAATCGTTCAACAATAAATTATAAAAATACTGGAATGCGAACAGTAAAAATTTTAAACAGTTCACTTTCATGTTCAACCCCATCAGATATGCTCTACCTACTATTATAAGCGAATATAATTTCACTTCCAAACATCAGAGATTGTAGCTGTGGGGTCTGAGATAGCAGTTTCAAGAAGCAAAGAAGATATCGAAATGTTTTTTTCATTACATTATTAAAATTAATTTGCATATTTTCCACTCTACATACTTTCCTCTTCACATTAAAAATTGCTATCTACGGTGCTTAAAGACTAGCAACCAAAATTTAAGGAAGGAAACGTTACATGCAATAATATGGCTAATATTTTTAGTGAGTATGGCGTATGCATCTAGTTGGTATTTCATCATGCTATACGTTCAGATTTTCACATACTACTCCGGCGTTATGAGACATTGAAGCATAAAACATGCCAAACAATTCAGTTGATATTCTGGTCTGTAAAACAGTGAAAACCCCATTAAAACCTGCGCAGTAGTTATGGAGTTTTTCTGGAACCAATATACCCGGTTTTCGTTATATGGATGTAGATACATTCAGATGTCGGTCACTAATCCATATTACATTCTAGTACACAGAATATTTAATTATATGTAACTCACGTGTTTCTCCTTCGTACAATCATACACATTATTTCTAAAAGTTTTACTTTTTTGTGACCAACCAACTTTCTCCCTCCATACTTTGTAACATCATTAAGTAAGACAGGAGTTTTTCGAAATTTAACCAGTAAATGGAAAAATTAAATACAATCGTCCCCACGGGTATGCAATAGTTCAGAGTAATGCCACTAGGCTTCGCTGCCATTGGTAATGAGTGGTCGCATTGACATTAGACATCACCTCATATCACAGATATATTGAATAACTGTGTGTATCTTTTACAGTAATGAACTTTTCGGGTATTTTTCCGTTAGAGAAGCGTTTCATAATTTCTTGATGATATTTTCACTTCAAAGGGAGTTTGTAATGTATACATTTTGTAGTTTAAATACTTAATTTAAATATTTCGTAAATTTCACTTACAGGCAAACTGAAAGGTACAATATATTTTGATTTTTACTGTATATTACCACGAGTTTGTGCCATACGTATGTTTAAATTATTCATAAAATGTTTTGTAATTATTTCGTAACAATTGCTACAAACGTCACTATTCAAAATTATCATTCACGAAATGGGTCACATAATATATAAATGCCTTAATGATGCTAGTTCTCTAATACCAAAAAATTCAACTTTTTTACACACTGACAATTTTTAATATCATTAATGATCGGTATTTTATGGAGCAACGACAGCCGCCTCACAATCAGTGACTTCCGCCATGTGTTGTAACATCGTTCCAATTTACGCACGGTTTTTGCAAAATAGTTCTTGTTGTCTGGAGATGGTTTAAAGCTACTGAAGTCCCCGTTCTGACCAATAGAAAGAAACCATCACTTATTCGCAAGTAGAATTGCTGCAACGCCAGGTGGCAAAGAAAATCGACTCAAATTTCAGCGGTATTGGTAATCTATGTACGTACAAGGTAATATGTGTTCGTTATAGAGTAAAAAACTACCTCACCGATTTAGATCCGGTTGTTTGAAAAATGATCCGCCTTGTCTGGAGAAGATTTAAAGCTATTGAAATCCTTTAAAAGACATATGGAAAGAAAGTAAAACTATATGTATAAATCGATAGCATGTGTATATTTGCGAATGGCAATGTTCGTATGTGTGTTTCCTATGCGTATTAAGTTACAACACTATTATTTTATTATTGATTATGGTAAATGTGAAACTCATTTCTTGGGCATTTATCTGGTGTATGCTCTTGTGTAGGTGAACATATGGCAAATGGAATCCCCCAAAACAATGTATACCAACAGATTTATAGTGGACTATAATTTGAATAAAACCGTAATTACAATTTATATGAGCGGTCTGGTGGCTCAGTGGTTAAGGTGTCTGAGTGGGGATGCCCGGACAGGGATTAGAACCGCCGTCCTCCCGAATGCGAGGCCAGAACGCTAACCGTTACACCACCCCGCTCGGTAAAACATACGCATTGCAAAACCGCTGTCGTCACGTGCTGTCACTCTCTGCTATGAGGGTTGCGTTCGAACTTCCTTAAGGGAAGGCCCAGCAATAATTAGCAGTATACCTACACCTTCGGCCCGACTTTTGAATGTTACTAGAAGTCAAAACGCTAAAGTGACGGTAATCTTAACAGCCATTCCAAAAGGTGCTTTCCTCTGGTTCTGTTGATGTACAATAACCTGAATACGAGGAAGTAAAAACTACCTACTTCAAACTGTAATAGCAGGTGAACTACAATGAGTACGAAAAATTAGACAGATTGACACAAATTTTGTTTCTATTAGCTACTGTTCCTGGCGTGACCTTAGCCAAACTATTGTTATATATTATTATTATGTTTATAGCGTGTTGCAAGTTTAAAAAACGTACAAAATATGGGATTATATCGATATTCGGATTTTGTATTCTTTTGAAAATAAATGAACACCCGGGACTTAAAAGACTGCATTAGGTGGTTAATCATTCTAAGAGTAGAAAATTACGCATAACTGTATTAGGACTGGTAATTCCAAGAAATAGATGCAACATGATTTTTTTATTTACTTTAACCGAAAGCATTAAGAAAATTTCGCCCAAATGCGTCGTACATTTAGTTTCATTTTTCTACTTTGTGCCACCTGTAAATCACTTTTTATGGGCTTTGTAACTTGTTAAATACTGGACAGTTATCTATTTCCCGCAAAGAAAACAAACGACAAAAAATCTGTTTGTGTGTCGGTGCGTGTTGTGTATAAACTGATTACAATGTTGAATATACTCACCATAATTAATAATATCTTGATTCCAAGAAACGTGAAACATTTTTCTACAAATTATTCAATTTATATAGTGTTTAAATTATTCTAGTAGGCTATTAATCGTGTTGGAAGAAACTAAAAAAATTCTTGCTACAGTAGGCAAACCTCGTTTTAAGACAACTTCAGTACAGTGTGTTATTACTTCTAATACGTAACTGTTGTAACAGAGTTGAAAACGTGCATCAAATAAATATTTACTTCTTTTGTAAATCGGAAACGTGTTCAGTATTTCAGTCATAAATGTATCGATTTTTTTATGTGCAAATGTTTCGTAGAAACTTTTATACCACTGCTATGAAAATGACAACATTTTTAACCGACTCCAAAAAAGCAATCAGATCGCGAGGAATGGATTATTGAACTATGAATTATTGTGCTGTTCGAGGCGACGCGGGGAACAAATTAGACAGTAATTTAATCTTTGGCTTGGCCTCGTTGGTCGTGGAGGCATATCTCTGGTGCTACATTGTCAGTTGGTAGGCTGCATCATGCGGTAAACGCTTTACAGTTAGTATAATATTGGTGTATCATCTGTATGTTTCAGTTTTGTTTAAACATTTTTGTACCATTAATCATAAGTAAGTAGAAAGAAGGATTCTTTTATATATTATTGTCATTCTTTATTTTTATTTTCCATTGTTTTTGCAGCCACCGACCCCAATAATAACTGATTACTGTAAATATTTCAGTGATACTAATGTAAAATATTATCCATTTAAATTTATTTTCTTCTAAGCAAGGTATAAAGTTATTTTAAAATTTTTATAGAGTTTTTTTTTGAAGGCGGTTTTTATTTTTTTGAAAAAAATATTTTATTGAGCAACCTGAGTAACACAATAAAAAATTGCATGTGATAGTGACGGAATTTTTCTGAATGAGGAAATTCGTTGAGTTTGAATAACCGCCAGAGTATTTATATTTATGTGTCGCACGTCAGGCTACTGGAGTGTTCCGGAAGAATGCCGGAGGCCGGTTTCCTGGCGCACCTGTATTGCTCGTTAGAGAAGTCGCGCTAAACAGCGCCGCCAACTCGTGGCATAGCTGTCAACAGCATTCGTAAGCAAACTAAGCGCTGTTTAGTAGAGACGTCGAGTGGGTGTGGGCAAACCGCAAACCGCAGGCGGGGAAACGCTCTGCCGCGACAAGGGGGAAGACACCACACAGTGGATTCAGGCTGCGTCTTACATGTAACACACCAACTGGGAATGCTTGACAGTAAAAATGTTTTGACCTGAATATGTCTTCCAAGTTCAATGCTGGGCGGTACCTCATAATTACGACAAACATGAAAGCTATCCCGCTCGAAACAGCTAATATTCAAATACTACTGTACCGGATGACCCGTTGCGAAAATTTCATGAATATGACGAATTGTAAGGTTGATGGTTTGTAATAGAATGGAAGAAGAACTGCCTCATTTGTTTCAATTGTTTATTTGCTTATTGTAATAATTACGTAACAAAAGTCGACGCCAGTGAAGCAAATTATTAACATCTCTATGATTTGTGCTAAAGCCATCTAGCGGTCCTTCTTTGCACCCTATCCAACTCCTGTATTTGATACTCAAAATGTGGGTCTCATACTACACCACCATATTCAAGCAATGGTCTGAGCAAAGTTTTGTAACCCAATTCTCTGGTACATCCCCTCATCGCTCTCTCCAACAAGTGAAGGATTTGGAAACCTTTTCCTACTACCTGACCAGTATGTCCTGCCCAGTTGAATTTGTTATCAAAAGCTTTGCGAGGTATTTACATTTCAAGTTTTCAACAAGCAATTCTTTCTCCACCTTATAATCATTATCAACCTTTAGCTTTTTTATCTCTAAGCTAACACTTCTTTGGATTTATCTTATAACATATTAACCTACCCAGCTATACATCCTGTCAAGGTGCTGTAACGGTTAGCGTTCTGGCCTCGCATTTGGGAGGACGGCGGTTCAAATCCCCGTCCGGGCATCCAGATTTGGATTTCATGGTTTCCCAAATCACTCCAGTCAAATGCTGAGATGCTTCCTTCAAAAGGCAACGGCCGAATTCCTTCCCATTCCTTGCCCCCCATCCTTTCCCGTCTCTAAAGACCTCGCTGTTAAAAGACGTTAAGCAGTTAAAAAAATAAAAATAATAATAAAAAAAACACTCCACTATAGTTTTGATGCTATTATATAACATTACATCATCTGCCAACAACCTAAGATCTGATAGCAAACCATCAACACAGTCATTCATTAGAATACCGGTTAGTACTGCTACCAATACATACACTTTGGAACTCAAATTTTCTCTTCCACTTGTTTTGATACTGCATTTCCTGTTTTAATTTTTTGATTTACAGCTTTTAAGAATTATCCTATCTAGCAAATTACTTTTTCGTCCACTGCAATTGTTTTTACCCTATTTAGCACCATTTTGTGGCTCACCTTGTCAAAAGCCTTTGATGAATCTAGCGCTACACTATCAGTTTTGACCTCCCTTGTCCATTTCATCCGAAATATTTTGCGTATAACCTACTAAGGAAGATTCACATAAATATCGTTGCCTAGCTGTTTTTTGTTTACAACTAAACAGCTAAAGCCATATTGTCGATTTGAAAATCGGTTACGTTCGTCTCAAATTTTTCTCGTGTGTTTGCTCTCCATTAATTTACCAACCACTGATGTCAAAGTAATTGGCGTGGTCAGTTTGGACGCTTTCATTTCTGTATATCTCCTCCAAAACAAGTGTTGATACAGTGGAGCACCGACTAAAAGTTTCTTTTGTATACCTAAATGACATGTTTATCAGTTAAGTAACTACCATTAGTTTTTTTGTGTACCTTAATGAAATGATATATATGTTTTTTCTTCTTCAATATTATTTTCTAATACTTGTGGTAGTATCTTCGCCTAGAATCTACCAACATTTTTATTTTTTATTTTTGGACATCTAGTCGACGTCACTGTAATTAGAGCCAGAAGATAATTGTTGTAAGAGAATGGGAAGCATATCTAGCGCGTTCTAAGAGGTAATCACCTGCACTGATTTCGGGGATGTAAATCTGGTCGCCCGAACGGGAATCGAACCCACCGTAATGACCTAATGCTGCAAGTAAGAGCAGTGACGAAGCTTCGGCGTTACGTGTGGATTGCCGCATAGATATGTCAAGCGAAATAGAGGCAAGCAAAAGCTTAACCTGAAATAATTATGACAAATTCTACAAAGGAACACATGATTTGCTCGTTCAAATTTACTGCATCCAAGTATTTGAAAAACATTCAAATTATTTCTACACATCCCAATAAAAAAAACTATGTGTTGCGATGTCGTTTTAGATCTCTCAAGAATAATCTGTTGCCTTCCGGCTACAGTAATTGTTTAAATAAAGAAATAATTTTTTTCCCTAAACAATTAACACAGATAGTCACACCATACGAATTTACTTTAGTGATTGTAAACTTCATGAAAGTTAAAAAATACTGTGGACTCTTGTAATTATTGTCTTGTAACTTGTGTTCCAATAACAATAATTGGACAAAGACTGGGTTTCTATAGATCATCATCATCTAGAACAGCTTCCAGCCGCTGGCCGGGTCTGCTGGTAACAAAAAGCTCGCCAGCGCTTTCTTTCAACCACCATCTCTCTTCTTCCACTGTCGTCCAATTCCTTCTCTTTCTACCACACATTTTTAACACTTTTCCTCCATCTGTCCCTCGGTCTTCCTCTGGGCATCTTCACTTTCAGCTCCATGTCCAGCATCTTTCTTAGTATATGCTCCTCTCCCATTCTCTTTACGTGTCCATACACTGTAGCATAGATTTTTCTATTCTTTGTTGTGGTGATTCCTCCTTGATCATCTCCTTCATTCTCTCATTTCTTATTCTGTCTCTTCTTGTTACTCTTACTCTATTCCTCTGAAATTTCATTTTCACAACTTGTTCTCTCCCTTTATCCCTCTCGTTCATCACCCAGGTTTTGGATCCGTATGTTAAAATTGGCTCAAAGTACGTTTTATAGATTGCCTCCTTACTATTTTGCGGAACATCCCTACTCAATAAAAGACCTCTAACACTCTTGAAAAGTCTATCTGGACTTCTTCTTCTTTCATTAATCTCCTTCCTGTTTCCTCCATTTTCTTCAATCTATCTTCCAAATATTTGAAACATTCCACTTTATTTAATTGCTCTTCTCCAAGTGATATGCCAATGTCTGTACTGTTCTTCTTTCTTGTTGTGATCGCCACTTCACACTTTATTGCAGAGCACTTCATGTCATATGCTGCAACTACTCTCTCCCACACTTCCAACTGATCCTGCACCTGTCCTTCTATGGATACTGCACAATAATTGGAGCTTTTCTATATATCACAGTTAGCATGTATGCTAACTGTATTTTCATCTTTCAGTGTAAAACGTAGAAAACAGGTTAACTACTCTCAATGTAATGCGAAAACCTGTCATTTACTATGTCAGAGAGAGACTATTTCCACTAACTAATACCACTGTAGATACTAGAACCAAATACTATATTTCCAAAGCAACGTCCAACTTCAATAGTTAACTCCAGTTCAGTCTTATCGGTGTACAAATTCCCATATTTCGACTTTGATATGAGTAGTAACTGTAATATTCCTACATAGCCCAAAAATTATTTACATGAAACATTTTGAATTAAGAGCAAGGTTATTTGATTACAAATGTTCCAAGTCTCAGAACAATAAACAGAAATATCCTCAGAACTAATAATGAAAATTTTTCGTTTACTCCATTCTTGTAAAACTTAACTACCTCACGGACCTGTTTTCCATTTTTACCTCTTGTTCAAAAAGTATAAAATCTTTTAAACGGAAAACTAAATTTCTTCACTTGCACGATTGAAATCATACTAAGTACCATCTTGATTCTGTATACACTTCTCCCAGTGATCCTGTAAATTGTTGGAAGCGTTTCAAGAAACTTAAAGCTTGTTTGGGAAGAGTGTCTCTGTTGATCGGAGTAGTGTCTGATAAATTTTGAGAGTGGGTTTCCCAAACAGCATTGTCGACAGAGGAATCAGCATGAAATCAGACGAGCGTTGTATGTGGTCAAGAAACTATTAAATAGTCGCGTAGTCGGATCATCATAAAGATACGCTAGTATTACAGGAGATATTTTAAAACACTTGTCACGAGACATTTTTTCCCGGTCATCTGTCACTCGAATTGTTTGATACAATCTTCAGTCTCTTACTAACCTCACCCTATCCTTCTCAAGCTGGATTCTCAATTATTTGCCACAGATTTTAAGCTATAACCCACCATAGCCTTTCAAACTGTGAAAATCCCATCCAAATTAGGTTCTGCAGGTTTTGCGTGATACCTGGACAGAGGGACAGTCAGACGCAACCCCATTACAGATGTATACAGGGTGATTCAAATAACGTGGACAAAATGACATGGTAGATCTGTCATACAATAAGGATCAAAAATCGCAAGGAACAGAGGGTCGCAAATGCCTGTAGAGGGCGCTAGAGCCACGAGAAGGCGTTGCTATACAAACACTGTCCCTTGGATTTTTTCTTGTCGGGATTTTTAAAAGGACTTTTGTATGAAACACCTGTTGAAACGCCGGAAGACTTGGTTGGAAGAATCGTTGCGGCAGCCGGATGTGTTCGAGATACACCTGGTATCTTTGAGAAGGTGCGCCGTTCCATGCAACGAAGATGCCGGGCTTGTCTCGATGCATCTGGCAAAAACTTTAAGCATCTGCTGTAGGCTCAAAATTTGGCTTGCATTAGTCGCATGTGAGTGATTTACTATCAATAAAATTATCTGTAATGGTTTTGTCTCTTCTCTTTGTGTCAGTATTATTTTAGACGCCCTGTAGCGGCTCCGGATCGCAGTTGCGACCCTATGTTCCTATGCGATTTTTGATTCGTATTGTACGACTGATCTACCATGTCCTTTTGTTCAGGTTATTTTGAATCACCCTGTATAATAATTTAAAACCTCCTTGGTCCACAACCCGAATGTTAGTTGGATCCTCCCGAAGGAGGCACACCAAGCCATCGTGTCAGAGGTAGGAAAGCCACTTCCTTTCCTCAGGGACCTACAGCTCAGCATGGTAAAGGAACCATAGAACAGTCTGTCGTAGCTCAAACACAAGTGTTAGAAATTCCTGGCCACATCGTTTTTTGAACCTAGGACTTGACACCGAATTTTTGAAACCAAGCGCTTTAAACACTGAGCTACCATACCGCTCAATAATATCATAGGTTACATAAAAATCAAGTATGCCAAAGTTGATTAAAAAAAAAAGATACAAAAAGGCGCAGTTCGGACCCGCGCTGTAGATTTTTCGTAAAAAGTCGTAATAAAATTATAACAAGTGTTTAGCATAAAAGCAGTGTCAGCAGAAGAATGAGCAGGGAACCAAAGGAGCGTTGTATGTGGTCAAGAAACTCTTAGCTGGTTGCGTAGTTTAATTCCAAATGTCTTTAATACAGTGGTTATAGAGAACAGTATAACAGTTATAATCAAATCACTAGTTTGACACATGTATCAGAGGTATGTGGCAGCTAAAGAAACACAGGTACACTTCATTTTATTTTATTTTCGGCGCTACCGCAGCTGTCGCATTTGTTCGTCTTTGGACGTTTTAGGTTTTTTTGGTTCTTTTGAAGCGAACTATCTTCCAATTAGTGTTTTCTACCATTCCCAGAATGTTTACTACTAATATGAGACAACATCTTGATTTTTGTTGTTGTAATTTTCAATTTAATATCAATCTTTACATATATTCCGTACTATTTTTATTTTTTTTTGCCTTGTAGTAGTGCTTCGCGAGCTATTTGTAATGAGACTTGATTAAGTGTCCTAGCTGACATTTTCACGCCACATTAATTTATAACTTTACACAACGCTAATTCTAAACAATTCACCTACATGCACTCATACTAGTCCGATGACGTCACAAGCAAAACAAATGCTGCACGATGAACTCGTGCAGACATGTTTTACAGCAAGGCCAGCATTACACTGTAAAAGATATTTGTTCAAGAACTTTTATAAAACATTTTATCATATTTATTTTATCAAAGATATTTTATGATATTTTTTCAGTCCCACTACACTATATAAGATTTTTCGTCATAATTATTTGAAATGAATGAATTAAACTTGTTTTTGGATGCGCAATTAGTGCAGCTGTCACAATATATATTTTATTGAAGATTAAGAAGAGAAGTGAACATATTTAGGTTAGACCGTGGATTACGAGACTTAATATGATAGGAGTTCATCAAAGTTTAATGAAAGAGCTGCAATGTGAGGACAGGGCAAATTATAAAAATTATGGTCGATGCTGCAGTATAGGTCCAATAAATTCTTACCAGAATATTTTCATAAATTTCTACATCAGAATTATTTCCCCATATATACAATTGGGTGTTTATCTGCAATGGGTTGTACTCGATTGCTGGTGGCGGATCTACACCATTCTGCAATATAGCACACGCATTGGTCCGCGCATTCCGTCTGCTATTATTCCAGAAACCTGTCAAATACTAGTTTCTTAACACATTAATTTTCTTTTTCACGTCTTCTACATTACAGCCTTCTATCATAGCACTAATTAAATTTGCGTAAGTGTTCACCTTTTTATTCCTAATCTTATAGTCTACATGTTTCTGACTTTACAAGATTTCCTTCTGTTCATACTCAGAAATAAAGATTTTCGTGAATTCGACAGTGAAACCAACTTTGGGAACATCCCTTGTGCCATTTTCTTTGATTACGTTTGCGGGGTGGTGAAATCTTTTATAAAATGTAATGCCAACGTCTTACATTTTATAAAAGAAATCTTTTACAAAATATGCCCCATTACACTGTAAAATATTATATAAAATATATTTCACCAAAGTTCCTTGACAAAGATCTTTTACAGTGTAATGCTGGTCTAATTAATACAATATTAGACTCGTAGTTGTTGTGCCATTTGGGACCCGTTTTGTAAGGGATTGATCGAAAGTATAGAGAAAGTACAGAGATAGCTGCTCGATTCGTGACCGCTTGCTACAGTCCTTATGAATGCGTCACAGAACTGATTAGTAGACTAGCCTGGGAGTCTCTGGTAGATAGACGACACACGTTTCGTTTAAACTTATTGGTAAACATGCGTACTTCCATTTTCTTTTTCGAGTGTAGTGAAATACTTCTTCCGCCAACCTATTAGAGTCGGAAGGACAGGAAAGATAAAATTAGAGAAATAAGGTGCCGGACTGATTCTTATATGAATTCTTTTTTCCCTCGTACCATTAGGGATTGTAATGCACAGCAAAGAGATTAGCTTTGGTGCTGAGCACCCTCTGCCACGCACAATTTTGTGAATTGCAGAGTATATATGTAGATATGTATATATGCAGATATGTAGTTATTAGCGATTCAAATTTGACGACATTTTGTAACACCAGAAATTTCGACCTGCTAACTATACTTAACGAGCGAATAGACGTTTTCACGTAAAAATGCAGCATCTGGGGAAGTTAAAGGTGATTATGAGTGTAGATGCGATGGTTGGTAGCGTCAGAAGAAATCTGGCTTCATCCGCCACGGTAGGGCAAGGTAGATCCCAGCGGGCTAATCAGATATATGTCACCGACGTCCATCATAAAGCAAAGCGCGTGTATATAGGCGGTAGGGTGCCCGTGGGGCCCACCGCACAGTTAAATTTTATTGCTGCGCGGGGTTGGCAAGACGCAAGATTACTCGCGCTGGCGATGTACAGGGCGTCGACATCTGCATCGATTGCCATCAAACGGCGTGGCCTCCCCCGCATGCGTCTCGAGAAGTATGGCTGCAATCATGCGCGGAGGTATTCGAATTAGCTTTCCCCGCCGCTTTAAATCTGTGCTTCCCAAGACGAATGACCACCTACCCCTCGCTCTGAGGGGATGATTAATCTTGGCGGTCCGTGAAACCGACTTGGAAGCTGGTTTTACACAATGGGGCATCATTTTCACAGCAATGTAACTTGGCAGGGTGAAGTATTTTTTTTCTTTTTGGCCAACGTGTGACTTCACTGTTTACTATATCACGTAATAGTTTACAAGAAAATCCAGTTTCTGATATAGTTTCCTTGAAAAATGCTTCGATCACAAAGTCGTAACTTCCTTCTCAAGTCACAATATAATACGATAAATTTTAAAAGTGCAACGGATCTTTGGGACTGCTCTGAAGGTAGTATGAAAAATTTTAACTCGATTTGTGTATCTCTGAGATATGTTATCAAACCTACATATGGACATACAGCGTATTAGTATGATGACCCAGCGGTCTGGTAGCTCAGTGGTTAAGGCGTCTAATTGCAGATCTAAAGTTCCCAGGTTCAAATCCCTATCTCGGCAGGGATTTTCATAGGTCCTTAACACAACCTTTACCTCCGGCACAGCTTGCTGTATAATGTAAAGGAAGCCAGAGCGCTTCGTGGTCCGTATTCCGAGTTAAACTGTAGGTTCCATGTGCCTGGTAGGATTACTGGGTTAAGTTAAGGTGGCTACGGTAGGGGCGGAATGTGCAGTCAATAGAAACCCTGTCACCAGGTCATTACGACCACACGGAATTTGGTATATAATTATTATTAATATGATAACCTGACAATGTCGTTGTTAAATTAAACAAGTAATGATGACTTTGTCACTCGCAGGCATCTTGACTGCGACTGTGGTTATAACATAAGCTTCTGAACAACAGCGTGATATTAACATTATTAATATCAAAAAATCCCAAATAGTTGTATTGATTTGAATAAAGTTCTTTCAGAAGCGTTCAAGGTATCATATGACAATTCCGAAACATTTGGGAATTATTTTCCCGCTATAATGTTTGTGGTGGTCAAAGTCATAAGACATTAAACGTACTGTTTACAAAGAATAAGAATGTATTAGGTATCGACTTTTATGATAGAACAATCTCCCATCCCGATATTCAAATAACTGTACATAGAATGATTCCAGAAAAACATGGAAAACAGTAATCTGTGTGGGTGCACGTGAAATCGAGCCCTTATCAGATGAATCGAAGACCCGATTTAAAAACGAGAGTTAATGTGGTTAAAACCTCTATCTCGCTTCGGATCAGCATCGTTATCGGCACTGAATTTTACATCAATTCAGAAATGAAATTTATATTTTGACTATGCCCTCACTCTCAAGTTTTCACAACCCACTGACCACAGCCTATGTGCCTGAAATTAATCACTCACTCTCTGCCAATGCTTTTATTCATCATCGTACATGTGATAACTATTTAGCTTGTGATATGAATAAAATTATCAGTCGTTCCTACGTAATGATACTAATGGAAGCAAGTAAATCTTTAAATATTTTCGTTGTATAAACTTGATAAAAATATACCATGTAACAAACCTGCTGTGTATCGGTACAGTATATCTTAATACTTACGAGGTGTCTTAAAAATTACCGGAAAAACCGTGGAAAAAATACATTGTTATAACTCGGAACACTGATCAACATCAAACCATTCTTCTTGGTAGTGCACACAACTCTTGCAGCTGTACTGCAAATGATGCGAGCGTTTGAGAATATATTTTTCGATTGTTTTTATGTCTGTTTAAACTCTTATCATAACGATAGCGTTAAATCCTCTTTAGAAGAAAATATCATACCTTACAGTTTTTTTTTTTTTTTTTTTTTTTTGTAATTGGAAATTGCCACTGGAGCGTACGGTCCATCGCAATTAAATTAAAATAAATTGAATTTAGTTGTTTACTTGAAATTTCGTGTTAGCCAAACAGCGCTGTTTTGGCAGCCAACTGGCCTGAGGTTGCCTAGCTATTCAAATCACGTCCAGTCTTAAAGCAGAACGCATTTTATTAAAGTGGGTAACATTGTAATCCAATTCATAATCTGTCGTTTATGGTGGGTTTAATTTTTCGTACAACCCGTATTTGATTGGCAAGTTTGCACAGTTCAGGCAATCTCTCCTGATTATAGGACATAATGAAAAGTAATGCACCTATGGTATAATTACTAACCTTCAATCAGTATAAATGTAAATTTAACTAAATATATTGTCATGTTATTTAGTAGCTATTGTTGATCACAAACCGGCATTCGATTGAAATTTGTAGAGGACAAAAATAGATGGTTATAGGAAAGGGGGAAAAATGGGTTGTAGGGATACTGCTACCGGAGCGTGAACTCAATCGCAGTTAATTTACATTAAATTAGATAAGCTCAGATTGAAGGAATGCACCGAAGCGAAAAGTATGGCAGCTAGATTTGTCTGTAGAAACAATTGTAGTACACACCAGGTCCAGGTGAGGTTTTTGTTATCCTCTGTGTGGATAAGAAATGTGAACTTTGAGAAATTGGTCGCGAAGTAAAATTAAAGCTTTAATGGTATCGGTTTGAAGAAGAATGAATAGAATAAGTTGGACGAATTTATTGAGAAATGGAGAGTTGCTGAATAGAATAAACAGGAATAGGAAACACTTATAAAAATATTAATAAGACAAAAACAAATTGTATAGCCGTATTCCGAGACGTTAAATCCTGATAACAGTAAGTCTTGAGGAAGAAGTATAAGGAAAAAAGTAAAAGGAATAATAAGAATAAGCCTGGTTGAAGACGATGGTTGGAAGCCATCAGATGACCAAAGAGAGTGCCTGGTCCATAAGTGAGAGGAGACGGCGGTGGTGTTAAGGATGTGATAGAAGGCAGTACGCATGAAGTTGATGACGACATTCGGTAGTTGATATGATAATTAAAGTTGATTAGGGCTTCAGGGCTCAACGACACTGGTGTCAGCAGAAGCCAGAGAAGTCAAGAAACGGGAGGAAATCAGCTATGGCCTTTTCGAGCAGCCACTTCACCATTTGCTCGCAGTAATTTCTTGCATCCATGGAAAACTGGATTTCCCCCCCCCCCCTGCTTTACGGCTCATCGATGGGAAGGAATTCTATCATGGAATTTTAAACGAACCATCCAGGCATTGTCGTGGCGTAATCTGGGAAAGCGTATGATAGAGTAGAACGACCATTCGCATACATTACTTGATTTCAGACATAAGCCTAGGAGAAAGTTTTCATTTTTGGTTAAGGGATTAAAGGCTGAAATTTGTTATCGAGGGAGATTGCAAACAACCAACCTAAACTGTAAAAAAATTGAAACCAAAAATTTTAATGAGCAAGTGTGTAGGGAATTTTCAGCGAGAAACAAGCTAATAAAAAGTTAATAAAAACTTCACTCGCACGCGGTAAGTGCTAACCAATTACTGCGAATTTTTCAGTGATGCAACTTCGACTCAGGTTTCCATATAACTTTTAAAGGATCTTATTATAAGACATTCATAGCTTTGTCTCCTTCTACAACAAGGTGGTTCCTGTTGATTCCCTAAAGTCCTTGTGGCCACTGAAGTGGTATGTGGCAAATTGAAATTAATTTGGGGGTGCGTAGAGAACTTTCGGAGGGGAGAGGGGGGAAAGCCTTTGGGGAGCCTTGGGGGGGGGGGGGGGGGAGAGGTCGTTCGAAAGATTTGATATAAAGTGAACTAATTGTCATCCATTTTCAATACCACGAAAGTTAAATTAAGTAGCAAAAAAAAAAAAAAAGTTTCACGGCATGACTAAAACACAAATAATCTCACCAGGTGTACACATCTAATTGTATTTTATAGTAAAAGTTATAATTTAAATAAATACTACTTTAAACATCAAAATGCATTATTTAATTTTTTTTTCATATGATCATTTACCATTCAATACAGTAAAGTTTAATTCGTAATTTTTATGCTATTCAGTTATGCTAAGTAATTTCACTTGGAGATTTATGGTAAGGTTTTGCTGTAAACAGGGGGTCCATGAGCATAAGTTTCAAAATCTCTGATCTAAAGTAACTGCAATATACTTCAGGTTGCTCCGAAAAGTTGGATACTATGGACTATCTTTGATGTTACATTTCTGAGCACATGACCCACCGAATGCATGGACGTACAATTCCGTTAAATGAAGCTATCATTTTAGTTACTTCTCTAATTGTAATTATACTATGTTAGTCTAAGTGGTTTCAGATCATGGCTGTGTTGCTCTGTCGGGAATCAGTCGAAGTCTCCACTCAGATGGTGGGTGCAATCAGCGAATCGCGTTCCAGCAGGGGCCTGGACGCGAGATAAGGGCCTCATTTGGAAGACGCGTGGTGGTAGCCAAACCAGTAGGACGGCTTGTGAGATTATGTCACCAAGGTGACCCTGCGACAGCGGCCTGCGCGCGCCCGTGCGTGCATGCCACGGAGCGACACCTGCACGGGGTGCCCGCCTGTCTCTTATCTCAGATCCCAGGCTGCAGCCCACTAAACAAACCAAAATACTCCACTTTACACGCAATGTAGTTTGGAATTTTCTGTAAATGTCGCGCCGTGTTCCAGATAGTGGTACGGATGACTTCACCGGTTGGAAGGATCAAAAGCTATAGTCGTTGGGACACTGGACTCTCATACTAATGGTGGTCAGGAATGTCAGACGAGTCAAAGTATATAGGTCTGTATTGAGAAAGTTTAGATATCGTTAACAATATCCGTTGGATACTAGTTTTGAGTATAGAACTGGATCTGCTCATATGCAATGGCGTTGTCTGGTGTACGAACACTATGTCCCTAAAGAGTCAGCTGGGAATCAAACATCAAGTCTAAAGAGTTGAACTAATCTATGTATATAAAGATGAACGTATGTATGTTTGTTTGTTCTTCATAAAAATCCACAGTTTTTATCCGATCTCGATCTCTTCACTTATCCTTTGAAACAAGGAGAAAAATAAATTCTACATTAAGTTGAAAAATTATCTGTATAAATAATACTGGTTGTGTCATAATTTCGAAAAATTACTGAATGGTGATAGACAGACGCGTTGGATGTCTAGGTCTCTGTACTGCCTTTCGATACAGCGGGCAGGTAGCTCAGTGGTAAAAGCGCTTGCTTACTGGTGTTTGGATCGTGGTCTGCGGTTCAAATCTAC
This sequence comes from Vandiemenella viatica, assembly GCA_031002005.1. Lineage (NCBI taxonomy): Eukaryota > Metazoa > Arthropoda > Insecta > Orthoptera > Morabidae > Vandiemenella > Vandiemenella viatica. The sequence continues at coordinate 107,702,356 of CM061914.1, forward strand.
GTCAAGTCAAAGATTATTATAAATTTTTTTTGATCGTAAGAGTCACGCCTAGACCGTCGGTTATTCGGATTGAATGTTAAACTGTAGATATCACAAATCGTAGGTAGTCTTGCAATGCTGTAGGTGTACACTTTTTTGCGTTATATTAATCCCTCAGGGGTGATTTACAGTCAGTGTGTGTATGATCTGCAGTAATAATACTATAATTGCGAAAGTAAGTCACTGTCTTTTTATTATGTTTTGACGGCTAAATGGCTATACCGATATTGACGGAATTTGACAAGGAAATCTACAGGGATGGCACAGGACATTTTTTTTCGGTATGAGTAACAGTTGTAGTAACGAAATGTTAAGAACTTATCGAATGGTGACAGAGAGATGGATGTGTATGTTAGTCTGTAATGTTACGTCGCTTGCTCAAGCTTTGCTTTTCGCGCATTATGTAAGGACATAATTTATTAATAAATTTCGTTTAGAGAAAAAACGAATTTTTAGTATAGATGTCAATTTTCTCTGTCCTTTTACTTTGTGTCTGCATAAATGTTTCTAGCACCAGTTTTTTTTGCCTTCTTTTTTGACATGCCTTGCGGGCGTAAACTAGTCTAAGTTGTAGCTCTAGCAGAGCACGAGCAGCTAAAGTTATTAGAACTCAAGAATCGGATGCTCATGTTGAAGAAGGAAGAAAAGACCAAGCTGAAATATAGCTGTCCTTAGTTAAACCCTCCCCCTCCCTCCCACATCCCCCCACCTTCGTTTGTTTTTCTGTTTTTAAATATGTTGGAAACTGATTCTCTTCAAGAGAGAGGTTCGATGGTAGAATTATATAGTGATGGCTTTCCGGTCATATTTTGCCGACTCGGTGTTGTTTGGGACCAATCCTTCGCTACCAACAACTTTCTACATTCAATTCTGGCAAAGAAATACTTAATCCACGCGTATGAAGTCAGCTAGTATCGCATAAGCATAGTGCCTGCATTGTGCAAAGCGCTGCTCACATTTTGAATTTATCCCTACTGGCATATAACTGTATCGGAGATGTGGCTGTACATTGGAGATTGTATACTTGCATGTATGTTTGTACCCGCACCACGCTAAAGGTAATGAACTGATTTTGACGGTGTTTTCACAGCACTCTGACCCCGCAGTGTGAAGAACGCGGGTTCGAATCCCCATACAGCCATCCAGATTTGAGTTTTCCATGGTTTCTCCAAATCACTCCTCGCGAATGCCGGGATGGTTCCTTCAAAAATGTCATGGCCGTATTCTTCCACAATTCTTGCCCCCGCCCCGCCCCCCGTCCCTTCCCCATTCTTTCCCGACTTTAATGACCTCAACGTCGCCGACACGTAAAGCCCGAGGAAAAGAAATCACAGTTTGAATGCGTGGAGTCTGACATAAAATGTGAGGTAAATATCATCACTCTACCACACCTGGGATACAGGGGTTTGATAAAATAATATGAACACCTGACATTTACATACTATTGATTTATTAATATTGTGTTGGGGCACCTTTTGCCTGTAGAACAGCTGCAATTCTTCGCGGAATAAATTTGTAGAGTGTCTAAATAGTTTCCAGCGGAATATTGTCCCATTCCTGTACCAAAACATTCGTCAATTGTTTCAATTATGTTGGAGGTGGAAGTCTGCTCCTCACTCTCTGCTCCAAAACTCCCCACAACTGTCCATTTATATTGAGGTCTGGCCAGGGACGATGTTTGATTATATTCTGATGCCCCTCTAACCAGGACAGGACCTTTTTGGATTTGTGGATGGGGACATTATGATCTTGGAAGATGGCAGTGTTTGGAAGCAGTTTCTAGCCATAGTAAAAATTTCATCACTGAGGATGTCGCGATATTCATTCGCAGTCATCCGGCAAGTGGCGTGAATGAGAGGACCAGCTGAATACCACGATATAGCCGCCCAAATCATATCGGAACCTCCCCCAAGCTTGACTGTAGGACGCAGGCTTCTTTTAGTGTTCTCCATACATAAACCCGGCCGTTAGTAGGAAACAATGTGAACGATGATTGATCGGACCATACCACATTCTTCCTATCATCAAGTGTCCAGTTTTTATGATCGTGGCACCACTTGTTTCGCAGCTTAGCGTTCGTTGTCGTTATGAGGGGTTTTGCAATTGCAGCCCTTCCATGAATGTTAGCTTTTTGGAGCTCCCGCCATAGTGTTTTTATCGAAACATTATTACTCAGGGTTGAGTTCTGCTCTCACTTTTGCCGCGGTAGTTTTGTGTTGTCTGGCCACAATCATTTTTAATGTTCGTCGGTCTCTGTCGGTTAACTTTGGTTTTCGTCCACTATTCCTCTTCCCCGACGATGTTTTACCATGTTTTATGTGTGCTGTCATTACCGTGGATACTCTCGCTCGCGACGCGTTAAACAGTACAGCTGTTTTTGTTACAGACACTCCCGCTAACTAAATTCCAACAATTTGCCCTCTTTCGAAGTCTGAGTGATTTCATCGATCGCTTGTTAAAACCATCACAGAACAAATGGTATAGTACACTGACGCATAACCTACCAGACCTGTCACGTCAACTATGTCGTACATGCGCATCGCAGTATTCACACGGAAGTAGTGATGCCAACATGCAACAACCCGTACTCTATCGCGTGGTGTTCATATTATTTTGTCCAACCTCTGTAGATTAGAAAATTAAAATCTTTTAAGAAGAATAAAAATAGATACATATGCCCACCAGTGTGGCTTTGTGCGCTGGTGCACCTTAAAGCAGATCGGGGAGGTACAACGGGATAGGAAACGAGCCCAAGCTGCCGCATACTTGCCGTCCTGATAGAGATTTTTAGACGTTCTTCCTCAATCATCTAGGCGAATATCTTGGCGGTCCTCAATCGCCGCGTCATAAACTACACATTTCACGAAAAAAAAATGCACTCAACGTACAGAACACACAAAGGTACACGTTTTGCAGATAGTCGGCAACACAAGACTTTTCTCAAATAGATAAAATACACCGGGACAATCAGGCCTGGTTATTATTCGGACAGTGCCCACGAGGTCCTTGGCGTCTAATTTGGAGGAAAAAGATAATTATTTAATGAAGAGCAAAGGAGGGTGAAGTATAAGTTTAAAAAAAAAACTAACAAAAAGAAACAGATTATACAATATATAATTAGTTCTGGTTCACAAATAAACTTGGTCCACACGGCCATGTCGCGATTAAAATATAGTTTACTATCAACGAAAATATTCAGTTAAAAGACACTTCAGGATATAATGCGATATACGTCTATTTTTTTGTGGTCAGATACACTAAATTGGGGAAATAATAGTAATATTATCGAGTACCTACTTTTCCCGTATCCATTGCCGTATTCTTGTGGAAATATCAAATGAAATTACTCACAATTCACTTTTGCTCGATAACGCTACCCATGATCAACGTGGTAGTTTATTTTATAATGAAAGACTCATTCAAATGGAATGTAACTTACAAAAAAAAAAAAAAAGACTGCCGCTGCGGCTCCCAGCTGTGACGTTCTGATACTCTGCGGAAGATTTACAGCAGTAAAATCTACGTATTTTATTTATCCATAACGTTTATTTCAAATTTGTTAACTGTGTAACTGAAAAAGAAACCGATTCCACTTCTAAAATCTGGATTAATTCTCAAGAAAACCGATGTTAAAACGATTTTCGAGAGTAAAACGATATTGTTCGAGATTCTGATTTGGAGAGAAAAAAGACGTAAAAGTATGCAGAACATTTGCTGGCTTGCTCTCCTATGAAAAAGTGGAGTAGGTAGAGGTCGAGATACAGCCGTTGTTATTTTCGTAAACATGATTAATTTGTACTCATTTGGATCTTTATTTCATCGATTTCCTACGCTTTCGCGACCGTCTTTGACACTGACTCCATTTTCCGTGATTTTTATTTGCATTGTTGAGCTTTTTTTTTTTTTTAAGTTTCTACTACCTCGTTCACACGTTGAGGCAAGCACTGATCCTCTCTCCAAAGCCGCCTGTCGTTCTCAATTTTTATCTCGTGCCCTGTGTTGACGGCATGTCGTACTAAGGCGGATTTGTCGCTATACTTCTGTGTTGTGGCAAATCCACCTTACTTCACCATGTCAACTTTGTGACTCATTTAAACAGAATTCTGCAACTTTTCTCTCCTTAGCCCCCTACATTTTCACAAACAAGTAATCTAAGCCTTCACAAACTTGACTTCACAATATTCAGATATATATCAAACTATAGCTAGTAGGGTAGTTAAAATTGTCTAATACTCATAAGTTATATAAAACTTTTGATGGTGGGGACTTGAGCTTGGCGGGCCCCCATGCATTTCTCATCCACATCACCAAACAAGACTTTTCACTAAACATACCTTTACAGTCATACACACTTACAATACGACTTATAAACAATGTCACAGTAGGGAAGGCAATGGGAGGGAAACGACACGTTCCGGTATAGGGGTAGATACTCCCCATGTAACCGCATTCCCTCGGATATGGGAAAGGCACCCAAAGAAGAAGAACAATATTAAGAAACTGTTAAACCAATAGCTCAGTGCAAATAATGCGGGAAGTTGTTCTCTATACAACGGTCCCTTAATATCTCCTTTCAGTTATGAAATTCTGGGGCTTTAGCAATTTTCTGGGTACAGTATTCCGTTACATGCCTTTTTTCGGTGGTACAGAACAGGCCGCCTAAAGCATATAATATGTTCAGCGTATTCACTTCAAAATAAATCTGTAAGAAGGTAGGCATACCTGAGAAAATAGTTGGCAAACTTCGACGAAGTAGAAATGTGACAATTTCATACACCAACCATCCTTGAGCCCAGCAGGTTCCGTTGCACCTCCCTATGAAAACAAAAGCGTTTAATTAGTCACCTAATCGATGTATTATTCACAAATAAAGGTTTAATAATCTCTATATAAACTCTATTATATAAAAAAAATTTAAACTAAAACTATCTGCTGGAAGTAGTATCTTTGTCTCTTTTCTACGAATTAATTGACATTCAAACCTGCAGTTCCTGCTAATGCTATGTAATTGTAATGGAGTAAAAGCCAGAAAGAATAATCAAATTTTGGTATTCCTGAAGGCATTTGTGCCTATTTACTGTTTCCACGTAGGGGGAAAAAATCCTAAATAGCACGACAGTTTACCAATAGAGCCTACTCTTTGCGAAATATTCGTCAACCGTATTCGGTCGATTTTTTGGCGTCAACTGCGATAAAAATCGCCTTTTGTGTTATAATGTTGCAACGGAGATACAATTCTAAATTTTGCACAGGAAATTCGCTCTATATGATCGTGTTATAATTCCTGTCCATGCGTGTTTCAGATATCGTTTGTCTCCTGACTGATAGAAAGAGTTACATATAATTTAGTAACTTTTCTCTTCTTATCCCTCGACGTTTTACAAACAAGTGAGTAAAACTGCGATTTCACACAAGAATACGTTAGTACAATAAAAACAACTGATTTTCTTTTTATGGATAAAAGGAGGAGGGAGCCTGGAAAATATATTAGCGATGTTAAGACTAAGTTCCGAGTAAACTTTTTTTGTTAAAATCAACTTGAAAATATAATTCAGCTATCACGTACACAACTCACACGTTTCTTAGGCAAAACAACGCTGCTCTACTACGTTACTGAGGTGATTAAACACACAAATAATATTTCACTTGCAGGTCGAACAAATAATAACCATAGTCTTCCTTTGATAGACAGATATTGCAGTATAAGAATTCTAAAAGCGATATTTAAAATCGTATGAACATATGGGGTATTATTTTCACGCTGTTTGAAAAAGCAATGGGAGGATATACATAAAAAGTCACGCGGTTCATAACTGGCAACTACACGAGAAAGGAAATCGTTAGTGACTGCTGAAAAGAAGCTTGAGGAAATCTGAAATAAAAATGTTGCTGCTATTCAAGAAATAAGAAGTGCTTCAAAAACATTTTGTTGGCAGTGACAAAAATAATTGACAGTATTGGAGTAACTGGGTTTTCTTTTTAACGACGAATAATGTACAGATTGTTTACGATAAAATGGAAACTAGAAAACAGGGTCTAGATTCTAGGTTTAATGCTATATTGTTGATGTTGATTTTGCTGATTAGTATATGCGTCTTCATGTACGATTCTAAGCGAAATAATACCTCTCTTACTAAAATATCATATCATAATAGAACCTTACAATCCAAGGAATCTCATAAACCAGTGGACTGACAGGATGATACATTAAAGGTAAGGCAGAGAATATATTTCAGGCATCTACTATATTCTTAAATCAAGTGAAATGAATTATAGAGGGATATTTTGAAAGTTGCGTATTTACAGCATGTTCCGAATTAGGAAATCTGATGATTGTATGCGAATTACGAAGTAGTTTTTGAAGTTGAACATCTTTGTCTAAGGCGAGGAAAAAATTTTCAGCGTTACGCATGCACAACAACGTTCTGCGCATGCGCACTTAAAGAATCCAATGTGCATGGTATAACAGCATCAACAGTTGAGTATGATTTAATGTCAAACTGAAAATAAGCGAAACATCATGATTGTATCAGCGTACATTTCTCCTACTCAAAATTTAGATCGCATGCAGGAATAATAAGCAGAAAAAGGTATGTATCACCAATAGCAGATTCACTTCTTGCTCGTGTGCACAATGATACAGTCTTTTTCTATGTGGTAAGGCAAGAGCATCTCTCATATCCAACACCTTGTATTGTCATGAAGTCACTAGTAAAGTGGATTGCAGAGCAAAATTTCGAAGAATTCAGATCCAATGGTCAGCTCTATACAGGTTCTTTGGCGTATGTGACGTGAAATTTACGGCGAACAGTTGGTGCAGGTTTTGTTTCATGAAACCAAAACACACAGCGAGTGCGTTCCGTACCAGTGAAAGTAGCCATTTTATCTGTGCACTATGCTGGCGCTCCTGGTGGGGGAATGGTGTACTGATGCACTACGTGCATCAAACTTGAGGTTATTGTCTACCAAATGGCACATCTACCGATGCTGTAAGTTATCTCAACAAATTTCTATATCATTCTTTAAAGTTGTAAAGTCCGTTTTGACTCATCCTATATAGTTTCGTGCATTGAAATCGACGAATCTTGGCGAATGACTAGTCGGTTCTTGTGACGCCAAATGAAATGAGTTGTGGAGTGATAGGACGGGGTTCCGGGGTGAGGTTGGGTCGGCGGGGCGTGTCTCCAGGTCGTGACTGGCTGGGTCACGACCAGCCGACACCCTGCACACCGCTTTGTCTTCCGCGACAACGCCTCAAGACAGACCACGGCGCCTCCAACCACGCGGCTTCAACCTGTCTGCTATCACACACACACATTCAACACGGTACCTCACTTTCTCCATCATACAGCATTACTGTACTTTTATTTCCGAATCAGGATTGTACGACTCCATCCGAACATAACCGTGTCGTTTCACAATAAATGATCACCACTTGTGCTGGGATGGCAACAGGTGTTGGGTGTCCTGCATTTCTCCACAGGGGTATAACGTGTACTGTATACTTCAGGGATTATCCGCCAGCGTTCCAGATTTTTTACGCGCTTCGAATCACACCTGTGGAGCCGTTCAATATATTTCACAAGGTAAAAGTCCCAATGGTAACTTTACCTGAGTGAATCGATTGCAAAGTGATTTTTGGCAACTAATTTTTGAAGCATTTTGGTTTGGATTCACACCAATCGTTGTTAGCAGGGAGATCCCGACGGATTATTCGGTCGCAAAGTAACAGAGATTTATGATTGTCGCGCAATGCACCTCTTGTCGTGGCTTACTAACCTTACCCTGTAATCCTACCTGGTATATGGGATTTACAGCTTAACATGGAAACGGAACCACGGAAGCGTTCTGGCGTACTTCACATTAAGCAGCAAGCCCTTGAAAATAGCAGCCAACACCGGAAGTCGAACTTTGAAATTTAACAATAGATTTTTGTTTTGAAATACAAAATTTAAATTAGACTTTTTCGTTATATATATTTAACTACATGTTTTTCTTAAAATTATACTGTAGGATTTTTACAGTGGGTATTACAAAGTGCAAAATGATTAATACCGGTCAGATGACTATGTTTTTGTTTCAACTATATGTGCTGCAAGCTGTTAATAAGTGGAATGCTAGTGACATTGTTGGTATGAAGTTCCATATTTAACAACTTCTGCACGTATTTTAACTATCGTCAGACGATTAATTTCTAGAGTGGTTACTCGCTGACTTACAGTACAAGAACTATTGTTAATAGAATTATGTAATAATTAGTTTCGCACCACAAACAATTAAACAGAATTTATGACTGATGCAAATAAAATATATTTACATTATAGTAATTCAAAAGACGGATTCCACTGGGATTTCCGACAGATCGCTGCAAATTTTGTAATATGGTTAATTCCTGGTCCCGTCTACCAAAAGTTACTAAACCTTGGAAACCCATTTCATAGGAGAGAAAGCAAAATACATTAGCTTGGCTCAAGAGGTGTTGGGAACAAAAGCGAGCATCCTAAAAGAACTAGCTATAAGCGCTATCTAGTGGGGTCCAATCAATTATAAAAACAGTTCAACGATGGTTGGAGTTATAAGGTTTTTTGTTCTCCACCGATCATTAAATTCAGCTCAGTCACAAAAATAATAATAATAATGTATTTTTATATATATATATATATATATACATACAACCATGCTTTTTTGGCCCAGGTCCTTAGATAACTGTCTTTTTATTATTCTTCCGTCTTGCAACTACAACAATACTTCTTTTATGGCAAACGCGATTCGTCTTTATTTCAGTGCCCAAGGTAAACATATATATACAATAATGTTACTTGATTTTTGTGCTTGTAAATTGGTTAAGTTCTCGTATATTGCTAACTACTTACAGTTTTATATGTATAATGAATTAATACGCGCTAGTTCGTAGTTCCACACCAGCTACTTGTCTCTCATTACCACTACTGTCATGTTTTTGTAGGATGCGTTTTAGAGATTTTGCCGACTACGAACCGATATGACTTTTGTTGTTGTTGACAACCACCGTCAGCCAAGGATTTTGTGTTGTTGAACTTGTGCTTCATTTTCAACCTTTGGTCATTAGCTATTGTCTGTTCTGTGGCGGTATGTTTGAGTATAGGATGTGTCCTATTTATTCATCTTTTTAGTGTCTTGAGCAAAGTTTGGTCTGATAGTTGCATGTACTCATTCACAACTTTTTTTACCATTATTAAGTGCTTTTTGTATGTGAAGGTTTTCATGAATAGTCAGCATGTTATGTAGGAAGGGAAAAGATGACCATGACCACAAACTGGCACTCCATTTCAGGCACAAGGGTGTAGGAAAGATTTTATTTCATGGCTAAGAGAGTCAGGGATTTGAATAAGTTACCGAGAGAAATGATGAACGATTTTCCAAAAACGTTGAAAGAATTTAAGTCGAAATTTGTAAAAGGCAGAAGTAGGTGGATTGAGGGAAATTGCCACCGGGGCGTGTGCTCCACCGCAATTACATTAAAATTTAAAAAAAAATTACATTAATCTTTAGTATTTGCGTATCTGTTTATATTTTGGTGTGTGAATGATTATGTTGTAACAAATATTCAGCGAATGTTGAGTGGTTGGTACATCTGAGAGCTCTCAGATGATCCTTATATATGGTTTCAAATTTTCTGGCTGTTTACCCTACGTTTAAAAAAACACACACACGCACACACACACACACACACAAACAAACAAACACACAGTTGTATTACAACCATCTTCGGTTTTGATGTGTAATAGTGAATCACGTATTCTCTTCCAAGAACAGAGGAAAAATGCTTGTCAGCCCTGAGACATTGATAATTTTGTTGGTATTTCGGTCTGGCCTATGTTCTGTATGATTAGTGTATATTATATTGGCTAAATTTGTAGTTTACGAAGCAGAATTTGGGAACCATTCCAGCATTCGCCAAAGTAACTGTGAAAAACCTCCTAAAAATAGTAACGAAGATGGTTGGTACGCCGGTTCCGGGATTTTAGGCTGGACCCGTTGCACCTATCCAGTCCTGTGCTATTGTGCTTTAACTTGCACGACCACAGCGGTGTGTCCTGATGTGATGTTTAAACATAAGACTGAAGCAGAGTCACAGTGCACACAAACATCTTGCAGTGGACGACCTTTATTATAAGCGGAATAGCAGCGTTTATACTGTAAAGACATCTCAACTCATTGGTGAGGACAAACCAGACAAAAGATCCAGTTATACCTACCCACGTCCGAAGCTATCAATCCTGCAAGCGACATATCTGGAGGTGTATGGTTTACTAGCACCTGAGGTGTCTATCTGCTGATTCATTTCTAATTGATAGTTTAACGGCAAAACATACTTTCAAAGGATGTACGATATCAAAAGAAACATAAATACTAGACGCTTTTAAAAAATTATTGTTGAGTAATTTTTCCAGAGGGTAGATGCTATGTTGGATTTGTTTGGAATTTTAGATTGTTCTCTTGAGTATGCGTGTGTTCGTTACAAAAAAAAAAAAAAAAAAAAAAAAAAAAAAAAAAAAAAAAAAAAAAAAAAAACTATTTTTCGCTGATTATTAAACTGTCAATTCCCCTGAATAGTTGAAATGTTACGGTATGAGTCAACCAAAAATTTCACATTCTATTCCACTCAAAAGGTGATCTTTCACAATTGTTATATAACACTGAACAGTCTGCTATGCTGTTGGAATTGTGTTCTGTGTGAAGCGCAGTGTAGTGGAAGGTTTTATGACCTCTTTTTTCTAGTAGTATAATTGTCATTTTCGTAGCCAAAGATCATATAATTTCTGAAAATTCTCCTACGGTAAAACTTGACATAAGTTGATAAATATAAAATGTAATGAAATAACCACCACTTATGACGCTAAAGAAACGATAAGTACACGTAAATATAAGATTTAGAGAATAATTCCAGCAGATATAAATACTAATTGTAATTCCGTCGCCTTGGACAGTCAGAGATAACATCCTCTTCTAGTAATTAAAAAAGTAACTGTTACACTAATAGGGTTAATTACACTGGATCTGTTGGTAACTGAGTTTCAATATTTATTTTTTAGCAGGTCTACTATCATGATCTAAAGCAGCGGAATTCTGCTTTTGATGCTTAGATGCAATAATGACATAAGATTCTCTTTCGTTAATATGTTACTTATATTGATAGTAACTTACTTAAACGAAATCGAAGATTGGTGATGCAGCTGAAGCTAGCAGAAAATCCGCTCAGTCTCCAAAATTTAGATAAAAATTGTAAAGTACAACAACAAAGCGAGCTTCAGCAATATCAGACAGATAATGAAAATCTTTGTAAGTAACTAGACTGACAGAAATAATTCGCAAAATTGAGATTTAATCATTGGCAAACAATATTAAGATTTTTTTAAAAAATGGTTTTGTATACGATAGTTTCAGCGTTGTTGAAGGCGTGAGGGGACATTATTCTCATTCAGCGGCGGTGTAAACGTCACGTGTTGACGCTGGGCGCGTGAGCGCGTTTATCAACTTTGTCGCAGCTGGCTGTATCGTGCCTGTCATAAAATATCCAGCAGCCAATAGGAATTTCAAATGCAACAAGCAGGTGGAATGTTATCAACAAAAGCTAGCAGATAATGTCACGGCAAATAATTAATATTTTATCCTCAAAATTATACTATTTTTGTTGTAATAACGATAATTTTGACAATATCCGTGTCCCAATATGTTAATGGAATCTACGTCTCTTGATTCATTACCAATTGAAATTCTTCTCGTGGAATATTCTCTTCAGAGCATGAAGTTTCTGAATCCGTGAAAAAAATATTTATAATCCATAGCAAAGCCATAAAACTAAAGCGAAAAACAGCAGTGACGTTAGATTTTAATCATTGCTCATATTGAACATTGTGAAGATGAAGTAATCAACGAGTTGGATGAACAAGGCGAGTGGCAATTGGTGATGATATTATCTTCTTGGCAGATAAGTTTGAGGTAATAGAGAGATTAGTGATGAGAAAAAAAAAGTTGAACATTTACCGTAAACAGAAGGTAATCAAGTAAGGTAATCAAGTGTAGAAGAAATAATATCTTAGTGATAATTTAAATATCAAAGCAGAAGCATTTGCAATAGAGGAATAGAATAAAATCATAATCAACGACCTAACAAGAACAATATCAAATGCAGGATAATGATGGTAAAATATTTTTTTTAGGTTTTAAACACTATAATAAAAATCAGAAATGAATTTATCAAAGTGATTGTGTGGAACACAGCACAAAGCAAGGAACAGTTTTGGAATTAGCGGAGAGCAAAAAAACCTAAATATTTTATATGTGATGCTATAAAAGTACATCTAAAATGATGTGTTTCCACTAAGTATGAAATCAGCACGTTATACATACGACGGGTGAGGAGCCTAAACGTATGGGGGGGGGAAGTTTCGGCAATTTGATAGTGGTTCGAACAGTTGAAAATAAAAAAACTTTGAGGAAGAGCATTAGATTAATTATATGAATCACGTAAATAAGAATATGAGTTTCAATAGGCACGAACAAATCGCATAAATTTTTAAATACGGGAAATACGAATATATTCTAATGTCTTGAAATTTCACCAGTAAATGATGTGAAATATAAGTAGATGTTTATTAATGTAAATTTAAATATTAAAGATTAACTACAGTAGTCTCACAAAAGAGAGAGTAATTCAAGTAGTGATTGCTGGAAACTGAAAAGTGTTACGTTACAATTCAGTTAGAAGGAGAAAACTGAAGAATCTGTGTTGATTGTTCAAAGCGCAGTCGTCTAACCACAATTTCTCAATGACTGTTTCAAAGCGGAACGGTAACCTACGCCATTAAATCCTTGTTCATGTTTTAGATCCAATTTAACAGAGTTTCCACTCCTCGTTCAGTTGGAAAGAATTTTTCCTTATAGTCCGTAAGCTGAAGAAGATAATTTATCTTAGCAAATGGTGGATCATAAGCAATTTTTTTTTGTATGGTATGTGTAAGGAATCTAAAGTAAATGAGGCTTCGGGTTTTGTTTAAAGTCGAGCAGAATGCAATTAATAACTCATATGATAAAGGAACTGAAAACATTAAGAGTGTTCATAAAACATATATTAGTGATTGACATCTCTATAAATTTGGGGTTGTGAAAGGAAGAGATAACCATCACAAATTATCAGGGGTAAGGAAGTGTTAACTCTGTTGAAGATACGGTAGTCAGGGATTGGAATAAATTCTCTAGGGAAAAACGTTTTAAGAATTTAAAATTATGATTCGTAAAATGTGAAAGAAGGTGAATAGGGAAAATATAACAGGGGAACAGCAATGAAATTAATTAATTAATTAAGGCGACACCAAACTGGAAATGGGGTGGCATAATAGACCTAGGTTCAAATGTCCGGTACACCAGAACCATTCTGCGTGTTACGGCTTTTTGGCAGCTTTAATTGTCAGTCAGCAGAATGGTGGGATAGTTCTATGTCCCTCAAAAATTAAAATTCACATAAAAAAATAGCTTAAAACACAATTACTGAAAGCTTATCCGGTTCGTAGGCAAGAAGCAAGACTTGTTTTTCCTTCTTAGGTTAGATCCTTCTTAGTAATCTTAGTAATCCTGGTAATGAACAGAATTTAAGGCAACAGAGGAGGTTTAGAAACATGATACACGGTTGTTAAGTTTTAATTATGTTACGTTAGGTTCATGGTCTATTTTACCTGGAACAGTTCTGGAACTACCTCCAATGGACTGAAAGTAACATATATATCTCCTATCCTATTTATGGCCTCTCAGACAACTCACGCCTGTATGGGGAGCGGGCACGCCGAATAAGTGCAAGGTGTTTGTTGAGAACATCCGCCTTCGCATATGGAGCTGCTGTTTCCTGACACAATAGACAGTACGGTATGTGCTACCTCCTCGAAGATGATTGTGCACTCTAAAAATATTAGAGTAGGAACAGATTCCTACCCGTTCACTCTCAACTTTCACGTCCATGTCGATTTAAAACTATTGGCCAATTTTCTGCTTTGTGGTATCACGTTAAAATCGTCTACGCATGTCATCAAGTCTTAGGCATAATAATCCATAAAGGACACCTTTCTGTGAGCCTGGGGCAAAATTGTCACTGGCTTTTTTACGATATCTGGAATTGATACTCTTCTTATCCCCTGCTAAATATTATTGGATATCTTTGCGCGTCATATAATTTATTTTTCAGACAACCTGGTTAATCTAAAGTCACGATTTTGTGTACCAAAACTGACTGCAACTTATGTAACATTACAGAGACTTACAAACGCTATCTGTATGTATGTTTTCATAATTTTATGAGAAAATACGTTATTTATACAGATAAAAGTATTCTATGTCCTTTGTAATGATACATAAAATTTATTTGTCAAATTTCATCGAGATCGGGTTAACTGTTTAATCGCGAAAACGTAACAAACAGAACTGATATTTGGACACTAGCAGGCATAATGGAAACTAGTTCTCTCGTTTCTAGTAACAAAATAGAAAATCTCGAACGATTTTGATTACTATGAGGCTACAGAAAGACGCTCAAATCGAATTCTTCAATCGTACGCATCCGCAATTTCTTTTTTTTTTTACTGCTTTTCGGAACTGGGTCATAGAAATAAGTACAGCACTTCATAGCAAACAACATTCAGATGTCCATTATACGTATTCTGGAGGACGCGGGCTCAAATCCCTGCCCGGATATCCAGATTTCGGTTTTTTCTACGGTTTCCAGAAACCACTGCATGCGAATGCAAAAGACTATTGCAAAATTACTTCCCGTCCCTTTCACTCGTCCGCTCATGCCATTATTTACCTCAACCTCGACGAGGTGTAAAGATTTAAGCAAAAAAAGAAAAAGAAATTGAAGAAACAAAGAAAGTGGCCACACCATTTAGGTGTTACATTGACTGGTATTTAATTTTCCTACGTTGTTCTGTAACATTCATTAGGGCAGAACATTACTCGACAGAACTATATCTATAACTTTCGTAAAAAAAATTACATTGTTTCGTTGAGTTCGCAAAAAAATCTATCAACACAAAGAATGCATAAAATAACCATAACACATTCGCCTGATATCGGTTTCGACACAAGAATCAACTTTTGTGAAGAATTGATCTCTATGCAGTGAAAGTAAATCACGTTCTCTAATTAGTTCCGAGTGCCTACGGCGTAAGATAGAGATTTCTTATCTTCCCCTCACTCCGCAGATTATTTAGATAAAGTGTGCAGTTATATTGCATAATTATAGGTGCTGGTGTACGTGCTTCATGTACACATTTTTCTTAAGAAATTCCAGGTGAAAGCTTTACCGAATATAGACTACTGTTCATTTCTCCAGTGTTCACCCAGTTGATTGTAACCAGAAGACGGCTTGATTAGAAATACAAATCTAGGAAAGAAACGGATGGAGAATAGTTCAACGACACCTGGCATCATACAGCTGAAACAAAGTTCTGAACTTCTCATACAGAGAATTTTAAAGAAAATTAAACACAGCGTTCGTGATATGCACTGAGCCGTTAAAATTTTACTACTGTTAGTGGTGGTGTAACGGTTAGCGTTCTGGTCTCGCATTCGGGAGGACGGCAGTTTGAATCCCCGACCGGGCATCCAGATTTGGGTTTTCCCAAATCACTCCAGGTGAATGCCGGGATGCTTCCGTCAAAAGGCCAGTGCCGAATACCTTCCCATTCCTTGCCCCCCATCCTTTCCCGTCTCTAAAGACCTCACTGTTAAGAGACGTTAAGCAGTTAAAAAAAAAAAAAAGAATTTTACTGAATGCAAGTAATAATAATAGCAACGTATCAGATGTTTTGGACACAGACTTATGTTTGGTATGTGAAGATGAAGCTATTAGCTTGTTAACAAGAAGAGGTGAAAAACTGCATCTAACCAGACGCAAGTGACTGCGTTAAAGCCAGTCACCTAGTCTACATTTGTCAGATATACTTCAATTAGTCTGAAAGCCTTAAATTTCAGAATTTTCAAATAAATTATGTCAGAAAAAGATGAAGGAAATTTTGTAAATAAACATATTCAATTGAAGATGGTATAAATATATCGGTATAATTGTTTTTTTTTTTTAATTTTTGGCTTTACGCCTCGTCGACGTCGAGGTCATTAGAGGCGGGAAGGGATAGGGGACAAGGAATTTGAGGGGATTCGGCCATGGATTTTTGAAGGAAGCATCCTGACATTCACCTGAAGTGACTTGGAGAAACCATGGAAAACCCAAATTAGGATGCCCGGACGGGGATTCGAACCGGTGTCTTCCCGAATGAGAGACCAGGACGTTAACCACTCACCGAGCACGTTCGATGGTATAAGTGGAATTTAGTGCAATCAGATTAATTTTTTCTGAGATAAATTTAAAGACAGATTTTATAGTGAAAATTAAAAATCTTCTTAATTCTCAAATGGAAATTTCGTATGATTATTGTACTACCACCCAGCAGTATAGTCAATCTATATAAGGTTATGAAGGTTTGTAGCGGATGTGACGACTGAGTTAGGGTTCTGAATGGTACCGAGCGTGGTGGGTAAGCTGTAACGCTCAGATTTGAGTTTTCATTGGATTTTCGAAATCACTCCAGGCCAATACCGGAATGTTTCCTTAAAAAAGGCCTTCCCTTTCCTTTTTCCCAATCTTTTCCTGCCTCTACTGACCCCGAAAAGGCGTAAAGCCAGATTAAAAAAAAATGAAGAACAAAAAAATTGATATGGTTTAGTTAACACCTTGCTCCAGTAATGAACCCCATTCCAAATGATCAGTCTTAACAAAGTTTTATTGCATCTACATCTACATATATACTCTGCAATTCACAAAATTGTGGGTGGCAGAGGGTGCTCAGCACCAAAGCTAATCTATTTGCTGTGCATTCCAATCCCTAATGGTACGAGGGAAAAAAGAATTCATATAAGAATCAGTCCGGCACCTTATTTCTCTAATTTTATCTTTCCTGTCCTTCCGACTCAAATAGGTTGGTGGAAGAAGTATTTCACTACACTCATGAGTGAAAGTTGGAGTACGCATGTTTTCCAATAAGTTTAAACGAAACGTGTGTCGTCTATCTACCAGAGACTCCCAACCTAATCTACTAATCAGTTCTGTGACGCTTTCATAAGGACTGTAGCAAGCGGTCACGAATCGAGCGGCTCTTCTCTGTACTTTCTCTATACTTTCGATCAATCCCTTACGAAACGGGTCCCAAATGGCACAACAATAATCCAAATGTGGACGCACAAGAGATTTGTACGCTATCTCCTTTGTTTGTTCATTACAATTTTTCAAGATTCTACCTATGAATCGCAGCCTAGAATTTGCTCTACCTACTAAAGAATTAATGTGTATGTCCCATTTCATGTTCCTTTGTACTGTTACTCCCAAATATTTAATAGAATCGACCATATCAATAACTGTATTGTTTAACTCGTATTTCTGAACAATCGGATTCTTTTTGTTAGTTATGCTCATTGTCTTGCACTTTTTGCAGTTTAGAGTAAGTTGCCACTCAGCGCACCAAGCCAAAATAACATCCAGATCGCGCTGAATTTCTAAGCAATCGGCCAAAGTTCTTACTTCCCTATAAACAACCGCATCATCAGCAAACAATCTAAAAAGGCTATTCACTTTGTCTCCGAGATCGTTTATAAAAATTAAGAAAAGAAGTGGTCCTATTACACTTCCCTGAGGTACACCCGATGTAACATCTAGATTAGAAGAACTTTCTTCTTCAACGACAACATACTGCGACCGACCAGTTAGAAAATCCTTTATCCATTCACAAAGCTGATCCGATATACCTTACGCTCGAAGCTTCGCTAAAAGGCTGTTGTGTGGCACAGAGTCAAAGGCTTTCTGGAAATCTAAAAAAATTGCATCTACTTGTGAACCTTTATTGATAACTTTCATTACGTCGTGTGTAAATAGGGCCAGCTGTGTTTCACATGATCTTTTCTTCCGAAATCCATGTTGATTTGTTTATTGGAATTAGAACCTATTAGTTAGTCTAGATCGTTGACAGACGCTTATGCAGAAATTCTTGGCATAACAAGGAACAGGTTTCTTTACACTGGCGATTACATTTTGTGCTGGAAGTAGGATACTGTTTGATACAAATAGTCAGCCACTTGCAGATGGAGAAAGCGGCCTTGAGATACCGGCAGGTGCACCCTGATGGTTGTTTCGATTGTGGAGTGCGGGCGAAAGTGCAGAGCAGCAAGCACAGCGCAGTCCAGAAACGGCAGTACTGCATTCCACAGTGACGGACTGCCGAAGGACTAACTACCGTACGTGTGTTCGGTTCACAGGACAAGACACATCACCAGCCGTCCCCTCCCACACTCAGTGTAGTTCTAACACATCTTTCGCCAAGTGCCATCTCTCAGAATTCTCCTTCATTCAATCCCCATCTCTTTGTCATCGGTATCCCGACTAACCTCATCCAATGCTCTTCATATTCTGAATCCGTTACTTCATTTCCACATGAGCCTCACACCCAGCCTCTCTGTTTTATACCTCACATATTCTGGTATTTATTTTTTGTTTTTTAGGGCTTTACGCATCGTCAATGTAGAGGTGACTAGAGGCAGAAGAAGATTAGTACAAAGAACAGGAACGAATTCATCCATTATTAGAAGGAAACTTTTTTTTTAACTGCTTAACGTCTCTTAACAGTGAGGTCTTTAGAGATAGGAAAGGATGGGGGGGGGGCAAGGAATGGGAAGGAATTTGCCTTTTGAAGGAAGCATCCCGGCATTCACCTGCGGTGATTTGGAGAAACCATGGAAAACCTAAATCTGGATGCCCGGACGGGTAGAAGGAAACACTCCGGCATTCGCTTGGAGTGTTTTCGGGAAACCACGGAGACAGGGGGTCGAACCCGCGTCCCTCACAGTTAATCTGTTTCTTCTAGTAACAAATAATGTGCCCCAATGTCTTAAAACGTACGTCTCTACGAATTTTTTTTTATTATTTTTTATTTTTTTGCGAGGTTTCTTTGTAAGCAAACACCTTCATCTCTGTTCTTCTTTTATTATCTTTCTTTAATTAGCTATATTCTGTATCTTTGGCAATGAATTGTTATATAAGGTGGAGGAGATTTCATTAATGTTAGATTCATTCGCCCAGTGCGTGTGTAAGAGAGTATACGTATCACTGGAGAAAAGGAAATTTTTTATGTGTATTTATATCGATCAATAGTGTACAGTGCAAGTCGTGATTAATATACTGTGGAAGCACATTTTGATACAGTGGGAGTGATGTTTACTTCTATTATTTGTGCGAATGTGGGAGTGCATACCAAAGTTTACTGACTTGTGAATGGACATGAAATGTCAGTATAAACACAAAGTAACCAATTTCTTGCAACAATGACAAGAAAAGACCATCCTGTAACCAAGAATTACACTATTTTTGAGTTTAGTTTGTGCCTATCTAGATTTCCTTCCTCACGTCCAACACCAGTTATATTGCAGAAGGAGGAGCTCTAGAAAGAAGAATTAAAGGACAGTATCTCTTTGTATCGATAAGGGCTGTCACACAAGATAAATACCTTACATCGATTAAAGCCCTCTTTCTTTCTTGATGATTAGAACTTTTTTCCACTACCTAGATTCCAATGTCTTTCTAAAGCACCACATTTCAATTCTTCATTATTTTCTTTATATACTTTTCCACTAGATGTATGTAGTGAAACAGATGTTTTACGACTCGAACATGGGAACTGTTTCGTCACATGACGAGATTACCATTTCGTGCTTTCGTCCGCTGCTATCGCTAGCTGATACGGTGTCGGATGACCCAATGCGGTATCCACCAACATGCAAACGCAATCGCTCGATGTCCCAGGAGGGAAGATTTGAGTGACGGCTGCAATGCTCCGCTTACCCACTATACGGCGCTCGGGATGTGAATTAATGCCAGCTATGCGTGACGCCTCGAGGGTATACCCTCTCAAATGGCAAGAGTGACAGTGGAAAGGTTGCACAGTTGAACTGAAATCAGTGGCTGCTGGAAAACATCACGGTTTGGTAGCTTCCTAAATAGCAACCACTCACACCACTCGTTCAAGTACCTGTTTCAGTTGAAAACTTTCCACGACTACTCAGTATTAATGTCCACCATGTCCCTACCATAGTTACTTCGTCGTCCTTCTACCCTTTGTTTAAGATGGTAGCTATCCTAAAAGCAAGGTACTATATCGCCTTTATTGACGCAAACGCAATAAAAATTCTTGTTACATTTGATTACAATTTTTATGAAAAATTTTTTAGTATACGTTTTTTTATTGTTTTTATTGTTTTTATTGCTTGTGCTGGGGGGAAACTATCTGATTTTCAAATGACATTTTGCTTATAATCATAGCAAAAATGTAATAGACACCTTTTGAGGATAAAAAAGTCATGATAACAGGTATGATTGATATGAATGCAATTTTCCGTACAAAATATCACTGTGTTGAATTAAGTTTAAAGAAGGCAGGTGCCTTTTTAATTTTACGTTTTATTTATTTTATTGTTTGTGCTGGGGTAAAACTATCTGATTTTCAGATGATTTTGACTTATAATCTCAGCAAGGATGTAATAGACAGCTTTTGAGGGTAAAAAAGACGTGATAACAGTTATTAATGATATGATGGATGATAGTTTTCCGTACAAAATATCGCTATGTTGAATTAAATATAAAAAAGGCGGGTTAGAAACGCGTGTTACCGAATGCGGAGGAAGACAATCACCATCTCGCAGTCTTCAGAATGAACATATTATTGAAGATATGTGCAGACCAATATTATCACGAAAGTAAACGAAATCGTAAATGCATGCACCCTGACTAAAGTTTTCATCGTGGAATTCCACAGAAAGGAATTTTACCGGAGATGTCAGTTCAATGGATGCATAACCAAAAATCTGTACAGACAGGGAGTATTAGTGTACGCTCAGACACTCCAATGCACTTCTGAGAAGAATCTGCTATGCGGTATAGAGAACAAGGAAACGAAATTTGGATGTTTCAATTTACCTCAGAAAGAATTGTAACCAAAGTTTGTAGGTCTATTAGGAAATAATTTTTTATAAGTTTCTGTAGCGATTATCGTCTGAGAAAAGAAATTTAAGAAGTTGATAACATTATAATACATAGAGAAATTACAAAAGTATTACTTCAGAAGAAACTTTTTCACTTCCAAACAATCAATTGGATAGAATGTTCCAAATAATATTTTTTCCTTTGTGGTAAGAGAGCACCCATAAACTACTTAGCTCCATTTTGGCCTTCTGTAAAAACCCCCCTCCCCGCACGTAGTCCGACATGACTTTTACCTCTAACCCCCCCCCCCCCAAAGTAGTACGTTGCTTTTTCCCTTATTGATTACAGAAGAGATTTTGTACTGTTTTCTCTTGTCAGACAATCGTAAATTACATAAGGGGATAATTAAATGACGGATATAAAAATTCACATGCTGTTGTGTGTTCTGTACCTCATTTTAGCTGTGATAAATAATATAAATGGAAAGCTACGTGGAATGACTTGTTATCCCCACCACCCCACCCTCGCGTAGTCCAGTGTATCTTTCCAGCAGACCCTCCCCCCCCCCCCCCGACCGTGATACGTTGTTTATGGACGCTCCTTAAGCGAATGAAAAAATGTCAGCTTTAGCAAGAAGAAGAACTATTATTTCAGGCATTAAGTTGAGCTAGGCAGCAACTCTGTTCAGGTTATACCTATGCAGGTATTCTAAATCACTGCAGCAACATAAGAACCTAATATCTCACTAAATCATGGGGCAATTACTGTGTGTACTCTTTGTAATTTCACCAAAGTTCTGATCTACGTTTCTCAGTTAAGGTGAACTGCAAATAACTAGAGCATTAACTTCGTAACTGTTTAAAAATAGCCAATTTCCGAATTCAGATTCTCTGTGGAGATAGAGAATCTTTTACTATTAGGTCATTCGTAAATGTGCTATTGCAAAAAAAAAAAAAAATAAAAAAAAAAAAGTTCCTATCATTTGTTCAAGTAGTCTACATTCCAAGCCATTAGTGATACTGCAGAGCAATAGATTCGTTTTCCCTAACAACACCTCCATGTAAAACTTCATTTTAATTGTAATGGAACATATATTCCGATGGCAATTTTCCTTCACCTTAGAAACTTGTCCTCAAGATAATACATGTCCTGTCGTGTATTTAATGGCATTATACTTCTACTGTTTAGTCCAAGCAATCCACAAAAAAATGAATTCTAGCACCTCTCACAAACCACTGTCATTTAGCGTATTATTTTAATTAAGCTTATTATTACACATCTAACTGGTTTGTAAGACCATTAGTAATAAAGGTAAATTACCTGCTGTAATTTCTGACAGCGTTATAATTAGTTGGAATGTTACTCTGAACCGTAAATTATCTCCAGCAGTGGTTGTAACTTGCATTCCTGAAGTTAATTTAAAGCTTAACACCGTCAACTGACGAGATCTGTTTACCTACACAAGTTCTGCCTGTCACGATTTTTTATATTGGAATTACGCTGCGTGTCATTTATACCAAATAAAAAACCGTGACCAAGTGCCTTCTGCTTCGATTAACAGAGTGTAGTAATTTACGAAAATACTAACTGTCTTTCATCACCCGAGAATATCACCATGGCTTCAAATTGAGATTCTTACGGACGTTGCAGCATGGTATTGCATACAGAGAACGGTTTGATAGCTGAATGGTTAAGGCGACTGAATGAATATCGAAAGAACCCGGTTTCAAAACCTGTCTCCTCTATATTTTTCAAAAGCTCTTAACCCGATCTTCTCCTCTAGAACAGTTCGTTGTGTAATGTGAAGTACACCAGAACGCTTCTATGGTTCGGATTCCATGTAGGTCCCCTATAGCCGATACTATTATCGGGTTAGGTTAGTTAGCCACGATAATAAGCGCATTGCTTGGAGCATTGAGTATTCTTTCACATTCACAAAACAATCCTTCGGATTCTCCCAGCCAATAATGTCATACGATCATTTGATTTGACTGTATACATAAATGATACAACAGAAAAACCTATGGGAGGTTTATTAGTTACCTTGTTTACTATCCCATTTCCTATAATTGGTCTTGGGAGACAATAAAATGATAGTCGGAACAATAGGCATGTACAGCTTCCAACATTGGTAAATAAATAGTTGCAGATGGTGCTTTACAATTAAAACCAGTCAGTGTTTTTCTGTTGGAGACAAGCATAAAATCTTAATTTGAAAGAGGTGCGATGCACTCCTTAAAAGGTGTAAAAATGGTGAACTAAACTTCTTAGTATCAATTAAGAATTGAGAACTCAATACATAGTTTTAAAATTTTAAGATTCAGGATGATGGGTCCAAATTTCGGTAGTACCAGGAATTTTTAAGAGTATTCCTTTCTTCGTGCAAGATAATCTGAACACTCCGTATTTCGGATTACATGTTAAAGGAACTGCCCATCCCATTTCTGATTTTTACTCCTTCTTCTGGAAGAACCAAATAACCTTCCAGTTGTGGATTAAGTAAAGTTTTTGTGCATTTTTTCTATTTTATAATGTAACTTATTGCTACAGCTTACTGCTGCAATTTACTGCGTAAATCATGCTACAGTGTTAACATGTAACTGATGATTTCGGGGTCATATAATACACATTTTTCTTTTTATCCCTCGTCGACGGCTAAGGTATTTAGAGGCGGGATGGGACTGGGGACAAGGAACGGGAAGGAATTCGGCCATGGCCTTTCGAAGAAAGCATCCCGGCATTCCCCTGGAGTGATTTGGGGAAACCATGGAAAACCCAAATCTGGATGCCCGGACGGGGATTCGAACCGGCGTCCTCCCGAATGCGAGGCCAGAACGTTAACCATTCATCCACCACTCTCGGTTCATAATATACTCAAAATAATATCTGTTGAAATTTTGATGTCAGCTTTAGATTTGTGAAATATCCGCTGGCGCATTTAGATCTTCAGACAGAGGAAGACTGTCATGTCACTGCCGAAACATTCTACAAGCATTATTATGAGGGAATTTCAATATGTACTCCCACTAGGCGTAGGCTAATTTTATGCTAACCCACAATTTGTAGGAATGCATGAATTGGATAACACAAATGAAGGATAAAAATCCAGTTCTTTCCAATCTAGAACATTTAGATTGGGGAAAGTTATAAGGTAGCCATTGAAGTTATTTTAAATAAATTACTTTCACGATATGCAGCACTGTAAATTGGTGGAATACATAAACAAGTGGTTCTGCTGTAACAAACTGAGTATTGTTCGAGGGTCCTGCTCTCGTAAACCAGTTTACAAAACTAATTGTTTCCGGAAAAAATTGATATGTGAGTAGCCATGAATAAAAAAAATATTCTGACCCATATTGACTTTTAAACGGATTTCATTTCCTTTAAACATCATTTCTAAGCACGTTTTGTAGCTTTAAGCACTACAATTTTGTAATGGTTTTCATCATGTTGGTATAGTCCACGCTTCCAGCTGGACTAACTCCAAAGAAAAAGTTAACTATGGTTAAGTGCTGATGAACTACGGAGGAGCAGAAACTGCTTCTAAAGCGGGAATATGCCTACAAATGGAGCGTCTTAGGCGATTGTGACGCAGTAATCATCCACTGAGTAATTTTTTTTAAAAAACTGGTAATTTAGATTAAACCCAACTATTCCAAAAAAATTTACTAATCAAAATTATGTTTTAAGTGAACATCATGCCTTTTACTCATTATTCCGAAGAATATCACTAAACTCAAATACACGTCAGTCACACAGCTTTACGAAAAAAATTTGTACTTTAAGAGCCAGTCATATTAAGAAAAGTAAGTAGTGATTAAAACCCTACAATAATTATTCAGCAAATTTTGAGGGTTTCTTTTGTAGAGGGTGAATGTTTTGCGGTAAATGGGATGAGGGACTAACGTTTTATAATCACACATTTTAGTAAATGAAACCGAGCTTGGTGTATGGGAGGTAACGTTCTGCCCTCGCATCCATGAGGACGTGGCTTCGAATCTACGTCCGGCTATCCAGATTTGGACTTTTCTATGGTTTACCCAAATTATTCAAGGCAAATGCCGGGATAGTTCCTTCAAAAAGACAATGTCCTTTCTCACCTCAAATGATATCGAAATCAACGAGACGTAAAGCCATAAGCAAAATAATAATAACAATAAAGTAAATATCACGAACGTGAAACAGAGGCTTGTATGAAACAGCTTTCAGGGTGGAAATTGTCTAGTCTTAATTCATGTTCTATGCCTTGCTTCCAACGATATGACAGGACAATACGATGCCATATGTGCACCTAACCAATTCTACTTCGGTGCCTTTATTACATTCGAGTAACATGGATGTCATCGGTCTTAGCGTAATGTAACCTCCGAGAATTACAGTTTTTCTCGCAATAAAAAGTAGGCATGTGTAATTATTGGTTAAACCGCCTCTAATGACGTCGACGAGGCGTAAAGATAAAAGTAAAAAATAAAAAAAAAATAATAGAAAATATGTTAAGAGACCCGGCCACATTGAAGATAGAATTTTTTGCACTTTCCAACTCTGTCTTCGCCACCTAACCCGAAAAACTTAAGTCTTCAAATATTTTGTTATATTCACTCTGTGCCCAATTATTACACATTTCTCCTGACGTTTCGACAGAAGCTTACAGTCTTCTTCAGGGATCAACCAGCTGAGTCTACTACAGACTGGCTAGTGAACTCAGCAGTTAGCTTAACCCCACAAGAAGACCATATTAGCAAAATTCTGTTGAAATGTAGAGAGAAAGGAGGACCTGTTGGACACAAAATAAATCCGGAAAAATATTTGACAACATAATCACGGCTGCTAAAATCTTTTAAAAGTTTACTCTAACTGGCAAGGGGCCTATGTTGTAAAAACACTTAGTCCAGAAACTGTAGATTGGGATTCTACAGAAGGAGACTATTCCACTGTGTCAAAGATAAGATGATTAGTTCCTTTTCTCTGGGATCTACAGTTTAACGTAGAAACCGAACCACGAAACGTCCTTGCCTAGCTCATATGATCAAACACATCACAAAATTCCTGTCCCCGCGTGGATTTGAACCCATGACCGGGTTCTGAACATTTGAAACAAAACGCCTTAACCACTGAGCTATCTCAGTCTAAAGTCTGGTTTTTCAGAGGTAAAGGGTGGCCTAACGGTCACTGATAGGTTTGCACAGTATTGGAAGTGGGGCTTCTCCAACTTACAACTTATTTATTAATTTATCGTATGCTGAATGCACAAATTTTTTCCAAGACATACAAAAAGTGTTGACAAATAAGTACATCACAAGCTCGTAAACTATTGTATCTCTTAATCTAGCGCTTCGATCTGTTCAATTGTTTTGATAGATGATGGTGTATGTTACTGTTACTTTCTAAGCTGGAAGATGACAGTCAGAAACGATGTGGTGGATTGACTGCAAAGTGGCTCCACAGTCACAGTTTTCAGAACAGTCCCAGGCCCATTTTGTGTAGTAAATATCCGCATCTGCCTTGTCCTGTTCGAATACGGCTGATAATTCTTCATCGCCTTCTGGGGAGATCGAATCCTTGCAACCATAATGAAGGATCTTGTTGACTACGGATGACTGCTGCCATTGAGTTACATAGAACTTGTCGAGGTTGAAAGAGGATCCTGCAAGGTAGATTTCTGTGTACCAATGCGATTTCCTTGATTTCAAGTATTGGTATTTTGCTTGTGTTATATCACGACATATGGGTAGCTGGAGGTTCAACAGGTTGTTTTTCCAGACACTTAGGAGAGCGTCTAATCTTCTTAGAGCAAAAGGTGAAATATTACAGGGAAGGTAAAGCCTGCTCCTAATACATCCCATAATTATCAGGATTGCTACAGAGAATGACAAAGCTAAGACTGTGGATCTCAGAACTTGAGCACTGGCTCCCCATGAAGTACCAGCAATTTTTTGAAGAATATAATATTATTTCTCGTTTGTATTTTAGCATCCAATTTTTAGAAATGCTGCTTGAAAGTCAGAGTTCTGTCTAGTGTTATACCCAGGTTTTTTGGTGTACTGCAATACAGCAATAGTCGGCCTCTGAATCTACTTGTGGTTTATAATGCGACTGTCTGTTTCGTAAATGAAGTGTCGATATAAGAGTTTCCTGAGAGATTAGACTTAGGCAACATTTCTTGAAGTATTCAACTTGCCATTGAGCCACTACACTGTGTAGTGTATTACTACGCTACATCGAAAATATATTGCGAGAAGCTGGACCAGTAGCCCGCACAGGTTGACGGTGCGAATAAAGGTAAAGGTAACTGTCCGGCTTTGTTCCGGAATTTGCCCTTGGGCCGAATAGGAACAAAACGTAGCGGCTAGGGTGACGCGGTGGGGGAGAGTACAGTAGATTGCTAGCTGTATGGAGGGTGCGTGGCCAGCCGGCAGAAAGAGATGTGCGGTGACTTAGCGACAGCGTGGTCTGTGGTTGCTCTTGTGTTCCATATCGTTATCCGAGTGGACGTGGGTCTCCGACGGCCTGCAGAAGATGAAACCATCGCGTCGGATGGCTGCGGGCAGCAGACTCGGCACCTTCTGCCAAATGGTAACTCCACTGATATAATGATCACCGAAAATCGTTATCATATTGATCAACCCAGTGTCGCCCTAGAGCTAAATGAACGGACATACAGAAACCCTGAAAACTGGTGTAAAATGAACCCATTGTCGGTTTTCAAAATGTTTGTTTAATTGTCTCACACTATTTGATGAAGAATATTTTTGTAATAAAGATATATTAATGTCAAACGTAGGTAAAACGGTGTTGTCAATATGCAAAACAACATCCCGAGTCCTCATGTCAGAATTTTCAATCATTAATAATATTTTTATTGATCATGTATGCAAACAAAGAGTAATTTAATTCTTAACAAGAGGTGTACACCCCAACTGCTTGTAGAAATTTGGCATACAGAAGACCTCTTCTTGCAGACAAATATTGACCCTCAGCAGTGAATATGAATGAACATGAGAAACTCGAACCATCCATTCATAGTGGGAAGAAGCAGCCCATCCGACTGACCGAAGCTAATCTCGGCAGGCTCCATCTTTACTTGTCCACGGCGGTCATTTCGTTTGGCGAGCTGTCAGCGTTTGCCGTTGGAGGAGGTCCTTTCGTTTTCACCAGGCACTAAATCACGCGCAACCTGCAGTCCAGTTCGGTCGGTAATGGTTGCGTGCGAGTCCGCGCAGCCTAATGGGCTGCCAAATTGGAAAGCAGACCTCGACGCCCTCCCGCCCGCTGTATTTGAGAAGGCAGGCCGCCAAATTAATACTTATGCTAATGGAGAGATGCGCATCTCTGGGCCGGCGCGCGCTAATTCCGTATTTTAGTGTCTGCCGCTCCCGCTAGGAGGCTGCGGACCAGTTAAATGGGGCGAGAGCCGTGAGCAAGACCCGCCCGGGCCAGCTGCCTTACTTACTCGCTTCTCTGTAACTGCTTTAATACTTCCCTCACGTTCAAGAAGTAGAAACGACTGAAAAAGGAATCTTTCATCAAACAGAAAGGAAGATCTGAGCTTCAGTTGACGCTTCAGAATAATGGAATTCCACAAGGTTGAGTATTGGTTCCTATATTATGTATTACAAACAACTTTCCTCGTTAGCAACCCAGAGCGGGGACTATCAACATCAACAAAGGGCTAAGGTTGGTCGTCGTATTCGTAACTCTGTGACGTCACGCTCTTGGCCTTCGTTGCAAAACTTATCGTAGCCAGAGATATTACCACCAACTTGCGGTTATTTAAAAACAGTTCTATTTAGTTAAGCACCTACGAGGAAATTAAATGCCAAAATACTGAGTTTAAATTAAAACAGTTAATTTTTATTTGTTTATAAGCATTTGATGTTGATGTTTTCGTTAAATTCTTTGCCCACAGATATGTAAAATAAAAACTTTAATTTTCGAGCAGGAATTTTTAATTAGATTAAAAATTAACCTGGATCAGAATGATAGCTGGCATTTGACGTTACGTCTGACAGCATTAGTAATTTAAGTTTATTAAAAACATATTATTTAAGTTATTTTCATGAGTACGACGTTATTGAAAATTTTACTTCAGTTGGATGAAACTAGTTCAAAACTTGTCACGGTCTATGTAGCTGCACCAGGATTAAAACTAAAATTACACGGCAGGATGTAAGTTATAAAAATCTATTTTTAATTTCCTTTGTCATTTTACTGAGGTGATTATTTCAGACTATGTAAGAAGTTCGAACTCTGTCAGCCGTGTAAACGCTTAATATTAATCTGAATGACGGGAAACGGAAAAGAAATATGTAAAAGCCAGCGATGATTTTCGATCAAGTTTATATCGCAATGCATTTCACTAACATGCGACACAGAGAACGCATTAATGCACATGTGTTTCAAGCTTTGAGACTGTAGTGGGCAATATTACCGGAGTTTGTGGTTAGATTAAAGTGCAACTTGGACAACGATTACAATTGAAACTTTCTCCTACAGCGTATGGCATGAGGAATTGCATTGTGCGTACTGTATAACAATTTTTTTTTAATATGGCTTGACACCTTGTCGAGGTAATTAGTGGCGGGAAAGCACTTAAGGCCAAGGAACGGGAACGAAATGGCCCATGGCCTTTTGAAATAATCATCCCGATATTCACCTGGAGAGATTTGAGGAGACCATGGAAAATCCAAATCTGGATGGCTGGATGGGGATTCGAACTCGCGTCTTCCCGAGTGTGAGCCCAGAGTATTACCGGTGACCACCAAATCTCGGTATGTAGCAGTTCTATTTTCTTATATAAAACTCAAAGCTTTTATCTTTTCTACTGTTGAGGAATAATTCATCTGTCCGAGGAGGTACAGCTACCCCTTCTCATCGGGCTTTACGGCTCGTCGGCAGATGGCGACTGGAAAAGAATGGGAAGGAATTCGGGTATTGCCTTTTGGAGGAGCCATCTGGGAATTGGCCTGGAGTGATTTCGGGAAACCGTGGAAAACCGAAATCTGGATGGTAGGAAGTGGATTTGACCCCTCGTCCTACAATGTGCCTGCCCGGTTCACGCCTCAGATTCGCTTAGAGCTACACACTCACTTTTATGACATCGGCACTAAGTAAGCAGAGAACACTGGGTGATTCACGAGGAATAGTAAATACTGAAGGAGGTGGTGCTATAAACAATATTGAATAAAAAATTTCATATAAACATGTGTCCGATTTCCATTCGATATGGAGATACAGGTACTGGAATATTGTGCATAAAATAAACCTCAGAAAATGATCAAGAGCACACGAATAACTTATTGAAGTACTTTATTCGTGCAAAAACACACGTATATTATACAAAAGTATAAATTAAACGTTCGAAAATCCCATCATCTACTTCAATACACTTTGCAGCTCTCTTCGCAACAGTACGTGTAGCTCTTCTCAATACGTATTTGAGTACTTTTTAGCAGTGTTTACAATGCGAGCGAGTAATTCGTCTCTTCTATTACTTTTTATTTTTTGATCAACGATCCCTACACACAAAAATCTAATTGGGTAAGGTCCGGTGACCATAACATTCCTACACCTGGTAACAAGCCGCGCTGTCGCCACGTTACAAGGTGCATTTTTATTATAGTATATGTCATAATGTTAGGGTAATTTACATAAATCTTGGGCGACCACCTAAATAGATTTTTGTTGTAATCTTATAAAGTACGCAAGATTCCAAGTGAGGACTGTAGTGAAATGGTGAACATACAGTGTAACTTGGTAAAGCGAACATTCAAGAATTATTGAGCTATGTAGGCTTGAAGCTAATCTTGGTCTTCCCGAACCTTGGCGACAGGACGTCGCGGATTTGGGGCTTTGCCGGACCACACACTCTGCTCCCTAGGGATGGGTCACTCACCCGGCGGGAAATGTCTGCCTCTCGACACCCGAATGTGCTCTCACCCCGGCGAACTTAGCCGAATATGTCCGACTCTGTTAGATACGCTGGGCGAATCACATATCGGGGATATCACGTGACATTAGGTGCCGACCTGAAGATCCAATCCAAATGAGCGTATAACTTAAAATCCTAGGAATTTCTGTTATATGTGAGCTTCGAGACTACAAGGGGCGGAGGGAGAAGTTTCCTCGTGGACCGAAGAGCGAGGAGCTTGACATTCTGCCTGCGATTCTAGTCGAGTCTAGTCTGAGGTGGACTTGGAAAGTTGGCTTCTCTCGCCAACTGCCGTTGTACGATTTCTGGCTGCCTGCTTACCTTGCTGGAGCAGGCTTGTCACGGCGACACCACCAGTAATGCGATGACGCGCATTGTCAGAGCAGAGATGCTTGTAGCTGACTTGTGAGATAGTCTCACATTCCGTGGGTCCACTCCAACCACCGCAGACATCAGACGCAGAACTACCATGGTAACTTATTACGATCAAACCATCTGATTGTGCATTCCGTGAAACAGAACCCTTAAACGATTTTGAGAGGATAGATCCATGTTCTCACTTTGTAATTGTAAAAACCACCTAGCTAGCGGCATAATTTGCCAGAACTAGTTATTTATTTTCGAATGATATATTGTTCATTCGTGGCGCCCATGATTGTCTTTTTAACTGTAAAGTCACAGTATTATGATGCCTTTGTCTGAGGTCGTCATAACTTGTATTTTTCATTGTTTCCAGTTGTCATTATTTCTTGCATTTTGATTCTGAGATATATTTAAAAGTAAATATACAATTGTTTGCTTGCTCATGACGGCTAATTGTACCTCTGAGCGTTGCTTTTATGATTTTGCCAATTTGTGTTAATGTTAACGGTAAATTCGCTCAGACTTGTAATCGCCAGTGATAAGAACATAAATGTCTTATTGTGACAATTTTCCTAAATTCCAACTAACGTCGAGATTCTTGCAAAATTAATAAATTTTCACTCCTTCATAAAAATTAAAATTAAAAATCCACAATTATTAGTCATAAAGGTATGAAAGATAATTGTAACGTAGTTTGCCCACTACACCTGTATCTCCAAAACTAATTGAAATTGGCCACAAGCTTATGTGAACTTTTTTACTCAATATTGTTCGTACTACCACCTCTCTCAATATTTACCGGTACTCCTGAACTACACTGTGTTTCCTAGATAGTTAACAACATCTAGCTGAACGCTCTGATTTGTACGTAAGGACATATTGCCGGAAGTATTTCTAGGTACTCACGCCCATGACTCTGGCACTTTATAGGACCATGATGTATTTGGCAAAGAGAGAAGGTAGTTAGAAAAACGCTCTAAGCACATTCCTGAACTTTGAGCTTCGATTTTCTAGGATCGAAGACAGATCATTCAATTCTTAGCCAGACAGTCTATCGACTGAGTTACTGTCCACAACCATTTTATATTTGATTCCGTCATTTACATCGCGATTGGAAACTTACATCGCATCAGTGAGTGATTGAAAAAATATTTGAAATTAAACACTGAATGGCGTTAAGGTTTGAATTTAAAAGAGTATTTCAACAATTTCTAAACTGTCATGTTCTCTATTAGGCAGCAACTCTCTAATCTTCTTCTTCTCATGTTGATGACAGCATCAAATGCAAAGCAGTTTTTTCGCTGTTATGATGACTAATTGTAGGTCTACTTGGTTATGTTAGTTCTGAGCTTTGGACATGACAGTAAATGAAAGTTAATGTACAATAGTTTGGCTCTCGCTACAAGGACATGTGGTATAAGGTTACTCTTTCAGGTAACCCCATGAAGCGAGTGTTTCTCTGCAGCAGCCTACTCCAAGTCTGTCCAGTGACTTCCACATGGGCCATGGCTGTTCAGAACCAGGTGGTAGACCCTCTTTCTTCTCCATCCAACAGGTGTTATGACTCACTCGATTCTCCAAGGCCGATATTCTGTAACTGCTTTGTGTTCAAACACTCTGATAAGTTTCACCTAAGGCTATGGTTATCTCGTGATGTAATATGCTCAGATCTTCCAGAATTCTTCTCTAATTAAAATACTGAGTTTTAGTGACAGCTTACAAAACAAATGACTTTAGTACAGGTTTTTCTATCCTTTCCTCAAGGAGATTAGGTTTGTATAGAGCAGTTACCTCGATGTACAGAACATGTTGTCAAGCGGTGTCCGATTCGGATCCCCACATGCTTTAGGATGGTTTCAATTTTACGCCGTAGCAAACAGAATGAAAAATTGATCTGAATAGACAACTTGGAGATACGCAGTTCTACATAAATAAAACGTAAAATTATAATGGAATAGTGAGAAAACAGTCAAAGAAAATCAGAAATCATACAAGTCACTTTAACACGCAGACACACACACACAAACAGACAACCATACGCACATATATATATAGTAAATAAATTTAAAATGTGCAAAGAATAAAGGTAGAATTTCAGAATGATCTCTATTATTTTGGCTTCTAGTTACGTAAATATAACTAAACTCAGCTGAAATATAGATCTCGTGTCTTAAAATCCAAACTCTCGTACAACTTTTTTTTTTTAATTTATGGCTTATCGTAGAAGTCGAGGTCATAAAGGCGGGAAAGAATTCATATTTTTTTTAACTGCTTAACGTCTCTTAACAGTGAGATTCTTTAGAATCGGGAAAGGATGAGGGGCAAGGAATGGGAAGGAATTCGATCATGGCCTTTAGAAGGAAGCATCCCGGCATTCACCTGGAGTGATTTGGGAAACCATGGAAAACCCAAATCTGGATACCCGGACGGGGATTCGAACCGGCGTCCTCCCGTATGCGAAGCCAGAATGCTAACCGTTACACCACCGGGCTCGGTGCGGGAAAGAACTGGGAACCATGAACTGGAAGGGATTTGCAGTTGCCTTTGAAGAAACCATACGGGCAGTTACGTGTAGTGATTTAAGGAAACCATGGAAAACGAAATCTGGTGGGTCTGACGTGGATTCCAACCTGCGTCCTCACTATTGGAAGACCAGATATTCTCCGACTACACTCGGTTACGACACTGAAACTCAGATTTGGCTCTACACAACAGCTAATTTGATTTTGAGTACATTTACAATATGATATAATTTTACAGAGAGGCAAAAATCAACATTATGTTTAATTGCATTTTTATCGCCTAGAAGTAACTTTAAAATCAATGTCTGATGTAGGGGTGTAATGACGCATAAATTCGACAAAGTTTCTGTCAGGGTAATTTCAAACTTCAATATCCCGGTTAAAAATAGACATAGTGCCGCAATCTTGATATCGTTTTAAGGAATGGTAAAAGTTTATGCAAATACCACACCGAAAATCGCGTCAGCCAAACGTCGCGAAATGAACGCACAAAGCGAAATTGTGTTTTTACATTTTCCGGATACAACACGTGTACGAGAAACAGGATCATTTCTCAGAGAGTATTGATGCGATCCGTGAGAATCCATTCGGGATGACGCGGGTTCGAATCACCGTCCGGGCATCCAGATTTGGGTCTTCCATGGTTTCCCCAAATCACACCCCGAATGCCGGGATGCTTCCTTCAAAAAGATCATGGTCGAATTCCATCCCGTTCCCTGCCCCAATTCCATCTCGTCTCTAAGGGGGCATCCATAAATTACGTGAGGTGTTTTTCCGGATTTTCGTCCCCCCCCCCTCTCTGGTGATACTTTGTGAGATTTGGTCCGCCCCCCCCCCCCCCCTATCTGGTGAGATCTGGTCCGTGAGACAACTACCCTCCACTAGAAATCGCCGTGTCAACTTTTTGTGACCTTTTTTTTTTAGGTCTCACCCACACTTTTCGCCGAAATCCCCTCGCGTGTTTTATAGACTTTATTTTAGCCCCGCAATCCAACAAAAATTTCATAAACCTCATGTGAGATTTCCGTTGACCCTCCCTCCTCCTTGGTGAGATTTCTCCGGACCCCCCCCCCCCCTATTTCACCTCACGTAATTTATGGATGCCCCCTAATGACCTCGCTGTCGACGAGGCCTAAAGCCCAAGCAAAAAAGTAAAAAAAAGAGAATCAAGTGTTGTATCGTTTATTTTGCAACTCAACTTAGGCTTAAAGTTTCAAGCTAAAACTGATACCAAGATATGAATGGGAAAAAGTTTTCTTAAAATGCTACGATACATAAGGGAAAAAACTATATTTAAAAAATCTGTGCTTACCTCTAGAGAACAAAAAAAAAAAAAAAAAAAAGAAATGCAGTCATTAGGGACTGCTGACAGAAGTGAAAACTTAAAACTATGAATATGATACTTATAACTACAGACATACTAAATAGCAATAATTCCGTGTGAACGTAATAACCAGGTGACAGGTTTCCTACTGGCTGCGCTTTCCGCCCCTATCTTAGCCGCCTTAACCTAACCCGGTAGTGCTACCAGGTACAAGGGACCTATAACATGGAATCCGAACAACGGGAGCATTTTCGCGTAGTTCACATTACACATCAAGCTATGCTATATGTGAATTTCGATTTAATGGTCTATGAAAATACCCGCCGATACAGAAATTCGAGCCGAGAACCTTTCATTCGTCAGTGAGACACCTAAACCACTGATCCAACAGACCGCAACAGATATACTATTAACATTAGCATGTCGGTAATGCGAACCCGTAAGAATTAACCCATTCAAAAATTACCCAACGCGCCTAAAGAAGTTTTCACTTCACAAACTAAAAATCTATCATATAATCAAATACAGCTCCTAAATATACCTACTCATAGCGGGGTATGAACCTGCGACCTGGTAAGAGAACTTTCGGAAGGAAGCGCCTTAACCACTGAGCTACCATTGTTTTGAAGCATATACTATTATAAAAATTGTGGGATTGTATGAATAACGGTGAAGAAATTAAGGTGAGGGGGAAAAGGAGGAGCTGGTTTAGGTTTCTGTAAATCAAACATCAACAGTGTTTTTAAGTCTTTTTTAAATTATATGTGTGCAAAATTCCATCAAAATTGGATAGAAACTGTGTGTTTGTATACAGATTTTTCAAAAAGCGTCCTGCGCTCCATACGCGCAGCAGAGGAGCGTGTTCTGATTCGCGCAATAGATGGCTTCCTGCGAACTCATAGATATACCCCCGCCAAACATCGCGGAAAGTTTTCACTTCAATAGAAATGACACTGGAAACGATGGGCTCGAACGCAAAACCAGAACACATTACTGCCAGGAATAAAGGCAACGTGAGACCATTCGGACAATTCAGGTGGCATGTGACAACCTTGAAGCAATAGGTATTGATATAATTTGAAAGCCTCACGTATCCTTCTTAGCAAACCATTAGCTTATATTCAATAAATACAAGTTACAAATCAATTAAACGATTACATTCCGCTAAATTATTTCTTATTACATTTATTTCACTATTTCCTTTAATCAAATTTTAACTTACAAACAAAAATTTACGATTTCACCAAAATAACTACGACAGTGTTCAACAATGTCCAAATCTTAAATTATTCCATATTTTTCACAAGGTTGATGATAAATTGCAATGTAAGTTATTCCAACTTGTTTCACAATATTTCACTTACGTTTTAATATCATATGTTTTAAACTACGGTGCATATTCCACCGAGTACAGTTTTCCTTATTTATAGATACAAATATTCAGCTTCCTTTCAAAAGAGTAAAATTATTTCTAAGAAGAAAAATGAAGATATTCCTCACTAACGATAAATTACTGTGGTCTTACGACCTAATGACAGAATTTTGATTTGTCGCCTCTATCGTGGTAAGATAGTTTAGCGCGGTATCAGAACCACCGTACGTTATGTCATAACCTATATCATCACACACAGCTGTTTAACTAAGGAATCCGTTATCATTCCATAATTGAATCGTTTATTTCAGAAACCCGCTAAGTGCAGTTTTTTTAAATTTTCGGTAAAACAGAAAAAACTTAATATTTGAATAGAGCTTTTTTGCTTGAAAAAAATAGATGAATACTTAATGTCTTCTCAAAACAAATGTTGCTTGTATTTCAATTTTATTTCGCTTACTTTCTTCAAAAAAAATTTTTTTTAAAAAATTCAGTTGACGGGTTTCTGCAATAAACTACCTCACATTATTAAAAACTGTTATTTTGAAGCTAACTTTTAATTTTTTAAATAGCGGGAGGGTGTTTAACAACAATAACATAATAGTATTAACTTAAAATATTTATTAAAAGCAACAAAAACACCATAATTACTTTTGTGCATATAAAGAATTTTAACGGATACAGTTACAGCATTACTCTATTATCCTTTCTCTCTATGGGACTACTCATCTTCGTACTGCGTATCAACGTTGCACTCCGCTGCTGTAGTAGGCCACTGGAGGATGTTGTCATAGAAAGCTTCATATCCTTTAATAGTGTATTTGTTAAGCTTCCTCAGGTCGTTGATCCTCTTTGCATTGATGAATACTCTTCCAGACTGGTATGCTTGCACTGTTGGGAGTTCATGAGCAGCAACATACTTTTTCAAGGTAAAAGTTGAAAATATAAATCCGTCGATAAAGTTCTTGACCGCAACTTTTCCTGGTGCAGATTTGCTGTACTTAAATGGTTTGTAGATTGAGACTTTAAAAGGAATTTTTTCTTCCTTGGGAACACCCCTTCCATTTTTTTCATCTGAATTCACATTTTTTTATATATATATAAAACTGGGGCCACCACGTATTGAAACTAAAGATCATGTCACTGGTTACTTGGTAGACAGAAAAACGCCGTTTTTTGGATCTAATAATCATCTCAGCATACTGCTCTGGATTGTACACTCTGTCCACTCGTCACACAAGACGTATTACACATCCAAAATCACGGTCGCAGGGTAGAAATGAATGTCCCCTGACTAGGAAATAGTGAGACACTGTCTCGAATATTCCTCTATCACAAAGGTTCATCAGAAACCGAACAACACAATGATTTTTATTTTGGCCTAATAGACCATCACTGAAGATAACTCCAACAGGAATTTCAGTTTTCAAATAATGTGATAACATTAAGCACACCTCGTCCGGAGATTTGTTGGCTTGTCCTTCATGGTAAATGTACATACTTGCTCTATTTGTCTATATATCATGAACACAAAATACATTAAGCCAGAGCTGACGCATGTAGAAGACTTCCTGAACTGGAATATTTGAAAGCGGGAGTTTTTGCATGAAGTCAAAACATCCTTGTTTTCAGTCATTTCTTTTTGTTTTGTATAAAACTTTATCGCTCTGCACTTGAGAAGTATTTATTCAGCTGTTACGCTACGCTTTGCATTGTCACTCAAACATGGGTCTCTTAGTTTTGCCTTGAAATTTTCACATTGGCTGCAGACGTCAACCTGTAGTCGCTCAAAAGATAAGCTGAAATTTTCCTTGAAATATTTGTAATAAAAATTATATTTTACTTTGTCTTTTAAATCAGGGTGGTCAATTTGGAACATTTCATACATTTTTTTAGATTCAACTGTGCATCTAAATATCGTTTCTTAGTTGTCCCGTAGTGTGTTTCCCTCACTTCAAATCGCGAAATGTGTTCATGGATAATGACACAAATATTACCTTCGATCGCATTTCCACTGCGATTTTTTCCTCTCATGTCGACAGGTGTTTTATTTTGAACTAATAAATTATTCAGCGTTGTAATTCTGTCACGAGAAACGCCATGTATCTGCAAAAATACATTTTTACAAACTGAAGTAAAAAAATCCATTAATCTTTACATTGTACACAAAAGATTTATTTTTTGTCTGCGAGGACTGATGTTCTTTTGCACCAGCAGAGCAATCTTTGACTTTTTTTACTCTACGCTTAATTTCCTTAGCTTATATCAGACTTTGTAAATATAAATCTTGTTGGTTTTTAGTATGAAGCGAGTAGAAAAAATTCCAGATTTGAATTTTAGAGTCATTAACAATAGATAAACTGCATTTTCGTGGACATTTTCACACAAGCACTTCAGGAATAGACTTTTCTGCAACAATGTTACCTTTATAGTTTGTGTATTCTTCACATTTCACTCTTGATTGTCGTATAACACTACGCTTGTATTTATCTTCATTGGAAATGCCACGTCTCCTTATTGGTTGAGGTTCATCATCAGAACTTACACTATTCATTTCTTACAGGAAACTGTCACAAAAACAATGTGAAACCACACAAAATGTTAAATAATTTAACACTTGAACACTTTACAGCAACAGCCTCTTGAAGTAGTAGGACGATTGGTTAAAACAGATGGTGCAACATAATAACAAGCAGGGGTGCCACAAGACGAACACGAAATTTATTGGAGAAACCCGCCATCTGATGCCGCTTAGCGGGTTTCTGCAATAAATTCAATATTCGATGATTCAAAAAACCCACACAGAGGCTTGTTGATTGACGGTTTTCTGCTCAAACATGTGTGTTTACACTAGGGCTGTTGATAAAATATCGATATTTTTTTAAAAAAATATCGAT
This sequence comes from Vandiemenella viatica, assembly GCA_031002005.1. NCBI lineage: Eukaryota > Metazoa > Arthropoda > Insecta > Orthoptera > Morabidae > Vandiemenella > Vandiemenella viatica. The sequence goes on from CM061914.1 coordinate 107,741,853, forward strand.
ATTTATGAGTGATATTTTTAGGACGATATATCGATATTGAAATCTGGATATCGGAGTCAGATATTTTTTAAAAATAAGTTGTTATTTTCCGTTTTCCTCGTAGAATATTCCAAGTTATTATTGGAGGGAAAACGATTACCTGTGTTGCACATGCAATACATTTTCATAGATAGAATTTTAAGAAACAATTTATGATCCGAGCACATGGAGAAGCAGGGCCGCCGTAAGCGGGTGTGCAAGGCAGCATATTATGTAGCGGGCGACCCTTTTTTTTTTAGCTCAACAGCTGCTTCGGGTGGTCGGCGGCGACACTCGGGATGATAACAATGGGGGCGGCAATCTCACAGGTTTTTGATCCGGTTCGGAAATTTCCTATATCCACCACTGATTGTAGTTGGACAGGGGGCGGCATAATCGCTATTGCACGCGGGCGCTCAAACAGCTAGCGGCGGGCCTGTGGAGAAGTAAAAAACGAAGGTTAACTCATTCAATATTCATTAGAATTCTTGTCTGGACATTTTGAAAAGTTTTTAAAATTTGTCTTCAATCAATGCAAAAGTATTAGCATTAAGAAACAAATCGTAATGTACCAGGTATTGGTAGGGTTGCCAGATAGCCGGAAAATCCGGGAATGTCCCGGTATTTTGTGTCTGATCTCGTGTCCAGGAATTATGCGTTACTGTCCTGGAATTTCCGTATACTAGTTTTTTTTCTCAAACTCAGTTCACCACGGTGGCCAAGCCAAGTATCCCATGCTCGCACAGAACGTTGTCGAGGAAAGTATTTTGACATGAAAATTGGATGTAAGCAGGAATATTGATAAAGTAAGAATACTCAGAATAATCTATCAACCTACAAAAAGAAATTAAACTCCACATAAAACAATACTTGTAAAAAAAATGACTTGGTCACTATGCAAACTCTGATAATAGAACATCAACCTAAATAAATGCCTCTACAATGTTGCATTATTGAGCTTTTAAACTCACAAAAGCCAAGATTTCCCTCGATGCTCTTTCTAGATTCACAAGTCTTCGAGTAAATCATAAACATTATGCCTTCCTTTAAGTAAAGTAGTAGTATAATGGCTAAATCACAATTAAAAAAATATGATTTATCCGTAACGTCATGAAAAACCTTTTTTTTTCAGAAAATCAAAACTTGATTCAGAAAAATATCTCACAACCCTTCATCATTAAATAGCCATAAGACTTCGCCCTTTTTTAAAATGATTTGTTTTTTGTAACATTGTTTTTTTAAAATATCGATATATCGAAAATTCTATATTTTTAAAAATATCAACAGCCCTAGTTTACACATCATGAGCCATAATATGTATTTATCTCAATTTTGACAAAAATGTCAGTTGACCGGTTTCTGAATTAAACGATTCAATTAATATTCGTTCAAAAAGAATAAATTCCTAAAACACTAATGCCAAGACAATTGCGTCGATCGAAAGTGACTTCAGTATCAAAATGTTTATTTTCTGACAAATGATTTATAATAGATCACTTACAAACTGCCTGCGAGAGAACAAAGTCGGTTGAGATGTTGTTCACAGAAGAATATCCATACTTCTGTATCTAATCGCATCACACAATAGCAACGAGGCGGCAACCAACAAACTTCACGACGAGGGCATCAGTTATATCACGCCGAGAAAGGTGAAAGCAGTTTCTGGTCCTGTGTTATCGCTGCTAAAATTTCTCCCAAAACTCCTACGAATGCACTGATGAGCTAAGGTGCTTTCGATGCGTGGGTGTTCTTCAAGCAGTGGACTGCCATCTGCAACGTTATGTTGCTACCTGCTGCAACTGCGGAGCCAGACATGCAGCCTCTTGCGGGGGATGTCGTTCACCTAAGCAGCAGCTATGGAACTATCATCCCTCGCGCGCCAACCGAGAGCAATTTCTGCTTTTATATTTTCAAGCAGTTTAGGTGAAGGTTTTGCCACTAGACATTTCCTTCAGACTTTCAGATTGGGTGACTTTTGCTATTGGTATGTCTTTGATTTTGATCTATCATTGTTTTAATTTCGTGTAGCTGTTTGCCTTGTTTGGCATCTGATGATTTTCTTCACTGATCGGAATGCCAACTTCGCGGCATCTTGATGAATTAAGACATCTTCGAGCAAGGATGCATGCCTCCTTGCAATGACAGATCATTGACTAGTTGGACGAGTAGTGAGATGAGAACATCCAGCCTGTCGACCCACTGGTTCACATCGTGACGAACATACGTGGACTATATATGCAGCCGTCAGCAAACCATGAAGGCAACAGGGTTCTCCAACCAGAATCCAAACAGCAAATGAATGCCCCAAAATTCAGCATGACCAGCAGAGCATCAAGAAAAGTGCACACTTCATTGCGCCTCACCAAGACACACCTGCGCATATCGTTAAGATACGACCCACCAGAAGATACTACGAGTAAATGCCGAAAGGCAAAGATTCCATTGTACCTTGCCAACTGAAAGAAAATGGCAGCAAATAGCTATGACTCACACACAAATCAACAGAACAGATATCAACAAACTACACGTGGTACTATCTTATGTCATGGATTAACATACTTTTTATCATGGTAAATTACATAATTCGAAGACAAAAACCGAAAATTTCGGATCTTTTATCTGGCTGCGTTTGCGATTCGCAAGAACTAATGAACGAGTTTCAGCTAAACTGCATATAGTGATAGCTTAAGTAATTTGTTTTTATATTTAACAGTGGCGGTGCGCTGCTAGATTTGTTTCTGGAAATTATCGCAGAATGCAATCAGTGACGGATATGATAAAGGAGCTGGAATGGGATTCATTGCAAGACAGGAGGAGGATGAGGAGGGTTATGGGAGTGTACAGGGCATATACTGGCAATGAGGCATGGAAAGATATTGTAATAGGTATGAAAAGTAGTGCATGGAAGCAGGGCCGGCGTTAGGGAGGGGGGGGGGGCAAGCTGGTCAAATGTATCGGGGCCCGCCGGCTGATGGGGGCCCCGATCACCGGCTACAGGGGCTCCCAGGCCTCGAAGCCAAGAATACGCCTATTGTCGCCCGGCTAGTTTGAAGAGCTGAAAAAAAAAAGGTTGCCCATTTTACCCGGGGCCCGAAATTCCTTGCGCCGGCTCTGCATGGAAGGGAAAAGATGACCACGACCACAAGCTGGCACTAGATGTCTGGCACAAGGGTGTGGGAATATTCTCTTTTTAGGTAAGGGTGTCAGGGATTGGAATGAGTTACCAAGAGAAATTATGAATAATATACCGAAAACTTTGAAAGAATTTAAAGAAAATTTTTGTAGAGGGCAAATGTAGGTGGGTGCAGGATAGGGGTAAGATGGGTGTGTAGGGAAATTGCCACCGGATCCTGTTCTCCATTGCAATTAAATAGTAATAATAATAATAATGCTTCTATATCAATTTCCCAAGACAATATTATATTATATTATTATATATATTATATTAAATATAAGACTTATATTTTTCATTTTATTATTTTAATTAAAATTCTTTAAACTCAATGTACCTACCTACTTACTTTTACACAGAATTTCAAATTATTTGAGTGCTTTTTGTAAAGTACTCAGTACATCCTTAGGTTATATATTCCATTCCAGACTCCTTTATATACAGGAGAAAATTTTCGCACTCTCTTAAGCTTGAAATCGACTGCCAGCGTGTGGTCATGGTCATTTCTTTTCTTCTTTGCATCACATGTAATACTTCTACAAATATCGTCCCAATCCTAATTACTAATATACGCATTTTATACTTCCAGCACTGTTTTCACCTTTGTCCTTTTATCCCAATGAATCGCAATTCAGCTCTGTAATAATTCAATTACTGAATGTTTCTGCAGCAATTACCACCAACAAATCTTGTTGCCCTCCTACGAACTTCACAGAAATCCAAGACTATCCTCCCATATTCAAACAATTGTCTGACCAAAGTTTTGTAACACAATTCGTTCACTTCTTTGGTTTATTCCATGATCATCCTCTCCAGTTCTGAAAACTCTTCCTACTAACTGCTCAGCTCAATTTATCATCAAATATCATGTCAAGATATTTACATTTTAGGTCTTCCATAAGCAATTCCTTCCCCACGATATAGTCATAAACACCCTTTAATTTTTTGTGTGTGTATCTAAAATTTCATGTTAGATAGACTGTCTAGGCCCTACTGCAGCTGTTGAATCTTCTCCTGCTTTGATCCCATTATATAGTTTTATGTTATCTGGAAACAGCCTGACTTTTGACTATACCATTAACACAGTAGTTCATTAGAATAATTAATAGATATAGCACTCCCATTTTCACTTCCATTTGTTTTGATACTGAATTTTCTATCATACCTCTCTACCTTTTATGTATTCCTCTGCCCAACAAATCACTTTTAATCCACTGCAACGGTTGTTTATGGATCACGATATTATATTAAAAATAAAAGCCTGTGAAATATTTTGAGAAAGACATTGCGATCTCTAACGACTAACCACTTCATAAACATAGAGCCTAGAAACAGTATTTTCAAGTATGTAAAGTTAACTCAACTTTAGTGCTTACAAGAGAATTTGTGAAACGATATTTAATGAGATATTAAATGTGGTTTCCTTCAGCAAGAGGGAAATTTATATTCAGTTTCAAACTTTATATCCCAGTTCAATGATCCGAAAATTACTTTGTTCAAAAGCAGTGTTTGTGTAGATCGGGCCACACTTTACCTCTACGATCCAGCACTGCCTGTAGATCGTGCGTGTGAATGTTGAGATAGAACATACTTTTATTTCGATAAGTTAAATAGTTACGATGGTACAGAGGTCAAAAACGTAAATTTTGAAATTTTTCTGTCTTTGCTCCCATTTTACCCAATAAACTAATTACATAAAACTCATATTTTTATCAAAATATAGGATACTAGCTCGTACCCGCAACTTCGTACGCGTGGATTAAGAATTTTTTTTCCAGAATGAAATATATAAAGTTGTTGGTAACGAAGGATTGGTCCCAAACAATATCGAGTTGGAATAATATGACAGGAAAGCTAACACTATATCATTGTACCGTCCAACCTGTCTCTTGAAGAGAATCAATTTCCAACATATTTCTGTCACCATTCGATAAGTTCTCAAAATTTCGTGACTACAACTGTTAATGATACTGGAAAAATTATGCTGTGCCCTTCATACAGATATCCTTATAAAATTCCATCACAACGATATAGCAATTTAGTCGTCAAAACGTAACAAAAAGACAGAGACTTACTTCCGTATTTATAATAATATTACTGTGGTTCACACTCACACACTGACTGCGAACAACACCTGATGGATCGTTATAACGTAAAAAAGTGTACACCTACAACATTGCAAGACTACCTACGATTTTCCTCGCATTGCACCCCTAACTTTCTAATATCTACAGTTTAACATTCAATCCGAATAACCTACGGAACAGGCCTGACTCTTACGATGAAAAACAATTTTTAAAAATCTTAGCCTCCACGGAGACCACAACGTTCGTAAGCAAGTTCTTTAACCACTGAGCTGCCAGTCCACTACACGGAAACATGGTACGGACACGTCCATATCCAACGTGTCTGTCTATCGCCGTATTTCGAAGTTACGAGACAACATGTGTTATTTATACAGGTAATTTTTTAACGAAATGTAGACAGTATTTTTCTCCTTGTTTCAAAGGATAAGTGTGTAAAGTTTCATCGAGATCGGATGGAAACTGTGGATTTGTATGAAGAACAAACAAACTAACAAACAAACAAACATACATTTATCTTTATATATAAAGATTATTTTACATAAGTAGGAAGTTTTTCTCTTGGCGCTGAGAATTAATATAGTCTTCTCGGAACACTAGTGGAGTAATTAAGGTGTTTCCACACGATATTTCGGCGATCTCAGACTCCGTCGCCATCTACTGGCGATATTATTTTATTTGATCAATTTCATAGTTCCCCAGATAATCACGGTTAGGATTGTAAGGAAATGAGGCAGTAGTACTTGGCTTATCTATAAAACGAAAACCGGAAATATTGGTCATATAAAAACTCGAAAACTACGGGGCGGATTTCGATGGAGTTTTCACCGTTTTAAAGCTTAGAATCTTAATTCTCTTGTCTGGCATGTCTTATGTTTCAACTTTAAATAATGTAAAAGCATTAAATGAAATTCTGAACGTATGGTGAGAAATTCCACAGGAGGAATTACTAGATGCCGCATACTCCGCACTAAACATACAACACAATGTCTCTGACCATAGACTTTAATTAAATCAATAAGATAACTTACAGTAACAACTATTTTCCACACTAAACAAAACTTTAAGTATTTTTTTTTTAATTCGATATATTCAATTTTTAAAAGCCATAGCTTGAAGTATTCTTTCCTTTAATTCGGGATATCAATTTTAAACGACATAGATAGCCGTAAAAACAACAGAGATTTTCTTTAAGCACGATCTCTGGGCAATATCTCTGGCCTTCAGCATTAGTATTCTGTTTACGATAATATTATTCCGGATTCACTTTTGATATTTTATCTGCAGAGTTAAAGGATCTGGAGTTTCGAGCCACAAGTATATACATTCACTTCGAAATTGAATCAAATGTGAGTTTTTAACATAATCTAGAGTTGTTCAGTAATGTAGTAAGCTTGATATACATGAATCTTTTCGGACGAATGAAAATAGTATACTTACAAATAAACTTCAGCCCACCAGTTTCTTGGTAGGGGGCGGGTGAATGTAAGTTTGCTTTAATTCCGAAAAAGTTGGCGCGTATTTTATGAAATTTTGTACAAATGTTTTGCGGGAATAAAAATAGGGTACGGTTAAATCTACGCCAACTATACCGGGCAAAGCCGGGAACTCCGCTAGTTGACTAATAAGTTCTCATAATAATTATTATAAATTCAATCCAAGCAAAAGAAAAAATTTGTGGTTGTTTTTATTGTTTTCTGTGTACTTATATCTCTCTTGCTCTGACGTAATCGGAAATGGTTCACACATTGGCAAACAGATGACTGTGTGTTAAAGTAATGCAGATTTTTCTTCTGTAAATAAGGGAATCAGAAATTGGAATTCATCACCAAGGGAAGTGTGAATAATTCACCAAAAATGTTGTAAGTAACCAATACGTAGAGAAGAAAGGCACGCAAGTTCCAGAAATGGGAAAAATGAGTGTAGGGAAATAGCCACTAGGACATGCACTCCAACTCAATTAATTTAAAGTAAAATTTAATGCATTTGATAAGTGTAATGAACTCTGTACATAACAGATATTTGAGGTATACGGGGTCTGTCATCCATAGTATTGATATTAACATACAAAAATGTAATTAAATTTTCATATTTTGGGGTGAATTCAGTATAAATACGTGTAAAATGGCCAGTATTGGGCTTTTATTATGACTGTGGAGTGAAATGACGCCTGTGTACATGATTATGTGTTTTCAGGACCATACGAAACACTGTAGAATTATGATGACTGCCAAGTTAGTGTTGTAGTTGGATAAAAACTTTGAACATCCAAAGTAAGGAGAGGAAGTAAAATTTAACACATTAGTCTTTAAGCTCATCTATAATGAAAATTCAGGGCATTTAAGCTAACCAGATCAAAGACACTTTCATATTTGATGTAGATACACGGAAAATCTCCAATTTATTTGACTTTTATTATGATCTTCGGATAAAAATGTATGTGTATACAATTTATATCTTTCTGTTACTATACCTTTGATAAAAATCAGTGACTCAGTGGCAAAATCAGTTAAATTTGCATGTCAGTAACTGCCATATTAAGGACAGGAAAGAAGCAACAATTAATGTTTTGGCTAAGTTTGTCAACCCTCATAAATTAGAGAAATTTGAGGTACATAGATACAAATAAATTAAATAAAAAACAGTTTTGCTTTGAGAAAATTGGTTACAGTAGTGCAAGTCAACTTGGTAAAGTCTGACAGACTAAAAGATAACTGTACAGGGGAAGGAGGGAGTTACAGATAATGTGCAAGATTTACATCCGCTGGGCAGAAAATCCTGGTTTTAAAATCCTGCATTTACTTGATGAGAGTAGAAATTATTCGGAAGCAGTGGCACTTTCTTGGGGTGGTGGAAACAAATGAAGCGTGTCGACATTTACACACAACCTAAATTCAGAAGGGAAGGTAAAGACCCAAGAAAGAAAATAAAAACATGACTGATGACTCCTCTTCCTACGAAGCCAACATTTCTGTGATAATTTATTAGTGAATTAACAGAAGAAATCTCACCTTGAATATGGACACACATTTAGTGTAACAATAAGACCATTTTGCTTCTTATACAAATATTTGTCTCCCTCCTATTTGCATCGACTCAGAACTCTGTGAAACGGTTAGAAAAGATTAACACCTAATTGTTTTCTTCGGAAAAACCCATTTGGAGGGTACGATAAATCAACATGTTTCTTTGTATTTAATTTTCTTTGCTTCCAAACATCCTTCATTCTTTGAGAGTGTTGTTTCTTTTCTTCCAGGGTCCATTTCCTTCCCTCTATGTATTTCTGTCTTTCTTGAAATCCTGCCTTTTGAATTACTTCTCTATAGAGTGTTTTGTTGTCTATTATATCTGTTTTCACGCCAGCATTTTTAATGTCCTTTTCAGTTTCAGTGAACCATTTGGGTTTGGATTTGTATTTGTTTAGTAACGTGAAGTTCTGTTTTGTTAGTCTATTGTTATCCATTTGTATATGTGCCCGTAAAATTTCAGTCTTCTTTTTCTCATTATAACTGTTAATTTTTCTATTTTCGAATATAGTTCTCGGTTTGGTAATTTGTATTCAGCATTAGTATTACGTTTAGGTCCCAGTGTTTTACTCAAGATTCTTCTTTCTACTTTTTCCAGTTTTTCAAGATCCCCATATCTTGTTAGCTTAAGCGTTTCTGCCGAATACAACGTTTCTGGTCTAACCACTGCTATATAGTGCCTTAGTTTTGTGTTCCATGAAAAGGATTTTTTGTTATATACGTTCTTTGTCATATGAAATGCTCTTTCCATTTTATGTATTCTAGTTTCTATCGCAGTCTTTTCTTTTGTGTGGCTCGTTATCCATTCTCCTTTATATTTAAAACCATTTGTATTAGCTATAGTGCCATTGCTTAGTTTAAAATTTGAGGAGCATCATTGATGTTTGTCATGAACTGTGTTTTTTCAAAAAATATATGTAATCCTACTTGGGATGCCTGTTTCTCTAGTTCTTCGATTTGTTCTTTTGCACTATCCAATGAATCAGTAATTACCGCCATGTCATCTGCAAAAGCTAGACAATCTATGGTGACTTTATTTGGATTTCTTCCTAGCTGAACACCCTTAGTGTTGATGGATTTTCTCCATTCCCTCACTACTTTTTCTAATGCACAATTGTCTCCCTGTCTCACAGCTGTATTAATTTCAAACCTAATTGTTTTAATGTTATTCACTTCACATCAGATTGAGTGTGTGATACTTGTAAAAGATATGCCTTTAATTCAGTACCCTGTCCTCTCGTCGTGTCATGTATTTCGAAACTCGTAGATACACTCAATGGGAAAATCGAAAGATCAACAAGTGAAACACTTGTTGTCTGGAGAGCGGCTGCATAAGGCGGGAAGGAATCACACTGGAGGGTGTCAAGGATACTGACTGCGGCGGCAGGGGTCACCGCTATCTCCAGCTGGACCTCCCCTCTTGGCTTCCAGAGCCGGAAAGGCCACACGGATTTGCGGTGGGTGATTCTGGACATGCGATCACGCCTACCGGCTTTTAGAGACACCGATCTGATTCCTACGACCTGAACCTTCGCCCCAGTGGCAGAAAATCCCCCGTCTTCTACTGCATCACCGATCCATTGCCCTGTGTTACTTTCTGTGTGACATACAGTGCGTCAATGCGTCTTTAATTTATTTCTCCAACTTATTCACACAGCAAAAATTATGATCTACGAAGACAAGCAATAGAACATGAATAAATATTACTGGGTGGCTGGCACGAAAATTATGCGAATGATATCTACAGGGTGTTACAAAAAGGTACGGCCAAACTTTCAGGAAACATTCCTCACACACAAACAAAGAAATTATGTTATGTGGACATGTGTCCGGAAACGCTTACTTTCCATGTTAGAGCTCATTTTAGTTTCGTTAGTAGAGACTCTTCGTGCTCGTATTGTGGACGGCTGGATACAATACGCCATTCTCCAGGGCTGCATCAGCGCATCAGGGATTCCATGCGATGGAGGGTGGATGCATGTATCCTCGCTAACGGAGGACATTTTGAACATTTCCTGTAACAAAGTGTTTGAAGTCACGCTGGTACGTTCTGTTGCTGTGTGTTTCCATTCCATGTTTAATGTGATTTGAAGAGAAGTAATAAAATGAGCTCTAACATGGAAAGTAAGCGTTTCCGGACACATGTCCACATAATATAATTTCTTTGTTTGTGTGTGAGTAATGTTTCCTGAAAGTTTGGCCGTACCTTTTTGTAACACCCTGTATACAATGAATAGCGATGTTGGTGGTTTGTAGTAGGAACAAAGAAGAATAGGCTAAATTGTAACAATTGTTTTTTGTCAGCTGAAACAGATACGCAACAAAACACTTACAACGTCATAAGAAAGATAAATATCCGTAAAGATACGCGATCTAGAAAACACACAGTTTATCTCTGTGTTATATGGTTTTGCTATCTAGAAATAATACGATCACTCTTTTCGACGGCAGCGAAGTCCAGTGACCCTGAATGGTTATAATTTGGCCTTTTACGGGTTAAATTTCACAAATTCCTTTCTTAATTAATGATTATACCAAACCGGAGAGTGGTACTACTAGGCCACCCGTGGGTATCGTACTCGCAGAAAAATCAAACTGACGACACTCAGGTCTCAGTCGCGTCGTTTGCGAATTGCGCAATGTGAAGAGGGCCTAACAGCTTACCAATGTTTTCATAGCAGACTACTGTAATACCGTGACCGTTTTTTGCGTATCATCATGGGTCTAGAACAGTTTCAGTTTTTAGGATCAAAGATTATGACAGGTTCAGCTGATCTAACAAATACTAAACTGAGCCGTGTTTCACGCTTAGGGCTTGAAGAACTCAGAAGCATTAATAGACGTAGGTATTAAACACGAAAACGACGATCACGCTATCGTATAATTCTTTCAAAGGTCATGGACTCAAACTTGCTGAAATACAAACTTGATCTGAATTTGATCCTTAAAGTTCAATCTGCAAAATTTGAAGTATTCCCGTTTTTTTCGAAAGCGTCACGTTGTTTCTTATTGAGGCTGGGAAAACATTCATAATGTAATCTTTGGTCAAAGTGTCTGTAACTACCAGAGAACTTAATACAGATTCCAGATTATTAAACAGTTGAGCATCTCCGAAGAAATCAATTGCTAGAATACTCGATTAGGTAAAATAGTTTGCCTAACGTCCACTTTAAATAACCTAATAACTCACGTACAAGCGAAACAAAACTTTTTTTTTTTTTGTAACTGCTTTACTTCTCTTTTTTAACATCGAGGTCTTTAGAGACGGGAAAGGATGGGGGGCAAGGATGGGGGCAAGGAATGGGAAGGAATTCGGCCATGGCCTTTTGAAGGAAGCATCCCGGCATTTGCCTGGAGTGTTTTGGGGAAACCATGGAAAACCCAAATCTGGGTGCCCAGACGGGGATTCGAACCGCCGTCCTCCCGAATGCGAGGCGAGAACGCTAACCGTTACACCGCCCCGCTCGGTCGAAACAGAACAATGAGGATTAACGAAAGTGGTCAGTAAAATACATGAAAATTAAATAAGTCGTAATGAATAAAACTGCGGTCAAGCAACAACATTCGCGAAAGTTTCAACTAAATTGAAATTTATCCTAAGCCCGAATGACAATTGGCATTCGTGATTAGAGTAGAGATCATTACTATTTTTTTTTTTTTTTTCACTGCCTCAACGGCGTTTTGTAGCCCCGCTATTGTATGTATCTTAATCTACTGTTTCGAATAGATTGTATTGGATTCGCTATGATTCGCGTTACGGAAAAACCCAGCTTTGACCGTTATAAAGAGCCTTTATGGGAAACCCTTGAATGTTCTTATTAAGGTAGTAATTTAATTTTTTTAAAGTTTTTTTTAAGTTGCTTTCATTAGCAACTTGTTACTGAAAAACAGATCCACTTTTTTCAGACGTAAATTTTATCGATATTTTTTAACTATGAAACGCTACGAAAAGCAAACTTAATGAATGTATTATGGAAATTAATTTGGTAGCAGTTGCTTAGCTATTAAATTGTGGACATAACCCCTAATCTCTTCTGATGGTTTCTCTGGTCGCTGTTTTGCAAGCGAAGGCTGACACGTGACACCGTTCTCCAGCCAATAGCTATTGAGGTGAGTGGATGAGTGACCTTACGAAATTACATAGTAGATTTATGCAGTGAATTCCGGCTCAAATCGACTGGAAATAAAAAGTATTAGTTTATTATTCTTCCTTGAACTTATTCCACTATTACAGAGGAAGATTTTGTTTTTTTTCTCCCAAGGATATGACATCTTTAGGATTTGACTGGGTTATCACTGAGCTTGACGCCACCCGGGATGGAAAGTTTTATTGCCATCTGGTAGCGAAACGTTTAACTACGTTCTGTATGCGCTAAGTGTATATCCCACAAAAAGAATTCTTGTAAAAATAGGCCAAGTCTCGTATTCGTGTAGTGACAAAAAGTTATGAGATCTTCTTCTGAGTGAAGTCTACACTTTACAGTGTGTATTCACTTCACTTTCTAGGTATCATAGATTGTTTATTTATGATTAAAAAAAATCTGATGACTTGGCAATTATGCATCTCATAATTTTTACTTAAATTGAGGACGTAATATATCTACTTTTCAAATTCAAAAAAGAGCGAGGGAAGTCTTGGCTTTTACGTATTTATAAGTTTGATAAAGCAACACATTTAAGGTATTTGTGTACATTAACAAGAACATGGCGTGCATAATGGCCAAGTCATCAGATTTTGTTATCCTAAACAAACGATCTATGATACCGAGAGAAACCATTTTGTTTCATAAAGTGAAGTGAATACACACTGTAAAGTGTAGACTTGGCTCAGAAGAAGATCTCGTTTCTTTTTGTCACTACACGAACACGAGACTTGGCCTATTTTTTACAAGAATTGTTTTTGGAGGATCTCATTTCTTTTTTTAAGTTTATCGCTCATCCTGAATCGCCGCTGAAATGTAATGATTCCACTTGAAAATCGTTTAATAAGAACATTTCAGATTTTAAGACATAAATATACGTTTACCTATTTACGGAACATGTAACTACGTTCTGTGTGCGCTAAGTGTAAATTTGTTTGTGTAATGTGTAGTTTATTAGGCGTAGAGTGGGCATCCGCCTTGACGGCAGCGGAAAACAACGTAAAGTTCGCAGCTAGTACGGCCGGAACGCGGGCACCAGGACTCGATCTTGCCCGCAGTATTTCCAAAATCCAGTGTATGGCGCTTTAGAGTACTAAACAAAACTGACAAGTGAATGACAGGTTCAGTTTAGCCGGCCCTGGCAGTGTAGGGGCTACCACGCTGGCCTCGCATTGCAAGGGCCGCCGGTTCGAGTCCGGCCGCGGGCATGGGTGGTTTTAATTAACCGTTGTGTTCGTCTTGTGCTGTCCTTACTGTAGTGTCTACAATATCATGATTAATGCCTGATACAACAGTTGGTACAAAAACAAATTCGAGCTGGCTAAATGGTCGCAAAGACCGAAGGCCATTTTTTTTATTTTTTTTAAAGGATCAGTTTAATGTTTATTAACTCGTTGTTAAAGTTTCGGTCTTACGGTTGCGGACATCTTCAAATACTTTAATTGCCCTCTACCACTGTTACAGTGGATTTATCAAACGTAATTTCTCTGACGATTATAGTGTTCGTAAAACACCAGCACTAGTTGACGCTTTCGTATCACAAGTTCATTATTACCCAAGTATTTAAACAGATTAATCCGACTGCTGACCTGCAGAGAGGTCTCTCGTGAGTGTGGAAGTAAAAGGGGGGCTGAGGATGCGTGTGTGTTCTCTCAACAGGGCGTGTCCACCAGTCTGAGAATGTGGAGAGACGGAGGAAAGGGGTGGAAGTCGAAAGAAAGATCCCAGCATTCCGCAAGTGCCTGATGTCACACATGTGGTCCTTGAGTTTTCATCACTAAGAACAATCCGCAACATCTATCACCATTTACAGGTTTGGGTAATTTTTTATTGATCTTGTTCAAGTCGCAGATCCGTCAATAAAAGGAGATGATTGTGTGTTTTTTCTCGAATTTGCAGGTCATTACAGAGAAATTATAAACATCGTTAATTTATTTTAGTGTATCCGACAAATGTCTGGATCTATCCTATTTTACAAAAGATTCCCAATTCGAATCGTTGGCTCGGCGAGAATTTTCATAGGCCTTAACCCGTCCTTCACGTCTGGCACAGATTGCTGTGTAATATGAAGTAAGCCAAAATGCTTCCGTGGTTCGCTTACACGTTGAACTGTAGGTCCCATTTACCCGATAGGATTACCGGGTTAGCCTAGGTAGCAGGAAAGGAAATGGTGAACATATCTCCAACACTAGGCTAAATAAATCTGCTTTGGGAGGGCTCAACCAACCTTCTGGTTGATTACCAAGCATAGCTTTTATATTTATTTACCTTCATCATAAATCTTGCAGCCATTACCAATACTGCGCTATCAAACCAGAAAAATTGGTCTCTAAATTATAATGGCAAGAACGGTCTGTAATAATAGTTAGTAAAATAAGGATCCACCTCATAGGGTAACAGCTTTGCAGAAATTAAACTTTAAGAGGTTTTAACCAAACCCACTATTACATCATTCTAGGGGGAACAGTCATTAGACCGACCGAGAACATTATTTTTCGATAGTGGGGCTTGTGTTCTATCTTTACTGGATTTCAGCATAATAGGGATTACGTTTTCGCGACAAACCGATCTTGATGATATTTGACAAAGAAATACTATGTACCATTATGAAGGTGATAGGATGTTTTTTCTAGATATTTTTCTATGAACTAGCTGAACGGTGACTGACAGAAGGATAAGTAAGTATCTGTAATGTTGTACCACTCACTCGGGCTTTATTTCCCTCGTATTCAGTTTGTATATAATCTGTTCATAAATTTCGTGAAAACACAGAACTTATTATATAGTATAGATGTGGATTTTATGCAATTCTAGCAATCGAATGCTAAGTCCAAGCACATGAAGTCGCGGCTAACATCCAGTAATAATGTAAATAATGTATAACTCATTTTGGAACAGTGTCTGCCAGATCGTTTGTGAACAATGGTGCAATGTTTTGCAGTTATCAACATCTACATCTATACTCAGCAAATCACAAATACTGTCTGTGGCAGAGGGTGCTAAGCACCAATCCTAATTCTGTGCATTCCAATCCCGAACAGAACGAAGAAAGAAGGAACACATAAATGAATCAGTACGGCATCTTATTTCTCGAAACTTATCCCTCCTGTCATTGCGACCTAAATAGTTTGGTGGAAGAAGTATTTCGTTGCACTCGTAGCTTAAAGATTTTCGCATATTATCCAGTAAATTCAAACTAAAACGACGTCGTCTGTCCACCAAACCATCCCAGCCCAACCCACGAATCAGCTCTGTGACACTTACGTAAGGACTGTAACTAGAAGTCACGAATCGAGCGGCTCTCCTCTGTACTTTCTCTAATGTGTCAATCAATCACTTGTGATACGGATCCCAAATTCCACAACAGTATTCCAAATGCGGACGCACTAGTGTTTTGTACTTCTCAAAATACGTCCTATGAATCGTAGTTTTGAATTGGCTTTGCCTACAACGGAAGTTATGTGCAAGTCCCATTTCATGTTGCTTTGTACTGTAACGCCTAGATACTTCAGGGAATCCACAGTGTCAACAACTGAATTTTTAACTTTGTACTTCTGAGCAAGCGGGATCTTTTTATTACTTATGTGCATTGCCTTGCACTTTTTACAGTTAAGTGTAAGCTGCCATTTACGCAATATTCCGAAATAACATCCAGATCGCGCTGAATTTCTAAGCAATGGTCGGAGCACCTCACTTCCCTATAAATAAGTGCATCATCAGCAAAAAATCGCATCCTGCAATTAACGTTGTCACCGAGATCGTTTATAAAAATTAAGAAAAGAAGTGGTCCTATTACACTTCCTTGAGGAACGCCCGATGTAACATCTAGTTTAGAAGAGGCTTCCCCGTCTACAACGACATACTGTGACCGACCAGTTAGAAAATCGCGTATCCATTCGCAAATCTGATCAGATATACCGTACGCTCGGATCTTCGCTAAAAGTCGGTTGTGTGGTACAGAAAAGCCAAGAAAATAGCATCAACTTGTGATCCTGCATCAATAAAGTTCATTACATCATGCAAAAATAGAGCCAGTTGCGTTTCACACGATCGGTTCTTCCGAAATCCGTGTTGGTATGTTGCAAGTAACTCGTTTTCATCTAGAAACTTCATAACGTTAGAGCATATGAAATGCTCCAGAATTCTACTGCAAACAGGTGTTAAAGATACGGGTCGATAATTCCTAGGATCTCTCCGATCTCCTTTCTTGAAAACGGGAATCACCTGCGCTATTTTCCAGTCAGAAGGTATTTTTCTTTCCTCTAAAGATTTACGAAATATATCTGTCAGAAATGGTTTTATTTCTTCCGCGTATTCCGAAAAAACTCTTACAGGTATACCATCGGGACCCGGCGCTTTCCCCCACTTCAGGAGCTTTAATTGCTTTATGGTACCTACACTATCAATTTGTACTGGATCCATCTCAAATTCAACACGCCGTGGAAAAACGGGAATGTTTTCCATGTTTTTGTCAGTGAAGGAATTTTTAAATTCGGCGTTCATGGAAATGAATAGTTTTTCCCTTTACTTCGATTCTTTATTTAAATCGATGTATTTCTTAATAATTCAGCGGTAATGTGACCTAGGGGTGGACCTAAAGATCAGCTGGAGGTGAAGTTACGTACTTCTAGCCCTAAAATTATGGTTTAAATGCCGATAAAGCCAAATTTATTTCTTACTATTCTTTACTGGCCTTTCAACTCCTTGTTGCATCAATCTGTATATTGAATGTACTCTTCAAGCGTTCTAGTGTCAAGCGAAATAAATACACGTGCCTTAGGTCGTCTTCAAAATGGTGGTCACCTGGACATGATAGCTGGTAGGATACACTGGTTTCCAAAATTAAAGCAACAAACGAAAATTTTGTAAGGTTGCGTTTATTTTGTCCACAAAACAGTATAAACAGGGAATAGTAAAGTAGAAACAATGTAAAGAATACAGAACGTAAACAACTGCAACATGCATAACGGTTGATAGAAAAATTTCTTCGTTTTTTTCGAACTTACTGGCTTTGTACACACATTCCGACAACTGGTTAATGTGCTCAGTATGAGGTGTGACCACCTCTGGTAGCAATACAGATCTGACAACGACGGGGCATGCTGTGAATGACGTCATCAATCTCATGTTGGGCAATAAGGCCCATTCTCCCTGTCTGTTTTCCCAATTTTTGGTTCCCGAAATCATGTTCCATGATTTCTCCAGATGCGAATCTGTCAAGAACCACTCTCGAGACCAAATTGGGACTCATTTGTGAAAAGAACTGGCCCACTGTCCGACCGTCCATTTGGCATGTTAACGACTTTACTGTAGACGTTCTCTTCTGTGAAGACGCTTCAGGGGTACCCATACAGCAGGTCTCCGACAGTAATGGCCACTCTGCCAAAGTTTGCCTTGATACAACTTGATACAACTGTTCCAGTGGATGCTGCGAGGTCAGATCCCAGTTGTCATGCAATACATATGCTGTACCATCGTACCCTTACAGCCAAATAACGGTCTTCTGTTTCTGATGTCACACGAGTTGCTACTGCCCTGGTCTTTGGGATACAGTTTCAGTCTCTATAAACTGTTACCACATTCGAGAACCAACAGAATGATTCACATTCAGCCATTGGGCTACATCAGTTTGAGTCTGTCCTGCTTCCTTTCTTTCTACGCTTCTCCACCACAGAGAGTCTAGTAGGCGTCTTCTCTGTGCCATACTGCACCGTCTTTGAATGTGTACACAGCAAAAACTACCTAGCAAACACTTTTCCGTTTCATAGGTGCCCTGACGTCATCGTTGGTATGGTTGTACGATGACCAGAATGCCATCTTCCGTGCAGAACATGACTGTACAGACATTTGTTGGCAGTTTGTATGATTATATCATGAATTAGACACTGGACGGAGATATAGAGGTTTGTTGCTTTAATTTTAAAGACTAGTGTACTTGCAGTGTATTAAACAACTTGTCTGCCCTATGAAGGTCTACCTGTCAGTACTGAAGACAGAGTGAAGCGATTCAAGCAAGTAACTGATCAGAACACGTGCTCTCTGCTGCCAAGGTCTTGAAACCAAGTGTAGAGATGTATCTCCACTAGCGCTTCTGTATCGATCTCAAAATAATGTACTCTGATCTAATCCAGCATTAACAATTTCAAAAAAGACATAAATCTAAAGGATGGATACAGTGTTAAGCTCTAACGGAAGGCAATCTTATACCAAATTATGATTACGGTCAAGCTGTAATAGTTCTGTCATAAGTATTCGAATATTCAAATAGTTTGTAATTGAGAGCTTATCAGGAGTTGCAACAAAATTTACTCTGGTAGTAATTTTGTTATTTACTTGAGACCTAGCCAATTACGGTGGCCAAATAATGATGGCAATGCATGCATAGAATAAAGCAGTTTGGTTATAATTGAATCGTTCAAATTTTATTTTATTTAGTCCAAAACTACGTTGCCACAACCAATTACTTGTTTAACGTTTATTTAAATAAGTTTGTAATTTCTTTCCAGAAGATCCTGTAGTATATAGTGTAACTTGCTCAAAAAGTAAATGGGAGTCGCGACCGATTCCAAAAGTGTGAATATTTTATTTTTATTTAAACTTGTTAGAATTTTTCTGAATGTAGTAGTACACATTTGAATAATGTTACGATCAACGACAGCAACGTAGCAACATTTTCTCTCGACTGTCAACAAGAATTGGCTAGTCTATCAGAAACTAAATACCACCTAGTATGACCGTGCAATTATGAAGAATCCACTTCTATTACTTCTGCTTTAGAAATATACGAGTAAAGATGAATTGCCTTGAATCAATACCAAACCTGGAATAATTGTACAAAATATTGTAGATTTTCAGGTATAATTGAGAAGATCAAATGTATTAACGTGACTTAAGGTATAAGGGTCAAGAAACTGCTGAATTTCAGATACTGAGCCAATATTGTTTTGGAAAATTCAATCGCATTAGAGAATGTAATAATTTTTTTATCTGCTCTACTTTAAGAAGATACAAATAGATATACTACTTTTATTCGAAACTAGCCTCGTACCCGCGACTTCGTACGCGTGGATTAAGAATTTTTTTGCCAGAATTAAATATAAAAAGTTGTTGGTAACGAAGGATTGGTCCCAAACAATATCGAGTCGGCATAATATGACGAAAGCTATCACTATATCATTCTACCGTCGAACCTGCCTCTTGAAGAGAATCAATTTCCAACATATTTCTGTCACTATTCGATAAGATTTCAAAACTGCGTGACTACAACTGTAAATATCATGTGCCCTTCATACAGCTTTCCTTATAAAATTCCATCACAACGATATAGCCATATAGTCGTCAAAACGTAACAAAAAGACAGAGACTTACTTCCGTATTTATATTAGTATTACTGTGGTTCACACTCACACACTGACTGCGAACAACACCTGAGGGATCATTATAACGTAAAAAAGTGTACACCTACAACATTGCAAGACTACCTACGATTTGCCTCGCATTGCACCCCTAACTTTATAATATATACAGTTTAACATTCAATCCAAATAACCTACGGCCCAGGCCTGACTCTTACAATGAAAAACAATTTTTAAAAATCTTAGCCTTTACGGAGATTTGAACGACGTTCGTAAGCAAGCTCTTTAGCCACTGAGCTGCCAGTTCACTACACGAAAACATGGTCTGGAGACGTCCACATCCAACGTGTCTGCCTATCGCCGTATTTCGAAGTTATGAGACAACATGTGTTATTTATACAGATAATTTTTCAACCAAATGAAAACAGTATTTTTCTCCTTGTTTCAAAGGATAAGTGTGCAAAGTTTCATCGAGATCAGATGAAAACTGTGGATTTGTATGAAGAACAAACAAACCAACAAACAAATAAACATACATTCATCTTTATATATAAAGATGGCATCCCCCAGCTTAGACGCAAGAATGATACACCCCATAGATGGTGGAACAACCCCGTTGTCGTTGTATCGATGTCACAGGAAGTAAGAATTCTTCCCAGGAAAACTTCTTCTATTACTCAAGACTTACTCACATGACACCAAAAGAAAAATTCAACTCTGGATCAGATAATGTGAACAATCTGATCACAACTTCATATCCACCTTTACAGGGAATTTCTGAATTAAGGTGTTCGCGATCACCGTGTAAAAAGTAAGCTGGAGTTTAAAAGTGTTGAACCCACTTCAACAAGTAAACAGAGTTAAACAGTACACCAGGACTGCCCATGTCAGATACTACGCATGACGCTGTCGTCATTGCATTGATAAAAATTAAAACACACATGATCCGCATTGCAAGAGTGGAGTTTTCTTTCCCAAACTCTCTTGATGTATCCCTACATGCTGATTCTGGTTGCCTTACCTCATGTTATATCGCCTGTGGCTTCTACCTTGCGATTGAAACATTTCCGGAACGAGGTTTATTACATTAAATTAAAGTATTATGCTTCTCAGTCACATCTTATATGTATATCTTAGCGAAAATGTCATGTATACTCCAAAAAATATTCATTTAATAGTAACCTGGCACTCGGAAGTGACGTAAGTTCAAACGCCCGTCCGGTTTTTTATGGTTTGCCGATATTACTCTGGTAGAATACCTGGAATGTTCTTTACATATACCATGGCCAAATTGCTTTCAGCTCCTTGACCTCAGTCCTTTCGCAACTCTAATGACCTCGAATTTAACAAATGCAAAGCTATAGAAATTTTAATAACAGCGATAAATGAGAGTGTTATATGAAAGTAGATTTTCCGAGATTGTTAGTACAATATAGTCTTCTCGGATTTCCAGCCGGATTGCTTCTTCACCGGGTATCTGCTTTCGAGATGTTCAGAAGCACACTAA
Organism: Vandiemenella viatica; assembly: GCA_031002005.1. Lineage (NCBI taxonomy): Eukaryota > Metazoa > Arthropoda > Insecta > Orthoptera > Morabidae > Vandiemenella > Vandiemenella viatica. Next base: position 107,763,157 of record CM061914.1, read on the forward strand.
AGCAAGTCGTTTTCAGGGTTTTGACTTGAGATGTTTACTCCCACAGTATTTTCTTAATTTGGCATCACTTAAGTTTCGGGTGGTCATATTGTTGGCGTGTCATTAGTTATTCTTATCCCTGCTTCAACATCGAGGGCCTGTTTTGTTTGTCCAACTGTGGAGCGAGACATGCTGCTTGGTACGGGGGTTGTGCCGCACTAAAGCAGTAACGATGGAACCGCAACCGGTGCAAGAGATATCCGAGTACCGCAAATATAAATAAAGGCAACGAGGCACCCCATCAGCCACCACACAGCTCACGGGTGCCGAGAGGAAGAAAGAGTAAATCTCCACCGACAAACACTCCAACATCACTGCCCAACTGGGAAGCTACTGGCTATGGCTGCTGCGTTATCTCTGTCGGCCTTAAATTGCTGCGCTCCTGTATGAGGATTTATAAATACCTGATGAAGAGAACAGATAATGTTGTTGAAACTTTCTATTTCTATGACACAATACTGCTCCAAACCCAGGAAACCTATATTGTTATGAGAGTGTCATTACAAAGTGGATGGTATTTCCAATCCAGCTGCATTCACACATAACTCAAGACACAGCTGGAAGAAGGCGCCACTGTCACAGTTTGATTTTTTACGTTTTGATGTTCGTAGGCAGTTACGATGTGTTGTTTTTCTCACCCCAATGAAGAGTGAAAGCACAGCCTCAGCACTTTCCCTTGTTAGTGACGTAAGCATGTGGGCGTTCGGATTAAGACGTTGCGGCAAGTTCTCCAGTTCGCAGCGGGTGCCATCCATTAACTCGTCCGCGGCGGCGCCAAGGACTCGGCTACCACCGGCCCCGGTTGTCCCTCCGGAAATATATTACGCGATAAATTCAATTTATTATTCAAATATTATACTATTACACTCACAGCGAGACCGAGTAATTACTGACATAAATCGACGGTGACGCATTGCGGGCCGCGTATGCAAATGTGCGTCAATAAAACGCGCTCCCGAGTGAAGTGCGAGCGGGCTGGCGGGTGGGCGTCGTCTTGTCGTCGCGGCGTCGATCTGAAGATAAATCAGCGTCGGGACGCGGGGCGTCAGCTACTCACCACTCGGTCCTCTCCCCATCCTCGGACCGACCGTGGTGGGGGATGGTAACGCTCTGGCCTCGCATTCGGAAGAACGTTGGTTCGAATCTACATGCAGCCATCGAGATTTGGGTTTTCCATGGTTTACCCAAATCACTCCTGGCGAATGCAGGGAAAGTGTCTTCAAAATGCCATAGTATAATTCCGTCCCGTTCCCACCTGGCTGTCACCTTCTGCCTCTAATGAGCTCGATGTTAACAAGGCTTAAAATCATAAGGAAAACATTTTTATCCTCAAGAAGTCATTAAGCTCCGATATGGGTGAAGAAGGATCCATTTTTTTTCGGCACCATTCTCTCTATTCTTTTGATGCAATTCTCCATATACTGAGCCAACGTCCCTTACACCCATGACCTCAGTTATCTACTTTATATACCCTAATCTTCCTCTCCCTCTAATCGAACGTGGTTGGTTCAGTAGTAACCCTCTGGCTTCGCAGGTTCTAATCCCAGTCTGCCAATCCATAATTCGGCGATCCGTGGTTTCCTTAAAACTCGAGATGAATCCTGGTCATAGGTCATAGCCGAATTCCTTCCCGTCCTATCTGCCTCTAATACCCGCAACGTCGATGAGTCGTAAAGCCATAATCCAAAGAAAACCTATCCACTATAAGCCAACAAGCACTGATGTCCTCGGATTCAAACAACTAAAGTGCTTCTGGTCTAAGAAGAATCGATTTTCTCCCCGTCATCATTCCCTCTACTGTTTTGATGCAAATCTCATCTTCTTCCTATGCTGAACTGAAGTCTTCATTACAGCATATCCCTTACAGCCAACGACCTTAGTTATCTCCTTTACATACTTCAGTGGAATGGATGAGTGATGATGACCAGATCTTGGATTCGGGATTCATCGAGATTTAGGTTTTACGCGGTTTCCCGATATCCCTCCAGGCGAATGCCTGGAATGGTTCCATCAAAAGGTAATGGCCGAATTTTTTCTGTTCCTCGCCCCCAGTCCTTTATTGCCTCTGATGAATTCTATGACGACGAGTCGTGAATCCTTCGACTAATCTATCTACTTACAATTTAATAAATCCCCTATGCCTTAAATATGTGACCCACCATACACTCTTCTTTCAATGAGGCTGTTCGACAAACTTGTTTCCTCACCCATCATTTTCTAAATACGTTCATATCGTATTTTCTCTGTCCTCATAATTTTCAACATTATTCTACAGCACCACATTAACAGTTTCAATTTCACTCCTGTCTGGTATATATAAAGTCCAAGCTTCACTTCCCTATAGTGTTTTGCATGATACAGAGATTTCTAGAAACTTCTTTTAGGTTCTAGCTCAATATTTAAAACTAAAATTATTTATTTTTTGAAGAACGTTCTCTTTTCTAGAACTGTTCTGCTTCGGCCATTCGTTGTAGTTTCATTTACTAAAAAACGAAAATATCAGTGAATAAGATTTTTAGACAATCAGTTACCTACCACCTTCTTAATCCAAGTATCAATATCAGCTATAATTTATCACAAAATTACCATAAATATTAACAACCACACTATTACAATCACATGATTAACAGGAAATCAACTAAGTGTAAATTACTGCAGAAATTTTTTACAACTTCTAGATTAAGAGGATGCTTCTACAATATTTCGGTGAAAAAACCAGAACACATATTCATGTATAACATCTGTAACCATTTTTTGTTCACTGAGCATGGATATTAAGTAAGCTTCCACTTCTTCTTCCTCTATCCATCGAAAAATCGCTTTTAATTATCCTTTCGTAGTTGTCATTTTTACTTTTCATCTTTCTTCTAACGCAATTCATCCATATTCCACCTTTTGGGTTAACCAAGTAAATTGCCAGCTGGATGAAAATGCGTTTTTGGTCGGGACTGCTGAAGGGTTGTATCACTCTTCCAGGAGTCTCATTAACTTGTGTGGGATTGCGGCAGGGCGAGGAATTTTTCCCCTCCGCCGAAAGCAATAACATTTGGGAGCCGGTGGGCGGCTGACTGTCTTAGCCTAGCAGAGTGTTGCATGCCGGGCACGTCGGCCATTGTTTTAATAGTCGCCTGCCTGGCTCACTTCCGCTATTTCTTCTCTTCCCTCGCCTTTCCTTTCCGCCCGGCGGCGCTGCATTCCCCCGAGGCCTGGTACGTGGCCCGCTGCACCTGCGAAGGCCAACTTCTGCCATCTTTACAGTCCAATGTGCTGGCTCGCAGGAGACCAAGTGCTTAATTAGTACCGAACGAATGCTATAACGCACGGAGGCCCAAAATTAGATGCAACGCAGTGCAATCGTTTTCGGAATTCCGCGAAACTTCTTCAGTTTGGGGAAACCTGCCGGGTGATTTGTTTCAACTGGGCCTCTATTTCAGGTGCACAAGGTTTCGATTCCTGATCTAGGTATCAAGATCTGGGTTTCTCACGGTCTTCTCAAATCACTCTAGGCAAATTTCGAGATGGCAGCTTCGTGTCTAACTCTTTATCGATAACACTTTCTTCAATATAATTGAACCACATACTCTATGAATTTTAATGTTGCATTCTTTTAGCGTTTTTGGTAAATTACTAACCACTACGCTTGGTAACTTATTTTAGTACCTGAATCCTTTACCCACGAAAGAAGATTTTACCACAACCTTATGCAGAAATCGAGTGCCAGCTTGTGGCCATGGTCATCTCTTCCCTTCCATGCCGCAATCATAATTCTTCCACCAATATCTTCCGACGCCTCATCACCAGTATACAATCTGTATACTACGAGCACACTCTTTACCCTCCTCCAGTATTCCAGTGAATTCCAATCCAGCTCATTTAACACATCAGTTACTGAATGCGTTCTGTAGTAATTTCCACAAACAAACCTAGCTGCTATCCTTTGCACCCTTTCCAACTCCTGTATTTGACACAAAAATGTGGGTCCCATCAGCACCACCACATTCAAGCAACGGTATGTATTAGGTTTTATAACCCAGTTCTTTCAATTATCTGGTGCATTTCGTAATCTCCTTTAATAAATCAAAGAGACTGAAACCGTTCCTTACCGCCTGTCCAGTTAACTTTATTATAAACTGTTATATCAAAATATTTACAGTTGTAATGTGGTAGTGGGAGAAGGAAAAGAGGGGAATATGTAGGAAGTTTTGGTCTAGGTGAAAGAAACCAGCGACGTAGCAGGTTGTTAGAATTTAGAGAAAGTTGCAAACTAGTAGTGGAACATACTATTTAAGAACTATATACACCTGGAAACGTCCAGGGAAAACAGATAGATAACAGCTAGATTATATCATGCCCAAACAGAGCTTCAGGAATCACTGTCTAGACGGTAGAGCATATCCAGGAGCAGGCATATACCATAATCTGACAGTAATGAAGAGCAGTCTGAAATTCAAGTGAATAAAGAAGCAACACAAGCAAAACAGACAGCAAATGAATAAATAGAAGCAATCTAACACTAGAAAAAAATTGAAGGTGAGGTAGATGTTGATCTAAGAAGTAACTCTGAAAGGATTTCAACTGAGAACGATGGAATGTGTTGAAGGGAGAAATAATGAAAGCTGATAAAAAAAAACTTTAGGCTTTGGGGAACAAGCCGCCCGAAAATCTTGGATCGCAGAAGAAATTTTCGAGCTGATGGATCAGAGGATAAGGTAAAAAAATGCTCAGGATGGACCAGGAAGAGAGATATACGGACAATTCAGAAATCAAAATACCAGGAAATACAAAAGAGAAAGAGAATAATGGCTCCAAGAAAAAGTGTGAAGAAGTAGAAAAGGAAATAGTTTTAGGTAAAGCAGATATGGCATATAAGAAGATGAAACGAAATTTTAGAGAAAGGGAAACTTCTTTTAAATTCAGAAGATAGAGCTAACCGATGGTAGGAGTACATTGAGAAATTGTATGATGGGGATCACTTGAACAACCATAATGGTAAAGGAACGCGATGTCATCATTGATGACTTAGGAGATATTATTTTGAGGAAAGGATTTAACAGATCTTTAAATACAAAAAGGCAGTTGGAATTGATGAGATCCCTGCAGAACTTGTGAAATCCCTAGGTGAAGTGAGAATCAAAAGATTATTCTACCTGATATCAAAAAGTTATGAAACAGAAAAATTCCGACTTATTTTAAGAAAGATATCATCTTCACACTTCAGAAGAAAGCACAAATGTGAGAATGATCGTGCCATAAGTCAAAAATCACATGCCTCAAAATTACTGACCAGAATAATATACGAAAAATTGGAAAGGGTAGTAGAAGAAATAGAAGGTGAAGATCAGCTTGTGTTTAGGAAAAACCGCGGTACAAGGAAAGCAATTTTGGCTTTAAGATTTATACTTGAAGGCGGATTAAGACAAACAAAAATATTTTAATGGCGTATGTTGATTTAGAAACAGATTTTGTTAATGTTAGGTGGGACAAGACGTTCAAAATTTTAAAGAAGTCAGGTCTAAAATACTGATATAGAAGAATATAATCCATTCAAGAATCAAGTGGATGTAAGAAAAATAGAGAATCATGAGAGACATCCATAAATTAAAAGGATATGAGACAAGGTTCTAGTCTATATCCATTAATTTTCAACTTGTATGTAGAGGAAGCAATAAAGGAAGTGAAAGAAAAATCTGAATGTGGCACAAGTGTTCAACGAGAAAAAATTAGTATGCTACGATTTGCTGACGACATTGTGTTGTTAACAGAACAGGCTTAGGATATTGAGAAGTTACTGAATGCCATTAGCAAAATACTGATGAAAGGTTTTGGGCTAATTATGAAACAAAGAAAGACAAACGTGATAAAATCTATCAGAAATGATACCAATAATAGTAGATTAAATATCAATATAGGATCGGATGCGATAGAAGAAGTATGTGAATTCTGCTATTTTTGAAGTAATATTACGACTAATGGCCGAAACACGAATGATGTTAAAAGTAGAAAAGTACTAAAAGAAGGAGAAATATTTTAGTATCAAAAATTGATCTAGGATTTAGAAAGAATTTTTAAAGCTTTATGTGTGGCACTGAAGCATAGATTTTAGGAATACCAGAGAGAAGGAAATTGAATCATTTAAAACGTGGTGCTATAGAAAGATGCTGAAAATTAAGTGGACAGATAAAGTACGAAATAAACGAGTTGAAGAAATGATGGGTGATGAATAAGTTTATGGAAGAATGTTACAGAAAGAAGAGGCAGGATCGTATGTCAAATTCTGAGATATGCAGGATTGGTTGATATGTTAGAGTAGGAACATTCGATGGTAAGAAGTGTAGAGGTAATAGAGATTAGAATATATGAAGCAAATAATTGAGGACATGGGTTGTAAGGGATGTGTTGAGATGAAGAGATGCAATATAGGAATGGATGGAGAGTTGTATCTAACCTGTCGACAGACTGATGTGTTTAAATACGTAGCATTTGTGTCTTGTTGGTTGGCATCTGTTGTTCTTTTTCTTTGGGTGGTATGCCGCCGTCCACCTTCCTCGGAGGTGGTCAGCTACTTAAAACTGCCTCGAGAGAATACGCGAACCATCTTTTGTAGATAGTTGATAGACGAGTTTGGTGAGGAGAGCGATGAGTTCATTAATCTTGTCATCCCGATAGTCTGTGACTTATTGGGCACAGGTGTGGTTGTAGTGTGCACTGTTGCAGGTGACAAATTCACTTCTTGAAGTCTCCGGACTTTCACAATATTTCTCTGATGAGTATACCTACAATATGTGTATTAACGATAATTAAAAGACATTATAATTATATATATATATATATTTATTGTCTTTTCATTCAACCCCCTTAATGGGGGAAGCGGGCTGGCAGCACACATGTCGTGCTCTTCAGCCAAATGATAATATGGTTTACAATAGATTTTCGTAAAGGAATGTTTACACTTTTACAAAAATAATACAGTAGATTTGAATTTAGATGTTACATGATCAGAGTTGTAGTTTTGTACAATATTTTGTTTGCTTTTCTTGCAGATTTGTGGCTAGTAGTAGGCGATTTTGATGTCATTCACAGAGTGGGGTAAATTTTTGTTCTCTTCTCTTGTTGAGGTATGGTAGGCGGTCGGTCTCTGTGCTGGGTTATAAAAAGGATATTTTGGAGGTGCAGTGTTGGTGGGATCTGTTTGTAACAGGAGGGGAGATGAAGTGGTTCTTTAAGTAGGCGGTGAGTTATTGGATTTTTGTTTAGAAGGCTATTGATAGCATATTTTAGCCGGAGGGATTCTATGTGGATCAGTATGTGAGGAAAACGCATTCTGGTATAAAGCTGTTGGGTAGGAGAAGGTAGTCTTATTCGGTAGGCGATTCGGAGGGCGTGGCGTTCTATTATTTGGAGTCTATTGTAGAAGTGATCAGGGGCGGAGAGCCATGAGAGGTGACCATAAGTTAGGATGGGGCGAAGAAATGCTTTGTATGTATTTATGATGACCTGGCTATGTAGTCCCCAGGATGTTCCAGTAAGTAATTTTAAAAGGTTTAGGCGGGTTTGGGCTTTGGAGTTGATGGTTCTAAGATGAGGTGTCCATGTAAGATGTCGGTCGAGGGTGATTCCTAGGTATGTAACTGTGGGTTGTAGCTGGATGGGATGATTGTATATGGTTATGTTAAAATCAGCGAGCCTGTATCTTTTACTAGTTTTTCCAAAAATAATGGCTTGTGTTTTATTGGGATTAATTATTAGTCGCCAGCGGTTGCACCATTTAACAAAGCAGTCTAGTATGATCTGTAGGGCTTTCTCCGACTGTTGAAGGGTTTTATGAACGGCGAGGTAGGCGGTGTCATCGGCGTACTTAAGGATATATGTAGGTGGTGCGGGAATGGGTATATCGGTTATGTACATGATGTATAAGAGGGGCGACAGGACAGACCCTTGGGGGACACCTGCGGTCATGGTGAAGATGCGGGAGAGAATGTTGTTTATGGAAACGAAAGAGGTACGGTTGGTGAGGAAGGAAGCTATTGTGCGAATGTAGGTGATAGGAAGGGCGAAGGTTTGCAATTTGAAAATGAGGCCAGCGTGCCATACTCGATCAAAAGCCTTTTCAATATCTAATAGTATAAGTATTGCTGATCTGTGGGTGTTGATGTGGGTGGTCAGAAGGTGCATAAGTCTGAGGAGTTGATCTTGGGTCGATAGGTTTGGACGGAAGCCACACTGGGCGGGGGATAGGAGAGAGTGTTGTGATAGATGTTTGTGGATACGTCGTGATAGTATGGTTTCAAATGTTTTGCTGAAGACGGAGGTGAGGCTGATGGGGCGGTATGAGTTCGGATCTGATGTGGGTTTGTTAGGTTTGGGGAACATAAGGATTTTTGAAGATTTCCATTTTGGGGGATAGATGCCAGAGTATAGTACGTTTGTATATAGATGAGCTAGAAGTTGATGGAAAGAGCGGGGTGCTTCTTTAATGTGGCGATAAGTGATTGAATCTGGGCCCGGGGCAGTATTTTTCTTCGTGCTGAGGACGGATAGGATGTCATTAGCTGTGATAGGCGTGTTAAGTCCAGTACGGCTGACGGTTTGAATGTAGTTGAAGTCGGGTAGGAGGGGAGGTGATGTAGGGTTGGCACGCTGTTCGATGATATGGGAGTCTGAGTAGTCGAATTTGGGGTCGTTTGGGACAGTGTGGATGGTTTCAAGTAGGTTGGCGAAGAGGTTGGCTTTTTGAGTGTTGTCGGGGACAGGAAGGTTGTTGTGGAGGAGGGGGTAGTTGGGGGCGGGTTTGAGACCAGTTAAGCGGCGGAAGGTGGACCAGTATTGGGAGGAGTTTTGCGAATATTTTTGGCTTAGTTGGTTGCAGGTGTCCCTCCATGTGCGTCTTTTCTGAGCGGCGATACAGTTGCGGACTGTTCGCTGGAGTTGTCGGTGGAGGGTGAGTAGCTGACGGTCATGGGTTCTTAGGTAGGTGCGGAAGAGGCGACGTGAGATATGAAGAAGTTGAAGGGCTCGTCTGGATAGTGATGGTTTGTGAGGGGTGATAGGAGTCAAGGGGATATGAGCGGCAGTAGCGTCTGTGATTGTACGTTGGAGGTATTCGGCGGTTCTAAGTAGGCTGTCTGCGTCTATGATATTTGGGTTATCTGTCGCTATCTGGTCGTCTATGTATTTCCTGTAGTCTTTCCAGTTGGTTTTATTGTAGTTTTGAATATATTTATGGGGTGTGGGGTTGGGTGGGTGCGGGGTGTGGGGGGCATTGTACTGGATGGAAAGCATAATGGGGAGGTGATCACTGCCGATTGGATCGAGGACATGAAGGGTGGAGCGGGTTAGTATATTGGGAGAAGCTATAACTACGTCAGGGGTTGTGTTTGATTCGGGACGTGTGGGTAATGGGATTTAATGATGTCACCTCTCATGGCGGTTAGGATGTTATGAAATTGATGAAGTTCTTGCTGGGTGCGGCTATGGATATTGATATCTGCCATGATGATGTATGAGCTGTAATGTTTATCTATATATGATATAAAATTTAAAGGGAGGGGAACACCGGGTCGAATGTATATGGTGACAAGGGTGACTGTGAGGGATTTGAGAAAGACTGTGGCAATGATATGTTCAGATGGATGGTTGAGTGGTGGGTGTATTTTGATGGGGATATGATGCTTATAGCCAATGGCCACTCCCCCGCGTGCTATAGGCGCTGGGTTGTCGGTTCGGGTGAGCTGGTAGGGTGACATACGGATGTGATGGTGGGGTTGGAGGAAGGTTTCATTGAGCATAAAGCAATGGATGTCGTGTGTAGCGAGGGTATGCAGGAGGAGGTTTTTGTTCGTTGGGAGTGATCGGATATTATTGAAAAGTATATTGTGGGAAAGTGGCATATTAGGAATAGTTCTAGTTGTGGAGTTGGTGGGTTTAGACGAGGGTTTCTAGGGGCAGAAACTGGAAGTGGGCGTTATTGTGAGAGTAGGTGGCGTTTATTTGTATTCCAAATACTGCTTTTGCTGCAATTGAAATTTGCGCCAGGGTGTGTTCACGGGAGAAGGGATTTAGGTTTTGTAATGTGATTGTCATGAATCTTAGGATATCTTCTATGGTCGGTGGAGGACGGATGGAGTTGGTGGGTGGTGTGGGAGGATCAATGGGTCGGAGGGGTACTGTGAGTTCTGCTTTGGTAGGCGCTGGCTTTGATTTGCATTTAATGGAATAGGTAGGATGGTTTTGGTCACAAGTATTGCAGGTGGGAGTTTTCTGAAGGTTTGGGCAAGCTTTTAAAAAGTGGTTCTCTTTGCAGTGTGGACAGATAGGGGTGTTCTTGCAGTTTGCCGTTAGGTGGTCATTGTATTGTAGACAACGTGCACACAGTGTGGGTTGGGGGGAAGGGGTTTTTGATGGTTCCACTCTATGTTTTTGATGGTAGATTATGGCTCCATTTCTAAGCAGTTGATCAATTGTTGATGCGTCTTCAGTTAGTACTCTGATCATGTAAGTGGGTCCTAAGCTGTTCTTGATTCGGAGAGCTTTTCGAACATGTAATTCGTCGTTCGAGTTGAGTTTCGGCGACTACCTCTTCTTCAGTTATTGTTGGCTCTACTCCTCGGATGACGGCTGTGAGTGTAGGTGGTCTTCTAGGTGGGGTTGGTTGTTTTGGTGGGGATGAGGTGACAGTTGTTAAGTTGGCGTTGTCGCCAAATGAAGATAGTCCAATTTTGTTTTTAATTAATTTGGGGAAGTCTGGTTCATTACTCTTGATGATCATACCGTTTTTAGTGGGATAAGTTGATGGATAGAAATGTTGGGTATATGTCGTTTGATAAATTTGCTTAGGGTTTTACTGTTCATATATTCAGGGAAGGTCCCTTTTAGTAGGTATGTATGAATAGTCTGTGACGTGGATGGAGGTGATGATGAAGTGTCCATAACTTCGTATGCGGTTGTTGCACTATTGGATAAGGAGGTTTGTGGCGATGGTAATGAGCCACTTTTGATCTGTTCGTAGGGTTTTGCATTATTTCTGGCAGTTTGAAGATAGCTGGTGCCACGTGGTGGTTTCTGAACTATCTGTGGAAGATTTTGATGAATGCCTTCAGATGCAGCGGGGCAGATGATTGATGAGGAGGTGGTGGTGGTGGTGCTGATGGTGGTTGTAGTAATAACTGAAGATGTAGCCATGGTGTAGAAGTGGGGGCTAGTAGTGACAGTGGGTGGAAGGATGGTTGGGTTGGTGTCTGAAAGGTCCATAGCGTTACCGTACATTGGTGTGTCCGGTGGATGTGCAGCAGTTGGGGAGCAGGCGTTACCAGTTGGCAGGCGAAGTCGGTGAGCAGGCGAAGTCGGTGAGCAGGCGAAGTCGGTGAGCAGGCGAAGTCGGTGAGCAGGCGAAGTCGGTGAGCAGGCGAAGTCCGTGGGCACGCGAAGTCCGTGGGCACGCGAAGTCCGTGGGCACGCGAAGTCAGTAGGCAGGCGAAGCCCGAGGGCACGTAAAGCCCGAGGGCAGGCGAAGTCCGATGTCAGGCGAAGTCCGAGGTCAGGCAGAGTCCGTGGGCAGGGGGTGTCCGCCGGTAAGCGAAATCCGTTGGCCGGCAGGAGGCAACTTTTGCCTCAGATGTGTAAAACACACTACGGAAAACCTAGTCTTTTTCCGTGACGTCTCACAATACGTAATTCACTAATTGTTCTAGATAACAGTCTGACAACTACGAATGTGTCACAACAATAACGAATAAACAATAAATTCTCACAACAATATCAATAACGATGCGCATATGTTTTAGATCAATCCCTTGATTATAATTACTCCTTCGTCATTTTTAATATATATTACTTTGTTTACATTTCAACTGCGAGAACAACTAACGTTTCATTGACCGCGATTCTGTCTGATGGAGTGTAGATGTGAAGCATAATAAGATACGAGTATTCGGCGTCTAAGTTATGTATCCTCTATTTTACATTTGTTTAACGTAAAAAGAAAAGGAATTTTTCTTCTGCCCGATCTATCTAACATTGAATGATTGCTCTAACACAGAGAACTTTAGTTTAACGACTTCGGTAGTAGTATGTTGAAGATACAATGCTAACGTTATTACCAAGCGTCGTTAGCGGAAATTAGACTGGAGACTTGTAATTGATAAATTGGTTAATCACCGTCTTCATAAAAAAAGGGAAGCGCAACGGAAAAGTATGTGTTTTTCTCTACATCGACTCTGCTTTTATTCTTTTTACGGAGGAGTTCGTTTTAATATTTTGCTAGCAGAGTTTTTGAGTAGACGACTTTTAGTAACAGTCTGCACTTGAAGGTACTCATAGTACAGTTATTTGCCTCTGAATTGGTAACTTGTGTTATGTGTTGATACGTACGTGATACATGGAGATTTTATAGTGTGATTATTCCAATATTTCACTACGGAAAACTACCTGAAAAATCAGTGAGGATGCCTCTAACTTACAGCTCCCAGGTTCGAGCATTGATGTTATCAACCCATTTCCAGTAAGGCTGAACCTTACATGTTCAACCGGAATGTACGTTTAGCAAAAAGTGAAATTACAAAGGGAAAAATGTTCGTGTTTTTTTTTTTTTTTAAAAAAAAAAAAAAAAAAAAAGAAAGAACGTTTAGTACTGTACAATAATTTCCATTTTTTTGGGAAATGAAACGCTATAGTTGTCACTAAGCTGCTTGTTCCAGGCCTCTCGCACTTAAACAAATTCACTCAGAAACTTGAAATTCTTGTGTTTCGTTGACCTAAAGTCGAAAATCATATTTCCAATTTTGCAAAAATGTTTTCGCTGGGTTGGGGCATTTGATAAAAATAAAGGTAGTCCAAACGAATATATATATATTTCTTTCTCAACTTGTCAGATGTTGATGTTTAGAGCTCGTCAAGTAAATAACTTGATATTTTCCAATTTTTTTCATCTTGAAAAGTTGTCAACTCTGCGCATGTTGTGGCAGGACCTACAGTTTATAATGGAATCAAAATCGCGGAACGTCATGATGTATCTGATAAGATCAAATACAGCTTTTAAACTTTACAACTCCACCGTCTTTTACGTAATCGTCTTCGTTTTTTTTCCTGCGACATTATTTCACCACAAATTTAATGCCCGAAATTACTGTATTTAATTAACTAGAAACAATTCGGAAAAATCATTCTGTTAATTAATTTATACCAAATTATTTACAAACCACCTGCGAGAAACCAAAGCTTGTTGTAACAACGTTTACGGAGCGGTCTTGTCTGTCTCTATGTGCTCACATAACGAAAAAACAAATGAACAAAACGCGTCCGAAAGCAAGTACTCCGCGCCAGCAATTGCAAGACAACGACGGCGAGCGGCCCACCCCGTTCGACAAACCTGCTTCGATTCACCAAGACGAATCCTGGTCGGAAATGTCTCGAGCGGACGACTCATCGTGGATGTCCTGGTCCACACCGATGTCCGTTATCATCGTCGTCGACGCCTTCAAAAACATGGAGAATGTCATTTAATTCTACTGTGAGGGCGGAGGCAACAAGTAAAAATTCAGGCCGCTCACACTGGAAAAGTGGGAGAAGTTTTACTACGCCGAGGATATCCCATTCCAAGTGCAACTCCGAGTAAAAACAGGGAAGAAGCTGTTGGTATGGAAAATACCTAGCAGGAACTTCAATAAACTCATGCAAACACTGTCGGATCCGGCGAAAGCGCATAACGCCAAGCCCATCATCTCAAAAAGGAAGATTGGTCCCGTTATGTTCAACTACACCTCGTCCTTTCCAAGAACTTCAAGGAGAATGAATACTTCGACGATCTGCATCGAACGCTCTACATCTGCTGCCGAAGCCCAAGTAGCAACGTAGAACCAGCGATTGAGCAAGAGGCACTGACGTCACCTAACCGTGAGGACATCGAGCAGCAACCAAACAAACCCGAGCAACAGGACAGCAGCTCCGTCGATCAGAAACGTTCCCCATCAGGAGAACCCCATCAGGACGAGACCATAATGGCGCATACAAGCCCATCGCCAAAGCAGCTGCTCGTCACCTGTATGAGCCTAACAGATCTGGAAGACGTCAAGAAATTCCTAGAAACTAGGAACGTAAAATACAGCATGGACTCCCAAGGGAACACTCGGCACACATCAATGGTCTCAGAACATGTTGAATCATCTCCAGAAGATCCCACCAAAATGGATGCGGAAACACCTCAAGACGGAAGCTCCATCACACGCCCAGCACCAGGTAGAAGTGTGCCCCCAAAAGCCAAGACACGCTCAGGAGCGGACGGAACTTCAAAAATCGTCCAAAGAGGAGGAGACCAATAGCAGCGATACAACAATGCTACCGCTGCCAAGGCTTCGGGCACCAAGCCTTTGGACTGCCACAAGCAAGTGTGTTGCGTCCTCTGCGGCGGGAACCACAGCAACCTGGTTTGCTCACGTCCACGAGAAGCAACGCCGACCTGTGCCAACTGTGGTTCTGACCACGCCACCAGCTACGGGGGATGTCCTGTGAAGAAAAAGATCCAAGCCGCCATCGGAAGACGTTCACACAAACCAAGCCGCACCCAACCAGCCAAAGTACCGGGTGGCGCACAGAAAAGGACATCAAGCCGCACCAAAAATCCTTCCGCCGACCGACATAACTCACCTGCACGTGCACCAATGCTGCAACAACGAGCCAAAACGAGAAAATCAGTTGGGTAAAAATCGTCCAGTTGCTGATGCAGCTTATTACGGCGATGATCCCCAAATGACCATACGAACCCAGTAGGGGGTTTTTAATATAATAGCCATTTTATCCCCCGAAAGTGAGGAATAAAACGTGTCCCCGAAAACAACCCAACCTGAAACGAAGCAGTAAAATTGCTGAAGGCAATGGGACTGCACAAACAGCCGCTGAGGCAGCGAAAAAAAAAAAAAAAAAATCAATGAAAGTAAACGTAGTAATAGCCTATGTTATGGATTAACCATACTTCGTAGCCTCGTAGCCAAAACCATAGATTTTGGCCTGACTATGTAAGGGACACAGAAAACTAATAAACTACGAACGGACTTCAACGAAAGTACTGTATAGTACGTGCATACATAGCTTAAGGTTCTTTTACATTAAATTTAAATGTGATGGAGTGCATACTACACACTATTTTCAATTTTCCTGTTAAATTTTATGTTAAATTCTTTGAGCTTAATACCCCCTCCTACCTACATTTTTACTTTACGATTTTTTTTTTTCCTATCTCAGCGTGTGTGATACCGATGAATAGAGCTCACTATGATTTTTTTTCAGTTTTTTTTTTTTATTGCAAATAAATCTTGAGCCACCATCAAAGTTGTCATTTAAACCATTTTTGTTTCCTGCTCTCTCTCTATCTCTCTCTCTCTCTCTCTCTCTCTCTATATATATATATATATATATATATATATTACCTACGAACTTGAAATTTGTCTCTAATATCGACCGTATAGTGTGTTTAAATGACAAATACTTAAATCAGTTACAGCTAAAATGGTTTCTATCAAAGTTTCTTTCCCATTTATCAATACTATATTATTGAATGCGTTCTTATTTCAGACAGTATTGCATCCTGCAATGCGTTTAATGAATTTTATTCAAACCCAATGACAACTCTAGTGGCGCAAGCGGTGAAATGGCGTGGTTTTGGGATTCATGGTGAAGAGTCAAATACCCAATATGAAAATGTGTCAAGCGAAGATTTTTGTAACGATATTAGAAATCTTGAAGGTATTTACTACTTAGCGTATGGAACTCTAATTTGACGAGGCTAGACACGCACTTCGACGTTTGAAAGCCTCGCTGATAACTAAACCGAGGAAGCTCAGAAAATTAGATTCTAACACAACCTCCGATACAAGAATAAACTTGTTAGCATCCAACGTTTATCCGAGAATTAATATATATTTCTAATACTATATTAATGGGGCGAAGCGCTACGAGAAACTGACGCTTATACTTCTACAATCGGAGATTTGAAGTGTGGAATTAGGTAAGAATGTTCGAAATCACGAATACAGGTGAACTACTAAAACGTCGCGTATTGGAAATGATGGTAGAAAAAAGGAGATTGTGGAAGAATTCTATGAGAAATAAGATCAGCAAATGTGGTTGGTTACTTTTAAACTGAAGAGTGTTTGCTCTAATAGCAGAGGAACTTCTGGAGGGAAAGCTGTCGAAAAAAATAAAGGATAAGGTATTTGAAATAGATAAGAGAGAGCCTACATTGTTTTGCAGAATGAAGAGGCAAAGGCCATAGTTGAAAACAGAAATAGGTAGAGGAATACATCAATCAATGTAGAAACATTTGTCAGAAATGAACTCGCGCTAACCAGAATGGAAATATCTGATTCTACTCAAAAGCGTAGTATTTCATAATGGATCTCCGGCCTCACGTTCTTTATACTGTCCCGATATAATACCGTAAGACTTAAAACTAATTGTATTATGAGAAGATCGATTGCATTTCTTGTTAAGACCACATTACAACTACTGTACCAGCGCAAAGTCTGAACAGTTCCTCCCATTTTTCTTTTTTTTTACTTTGGCCCCAATTTTCCTAATTATCACGGGGCGGGAATTCTTTTAATGATATATAGCGACGTTATGAGATGGGGCAGTTGTATTATTTTTCTTACTAGTAAGCTGCCTTAATTGTAGGAACCAACATCCGAAACTGTTATCCACATACCTAGAGCTGAAACTGCAAAACCTCTAAATTGTATTAAAACTGAAATACGATCGTTGTTGTTCTACATAATAAGGAAAACACTTCTGGGAAGTCTGCTCTTAAGCTGCATGGACGAATAGAACAATAACTCAATTATGTTTCACAAATCATTATCGCTGTGCATCAAGAATAACGAAATATTTTATACGAACAGTTTGCCTGTCAGTGCACAAAGGAAAAGTCACGCCTGCATATAATAACGCAATAGATTTATAACGTGCCGACATGGGGTGTATTCAGCTTCGGTTATTTATTGCGACAAAATTACACATTCCAATTGTATTCACGTCGATGAGCAAACAGAACTTCAAGGTGGATACGTATTTTTTTATACAATAGTGTCAAGTAACTCTACAAATCAAAACCACTTAAAAATAGCAAATGAGGCCTTACAATTGGGGAAAATCACTTTGAAGTCTATATTCACTGGAATTGTTACTTAAAAGTTGGTTATATTGCTCAAAGTATGGAAGTCTGTTAGTTTGAATCATTAAAGCTGGATTTTTTCCTTGCTTATGGTTTTACGCCTCGGGGTGATTTGGGGAAATCCATGGAAAACACAAATCTTGATGCGTGGAGGGGGTTTCGAACCCGCGTTCCCCTCGAAAGCAAGGCCAGAGCGTTACCGCTCAACCCACCACGCTCGATCTCAAGTTACTTAATTACACACTACAGTTAAACGCTAATAACGGAAAGAATATATAACGGGTAGCGTGAGGTTATTTTAAATTACCGTTGAGTGTTTCTAACATTCACCAATATCAACGATCTTAAAATGAAAATAGTGGTTTGGCTTATCTAGTAGATAACAATTCTACAACTTCTTGTACAGTATTTCCTGGATAGTTAGGACATTAGGACACCATTGGGGAATGTAAAAGGATTGATTAAATATAAAAGAAGAAAATTAAATGTGGCTACGACCATGTATTTAAAGCGAAAGATATTTTTTTAAAAATTAGCTTTTTAAACAACCAATTCCACGTTTCTTTTTCCAATTGACTCTATATTTAATAGTACGAATACGTCCGACAAGAGAGGACCATAGAAGATATTATGGGGTCAATTCACTGCACACTGAAGAAAACAAATAAGTGTAAATGTTAATCTGTCTTTTTTTTTTCTTTTAAGTGCTTAAAGTTTCTTAACAGCGAGGTCTTTAGAGACGGGAAAGGATGGGGGGAGGGCAAGGAATGGGAAGGAATTCGGCCATGGCCTTTGAAATGAAGCATCCCGGCATTTGCCTGGAGTGATTTGGAAAACCCAAATCTGGATGCCCGGACGGGGATTCGAACCACCGTCCTCCCGAATGCGAGGACAGAACGCTAACCATTACACCACCACGCTCGGTGCTCTGTCTTCAAAGTCATTCGGAAATTACCTTTATTTTTCAAGAATGGGGATATGTATTTCACGATTTTGTTGCTCCTGAAATATGTACTTAACTAAGATCAAAAACCAACAATCTAACTTTCCTCAACCGTTAGGCTGGTAAAACGTATATCTTCCAAGCGTTACTTTTCAGTGGTATACAGTTTCAAGTGGCAATAGGTGTGCTTGTCTTTAAAACTGTCTGCAGTATAAGTTTTACTCGTAGTTTTCCTTTGCTTCCTCTACCTTCCAGCTTCTCTTCAAACAAGGTTATGCTTCAGTCATGCAAGTAGCAAATGAAGCCATTTTTTCTCCTGATTAAGGTTTCAATCATGATGTGTGTTTCAATTAATGTTTTGGTAAAAAAGTTAGTGGTTTTATCATTCCCAGGTATTCTTACGAAACGACCCCGTCAACGCATTTCAATTTGTCCCTAGTTCCATTCTATCGTTTTCCACATGTTTTTCGTATTTCTGGTCCACATATTACAACACTCCATAGAAGATTTTCACGAAATGCTTTCGTACTTCTCTGTTGATGATATTACTATTATTATTATTATTTGGAAAATAAAGAGAAAGCTTCCTTCACCTATACAATTCGGGAAATTACTTCTCACGTACATTTTCGCTTATTTGTGACCACAGTTTCCAGATATTTGAATTTCTTTACTTGGTGCAATTTCTCTCCATCCATCAACAACGTGGCCAGCTCTAGTGCATGTCATCAGCTTTGTCTTCTTTTTTTAATTCTCATACCACACTTTCTTCTAGTGCTTCGTTCAAGTGATTACGTATCTACTTTCAGATACCAGCGCTATATCATCTGCAAATCGTATGGGACTGTAAAGCTTATCAGTAACCTTTATGCAATCATTGTTGGTAGATAAGAATTCCTTTATGGCTTCTTTAATATAGATACTAAATAATAGTGGTGGTAGTTCCGCATTCTTGTCTCACATCCTTTCAAATTTTTACTTCCCTCTTTCTTTACCAATTAATGCTAACTGGTTCTTGTAAAGCTGGCAGAGAATTCATCTGTCCCGGTCTAGTTTCAGCCTTCTTAGAACTGAAAATAGCAAAATTCATTTAACGTTATAAAAGACTTTCTATACATCGCTGTCTACTTCTAGGGACTTTATTGGATGGCTTATCGTGAGCCTTTTCCCTTTCTGAATCCAAACTGTTCTTAAATATTTTCGTCTATTTTCCTACCAACAATACACCACTGCCAATTCGAATGTAAGACGTGTAATTGCAACACTATACAGAGAATATTTACTTTATTCACCAGACATGACACGCGATTATATTAATCGTTGCTATCAGTTTTGCAGACAGAAAAGCAATAAGAGGCATAGTACGCTTCAGTCAAACTGATTTACTTTGGCCGATTGCTTAGAAATTCAGCGCGATCTGGATGTTATTTTGGCTTGGTGCGCTGAGTGGCAACTTACTCTAAACTGTAAAAAGTGCAAGACAATGAGCATAACTAACAAAAAGAATCCGATTGTTCAGAAATACGAGTTAAACAATACAGTTATTGATATGGTCGATTCTATTAAATATTTGGGAGTAACAGTACAAAGGAACATGAAATGGGACATACACATTAATTCTTTAGTAGGTAGAGCAAATTCTAGGCTGCGATTCATAGGTAGAATCTTGAAAAATTGTAATGAACAAACAAAGGAGATAGCGTACAAATCTCTTGTGCGTCCACATTTGGATTATTGCTGTGCCATTTGGGACCCGTTTCGTAAGGGATTGATCGAAAGTATAGAGAAAGTACAGAGAAGAGCCGCTCGATTCGTGACCGCTTGCTACAGTCCTTATGAAAGCGTCACAGAACTGATCAGTAGATTAGGTTGGGAGTCTCTGGTAGATAGACGACACACGTTTCGTTTAAACTTATTGGAAAAACATGCGTACTCCAACTTTCACTCATGAGTGTAGTGAAATACTTCTTCCACCAACCCATTTGAGTCGGAAGGACAGGAAAGATAAAATTAGAGAAATAAGATGCCGGACTGATCTTATATGAATTCTTTTTTCCCTCGTACCATTAGGGATTGGAATGCACAGCAAAGAGATTAGCTTTGGTGCTGAGCACCCTCTGCCACCCACAATTTTGTGAATTGCAGAGTATATATGTAGATGTAGATGTAGATAACAAGAGAAGTGGCATAAGTTACTAGTAATCCCGATTTGCTGACTCACCGGAGTCTTAATTATTATTATCATCATTGTATACCAAATACAGAAGATGAAAAAGTATTAAAATACAACATATTAATTAATGTATGTAGGGATTCAAGCCATCTTTTAGCAGTCGGTTCAGTTTGATGTAGTGTGAACAGGTCTCTTGGTATTCTTCTGGGTGGACAGTCCATCACAACGTGGCCATTGGTTTTGATACCTCTATAGTCACAAAGCGCATCTTCACGGAGCCCCCACTTATGTGTTGTTGTGCTGCACACTCCGAGTTCTGTGTGAAACCTATTAATTTGTGACCAAAGTAACGTCGGCTGGTCAAAACCTGGACTAAGTCGTCGGATCTATTATAAGCCTACTCTCCTAGATTTTAACCGTCTGTGAGACAAATAGAGTAATTTGCTATGGCACGGTATCATTGTGTTTTCCTGTACTTTTTCCAACTCTCCAAGCAGTATCGAATTTTCTCCGCTGGTGTGGTGGAGGCATGTTGGAAATTAGAGGCAGCCAGGATACTGGGGTAGACCTCTTGCATGACTCACTGTTCTCATAATCGGAATCTTAAACTAATTAAAAAAATATCACCCTGATGATGCTCGACACACAACGGTCGAAACGTTCCATTAAATAAAAATTAAAGTATATACGCATTGATTAAAGTGGACGTATCCCGTCCCGATACACTTGATCAAGAAGCTGTACTAGCATGGTTCATAACAGAAACAGCAATATACCGGTTGTTCAGACTGCAGCAAGAAGTGAGACAGTGCTGGCTCGGAGCGTCTTGTTGGTATCCTCTACCTGGACTCCAGGGGACTACCTGCAGAGGTCCTAATACTTTTTCCAGCGTTTGAAAAATTTCTTGTTAGCTCAGCAGTCAGAGCCCGTCCGCGGGTGGCGACTCTTCGGGTTGTGATTGATGGTTAATTTACAGGAGAAGATTGGACTCAGACAATGCCCTCTCCACTGCTCTAACAAGTTTCTAATTAATAACAGCGCAACAATATACCGCTCACTGTTTTACAGCCTTATCTGTTCTGTGCCCTAGATTTAGTGTTAATGTAGATTAAAAGAACTGTAAGCCATTTGTATAAATACAGTAATAACCTCAACACCGAACGTGGTGAGTTAACGGTACCGCTCTGGCCTCGTGTTCAGGAGGTGGTGGTTCAAATACCCGTCCAACCATCTAGATTTAGATCAAAAAGCCATTGCTGAATTTCTTCCTGTTCCTTTACGCCAGTCCTTTTCCGCCTCTAGTGACAAAACAAAATTGATATAAAAAAATGATACATCTTGAATTTTTCTGCGTTTTGGAGATTACATAAATTTTCGCTTTCCTCGAAGCAGAAGTTCAAAAGTGATAAAGACACTCAGATTTTCAAATTTGCTAGCGACTAATAGATATCTATATACTATTCAATCCACGGTTTCTTGTTAAACCCCTGCACTTTTTTTTTTTTACTTATGGCTTTACGCTTCGTCGTCGGCGAGGTCATTACAGGCGGGATGGGACTGAGGACAAGAAACGGGAAGGAATTCGGACATGGCCTTTTTGAAGGAAGCATCCCGGAATTCGCCTGGAATGATTTGGGTTTGGGGAACCCATGGAAAACCAAATCTGGATGCCCGCAAGGGGATTCGAACCGGCGTCCCCCCCGATGCGAGGCCAGAACGTTAACCCACTACAAACAGACAAACCGAAGAATGTAAAAGTAAATTAGTACTAAGCTTGCAGCTGTCCCAATTAATAATAACACACTTCAAAATATCGTGAATATTAATCAGCTTTCTAAAAGTATTTTCCATAATGAGTTTTAAACAAAGCAAACAAAGCAAGCTTTTTATGACTGATACTTCGATACGCTGATGACATTGCGTTTATTGAAGTGTTAATAATAACTAAAGACAGTGTTAAAATGTGTAGAATATAGCTAGGATAAAAAGTATGGCCTAAGAATTAATCAGGATAAATCCAAAATAGAATTTTGCTAGAAGAAAACACGCATTAACACCAGGGTAAATCAATACAGTTAAAGATTTCACGTATTTATTGCTTTGAATCGCAGAAGTAAAACAGAAATATTCCCTGTAATAAACAAGAGAATGTTCGTTACAGTAAACAAAGAATCCATTAACAATTCAAAATTATTAGGAAATGAGTGATAAGAACTTTTGCGAGGACTGTAGCATTATACGGTTGGAACCATACGGTTCAAAGTGCTACGACGTTTGGAAGCCCTAGGAGAGAGGTGCTTTCGTAGAAAAATAAAAATTAATTGAATTGACACAATAACAAACGAGGAAGTACTACGAAAAACTGATATAAAACAACATTTCTAATAGATGAAACAGTTAATCCGATACAACAGTCTCTTGAAACATTGATTGAAGGACAAGTTAATAAAAGGAATTGCAAGTGGAGACAACTCTGATAGTGCACAGATCAATTAATTGGAGATTTTGAATAAGCAGCGTATGGTGGTATGAAACGAAACACTTAAATGGAGCAAAGAGAAGAATTTCTGAATCTATTGCACACTAATGATGAAGCCTACAGTACCGATCCATTGAGGAATAATTAATTGTGTTATAAGATATTGTTATTTGTTGAAATGTTTCTGTTACGTCAAATGAGCTTTTCTACTGTCGAACGCGTAGACCTACTGGTATACACAAATAAAAACAAAAGGTTAATTATGAATATAAGGTGTGGAAAGAATTGCTTGCTGAAGACTTGAAATTCAAATATCTTGGAATTACTTTTGATAACAAACTTAACTGGGCAGGACACATAGGACAGGTGGTAGGAAAAGGTTTCAAAGTTCTACACTTGTTGGAGAGAGTGATGAGGGGATGTACGAGAGAAGTCAAGGAATTGGGTTACAAAACTTTGGTCAGACCATTGCTCGAATATGGTAGTGTAGTATGGGACCCTCATTTTACGTATCAAATACAGGAGTTGGAGAGGTTGCAAAAAAGGGCTGCTAGATTTGTTTCTGGAAATTATCGCAGAATGCAATCAGTGACGGATATGATAAAGGAGCTGGAATGGGATTCATTGCAAGACAGGAGGGGAATGAGGAGGGTCATGGGAGTGTACAGGGCATATACTGGCGATGAGGAATGGGAAGATATTGCAATAGGTATGAAAAGTAGTGCATGGAAGGGAAAAGATGACCATGACCACAAGCTGGCACTCTATTTCAGGCACAAGGGTGTAGGAAGATTTTCTTTTTTAGGTAAGGGTGTCAGGGATTGGAATGAGTTACCAAGAGAAATGATGAATAATTTACCGAAAACTTTGAAAGAATTTAAAGATAAAATTGGTAGAGGGCAATTGTAGGTAGGTGCAGGATAGGGGGAAGATGGGTGTGTAGGTAAATTAGCACCGGAGCCTGTGCTCCATTGCAATTAAATTAAATTAAATTTTCCAAGTGCGAGGAACGAAAGCATTTGATTGTTGGACTGTTGCCCAATTTATTTCAGAATATGGACGTAATAATACAATACTTCTAATCTGTTTGAAGCTATGAGTGACATCACCATATTTAGACTTTTGAATGATCTGTGCTAAGAAAACTAAAATAGCGTTACTAGATAAAGCTGATTTTGAAGAGAACGTCATCGAAATTGGAATTATTTTAGACACGTATTTACAAACTAATTTCCAGACATCCAAAATTTCATATGGTTCCAGTTAAATCCACAAGCTTTGTGTGATTTATTTGAAAATAGTTCAAGATTAGAATATTTTAAACCTTGAAACCTTTCTCCTCTGTTCATCCTAACACGAAACACGCAACTCTTAATACACACTTACCTATATATACAACAAGAATGCTAAATCCAATGGTTTAATTTAATTGCAATGGAGCACATGCTCCGGTGGAAATTTCTCTACACCCCCATCTTCCCCTATCCTGCACCCACCTACATTTGCCATCTACAAATATTATCTTTAAATTCTTTCAACGTTTCCGGTAAATTATTCATCATTTCTCTTGGTTTATTGTGTAAATTACTGATAGATTGAAACCAATATTTTAGTGGTGCATCACTCATTCAAACTAGTGGTTGACAGTTACTAGTGACGCATGTATTCCAAGTTTTGTTCCGATATAAATTCAAAGAAATATTTTGTTTCAATTTTTCAGAAATTTCTACTACCCCATATTTATACATGAATGCCTTTCCAACTACCTGTGGGAAATGTCTGTCTACTTATATGGACTGTACTGTTCTGCAAAGCTGTATGCACGCTTCCGGCTGACTCACAACTCTTTCACACTGACCAGTGGCGACAATAGCGCAGCATATTAACCTATCCCACGACTCTGTCTCGACACGGACAAGCTAATTCCCACAACACTCAAACCAAGGTTGACGACGCCACGTGTATATAATTCTGTAGTGAACTGTTCCGTCGGGCTCGTTTTTAGAATATGGTTTTTTTATGGTCCTTGTAATTGGTATTATTAAATGCTTTCCTAAGTATTAAATACTCCATTCATTTACTTTTCAGAGCACTCATCTTCTTATAATAATAATAATTCCTTTTCTACTGGTCACGCATTCCGCCCCTGCCGTAGCCGCCTTAACCTAACCCGGCAATCCTTCCGGGTATAGGGGATCTACAGCCTAACGTGGAATCCGAACGACGGAAGCGTTTTGGCGTACATCACATTATACAGCAACCTATGCCAGAGGTGAAGGCAGGGTTAAGAGCCTATGAAAATCCCCAACTAGACAGGGATTCGAATCGGGGACCTTTCGATTTAACCACTGAGCCACCAGATCGATACTGCTTCTTATGAGCACTTAGCCTGTGTCCGAGAATAGGCGCTCACCATGGATGTGTTTACCTCTTCCATATCAGCGTCTGTGAAGTGGAGTGGTTTTCCGTTGCCTTCACCCCTATGACAGTGTTCGTAAGTCTTATTGTAAATGCGGGTGTCTGTGATACTGTGTGTGTTCAGTGCAAAGTGTTGTTTTGTTTTGGATGAGCGATGTAAGAAGGGAGAGTGTGAAATCCGGTTTGCCAAGCTTAACGTCCCCATCTTACAGACGAATCACTATCAACAATATTATATACCCTCAAGCATATATATATATTTTTTTCTTATTTTTTTTTTTACCTTAGTATTTTTAAACATAAGTTTCTGACATGTCGCAGGTGGATCAAACAAAATAGAAGTAAACCAAAATTTTGGGTTCTGAATATCAAAAAATAATCCTGTTACTTTGCTAGTCAGTTTAAAAACAATTTATGGATTAACGGGACCAGGTTGTTACAGAATTAATGTAGTAGAACTGAAATTCCAATTTTCTCTTCCTTTGTTACCTGCAGTTGCTTAAATCTCCAACTGCACATGAAATATAGTTAAATGCGATGTACACCCATAAATGCTTCCTTTTTTTCTTTCTCCTTTTTTTTATGGCATTCGGCCTTGTAGCCATTCAGCCAGCAACTGTGTTTCTGTTATTATTCAGTGTGTACATAGAATCTTCTCGTGTTATTGATTAACCCAAGTGACAGGACAACATAGAACGGACATAACACTTAACTAAAACTACTCATGGCCGGACTAGAGCCGGCGACCCCTCCAACGCGAAGCCTGCTCACTAGCGCCGCCCATAAATGCTGTTCATAACATTATGTTCATAGAACTTACTAATGTGTGAAACCTCTGTCTATAGATTCAGTTTTTTTCTTTTTTTTTTTTCCTTACTACTCTATGCATCATTGATGTCGAGGACATTGGAGTGAGAAAGGACAGCGGGCAAGGAATGGGAAGGAATATGGGCATGTAACCTTTTCGGGAACCCTGGAAAACCGAATTCTGGAAGGGCGGATAGAGATTGGAGCTCGTAAATCCATCAGATATGAATTTACAACAATTGGAAAACACCATTTGTTCACAGTGTACTAAACGGTTGTATAATGCAGAAATAGGATACAACGACAGTTTTTGCTGCTTATGACTTTCTGCTACTCTGATGCTTGAAGACTCTCTTAATAAAACAAAGAGAAAATCTTTTATATCTAGGAAAAACTGGAGACATAACTTTTGTATGAATAAAGTGCTCTGACAGTTGTATTACTGTTAATCGTGTGTAACCGTTGCTGTGTACGCTCTATACCCCCACACCCAGTTAACTTCCAACTAGCAAAAATTCTCTGTTTGTAGCCAGTATGACACTGGAAGAACTGTTTACTCTTCTCATGACAGAGACTGGCGAGTTGGCGGTATCTTCGGAGAGTTGCTCAGCAGAAAAATGACGACGTCTTTACCCACAACAAGGTATGAAGTGAGCCAATCTGCTGCCGAGCAGTTGGACTCTGGAGGCATTTCACGTCCCCGCAGTCCCAGAAGGGGAGCGAAAGCAAAAGAGAAATTGCGACACGTAACTCACAACAAAGAAAAATGTTGTAGGAGCGTGCCCACTATGGGTCTGTTAGCTTCCCTTGACAGCAATTTTTAATTTCTTCAACTAATTAGGTAGTTCTGCACTTTTTTATGAAGTAACACAATTGCACTCACCAACAACTCACAATCCTTATGGTCCCGATGTTAAAACCACTCCCTCTAAAACATTATTGCAGAAATGTTTCATAGAAAGCCTCACATGAGTTTTATCACCTTTTCTCATCCAAAACTTTTAACGTCACGAAAATATCGTACGAAATTCTTCTTCATCTATTAGTGCAGGCGGTTTTCATGAGATATTTTACCCTTCCTTGGTAGCGTCCCGTCGAGATGAAACTGGGTTGATTTCCCCTCGCCTTCCCCGGTGTGATATTGTTCGTAACAGTTTGTATAAATTTGTATAACAGCAATGGTACATCTGTTCAGTTTAGAGTGTTGTTTGTGTTGTGAAAGATAGATGAAAAACGGTAGAATGTAAAATGCGGTTCCAGCACATTAAGGCCTACTCTTCCAAAAGAATCCTAGAAGGCTCCCCAGGCTTAACATACCCATCCGACGGATGAATCACCAGCAACTGTGTCGTATGCCATCACTGCACACCCATTGCACACCTAGAACGTTGGTACACAATCTGGTGGTTAGGAACTGTACACGTCTGCTACCCTACCGGACAAGTTCTGATGATGAAAATTTCCTACACCACCTGGACCCGAACCAGCTTCTAACTGATAATTGTGTACAAACGCAATGGGAAAACTTTAACAAAAACATTTAATTAAGCCATTAGTATTAAAATTAAGTCTATACAGAACTTGAGGGTAAGGAAAAAATCGATTTTATACTTCACGAAAATTGGACGAGGACTATCAGAACTGTAGTCTTAAAAAATTGCCATCAAGGATACTATCACAACATAATCTAAGTTTTTTCAATAGTAATGGGAACTAATTAGCAACATAAATAAGCATTATTCAATGTCATTTTCAAAGATTTGTGTGAAGCACTATACAGGTGAAGAACAAGTACCAAAATTAATCTTATGACATCATCGACGACAACATAAGAACACGGATCAAATGTGTTACCGTGTCTTGAGAATGCGTCTCTATGACACACGCATAGACGATTAATTATAGCCTGAAAACGGTACCGTAAAATGCGAAGATAGAATGCTGTCACGAAATGACGGTTTTTGACAATTACTACACCCTATACCACCAGAACCCAATAGCTACAGTTATCTATTGGTCTGTTTCTACAACTTCTGCCTCTACCATTTCGTTCTAATGGCATATTAATCAGTCCAGAAAGCGTCAAAATGGATCGTACAACTTTTTCCAATTTATCCTCTTTGGTAATGAGAATCATTCATTATTTCTCAATATTCCTCCGAAACACTACTTTCAACTGCAAATTCCTCTACACTGTCGTATGGATTATTTCTTCCCTCATGCTATTCTGCATAGACGTAGACGTAGACGCAGACTGTCGGTCAGAGTATATTTTAGT
Organism: Vandiemenella viatica; assembly: GCA_031002005.1. NCBI lineage: Eukaryota > Metazoa > Arthropoda > Insecta > Orthoptera > Morabidae > Vandiemenella > Vandiemenella viatica. The sequence goes on from CM061914.1 coordinate 107,791,452, forward strand.
TACGTATTAAAACAATCTTTGCAAATATAAGAATAACTGTACTAAGGAAAGCATTATTTTATAACTAGTGTAAACCAGTGACCGTTTATTGCATATCGTCACGGGTCTGAAGTAGTTCCACTTTTTCATTATGATAGGTTGACCTGATCTGACCAAATTCGAACTTGACCCGTGTTTCACCCTTAGCATGGGTAAAATCTCTTGAGCATGAAGAGCTCAGAAGTATTAGGAGACGTAGGTATTAAACACGGATAGGAACGATCACGATATCGTATAATTGTTTCAAAAGTCGTAGACTCGAACTTGCTGAAATACAAACTAGAATTGTATTTGACCCTTAAAATTCAATCTGCAAAATTTGAATAATTCCTGTTTGCTTCGAAAGCATCATGTTGTTGTTGTTGTTGTTGTTGTTGTTGTTGGTGGTGGTGGTGGTGGTGGTGGTGGTGGTGATGATGATGATGATGATGATGATGATGATGATGTTTGTTGTTGTTGTTGTTTTGTTGTGAGACTGGCCAAACATAGTCATAGTGACTGCAACGGCCAGAGAACATAATACAGAATCCAGATTATTAAACGGTTGAGTGCCTTTGAAGAAATTAATTGCCAGATTACTTGATTCGGTAACATATTTGGCCTGATGTCCACTTTAAATAACCTAATAACTGACGTACAGCGAACATGAACAAAGTTCATTAATGAAAGTGGTCACTAAAATACATAAACAGCAAATAAATCGTAATGTAAAATATTTGGTCAAGCAAACAACATTAGCGAAAGTTTAAAATAAACTGAAATTTAGCCTAGGCCGGAATGACAATTGGCATTCATGGTTACAGCAGAGACCATGGGTAATTTAAGTTTTTTAGAGTGTTTTTTTTTTACGTTGCTTTCATTAGCATCATGTTGCTGAAAAGTAGTTCCCCGATTTGTCAGCCGTAAAGTTTATAGATATTTATTTAACTATGAAATGCTACAAATATCAAACTTAATGAATGTATTATGGCAATTCATTTGGTATCAGCTGCTTAACTATTAAATTTTGGACATAACCTCGAATTTCTTATAATAATATCTCTGGTGGTTGTTAACTTGCGAGCGAAGGTCGACACGTGACACCGTTCTCCTGCCAATAGCTGTCGAGCTGAGTGAGTGAGTGAGCTTAGGAAATTATATAGTATATGATATATTATTTAATAGCGATATTTCTTATCAGTTCTCAGCAGACATGTTAAACCAAAGTTGGTCGAAACTGATTCTTTCAAACGAGGAATGAAAATTGCGAAATTCCTGCCAGGCTGTGGTATGACTACTTCCCTGCGTTTTGTGGTTATTTGAAATATGAAGATAGATTTTTCGTTTTGCTGGTCGTCAGCGGGTAGATAATGCTGTGGTCTGCTGGCGGAATAGTTCACAGCAGGTGGCTGGGCGTAGTCTTCTAGCAGGCCGATGCTCCAGACTCAGAGCAACCTGCGAGTTCCAAGTGATCGGACGAGAAACAGCGCAGAACTTTTTTCTGTCTCAAGAACTTTCCAGACCATCAGCAAACATACAAGGGAACAAGACCCAAATACTTTACTGTGAACTTAAGAGACAGTGATAGGTATCCCGATTTATAGATGAAATAACTTCTCCAAGAAGATTCAGATTTGTTTATTTTCCTTTAAGACACCACACTTCAAAGATATTAGGTGAAAACGTAAACAAATGTTACAGCGATAATCCCTGTCAACACCAAAACTCGACTAACTTTCAAACAAAACTAAAACTCGTCTATGCCGATCGCTTATATAGGTTTCACAGAAAATTCCAGTGTAATTCAAAGACTTCGAGCCGACGTTTCTGGAATTCTATCAATGCTTAAACAATTAAAATAATATTAAAACAATCAAAATTAATACCAAATCATTCAAAATCATTATGAAATGCACAGAAACATAAAATTAAAGATATTTACGCACAAAATTATCCACATAAATCGAATCAAACTGTCGCAAATTATCCTCTAAACTTCGCAGCTCACCTTAATACTTAGAATTACAAACTTTTAATCAATGTTTCATGCATGGCACTGTCCTTGAACATGTTAAATAGTATTTACATAGTTTCTTTCCATAAAACGTTCATTTACACAAATTCACTATTAACTGCAAGAAAAATATACAAAACCAAATTTACTCAGCTCCAAGGTTGCTACAAATAATTCTGTTATAACAGTACCTTAGATTTAAAACCATGAACCGAACATTGAAACGACGGCAATACCTTTTTGCAATACTTTTGACACATTGTATAAAGCTCTAGAACTATTATATGATACCAACATAGCGATAAAAGGGGGTACAATTTTTACGGCTTGTACCTGGTTTTTTATAACTGCCGAACGTAATTATAAGGCAACCGTAAACGGACACAAATGAATTTTTCACTGCGGTAAAGAATTTCTTGTTTGATTATGAAATAATGACTATGATAATTAATGATTAAAAATGTGATTGTTAATAGTATAATTACTAAAAACAACAGTTTTTCCTGTTGTAAATGTATTGCAGAAGTAGATTATTCAGTTACCCCAATATGAACTTACTGTAGTAACAAAAACAAACTGAAACTAAAAATTTTATGCGTTTATCCAATGAAACATGCTTACTTAAAATGTAAATGAATTTGTTCACTATGTCTAGCGCGTGTAAGGTTGTTGACATTTTATTGTGAGGATGGTTCCTCTGTTAGTTACCATGAGCCTCTACAATGTAACCTTTGGCATCTTTCAAAATTCCTACCTCCAAATGAATAACAAATTCACCAACCAGTCATGTTTCAAAATATGACCAACTAAATGTGTCTTTTTGCTGTCATCTTCCTCAGAATCATTTATTCAGCAATGAATTCTATAAAGTTCTTGCCCACCGTTCTTTGAGACCCAATTAATTTTTACAAGCTTTCTGTATCAACATATCAAAATCTTCAATTCTTCTTCTTTCATGACATCACCAGGTCGGAGGTAACTTTTTTTTTTTTTTTTTACTGCTTTAACGTCTCCTAACAGTGAGGTGATGGGGGGAGGGAATGGGAAGGAATTCGGCCATGGCCTTTTGAAGGAAGCATCCCGGCATTTGCCTGGAGTGATTTGTGAAACCATGCAAAAACCCAAATCTGGATGCCCGGACGGGGATTCGAAACGGCGTCCTCCCGAATGCGAGGCCAGAACGCTAACCGTTACACCACCATGCTCGGTGGAGGTCACTCAATGAAGCCCCACATTTTACTACAGTCTGGATCAAAGTCAAACTCTAAACGTTTATCATGTTCTGGCTAACTACTGTCCATCAATTGAAATTCTTTATTATATGAAAATCCTTCTATTCAACTCAATGAAACTTTTGCTGTTCTCGTATATAGCCTATTGCTTTTATCATCACTTTCTGCACCAAATAGAGATAAATAACCTACTTTTCCTCGCATGCAAACAGGAAGACTTATCGCTATTGTATATTCTTGTCACGTTACGATATGAACCTGTACAGCTTCTGCGTTGTGTGGCTCTACGGTCTACATTCCGTACAGTTAATAGTGCAGCCCTGTGTTATGTACCAGAATGGGTCGCGCCAGTTGTAAACCTGTTAATTGCTGCCAATAAAATCTGACAAATTGGAGGATTACAAGCCACAGCGCCCGACCAGTTCACATAACTACCCAGTGACCTCTTAATTCGACAACGTAACCACATCCGGTCGGTCAACTCCGGCTCAAAACATGCAGTATTTTGGCGATGATGAAAATTTTCTGACCACAAAGAGAATATGTCGTAACTCAAACGCTCGGGATCATACTGCCTCACAAATGGAGTCACAGACAAGGGTGGATAATAAACCGACCTATAGCCCTGTTTGCCGAGATAGCTAAGTTGTCTGGCGTTCGACACGGTGTTAACTGGTTCGAGTACTCGTACTGAAAGGAATTTTTACCATGTCTGAGGGAAGGAAATGTGGTGGCAGACAATTCCTAATCACCAGACAATGTAACACACCTTTCCTCATTGCGTGTTGATGGTTTATCCTCTGTAAGATAGTATCGATAAATTTGGTGTATTTGGGAACAGAAGGGAGCGTGCACAAACTATGTGGCTCGTCCAGGGGGGGGGGGTTGGGTGGAAGGCTACGTTGAGCTACGTGGGGGGGGGGATTCCGAGCCAGGCCACGTAGCTTTCCTTTCATAACATTTTCCACAGGAACAGAACTCACAACAGCATGTGAATATTTATTTCCCTCAATAAATTATCTCCTTATACAATTGACAAGAGAAAACGGTACAAAATATCTTCTGGAATCAAAAGGGAAAAAAGCTACGTGCAACGTGGGAGAGGGGGGGGGGGTAGAGGCAAAAGTCACGTAGGGCTACGTGGGGTGGTGGGAGTGGGGTTCACAGGAGGTCAAAATGGAGCTACATGGTTTATGCACGCTCCCTAAGCCTGAAACGCCACGAACCCGGCATCAACCACTCCATTGCTGCATGTCTCAATCATAACGCAAACAACTATAGCTACCTGACTCCTTGAACATTAAAGTCGATTCGTTTCTAAACCGAAGACATGCAAAATGCGTATCGCAACCAACTTATTGTCTTGGTAGAAAGAAGTTTCTACTTATGCACAGTTCATGAACTGACTCTGGAGCATTAATTATTCATATTTTTTCTCTCACTCTTTGGCGTTTGCTGCCTGAAAAGGAGGACTCTATCAACGTGATTCTATGGCTAAAGCGTATAGTTCAAGATTTAAAAACAAGTAACTTTGCTTGGTATTGATGAACATCTATTTCGTTGATCGCAAATAGGCTCCATGTTGTTAGCAGTAAATGTTGATTTTCTTGTAACAAAATTGGAGGATGTTGTGGTAAGGTTTTGGTGCAACATAAACCGAAATTATATCAGGCATTCGCTTTATGTTCCGGATGGATCCCTTACGACGTTGTAAATTCGAGTATGTAGCACTATACTGATAGAAAATTTCGAATAAGAGATGAAAAGTTATGGTTAAACTGAAATAAAGCGTGTACCGTATCAGTTACTGCCATCGGCCACTTCGATTTGTCTGTCAATATCAATATTTCTCTTCTTTCTGTATCCATAACCCCATTAACTTCACACAGAGAGGGTCAACACAAAAAATCTCAAACTACGTGGATTTCATAAATTAAAAATACTCCGTCTGCGATGGGCTTAGATACGTGACAGCAGTGTGTCAGATAGAAGCCATACGACATTGGCTGCCATTCCAACGACTAAACGCCGCTAAATGGTGCCATAAAAATTAGTGTCAACAACAATTAGTGCCTCCACATTAATGTGTGAATACTGTTTTAAGAATGCATAGATTATTTTTTACAAGTGTACAATTTTGGGCCTCGCAAAAATACGACGTATTGTTTGTACACTCCCATCACATGGATAAATTTAATTTTACTCCACTCCGAGCTGAATATATTTTTACTCTTTACTCCTTACTCTTTACTCTAGGTCATTAGAGGTGACAGAATACTGATGAAAAAGAACGGAAGAAATTCTGCCATGGCGTTTTGAAGAAACCATCATGAAATTCTCCTGGTGTGATATAGGGAAACCATGGAAAACTGCACTCAATTTGGCATGATGGGGATTGGAACCCACGTCCTGCGGAACGCCTTCCACGCTCGGATAGTTTTTATTAATTTTTTTATTGAGGTTCAAGATGAAGAATATTCCACCTCTGCCGTAGATCTGTTTATAAAACCCAGATTTTTTTTCGTAGAAAGATATATACGCATCGTAGTATGTGCTCTCACAAGCTACATTCCTGAAATATGTGTATCGGAAAAAGATGAGATTTTATGGTCTAGTGCGATCAACGTGACTTTATGGTAACTTTCAGAATGGTTTAAATTCTCATTTCATGACAAAGAAAGTTAAATCCAATTTTTTCCCAAAAACCATTAGTTTAAATGCTAGCCCTCCTGGAAGTAAACAAAAGTTTCCGTCAATATTTTCCTTCAATTATTATCCAGTAAAGTTTATACAGGAAAGGATCATGTCATTCGTTTTTTTGCATAAGTTGTTATACACATTTTATGGAGAAACTGTGTATTTAAGGATAAAAGAGGTTACTTGAAGATATTGAAAAATTAATTTGTCAAATCTTTAGAGACCGAGGGTGGTGGTGTAACGGCTAGCGTTCGGGTCTCGCATTCGGGAGGACGGTGGTTCGAATCCCCGTCCGGGCATCCAGATTTGGGTTTTCCATGGTTTCCCAAATCACTTCAGGCAAATGCCGGGATGCTTCCTTCAAAAGGCCATGGCCAAATTCCTTCCCATTCCTTGCTCCCCAACCTTTCCCGTCTCTTAAGACCTCGCTGTTAGAGATATTTTAAGCAGATAAAAAAAAAAACCTTAGATAAACAATCTTGATGAGAATGATTGATCAAACGACATGTTCATTCTGACAGAAAATAATCGAGTAAAAACATTTACTTCTTAAAACCTATGCTATATCTAACTTCAGGACTCAATTAATAATATTTCATTAATTTGTAATGGAGCACAGGCTCCGGTGGCAATTTCCGTACACTCCCCTCTTCCCCCTTTCCTGTACCCAACTACATTTTCCCTATACATATTTCAACTTTAAATTCTTTCATCGTTTTTGGTAAATTATTCATCATTTCCCTTGTTTACTTATTCCAATCCCTGGACACGTTTATCTAAAAAAGCATCTTGTTACACCCTTGTGCTTGAAGTCGAGTGCCAGCTTGTGGTCATGGTCATCTTTTCCCTTCCATGCATTAATTTTAATTCTGACTGATTACCTAATGGCTAAGGCAGCAATAAACAAATAAATACCTAAAATATAACAAACTGCAGCGCACTTAGTAGTCTACCAGTTGCTTAATGAAAATAAATCTTTTGTAATTTAAATGAACCATGTCCTTCTGCAGATTAAAATTGTATTGTCCATTGTGTATTTTTCACAATGCGTCACAAATGTCACAGAAAAGAGAGAAAATAAACTCAATATGATGTAGTATTTATTTGTCACACACAACGCACAATGAAAAACACCAGTTACCGACACAACAGCATAATTACCTGTAAGACAGTTTCACAGACAGCCTCGCGGCTTTAAATTCAGAGAATCGATAACAGATACAATTGAAAATGTCAAGTAACGTTTCAAACTTCAGTACAGAAAGAATTATCAGCGTACTCATGTGTGTAGGTGTACTTTCATGTATTAGTTCGAAGGCTTGACCTGGTACTCTATTGATGATGAAGCCTGGTGGTTGAGTGATATAGTTCTGCTTAATATGTCTCCAAATCACTATCACCTTCATTTAATATTTGTCTAGAATACCAAAAATGTGAATTCCGTTTTTTTCGAAAACCACAATAGGCAAATGCCAGTGTGGTTTCTTGGATAAGAGGAGATTATTTCCTTTCTTCATACAAACTTCTCAGCTCACTCTAACCAACTCACTCTCCTTTTTGTGCTTCGGGCTTTATACCTCGTCGACGTCGGGGTCATTAGAGACGGAAAGGAACTGGGGGCAAGGAACGGGAAAGAATTTGGCCATGGTCTTTTGAATTAACCATCTCGGTGTTCGCCTGGAGTAATTTCGGGAAACCATACGCAAAACCTCACTCTACACAAGACGTAATGTCAGAAGGTGAGAAAATGTCTTTTTTTTTTTAGATAGGACTATTACATATTTCTAAACAATGCATGATAAATTTGAACAATTTATTAAGCTGTATCTTTTTTCTGATAACTATTCCTCTTAATGCTAGTGAAATGAAAACTATGTTCCAATTACTTTACTTATTTTTAATTAGTTTTTAATGAATTTAATACTTTATTTCTATTTTGATAATGATTTGAATACACAATAAACCCTGATGTCAACTTAAAGTATGACATATTTATTCAGATTTGACTGAAACTGCATTTACAAAATACATCATCTTCAGAATACTATCGGAATTATTTACAGTAGACAGCTTTTGCGAAACTCAGTAACATTCTTATTCCGTCATCGTGCAATCGATCGCCTCCTGAAAGCAGGTAGTAATTCTACTTGTTCGCAAACATTACTAGCAAATGAGGATAAGACCATCTCAAGCTCGTATTTTACATCTAATTTGTTTTTATTTTCTTTTAACTGATTCATAATAAATGGTGATTAACATTTTTATATTTTCAAAAATCAAATAAACTATTCTAAATCATGTTACTTTTATGAGCACCTTTGGTAATTAATTCAGTGGAATTTGCCATTGTTAATAGTTTAAGTAAGGTAATTAATAATTAATCAGTAGTCATAACATTTGTTCTAAAAGACAATTTTCCAATTGAAGATATGTCTTCACGACACAACAATTACCAGAATTTGTTAAGCAACACGGAATTAATTCCCCGTGAGCTCGTGAGAAGTGCAGTGTTTAGTATCGAAGATGATACTGAACTACTGCTAAGGGAGCGTGCACGAACTACGTGGCTCGGTCCAGGGGGGGGAGGGGTTGGCTGGAAGGCTACGCTGGGCTACGTGGGGGGAGGGGGGGGTTCCGAGCCAGGCCACGTAGCTTTCCTTTCATAACATTTTTCACAATTAAAATGAGGAACAGAACTCACAACAGCATGTGAATATTTATTTCCCTCAGTTAATTATCTCCGTATGTAATTTACAATAGTCTTACAAGAGAAAACGGTACAAAATGCCTTCTGGAATCAATAGGGAAAAAATCTGCGTGCTACGTGGAGGGGGAGGGGGAGAGTCAAAAGCCACGTAGGGCTACGTGGGGGGAGGGGGGTTCACAGGAGGCCATAATGGAGCTACGTGGTTTATGTTCGCTCCCTAAGCACTGTGGCCAGTATGAAGAGTAGAGTAACTTATGTGCTGAGTGATACTTACGGCTTTGTGGAGAGAAGTTGACGTGACTGCTGTCGCTGAGAACTGCACTGGCATCCCGTCAGTTACAGCCCGCATTCACTCAGTAGCAATCAGCAAAGTGAAGTCGACGAAACATCTAAAAAAATTTGCAACAAGCAAATTAACAAAGCACATTGTGGGAACGTCATAAAGGTTGAAACAATTCAACCACCAGTGCAGGACAGTAAACTGTCTATTTCAGAATCTGTTTTATGTCATTTTGTTTAATTTTCATTTATCAACCATAAAACAAGAGTTGTGTTTGAATAATGTAGTGAGATTATATTATATCCTATAGCTTACGGGGGAAAAAATCACTTTTTGGGACGGAAAAAAAACTGTCAGTATTACTATAAATCTAAAATTTAACTTCGAAAATTCAAACAGTTAGCGTATAAACACATATCTTTCAGAAAAATCAGAATGTTAAAACTACTACGTGTCCTAAGATTAATTAGGTTAACATCAAACAATGATGATTTACGAATCTTTTCATAAAATTTACAACCTAGTAATATTACAGTATATAAATTTTTACTAGTAAAACATCACAGTAACAGTGTATAAAAGTAAACATCGTTTTCGAAGATTACTTGCAAGTCCTAATCCTTATGGTGGGAAAACATAAAAGAACTAGCGCATCGAAAACGAACTTTATCTTTGGATACAGAAAATGTCACAAATAAGTGTACCGGCAGTGCTATTAAATTATTTTCATAAATCATGATGTTGATGATTTACAGTCAGATGCTGGTTGTTCTCACTATCAAAACATGAGAGGGAAGTGAACGACTGCAGAGTGACCTGGACGGAATATCTATCTGGGTAAACCCACATGGAATTAAGATAATTGCCACAAAATGTCAGTTTATTAGGTACACAGATAAATAACTACAAGTTATTTACGATCATAAGATGAGGAAGGAGTTGTTTGTTGAAGACCTTAAGAGCAAATATCTTGGCATAACGTTTGATGGTTAACTCAATTTTACATCACACATTGGACAAGTGGTAGAAATAGGTTTCGAAACACTAAATGTATTGAAAGAAGTTTAAAGAGGATGTGCCAGAGAAGAGAAGGAACTAGGTTACAAAACTTTGATCATACCACTGCTTGAATATGGCGGCGCATTATGGGACTCACATTTTGGGTATCAAATACAGGATTTGGAGGGGGGGGGGGGCAAAAGAGAGCAAGTAAATTTGTTAGTGAAAATTACAGCAGAACACATTTAGTAACACTGATACAGTACATAAATGAATTGGATTGAAAGGCATTGAGAGATAAAAGAAAGGCGAAGAGAGTGCTGAAACCGTGATGACAGTGCAGAATTACTAACATGGAGGGGAAAAGATGAACTTACTATAGGGCACTCCACTTCAAACTTAAGTGAGAGGGAAAATTTCCTTCTGTATGTAACCGAGTCAGATATTGAAATAAATTCCCAAGGGAATTGTCGAACAATTTACCTAAAAAGTTGAAATAATAATGTTAAAATGAAAATTCGTAAAGGAGAAAATAAATATGTGGAGAATTATACTAAACGAAATAAAAAAAATAAAAATATCCAAGAAACGTGAAAAAATGTTCTTACGTAAATTTGTACCTGAGCAAATGTTCGATTGGAATTAAATTAAATAAAAAACGATTATCTTAACCTTTATTACTACAACTTGAAACTGTCCATCAAAGTAAATTTCCTTTTAGAGGACATAATCCTTTGACCTAATTTACTTTTACCACTGGTGCTTTAAGACGACAGCATTTAGTGAGCTGATCTTTACTGAATTAGACGTCCTAAAACATCGCTGCGATATGTTTTGAAACTAGAACTTACGAAAATCGTGTTATTATTAAGCACGTTATCGCATTCAGGAAATATTGCTTAGCTACACCAACGAACTGTTTAACAGACTGATAGGAAAATTACCACATGTGTTTCCAATAATCGTATGTATCAGTCTTACGTTTCCCATTCCTTACCATGTTTGGCAGATGTTTTACAAAATATCTGAAGTAAAACGATGTAAATAAACTGACTCAAATACAAATAGAATTTTCGTTATCTAATCATACAGAGATCGCACTGGCGAATATCTAAATCTCAGAGTGTACGTAATTATGATTGTTAACACTTCAGTGAACGTGACCTGCATTACTGTCATACAAATGAGCTCGCATACAGATAATATTCATAATCTGTTAAAACAACTTGTACCAACCTCACAAGAAATGCGTTAACAGCGCTGCCAGCCCAATAACTTTTCACCAAATCCTCGTTTTTTGTTTTTGTTATGGCTTTGCGCCTCGTCGATGTCGAGGTTATTAGAGGCGGGAAAGGATGAGGGACAAAAACTGGAAGAAATTTGGCCATTGGCTTTTGTAGGAAGCATCCCGGAATTCGACTGGAATAATAATAAAAAATAATTCCGTGTGGTCGAAATGACCTGGTGACAGGGTTTCTACTGGCTGCGCATTCCGCCCCTGTCGTAGTCGCCTTTACCTAAACCGGCAATCCTACCGGGTACAAGGGACCTTCAGTTTAACGTGGAATCCAAACCACGGATGCGTTCTGGTGTACTTCACATTACACAGCTAGCTGTGCCAGAGGTGAAGATCGGGTTAAGTGCCTATGAAAATCCCCGCCGAGATAGGGATTCGAACGGGGGACCTTTGGGAAAACCATGAAAAACCTAAATCTGGATGACCGGACGGGGATTCGAACCCACGTGGTCCAGAATGCGAGGCCAGAGCGTTAACCACTCACCAACCACGCTCGGTCCAAATCCTCGTAACTTGAGTCAGGTTCCAAGTGCAAGTAAATGCGGGTTTCTACATCTGCCAGTTGCATGGCTCTCTGTCATAATGACGCATCGAGGACTGCCTATTTCCTCGTGATTGGCAGGTATGGTGGGTGGAAGGAGCAAGAGTTTTGCACTTCGCTAAACACCTGTCGACTGAGGAGCCAGTGGCGGTGGTCAGCCTCCAACCCGAACCTGGTCTCCTCTCGGGTTATGACCACTCCAGCGAGCCCGCGGTCCTAATTACTGCGGATGAACCTCCTCGTTATGGCTGTCACCACAACAATGCCGAATATTTATTCCCGTTTGTTTAATCTGGCGTGGAGAGCATGTGTAGAACGGCGCGCATCATTCCAGACGATCCTCCTTTTCTCCGTCGCCGAGCAATAAAAATTTCATTAGTTCTCCGGGCAAAAACTAATAAATAATAAACGCAGCCTCCGTTAATTAACGCCGTAATAATTCACCGATATGGTAACATTCCGTAGCCGAGTAACGAAAGGGGTCGAGAAGGAGCGAAGAGAACGAGGAGAGGAAAAAAAAAAGTAATTTACCCTTAATAAAGCGGATAATCGCGCAAGTTTTTAATTTTGCTATTGTCAGGAAGGCTGCAGTTCATAAAAACGCCAGGCCTTTTACTTGAGATTTCCTCGGCTGTAATTGCTTGGGTAAATTTATTGCAGCTGGCAATATCGGGAGTGTTTCTTTTTGTGCGGGCGCCGCATCATTAAGGGCCCTCGCAGTTTTTAACGAGACTTGGACGGCGCCCCTGTTACGGCGCTACTCTCCCAACTCGCAGGTGTCCACCTGCCTTTCTTTGGGCGAGAGGCCATCTTCTGCCCCGACGAAAGCAACGCTCGTTGTCGACGTCCAGTTAGCACGACGGTATCATACCGGTATCTCTCCACAAACGGAAACAGTTCACGCTTTCTCATGTTACCCAAAGTATCAGATAAACCGTATAATATGAAATTCTTCTAATTCTTCTTCATCACCTTCCCCCAACATTAGGATTCATCTACCTTTGATGAGTTATAGCTACTCATCTACATCTACAACATCTACAAATATATTCTGCAATTTACAAAATTGTGGGTGGCAGAGGGTACTCAGCATCAAAGCTAATCTCTTTGTTGTGCATTCCAATCCCTAATGGTACGAGGGAAAAAAGAATTCATATAAGAATCATTGCGGCACCTTATTTCTCTAATCTTATCTTTCCTGTCATTCCGACTCAAATAGGTTGGTGGACGAAGTATTTCACTACACTCGTGAGCGAAAGTGGGTGTACACATGTTTACCAATAAGTTTAAACGAAACGTGCGTCGTCTATCTACCAGAGACTACCAGCCTAGTCTACTAATCAGTTCTTTGACTCTTTCATAAGGACTGTAGCAAGCGGTCACGAATCGAGCGGCTCTTCTCTGTACTTTCTCTATGCTTTCGATCAACCCCTTACGAAACGGATCCCAAATGGCACAACAATAGTCCAAATGTGGACGCAATAGAGATTTGTACGCTATCTCCTTTGTTTGTTCATTGCAATTTTTCAAGATTCGACCTATGAATCGCAGCCTAGAATTAGCTCTACCTACTAACGAATTAATGTGTATGTCCCATTTCATATTCCTTTGTACTGTTACTCCCAAATATTTCATAGAATCAACCATATCAATAACTGAATTGTTTAACTCGTATTTCTGAACAATTGGATTCTTTTTGTTAGTTATGCTCATTGTCTTGCACTTTTTACAATTTAGCGTAAGTTGCCACTCAGCGCATCATCCCAAAATAATATCCAGATCACGCTGAATTTCTAAGCAATCGGCCAAATTCCCTACTTCCCTATAAATAACCGCATCATCAGCAAACAATCTCCGTGATCGTTTATAAAAATTAAGAAAAGAAGTGGTCCTATTATACTCCCTTGAGGTACCCCCGATGTAACATCGTAGAGATGGTCGGATTTGGAGCTTTGGTTTTAAGGCTGCATGCCCTTGCTGACTCCAATCGTCCTGTACTTACTGCCAGGTCGTACCAAGAACTAGTGATGGAAATGAAGTGTTGCCATCTGTCAGCGTAATGTGTAACTATGTTCTGGGTGTGACGAGTGTATTTTTTACTGTGAAATGTGTAGTTTATGAGGCGGAGATTGGGTACCGTCCCGTCAGTCACCATGCTGACTGCGGAAAACCGCCTAGAAACAGCAGTTTGAGAAAAACAGTACCAAAATTCCTTAGACTTCCACGGCCATCTTTGTTCATGATTAATTGACTTTCGGGTTTTGCCGCGTTGTTTATTTTCATTACCTAAGAATTCCCAAGAATTCAGTTCACTATGGTTGTGGAAGAAAATGGACAACTGCCATTTCTCGATGTCCTTGTTCACAAGCGAGGCATGGAAGTTTGGGTCACACTGTGTATCGCAAGGCGACCCACACTAATAGGTATCTGCACGCCATGTCGCACCATCATCCGGCAACGAAGAGAGGCGTATTGACATCACTCAACTTAAGAGCTAAGACAGTATGTGACTCGGAAAGTCTGAATGAAGAAATGGAGACACTTACAAAAATATTCCAAGCCAACGGCTATAGTGAATCTGAGATCAGGAGGGTTTTAAGACCAAAAAAACCTATGGGAGACGTCAACTTATCCCATGATATTAATATGCCAACAAAATTCGCCTGTCTCCCATACATACAGGGTATCACAGACCGGATTGGGAAATTGTTAAAGCGGGTGGAGGTGCGAATAGTATATAAGGCTAACTGCAAACTTGGTCAGTCACTGACAAAGGTAAAAGACAAATTACACCCACACCAGCTTATGGGTGTTTACGAAATCCCCTGCAGTTGTGGCAGTGTTTATATCGGCGAGACAGGTCGCACTGTGGCGGAGAGACTTAAAGAACATATCCGCCACTACAAATATAACAACAGTGACAAATCCGCCGTAGTCCGCCATGCTATTAATACCGGGCATGAAGTAAAATTTCAAGAAACGAGGCTACTGTGGAGAGAAGACCAGTGGTGGCCCCGACGGGTGAAAGAGGCAGCAGAAATTTTAAAAAACACCAACAACATCAACGAAGATAGCGGCCTCTTAATCTGCGATGCTTTGCGCTCGTTGCTATGTCAACATAAACAGTATCTCTGACGAAGGCTGGAGGATACCAGCCGAAAGCTTAGGTAATGAAATAAACAACGTGGCAAAACCCCAAAGTCAATTAATCAGTACCAAAATTGCTTGTAATATAATGTTGATCTGACGAGAAACTATACTTTGCCCTGTTTGCTCTAAACTGGATGCTCTAGGTCATTTTTCCTTGGCCCAGCTCCTCACCTCACCATCCCCTACCTATCTGATCTAACGGCTGAGCCCAAACAGGCAAGTGGTAAATATTCCTTTCGTCTTTAGGAGTAAGGGCAGCGGAGTGGGGATACAGCGGACTGACCTTGAACCGCCTATGTTAAGTGAACGCGCTATAGCATACACAATTGAGTTCACGAATTTGCTTTGAAGGGAGAACTATTAAAAATTCTTTATTGATTAACTTGATCCTCAACTAAATGTTTCGAACGAGACGTGAAGACCAGTAGCCTTTTTAATATCGAGATAACACGAACTTAATTGCGATTTCTACTCTAGTTATAGGCCATTCTCCACACTATTTGAATAGTAAATTTTATAAATAAAACGCCGTCTGCAAACAACTGTTGTGGTGGATGCCATTTTTTTATCCTCCAGACGCGTTTCGCCCTCATCGTGTGAGGCATCATCAGTGCTGTGAATGTATGTTCTTACATGTGTATCATTACATTTATTATTTACAATACAAATTTGTAATCAAATTTGAATTGTGTACAATACTGGTAACGATAAATGTATGTTTCTACATATGTATCGTTACAGTTACTGTATACAATACAAATATGTATTTTATATAAAAATTGTAATGATACACATGTAAAAAAATACAGCTACTGATGATGCGCCACACATTAACAGCGAAACGCGTCTCCAGGATAAAAAAAATGACCTCAGCACGTGTTTTATTCATACAATTTATAAATGGCGAGTTGTTCACTACATAATTCCGAATAGTACTTAAGTAATTCACAGCTCTAGTTGAAACAATCATTCATTACATTTTCAGAACGAATTTTGTCAATACTCCGAAATTCCCTGGTGAGTTGAAAGTTTGATTCCAAGTATGAGACAGGCCAACCATTTCTTTTAAATTGCCATAAACACTATAATTCAAGCTGATGAACGTACTTTTCACTATTAAGTTTCATCTGATACAGTGAAAGTGTTTCCTTTTGTGCTGTATTTATAATTTTGTACCGGTCGGTATAATTTTTCTTGGATCACAGGTATCAGCTGTTATCGTTAGCCTTCCTAATTGAGTGATCGGTCTCCATTGCCGACGATCTCGACCCGTGACCCTGGTAATGATCCACTCAGAACGGGAATTAATAGAGCCGTAGAGAGCTGTATAACCAGCGTTGACGCAGCAGATCTCAGACGGCCTTCCCGATTATATAATTAATTATAAGAGATTAACATCTAAAATTTCATTTTATTGCCGAATCTCATTGCTTGAAATCATATTTAACATATTTTTGGCAGAATAAAGACTAAACAAAACAATAAAATGCTGTATTGATGACTAAAAAACGTTATTTTTATCGCGTAAGAAAATGAAGAAGCATACGAGTGTTGCAGGGAACGTGTTTGCGTCCTTTTTGTATATGCCTGTTTTTTTTTTTTTTTTTTTTTTTTTTTTTTAAAGTTCAGTCAGTGATTGGGTGAGAGAATGGATTGAAAATTACATTGACCTTCCTTTTCATTCCCAAAGTGGAGATCATAAGAGTTGGAAGAGGATGATGCGCAAGGAACGGTAAGGAATTAGGCAAAGACTTTTTGAAGGAACCATCCCCACATTTGTTTATACTCTACAGCTATTTCCGGAAACAATGTTAAACTGAAATTTTGTTACCAGAAACTGCAGCCTCCTGAATGTCTCCAGAATCCCAGTTGCTTGGTTTGAGGATTCATTTTTGTATATTGTATTTCAGACTTAATCAAGATATAGAATATTTACACAACTTTCTCATGCTCCACACGTAATTCCTCAGGCTTATGTTTGAGCAGTGCTGAACCAGGTTTACCATACATAACTTTTCCGTATTGCTTGTGGCTTCAGGTCATACACCCTTGCTGATGTTAATTCACCTGTTTGTTAGGGACGTTAAAGCTTGCGTTCCCTATCTCGCCTTTCATAAGGACAGGTCATTACGCTATTTTCCACTTTCTCCAATACTTAATGGTCAAATTCAGCAGACTTATCTTAAACTCGCTCATCACAGTGTTCTATGTGTATATATAATAATACTCGAACTGTGAAGTAAGAAGCTGTCCGCATCAATTCTATGACACAGGTATATTATCACTACTACGGCAGTCTAATATAACTTCGTGACAGAATCTGTGTTATATATCGGAATAGAAATTGGATTTCAAAAGCCTTGGTGTTATCTGTTCCTACTTTTGCGGGAATACCGAGCGTTGTGGTTGACTGATTGACGCTCTGGGCTCGCATTCGGGAGGATGGCGGTTCGAATCCACGTCCGGGCAACAAGATTTGGGCTCCATGGTTTCCCCAAATCACTCCATGTCAATGCCAGGATGCTTCCTATAAAAGGCCATGGTGAATTCCTTTCCGTCCTTTGTCCCCGGTCCCATCCAGCCTCTAATGACCTCGACGTCGACGAGGCGTAAAGCCATAAGTAAAAAGCAAAAAACAAAAATAATTCTGAAGTGATTTTCCTGAAGTTTCCAAGGAATAAGATGATAACAATGACGAGACCGCTGAGAAACTTTGGCGCAGTCCCAGCGAGAATATTCTCAGTAAGTTACATTTTCGTACAGCAGTTTTTTCCATTCATAGACCAATTACTTCTGTATTAGTCGACATAACTCTCTTTCACTCGGATATCCTACTTTGGTTATCATCTGAGACCAAGAATAATACAGACAGACTGATGGGTCATAGACATATTCAGAATCGCTCGAGTTACATGGCAGAGAATCTCAGTATTGTTGTGCCTGGAAAATTCTATCGAAGTTATATCTAGTCTTGTGTCTCCAAATTTCCACATCAATCCATGATTGTTTTGGTTGATGATAAGCCTGTTTTATTTTTCACCATTTGAAAGAACCTTTCGGTTAGTTTCTCCAGAAACAATTTGCTTCCGTTCTAATTAATAGGGTCGTCCAGAAAACATTGAAACCATCTTATTTTTTAGTTAGAAGTCTGGAAATTAATAATTTACATTTGAAAGCCAGAGGAATGTGCTTCTCTGTGCCATCCAAAAATGCAGCCACAGTATAACAGTTACCAGCAAGAAGAAAACAATAAAAATAAATCACTGTTTTATTTCACTATAATTTGCAAAGAAACACACACACACAACAACAACAACAGCAGCAACAACAACAGCAACGACGACGACAAACCAAAAAAACAATTTAGCGTGTAACGTGGGACATTATTTCGTAGAATGTATGCTGTTTGTTCCTTTTGTTTCTGCTACTGTGCATTACTGTTTTCGTTTTTTACATTATAGCGACCTGATGGTTCAGTAAAAAGGCGTTTGACTGGAATCTTGAAGGTCCCTGCTTTGAATTCCTGTCTCGGAGGGAATTTTCTAGACCCAACTTTCAGCTATGGCATATTTTTATTCGTAACGTGAAATATGCCAGAACGCTTACGTGGTTCGAATTCCAGTTTAAACTGTAGGTCCCCTTTACGCAGTAGAATTACCGGGTTTAAGTTAAGAAAGGAGGAAAGGTACTGGCCCTCATATCACCAATACCAGACTAAGTATACCTTATTCGGGAGGGTCCAAACAATCCTTGGCTTGAAAACCAAACTTAGCTTTCTTAGTATAGTTCAACAATGATGTCTATTTATGTAATTTTCCTCATCGGTATCTGTCATGTACCGGACCTATCTTGCGCTTGGAGCTCAGGCTTTTCGACGTATACACTTGATCACAACCGATTAGATCATACGAGCATTTAGTTTTCATCTATTGAGATGAGTGTTCAGAAAACTTCCAAGGATGTAACAAAGATATAGCCTACTTCTGCGACATGCGTGCTTTGTTCGCATCTTTATGCCAAATTATAGTGGTAAATGGGGATCCATTCACTATTCTATACAGCGTCCATACAAAACGGCCCATAATAGACGTGAAATAAGTTCCTCTAACAATTAGTCTCGGCTATAGAATCTAATTGCATTCACACTAAAGGCGAAACCTATTACTACTTCTTGGAACAACAATAAACACTCCAGTGTGATCTAAGTTGGAATCTTTCAATCCAGAGTAAAAGATGTAGAAATTGAGTCATTTGAAACTACAGAAGAGAATGGCAAACAATTATTTATGTTTCTTAAATTTGAACGAATCTTCTAGAATGTTCCCAAACGGAAAATCTCTGAAAAACAGAGAGAGTTTCATTTTAAACCATTAAAAATTAAAGATTTTGATTTTATAATATTAGTTCAGCTAACTGTTTAAAATTTTGTTTACATGTTTCTCAGACTTCCACAGAAAAGTTGCTCGAACACTAATTAAATGATGATGACATCAGAAAGGAATCTTGACCCAATCTTCCGCATGGCTGTTATGATCTCTGACAGAAACATGCAGCGCGACTGGGACGAAGTTAGAAAAAGTTTTCGTTGAAATTACGAGCTAGCAGTGTTTCCAGGGTTATTTGAAGTGTCATCAGTGCTAAGTGAGCAGTTTGATAGATAGTCTCCGATCAGTTCCTAGCCAAACGACTCATCGTCCCAGAGTTCAATAGATTACCCATTCGTATCCGGCTTTGCCATATAACGTAAACCAAGTTTCGGACAATTCGCGCTATCCGTTTCCGGAATTAAAACAAACCTAGATTCACCCGCACCCAAACTTGTAGGGTTTTAAAACTTTAGGTGGCTAAAATTCTATTACAAATATTTCTGGCTGTCACGTTGTGATAATTCCATTTGTAACTTAAAAACTTTAGCCCTATTTGAGACTTGGATATGTTAGTTTTATAAGTTTCTAGACATCGGTGTAAGTTACATAATAACAGCAAAATGTGTAACTTTATTGTATCCTCAATGAAACTGAGGGTGGTGGGTTAACGGTATTGCTCTGGCCTCGCATTCCACGGGACGTGGGTTGGAATCCTGTTTTGCAATCCACATTAAGGTTTCATGGTTTAACGAAATCACTCAAGGCTGGGACGGATCATTCAAAAGTTCATGGTCTAATTCCTAACCATTCCTAGCCTCCAGCCCTTTCCTGCGTATAATGACCTCAACGTCAACGAGGCTAAAAGCTAAGCTTTACAAAACAGTGGTGAAGCCGGTAGCATTGTATGCAGCAGAAACTCTGACCACGAGTTGCATAGGGCAGATAGAACAACTGGAACCAAAAAATAGAAATTATTTTAAAAAAATCATAAGAGTGAAATTTCAAGATAGTAAAATAGTATACATCATGAATGAAACAAAAAAAAAACAAAAAAACTGAAAAACTGAAACTGAAACTGAAACTGAAAAACTCTCAGATAGTATGCGCACAAGGAGACTAAATTTCTACGAACATCATCTCAGAATGAACTCTGGTAGACTAACAAAACAAATTTTTTATTCCTTCCATAACAGCATAATGAATTCTAATTGGTTCAAAGAAATTGGAAAATACCTAAGAGGATTAAAAATTACGGAAAAGTTATTACCTACTTGATAGAACAGCGCAGATAAGATTTAAAGTTGAAAGGATAAGATTCCAAGAAAAATCAAAAATAAAGTCGAAACCCATCATCTTGGAAGAGGAGAGAAGAAGAAGATCCGAGAGAATGAAGAAATACTAGGTGCAAAGGAAAGAACAACATGGAACGAACTGACTCATTCATTATACCCCAAAGTGGGTGCAACGAAAGAAGAAGATAGAAACGCATAGTACCCCGAGACGATCAACTTTGGGAGCAAAATCTGTTGCTAACATATCTGAAGGATTAAGATAAAGTTCCTGTGAAGATGCATCTAGTTTTAAAATTCTACCATGAGAAGAGACGAAGAATTGAATGTTGAAACTGTACCTTAATTCCTTAATAAGAAGAAAATCAGACTAAGGTTATATTACGACTTCTCTGATGCCAAATAAAGGATATCAGCGTCAATTTGAAGGCGGCAGTTTGTTATTTACTTATTTTCCACACCTATTCTGA
Organism: Vandiemenella viatica; assembly: GCA_031002005.1. Lineage (NCBI taxonomy): Eukaryota > Metazoa > Arthropoda > Insecta > Orthoptera > Morabidae > Vandiemenella > Vandiemenella viatica. Next base: position 107,812,513 of record CM061914.1, read on the forward strand.
CAAACAGGAAATTAATATATCCGCCAACGAGGCCGGTGGTTTCAACCCCTCGTGACGGATGTTCCCCCATAATTACCACAGCCACGTCAACTATTTTTTTTCTCCCTGTTCGACCCGGAGGAACTCCTGAACGGCGGTAATAACTCAGCCGCGAGAACGCGCGCGCTGCTTTGTTTTCATTTTATTATCTGTTAGTCTCGGCTCGCGAAAGTTGGCAGCAACAAAGGCTGTGCGTGCGTATTGTGGCGGGCGCCCAGTCGGTCATTACCTGCTATCCATTGTCGCCGCGCCGCACCCAACGCCCACGCACGCGAGGCCCAGTGTGGAAGGCGGCCGGAAAATCGTCAGCCGATAGCCGGCCACCCACGAGCTGCAAGAGAACCAGCTGCGTCAACAGGTACTTCCGCTTACACGCACACAACAATAAAATAGCGCTTGCGGCATCAGTGACAGGTAGGTAGGCCTATATCACTAAGGCTACTTCGGTCACCTAGCTAACAGAGTTCAAGTAGGCCCCGCAAACCGCCTCCTTCTTTCTCGTGCTACCTAGTCAGGAAATCCTATCTCATAATGAAGCGTCCATTAATTACGTGAGGTGAAATAAGGAGGGGGGCGGCTAAATCAGAGGGAGGGGGAGGGGGGAATCGACGGAAATCTCACGTAAGGTTTTGGAATTCTTGAAGGACACCGGAGAGCTTAAAAATAGTCTACCTACGAGATCTATTAGCAGGAAAGGGAGGTCCCATCAGAATCTCATGACCTCTTAGGGAAGGGGTCCAACCGAATCTCACCATATCTTACCAGAGGGGCTGGGGGGGGGGGGGTGTCCGGAATTCCGGAAAAACACCACACGTAATTAATGAACGGCCGCTGAGGAGAACATTCAGTGATCAGTTTAGAAGGATTTGAAGCAGGATTGTCATTTTTTTGCTTGGCTTTACGCCTCGTCAACGTCGAGGTCATTAGAGGCGGGAAGGGATGGGAAGTAAGGAACCGGAAGGAATTCGGCCATGACCTTTTCAAGGAACCCTCCCGGCATTCACCTGGAGAGAATTTGTGGAAAGTATAGAAAACCCAAATCTGGAAGCCCGGACGGGGATTAGAACCGCCATCCTCCCGAGTACGAAGCCAAAGCATTAACCCACCAGTCTCGGTCCAGGATTCTCGTATATTTCCATACTCAACTTGTATGTGAGGGAACCAACAAGGAAGTAAAGAATTTAAACGTAGCATATGAGTTCATGGAGAAATATTCATTATTCTGGCGATATTTCTCCTTAACAGACAAGAGTAAAGGTAATAGAAACAGTTCGTGGCCGGTGAAATTACCTAAAATGCAGCCTACACAAACTTGGGACAGTAGTGATAGTGCGAAAAGAGTAGCTGGTATGGAAACACGAACTTGCGCGTGTTAATGAATATAAAAAAACTGTAAGTACCTACTTAATATTTTCAGAAAACTGTACAAAAACCAAACAACAGCATTGTATATATATCTGTATATATGTTTATCTAGGGCACTGATGATGCCTTGAATAAAGGCGAAACGCGTATGCCATCAAAAGCATTTTGTTTAGTTGCAAGTCAGAAACAACCAACAAAACAGTTATCATAGCAACTAAGGACTTGGGCCGAAAAAAAATCACCAACATGATAATAGAAACATATAAAATCCACTCAACTTCAAGCAGAATATTCCTGTATAAGAAATTTCTTCTGCTTATGGCTATAGTCTCATAGACGTCAAAGTCATTAGAGGCGGGAAAGGACTGGAGCATGGAACGGGAAGGCGTTTGGCCTCGGACTGTCCAAGGAACCATTTGTCTTAAGTGATTTTGGGAAACAATGGAACACCGAAATCTGCTTGGTCGGACGGAGATTCGAACCGGTATTCTCTCGAATACGAAACTAGAGCGTTTCCGCTCACACAAGTACCCTAAATGCTCGGTGTGTACTACATGGAGAACAGCATGAAGGTCTAAAAATCTGCTGCAAAGGGTAAAGTTTACAAAAAAAATAAAAATAAAAAAATAGTGATGTTACAAAGTATATGCCACAAACAACTGTTTCGCGAGATGTTACCTTTATTTTTGTATAAACGTGCGTAGTCTGTACCACAAACCAATAATTTAAGATGGAAAAAATTCAAATGATGTCACCAATAATTCTGACAGGAAGTTACAGATCATTTTCAACAAAGTCTGTTAGTGAAAAGAAGAAGTTTTCTCTCACATAGATTTATTAATACGCGAAATCCTACTTCCACTTTCGGCAAATGTTATGGACAGAGACAGAATTTCTCATTGATGGCATGAAGTGTAAATATCTTGGCATAACATTTGATAAGAATTTCAACTGGGCACGACAGGTGGTATGGAAAGATTTAAAATCCTTCCTTTATTGGTGAGAATGATGAGGAGATGGACTGGAAAAGTGAGGGAATTGGGCTACTAAACTATTTAGAACATGGTGGTCTGTCTTGGGATCCACATTTTCGGTATCAAATACAGGATTTGGAAGGCGTACAAAGGAGAGCAGAAAGATTCATTTGTGGAAAATACCACAGGACCCAGACAGCAACTGATGTGATCAAGGAGGTGATTTGGAATAATTGGAAGATATGGGAGGGTGAAGAGAGTGCAGGGAGTCTATAAGGTGTATTGGTGAAGAGGCTTAAGCTGCGTTCCCAGGATGTCTTGTAACGGAGGTCACACGCCGAAGTGTAGGGATGAGCGCGCGCCGCAGTTTAGCCCTCGCTACCCCGCCACCACCTCCCCACCACGTTGCCTAGTGTCGTTTGGCACAGAGCACTTTACAGCAACAGAAGGGGTGCGCACCTCTGCTGCAAACCGTTGGCAACAGCGCACCACTACACACGCCTGTGATGTTTACCGACATAGAGTGGGTAGCTGCGTCTCGTCCCCGCAATCAGAGGCGGCCCTGTTCCCATTGCGTGTTGTTGGGTACCCGTCCCGTCCCGTCCCGGGAGCCCTCTGTTAAGAGACGTCATGGGAACGCAGCTTTACTGATCGAAGAATAAAAAATAGTATATGGAATGGAAAAGATGAACATGTGCATGAGCTGCACTTGATTTCATGAATAATGGAAGGGGTAAATTTTCTTTTGTGGACAAGGGTGTCAGGGATTGGAACAAATTAGCGAGGGGTGATAATTTACCATAAACACTAAAGGAATTTCAAATTTTGAAATGTCGAAAATAGATTGGTTGGGCAGTTTATACTCAGACTATATTATAAGATAATAATAAACAATAATAAAAGGGGTAAATAGATTAGTAGGGAAATTGCATTTGCTACGTCGTAATTGAAATTAGGTTAATAAGTTATTAACAGGGTAATTATTCAAAGTTCGTAGATATTACATGACGATTAGAATTTAGGAGGAATTGTAATACTCATCACCGACATACTGCAGACAACTTAATAGCAACCTTATTAAACTTGGTAGAACTGATATCATTAGAATAAGTAACATTTATTGTTCGGTGCGTAGAGGAAATGTTCACTTACTCACCTTGAAGCTCTCGGTGGGTAGACCAGCAAAGCGGACGAAGAGATATTATCTAGTAGTGCAGTTCCCCTGAAAGATGCTGCAGCTTATCTGAAACAAGAAGGCAGCTCCAAAATACAATTTGACGCTCACGAGTACAATTCAGGCATAAGATCACGGATGAATGCGGGGTATACAAAGTTCCTATCTGCGTATATGGCTGAAGAAAAATGTTTTATCAATTTCATTATTATTATAATTATTAAAAGAGAAAAAGAATGCATTACAGTAATGCTGTTAGGTTACGTGTCATTTGGGTACAAAGAATAATATCGGTTCCTAAAGAGTGACTGTTATACTTGATGACTACCAGTATTAAAGCTATAGTAATAGTGACATGAATTGACCACAGGGAAGTGGAATAATTAAACTGCCTCCTATTAGTGGAATACAGATTTCTATAAACGCAATGTGTATATATACTGTATTCGCTCTTTTTAGATGATTTAAAGTGAAAAATTACCTAGTCTTGAATCACATTTCTTTTATATCTGTGACACTATTAATGTCTCATTAACGATGAAGAGAAAATAATATTAATTTGTGGTATATTATAATTTTAGGAAGACGTTTTTATTTTGTACTGAAAACCTAGCGAATCTTACCTGTCCAACGTTTAGTGAATATTAGAAGAGTATATGAAAATTATTATTGAAACTTTTTTTCTGTGTTAATTATACATTTTTGTTTTCTGTATGTGTAGGAAGTCGTTGTAGTAAAATACTGCTACTTTAAGTCTTTGGTGTCTAATTGGCGTGAAGATCTCGGTCTTGCTGCATAATGTGTTCCCAAGCTGGAAGCACGAATCTTCTGTCGCTGGTCCTCAATCATCCGGCGAGATCCAATGGTAAGAAGTCTGGATATTCTTGTTCTTGATGGCTGAGATCGTTTTTGTAGCATTGTGTCACTGACCCTTTGAATTGTAACTGTCTACCTATATGTACATCAACTGAAATGCAACTGTTTTTAGTGTTTGTATGTCTAGTGTTATGTGTATTCTAGAATCATTTTTTAAAATGTTTAAATGTTCGATTCCATGCAACTTGATTCACAATGTAGTTTCGTATTTATTTATGAACTCTGTTTCGTGAGAAACGTTTTCCTACATGTATTTAGTTAGCTGTTGTATCTACATAATTTTTTAATGTATATTGTCGCCATTTTTAGAGCGTCTGAAACTTAAAACTATGGTACTTTAATGTTTTCTTCTCTTGCCAAAACTTCTTCATGTTTGTCCTGATAGACTTCCTACGTTGATCTGACATCGGTAAATATCTAGTGTGCATTGTAAAAGTAATCAGTGTTTTCTCAGACTGAAAGTGTTACAATTTACTAATGTGCTAAATAGTTGTAAACGATATAGGAGATATTGATACTTAACTTTTGTCTTACAGTTAATCTGATTTTCAAAATAAGGTGAAGTTTTTTAAACTGTTTTTGCACCGGTTGTCTTGAAGTCATGATGTCCACTGTGGCGTACGATTCATGTGCGTTTCCCTGTCACAATATTCGTATTGCTCAAGAAAGGAAAACCATTTGCAAATTTGTGTAGTTGTCAAAACCATTCTTTGGATTTGAAATTGAATGATAGCATCGAAAACAGTATACCTGCAGAGATAATTGGCCCATGATGAAATGTGTTGATATGGGTGTGATTAAAATAATTAAATTAAAAAAAAACTTTCTTTTTTAAGAAGCCTTACATAGTATAATCATGCACAGCACTGTGGTATCCATGAGAATTAAGTAGCGTAGTGGTCTTATCTTGCACGTCCATAATAGTTCACTGGTTAAAATTTTCGTTGTTTCACACCCACGTAGAATCATAACAGCAGTATTTTCATCGATCCTGTATGGACTAATTAGTTCTCCGTGTTATTCTAGTGGTTACATTTTTTGCCTTATGCTATCCTTCCCTTGAATGTTTGGACAGATCTTCGCTTTGCATTACTAGTACATGCTTCAATCATAAAATCATTTCTTGTCAGCATATACTTGTTTGTTACCAAGAGTGATATTTTTAACAGATGTAGATGGAACAGTTGGAAGTAATGACTGTGGAGGATGACAAAGCCTACTATGTCCGAAAAATTCTAAGCCTTAGCCTCAGCTGGGAACACCGATTATTCTTTGTTAATGGTAATATCAATCAAATTTAAAGACTGATGGTCTCACAATTTCTGCGAACTTAAATGTTTTATACTGGCTACCATCACCCTTCATTGCCAAGTCTGAGAAAATTTCGGACAAGATAATATTATATTATATGCAGTAGATAATTATGGACTCAAATTGAAGTGGGTACGTTGCGATGAAACTCTACTAAAGAAGCATGCAACGTTTTGGTATCATGTTTAGTTTCACTTTAAAAAAAAAAATAGCGTTTTTTCTATTTGTTTTGAAGTATACGTATGCAAAGTTCCATCAAAATCGTATAAAAACTGTGTGTTTGTATAAAGATTTTGCGAAAAGCGTTCAACACGCAAATCGTACGCACAACATGTGGTGTGATGGTGACGTCACGAATTCACAGATTTACCCCCGTCCCGATTTACTGGAAATGTAACTGTGTTCATTGACCATGGAAACTTGGTTCTTATCTCCAGAGTATCGAATGTCGACTCCCTCCTGTTTCAACACGAGCTGTACCTGTTGATGGGGCGTTCTACCTGCAAATTACCCGATGACGCGGTAAGAATGGCCTCTTCAGCCAGTCTGAGTCCGAGACAAGGCTTGCTGAATCTTGCAGTGGGTCTGAATGGGTCCTCAGCCTCGCAGGTGTCTGCATTCCGGCTCGGTGGGGCCGCTGGAATCCAGCGGGGGTGCAGGTAGCGGCCCTCTCCGGATTTATGGGCAGGGCCTTCTGTTTGCCTTGCTCACGGCCAAATTCTTCCCCGGCAATCGGCCGGCTCCACCAAACTCAGATCTCGTCGTGCTCCGACCCTTTCATTGTGTTTCTCTCCGAGGAACCGAGTTGGTCCAGGCGGTGCTCTGCGGCGCGTAAATCTCTTAGAAATAAAAGAAAACATCACTATCTGCTGTTCTCCATCTGAACATCGAACAAAGGCTGCCATTATGGCAAAGGAACGACATTTTGTAAAAGATGTATCATGCTGTGTGTTGTTAAGACTCTGCACACATCAACGTAAGTAATCTGATAGATATCAGGCCGATTCGTTATGTTTCTGTGCACTGAATATCTGATCACATATCAATCAATAATTTCTTGTTGTACACTATAGGATTCATATGAATCGTTTGAATCTAGTTTTGGATACGATTGCCTTTTTATCATGGGGGTGTTGTGTCTATACTGTGTGTAATTAATAATAATTTGAGGTAGTAAACATTATTACGTAATTAATAAAGTGTTCTCGGGCGACTGGCCGAGTGAGTAAGGTGTTTACACACGATATTTTGGCGATCTATATCCTGGTGAAGATTGAGAATATGGTGACATAGCATTAGATCACCGAAATATCGTGTCTACTAGCCACCCTAGAAAATTATATTAATTCTCAAAGCTGAGAAAAGCTTCGTTTATTACAGAAATGAATTAGTAAGTGTTAATGGAGGATTACAGCATCTGTTGATTGCTAACTGACTCGTGCCTTGAGCTGTTGTTATGCAGAATTAAAAGTTTAATAAGTGTCTTGGCATCAAAATTCTCGAATCTAAGTTTCCGAGATGGTTTTGTTTTAATGTAAGCTTCACTGAATTCATTGATGTGGAAATAAGGAAGATATAATATAAGCTTTTTCCTGACTTATGTTATGCAAATAGATCTGGATAGCGTGTATTTTAGTGGAAATCTAAATGATTGGGAATATTATTTTGAAAACTGTTTGGTATCAATGATATGCAGCCACAAGAATGTTAACACCAATCCAGAACGAGTATAGAGCTCATCTATCATCGTTCACTAATGTTACGTTCAGTGTTGCTATATTCATTATTCGGAAGCTCATTGTGTATCTGTAACACAGATCTAATCTTTACTCTGATTTAAACCTCTGAACATAAATGGTGCAAGATACTATTTGAGTGCAGCAAATGTGGGTCTAACCTTGTCACCTCTTTCAACTGCTGTTACATGTAATAAATTTTCTGTTATGCTATGCTATTACGAAGTTCTGGATGAGATGCAATAAAATGTTTTATTACTAGTGAAAGTAATTGAGTTCCAAGGCTCCAGTCACTTCTTGCTGTATGAAATATTTAATTAAATGTGGATTGCTTCGTAGTAAGTTATTTTTCTCCATACTGGATTCCTCTGCAGCGATGAATGTCGACTTCCTCGTAGCATGGTTGACGGGTCAAAAGCTCCAGCTGTTTAAGAGAGAAATGTCTGATGTCACTCATTACTAGTAGCTATTCTGTTTAAAAACTAAAATAAAAATTATAGTAAAGCAATACATGTTCTCAAAAGGGATCTCTAAAGGGATAATTAAAGTAAGAACATTTGTTTTCATCTGCATTTATCGACACATTTGCAAAGAGAAGACAGCAGTACTCAAGATTTCCGTCAGTGTAAAATTTTTTGTGAGAAACGTTTTGCTACGTCACTAGAAATCAGTCAAAATCAATTTCCTCCACGAAAATTACTGACACAAGAATTTTAAATAAAGAAGCTATAGTGTTTAAATATATTCTAAATGCTTAATCAGAGAACAAGATATGTTGGAGAAGATATAAGGGTATTACGACTAACGACTTTGATTTGTGGATTAGTATATCTCAGAAATTCTTTAAAATTGTTAACCTGTAAAATTGTTAAAGCTGTGGAAGATTTTGTTTTCATGTAGTTGGAGGAAAAACGAGTAACGAAATAAAAAAAAAATTACTAATATAATTGGCGATTAGGAAAAACATGGTTGCACGAAGTCATTCTTGCTTCATAACGACAATTTATTATATCCTTCTCGTCTTTAGAATGAGCTGTAAATCTGTAACGAAACAAAAAATGAAACCCAAATATTCATCGTTGTTATTCTTTCCGTTCCCAGGTTCTTGAAAGGGAATGTGGTTGTCTACTTCTTCACGTTCCACCCTATCACCCTGAACGGCTCGGACACATATAACCTTTACCTTCATCACATCCGGGGAACATCAAAACAAGAGAATCTTCTGGTCGTCAAGCGGGGAGTGTCATGTCAGATGACCGTGCGTCACTTCACCACGCCCCTGTGACAGACATGTGACCGATACCCCGCTGGGCGACTCCTTGACAAAGCCACTGGAAGGACAGCGGATCCCTGGGGGAATGTGCCTCCAGGGAGGTAGTAACGGGAAACACAAGAGTTACAACCCAGCTGGACACCCGCAACGTGCCTTTCTGCAAACCTCCTACCAGGTCTAGACTGAATGGGACCTACTGAAGAAATACACAGTAAAATACCCTCAGTAAAATGATAGGAGTGCATTTCGGAACGTACCGGTACTTCAAGAGAAGTGGAAAACACCATCTGTGTGAACATTAGTATCCAGTATAAACGAGTTTGGATGGGAACGTTAAGGCTCTACCACACTTGATCGAGAAGGAACAAAGGGACCCAACTGGCCGAGCTGATTGCGATTTTTTGGGCAGTTTTTCACTGTCACCTAGACGAATGCTGGGATCGTCCTCAATCTCAACCTCAAAAACAACAAATTTCACTAAAAAAATACGCATATCATAGAAAACATAAGTTGCAGGAATCGTAAACATATGGCAGGCAACACTCAGCTCCTCCTACCCTAATCCTCGAGGAACTGACAATGCTTGGTTCTGACAACCCAGCGGAAATATTGGAAATATTTTAATTACAAACCATGATGAGAATCAAGACTTAGCGTGATACAGTAGGTTCTTCTTCTTCTTCCTCTCCGGTATTAGGTCTGGTGGCCTGTTACGGTCTCAATCCATCTTCTTGGTGGTCTCCCTACATCTCTCCTGCCTCTGGGATGGTATTTGAGAATATTCCGTGGTATCCGGTCCGTCTTCATCCTCGGTACATGTTCTGTCCAAGATGTTGTGTAGGTTAGTACAGTTTGGAGAATTGGTTTTACTTTAAGTTCTTTAAGGATATCAACAGATCTCTTTCTGTCTTGTAATGTGTAGCCGGCTGTTCTCATGAATCGCATCTCAGCAGCCGTTAGTCTCCGTTCATCGCCTTTGCGTAGTGTCCAGGCCTCGCTGCCATACAGTAGTGTAGGTTTAGCCAGGGTGTTATATAGCCTGATTCTTGTGTGCCGTTGAACTAGAGATGGTCTGAAAATGTTATTTATTATTCCTGTAACTTTCGTGAAATTTGTGATTTTTTTGGTTGCATATCGGTTTCTAGGGTGCAGCTGAGGTTGTAACCTAGGTATTTAAATTCTACTACTTGTTCCATGGGCATGTTGTCTATTGAGATTTTGGTCCTTTTCTCGTTTCTTCCAACAAAGGCCATAACCTTGGTTTTATTGAGGGAAATCTCCATGCTGTATTCTTTTGCTGTCATATGGAGGTTATATACCGTTCTCTGCAGGTCATCTTCTGACTCAGCAAAAAGCACTTGGTTATTTGCAAACAGTAATGTATCCAGGTTGGTCTGTCTGTCTATTTTTATTCTACGACGGGGTTTTTGTCACTAGTTACTAATAGTAGGGTCTATTCGTAAATAGTCGTAATAATAATTGGTATTCCCATCGAAAATTTAATAAATAAAGCGTTTGAAAATGAGAATTACTTCTCGAATCGCCTCAGGCACAGCGTAAAATAAAATAAAACATTAGCAAAATTAACAGTGTTGCAGTATAATTATTTGCTTACTCGTCAGTTGAAACAATTACAGACTTTCATAAATCCATTTATTATGGATAAAGTTAAAATTGCTATTCCAATTTTCATAACCTCGACCTTTCAATATCGGGAATTGGCAAGAGCTGGTTTTCATGTTGTGACATTATTGTTAACCCAGTGTCTGATACAGGGGAATGTGCAAAATTCCAGCAAGGACAGTGAAAGTAAACCCATAACTTACCGAAGATGAATGTTGTGGAGGACAAATGAGACCAACATAAGAAACAATCAACTGTCCGAGAAAATACATAAGAGAAGTGGTGAGTTTAACACTGTTACCCGCAGGAAGGTAACGTATGAATGAAATATTATAACGGGTAAGACGTGGAGAGAACACTGGTGGTTAGATAAGGAGCACACAATAAGAACACAATCTCTTCCGAAATCCAACGGAATGTGCATAGTAGTGTTGAGAAATCAAACAGGCTCGGAATAAGTAAATTCCACAGAATTTTTTCTTTTTAAAATAATTTAAAAAATAAAAATATAAAAAGTTTAAGAAACGTAAGTATCTGGATTTACGAGTAGGGCAGAGCAAAACAAAAATTTTCTTATCTGGAACAATTCATGTTCTCTTCTAGCTTTGCCTCATATCACACTATTATCATACTTGCGTATACACTACGGTTATTGACGTTTGAAATACTTAAGTCAGTCACTAAACAGAAACTCATTAATTTTAAATAATTGATATTTCATTCATACAAAAATTTGCTTTTTGTTTCAGCATATATGTAAAACATAAATAAAATGTTTTACACCAATTACAGCGATACTGGGATCAGAATTCTATGATCATGGAACTCGCCTAAAAGTAGAAGTTACGTATAATTCTTGTGATACTGACGTTGAGGCTGATTTTATATGTTACAAGAATTAATGTCTATGTTTACCCTTAAACAGAATCGCTAAAGTTTTAGTGCAACCAGCACAAAGGCAATGAAATGTGGAAACAAGTGAAAATGTAACCTTGAGACTTGTTCAGTGGAAGAATTTACACTTCTCTGTGCGCTCTTTAATTTGAACTCGTGTGCAAAGGAAGCTTTAGAGGTGGTAATTAAATTTGTCTGCATATTTGAAACACATTGAGAAGTAACGGAGTTCCTCCAACCTACCGCGAGATGTTAAAACACAGATAGCACGACCTGTTTCCGTTTTCAGAATACGACACAAGGGTAGACCATTCAGAAATGGATCTATGTTTCAAAAACTTCTTGCAATTCTAGTATTCTTCGCAAAATATGAATCAGTTGTTATCTACCCAATATATTTCATAACACAATTGAAGCAATAACCTTCGTTGTGCAATATTTTCTCTCATTCTCGGCAGCACTTAAGATAAAAATAACGTATAAACGGTGTCTGCGTAGTGGTTGCAGAATTTAGATCTGTGTCGTGAATCAACTACGTTTTTACTTACATTTCTTTCTATGTTACATATTTTGCAGGAAGGAAGTAATTAGAGTTTTAAAAATCGTAAAGACTATAAAAAGTGATAAAAATTATTCGATCATATTCCATCGCTGAAATTTTAAATAAAAAGCGTTGCACAACGATAGTGTCATTTACTCCGGTTCAACAAGATTGATTCAATAGATAATAAGATAGTCTCATTTCAATAATTTTTAACAAATGTTTTCAGGCGGATACTAAAACAGTTACGCAACACAGTTAGTACCTAAATTCGCTGTTGTTACGAAGCCAAGAATGAATGCACAGCAGATGTTGGATTAAATTACTAAGAAGTAGACAAGTCGTGAAGCAAGACAGAAAAAATGGCACTTTGACAATAATTACTAGTTGAAGAAGCGATCGTTCTCCGTTAACAACAACGCAAATCTACACTAATATTAAAAGTACGAAAGTAACTCTACCAGTCTTTGACGTTTTCACTACTAACCGTCTAAACCGATCTTGATGAAATTGGACAACAAAATACTATATATCGTTAGAAATGACATAGGAAACTGTTTTCGTGATGAATAACATATTTTGTCATAAAATTTTGAAAACCAAAATGTGACAGACAGACGGATAGCGTGTGTGAGTCTTTGTAATGTTGTATCAGTCGCTCATGCTTTGTTTATTTCATAATCAGTTTGTGGGATACATTTTGCGTAACTTACAGGCTTTCTATATCCAATAGCAGTAATAAAATTCCAAGTCCACGCGTACGAAGTCGCGGGTAACAGCTAGGATGTTATAAGGGAAAATTAACTTCAAGCTGAAGGAAGCGGAGTAAGTTTGCTTAATCAGCCAAAAATTATGAATGATGTCAAAATAGCTACATTTGTAAAACCCACTTTCCATAGAAATGAATGAAATGTGAATAATCTACATAACAGAAGAAGCAGGTTTTTTTAATATTTTTTTAATCTGCATTCTGTACCGTGGACTCAAGTGGGAAATACATAGGCCCTCTTAATATTTTTGTTCGCTACAGTAACTAAAATTGCTTTATTATAATGAAAACCTTTTACTGAGTGAATTCTGTTGTGGGAATATTAAAGGTATTCGTAATGGTATTATACTGTTGAGTAACTCTGTTCAGTGGAATTACAAGATTACTTTCCGAAAGTATAAACTGATTGACAGTTAAGTACGAGTTGGGCTTCAGCTCATAAAACCTACGTGTGAATGACGTATTTTGATGCCAACTGTCGAAAACTCCTGTCGCTTCAGGAAATTAATAAATGGTTTGTCCATAAAAGAGAACTACTTCCATCTCACCTGCGACCATGAAAACAATAGACCATGCGATGAAATATTGAATCCACTGGGAGAAGCCCATCATCTCGAACTAAAATAAAACCGAAATACCAAGATTGGAAAAGAAAAATATCGTTTTCTTGAGCGACGTTTCAACTAACAAATCTGAACGTTCCGTATTTTATGTTTATTGGAATACTGAATTTGAAAACTGTTATTGCATTCCTTAAACGACGTATGGAAGTTGAGATTCATATTATGACACGTGGAAGAGTACGTAACATTTAATAAAGACTCGTGTAAGATTTAAAATCTGCTAATCCTGATTTATTTGTCTCTTATCAGCAAAGGTAGGAGACTTTCTTTAATACTTCGCTCGTCGCGGACGAAGACAGAGAACCGGTTACTTGATAACTGTTATGGGTTGAGTTGGCACTTGCTGGTAGGAGTGACAGCGAAGTGTGAGGCAATCGCGGAATGCAGCGTCCATTTCGCCCCGGACCGACCCTCCGTGCTGTGATTTATAGGACAGGGACCTACTTGCACGTCTGGCTGCCCTCAAAAGGGCCATCAAAGATGGACGCCTGATTTACGACGGACAAGGGTTGCTATTGACCAGCTTCTTTGTGTGGAAAAGCCTGGAGATGCAATGCAAGACTGGACACCGGCATCGTTCAAATCATTCCGTGATACTCGTTATAGTTAGTTACATTTCATGTCACTTTTAATGAATGTTATAACTCGTTAAGGGAATTCTGATGTTAGAGCTGACATAGTTTTGCAAATTACGGAGTTTTAACTTTACAAAACAAAGCAATTTTCCAGGCATATTCCACAGCAAATGTAAATGGACTTGAATCTAATGTACAAAATGATATAATGTAGTATCCTGTAAGTTCTCAACTCACTTTTGTCCAATCATCTCCTCTTTTCTGTATACGATTCCCCACTCCTTGCAGCATTTATCCTTCTCGACGTTTACTTTGAATCGCGATTACATGCCTCTTCCTTTGAATTCTGTCCTATGCCATTCTCATTACTTGGGGAGCGTGCTCAAACTACGTGGCTTGGTCCATGGGAGGGGGGGAGGGGTTGGCTGGAAGACTACACTGGGCTGCGTGAGGGGGGGGGGGGGGGAGGGCCACGTAGCTTTCCTTTCATAACATTTTTCACAGTTAAAACGGGGAACGGAACTCGCAACAAGTGAATATGTGTGAGTGGAGACTTTCCCGGCGTATCGATGCAACAAAATCTTCTCGGGTGTCCCGCCGGATGTTGGTGTAAAAACACGACGTTTCGACAGCTGTCTCTGCTGTCTTCATCAGGTAGCTCGCAGTTGTTCTCAGCTGACTGTCTCTGCTGAGAACAACTGCCAGGTACCTGATGAAGACAGCAGAGTCAGCTGTCGAAACGTCGTGTTTTTACACCAACATCCGGCGGGACACCCGAGAAGATTTTGTTGTAACAAGTGAATATTTATTTCCCTCAATTAATTATCTCCGTATGTAATTTACAATCGTCTGACAAGAGAAAACGGTAAAAAATGTCTTCTGGAATCAAAAGGGAAAAAAGCTACGTGCTACGTGTGTGTGTGTGGGGGGGGGGGGGGGTAGAGGCAAAAGCCACGTAGGGCTACGTGGGGGGAGGGGGAGGAGGGGTGGTTCACAGGAGGCCAAAATGGAGCTACGTTCTTTGTGCACGCTCAATTGTCAGTAAATAAATAAATAACATTTTGATGGGAATGCATTGTTGATTCTAGCAATGTATGTATTGAAGGATCTCGGTATATATGTACATTTTTTTTTCCGCCTCCAATAAGTTTGGATGCACAGTACCTTAAGTCGGATTTGAACCGGCGACTGTTTTAACGCAAAGCCATTGCTCTAGCTCATACGTTGTAGTGTTTAGCTATTCGACTAATATATTCTGCTATTCGTATCTTTAAGACCCGTTACGCCGGGCCTTAATCATCGTTTACTTTCCGGTGACTATGTATGTCCACAGTACTGAGCCGAAAGTCGAGAGAAGTCGATAAGTAGCAAAGGATCGCTTCGATAGTTGGCCGATGTCGATTCACGGAACGCAGTGGCAGTTGCTCCGGTCGAACGCCTCTGCGAGGTATAAACGTAAAGCGGAGTGCCGCCGTAAAGCCGGAGGGCGGCGCGGGAGCCTTTGATATTCTGTTAGCGGTACCGCACGTATCAGCCGCCGACATCGCGACGTGTCCGCTGCTGACGAGGCGGAAACAACGTCGGTCGAAACGCCCTCTCACCTTTCCCGCGAACCTTGGGTGCCGGCCAAAGGAGCGAAAGATACACAAGACCTGTATCTACCCTGGGGATACTTCTTAGTGAAGACGTGAAACTATGTTAAACAAACATAAACAATGTATCTTGACCGGTTGAATCAGCTGCTAAAAAGACATTAATCCTCCCGAACTGGCTAAGGAACAGTATTCTGCTAAAACTATAATAGAAGACTATAATGCATATTTATGTGAAAGTTAGCTGTTACCCGTAACTTCATAAGCGAGGTAACGGAATTTTATTTGCGTTTTCGCTTCGCATTCGGGAGGACGGCGGTTCGAATCCCCGTCCGGGAATCCAGATTTGGGTTTTCCATGGTTTCCCAAATCACTCCAGGCAAATGCCGGGATGCTTCCTTCCAAAGGTCATGGCCGAATTCCCTCCCATTCCTTGCCCCCCCATCCTTTCCCGTCTCTAAAGACCTTACTGTTAAGAGATGTTAAGCAATTAAGTATATATAAAAATATATATATATATATTGCTAGAATTGGATACAGAAAGCTGTAAGTTACGTAAAAAATGTCCCAAAAAGAACAGAATCGGGACGTGTAAGTCATCACCATACTATTCTACCCTTAAACCTGTCTCATGATAAGGACCATTTTGGAAAATGTTTAAAAATAGCAACAAACTAAAAAAGGGGGAGGGGAGGGAGACTACCTACCACAGTCACGTCGGCAAATTTTTGTTTGTGGTTTATGTCACTTTCTGAGAACACCTAATGTCAGTACCGTTCTGTAGGCAATGTTTTTGTGAGCTAACTAATATACTGCCAATGGAAAAAACACAACTATTTTATGTATACTCTGCTACTTTCAGTGTATATCACTGTGTTTTATTGATAGTCATCGCAAAGGTTAATTTTTGTGGGATCTGCAGTCCATTAAACTGGAATGGTAGGTCAGTCAGGATTGTTGAGATTCAAGGAATCAACACATCATTATCTTTTGCTATTCCAGTCTTGATCACAGCTTTTATTTAGTTGCGACCCAATTGTATTGTTTGTAGGGGTGCGCCGTTAAATATTAGCGCTGTCTGTGCATGAAATTAATGAACAGATCATAAGAAAATTAACTACTATAAGAACAACGCCTAAGTGGCCGAAATAACATTAAAAAGACTTTCACACACACTATCCATCTGTCTATCACTGTTGGCTTAGTTTTAAAAATTTATTAAAAAAATATTATATTTTTTCCAAAAAAGTATTCTATATTCTTACAGTATTTCCTTATCAAATTTCATGAAGATTGGTTTAGTAGTTTAGCCGTGAAAACGTAACAAACAAACAGAGAGACAGAGTTATTTTCTCATTTATAATAGTAGTGCAGATGATAGCATATCATAGTGCAAAATGAAATCTCTGTTTTAAAAGATTATAAAAGTAAACATATTCCGCTAATTACTATCACAGGATTGAATGAAAAAAAGCAATTGTAGGTGTTACAAAAAAGTATCTGTATCTGAAATGTCTATCATGGGTATAAAGAAACCGTTACAACTCACTGATTAATTATTTTATGGTGATTTTACTCAAGAGAATTTATTAATTCTAACATCTCGGTACCAGTGACATTTGCAGAACGCTTGCCACCTTGTCATGGAGGTCCTTGAATCGATTGCGGATAGGAGTGGGCAGGTGGCAGGTCCAAGGCAAAAATTATATTGACACAACCAACGTTAAGCTTGAATGTGGTGAGGACCAAACTATGAATCACATGCACCTGTGTCCTATGTGAGCATCATCCTTCAACGAAGATGATCTGTTTCAGCAACACCAAATGTGCTTGAGGCTGCGAGTAATTGGGTGAAATGGGTTTAAGCTGGTTGATTTGACAATTTTTAGTTGTGTATTTGATATTTGTGAATCGACAGTTATAATAATAATTAATTTTACTAACTTGTAATATGAGGGTATTGAAGGGACAGCAAAAACCCGTATTTTCTGGTGAAACAGCAATAAATACCAGGATCTACTTCTTGATAGTCCTTGCAATTAGAGGACAGAAACCCCAATTCAATAAAAGAGAGTTTATACAATCCTATAATCAATTAAAGATTATTTGTCAATCTCTGTAACTTTGAAAGATGGGATGGTCAGATCTTAACGAGGATATTATTAGAAAAAGCGTGTAGTTTATTAACTTCCACCGCAAATTACTGCGACTGAATTTTGCAGACCAACGTTGAACTGTTTTATTGCGACTGCATGCTGGCCGTATGAACGTTGCAGATCAACGTGGCTAATAAGAGGGACAAAAACTGGAAACGGGCGAGATTTGTGTCAGTTCGTCAGCCAGGAAATGCTACATTTTGGGACCCAGTACTGATCCCTGTGGACAGTAACGGCTGCTCCACACGCCATCTGTCGGATCAGCGTCCCCACGCGTGCAGTGCGGGGAGCGGATTTCAAAAGCCGGGAAGCCGGCCCCACCAAAAGCCGTGAAATTGTTTGGCCGGCGGGTACAGGCTGCTACTACCGTGCCAGCATCCCCCCCATCCACCCAACAACAGTCGCTCATGCTGCCTCGCAACACGAAATGTCTGTTCTTGACACCGGTCATACTCAGACCTGGAAACCTCACCAGTCAGTTTCGTGAAAGTTATTGCAATTACGAAGTTTTTTATAATATATCACAATTGACTGCCAATGAAACCACAGTAATGAATGCTGAACTTGTTTCACTCCCTTCACATTACACGAATCTGAATCAATCCCACTCAAGGTGAATCTGACACACCAAATTTCGGTTAGTGCTCTACCAGTCAAATACGCCCAGACTCAATGCAGCCCTGGAAATTTCACTAGTCAGCTGCGCGTAAGTTATTTCAATTATCAGTTTTTTTTTTACAATATATCACAATTGACTGTCAATCAAACCACAGTAATGATTACTGAACTTATTTAGTACCCTTCACATTACACGAATCTGAATCAATCGCAATCAAGGTGAATCTGATTCACCATGATTCGGTTAGTGCTCCACCAGTAAAATACGTCCAGATTCAACGCCGCCCTGGAAACCTCAATAGTCATTTCCACCAAAGAACCATGTATTAATTTTATCTGTGTTAGTTAAATTGGTCAATTTTGAAAGCAGTTAGGTAGGTTTTATGCAACGTTTCCTTCATATGGTTACTCCTGTCAGGACAACTGTAAGCAATCTAAATTAGAATTATGAAGCAAATTACTCCTTCGGTAGAGGAGTTTCAAAAATTTACATATGAATGTGTACTCGCGATTTCATAAAACTGTAACTATGCAGT
The DNA here is from genome assembly GCA_031002005.1 of Vandiemenella viatica. Classification (NCBI taxonomy): domain Eukaryota; kingdom Metazoa; phylum Arthropoda; class Insecta; order Orthoptera; family Morabidae; genus Vandiemenella; species Vandiemenella viatica. The sequence goes on from CM061914.1 coordinate 107,831,188, forward strand.
AAAGTTCGTGGGAGCGAAGCTTGGACATTGCGACGCTACAAAGAAATGAAAATAAAGCATTTCGAACGTTGTAACTGAGCAATAAAGTGACTGTTAACTTTACCAACAAAATTCGAATACGTTGGATGGAAAAAGCACTTTGTAGAAGAATCTTAAAAAAAGGAGAGACAGAATAATGAATCAGATTTTGAAGGGAATTGATTGCATTGATAATATAGGATTCAAATGAAAAGAAACATTATACAGAGAAACACAAAGATTATAGTGTTTCAAAAAGTAATCAAACTACTTCCTACCACTTTTTTTCACTGTGAACCGTATTATTATGGGTGTATATTAATTGTTAAACCTTAATCCCTCAAATATTAACTCCACTCACGTCTAGATAAGCCAATAAACCACGTCTGCGGAGCTTAAGGCAATAAGACATTTTTATTTTAACTGACAACACAATGAAACTTAGAGGAGCATTTTCTCACACGAAGTGGCCTGATATTCATGAAGACGCGGATTCAAATCTTCATTCAGATGTTGGTTTTCAATGGTTCTCTGAAATCACTCCAGGCGAATTTTCCCTTAAAAAGGCCATGGTCAAGTTCCTTCCTTTTCCTTGATCACTATCCTCTGCTGTGTCTAAAGACGTCTAAGTCGAAGAGGCGCACAATATTAAGGAAGAAAGGTAAAAAATAAAATATTAAACGAAGTGACAAATTGTTTTGAAGGAGGGAAGCAGATGAATGTGCACCTTCATATTTGCTTAGAATTTATAGCTTTTTTAACAAATAAAAAATTCATTCCTTCTGGGTGAAGAACTGTAGGGCAGCTGCAGTAGGTTCTCATGGACCCTTCTCAAGCAACTTAACCCAAGAAGATAAGGAACAAAGAGAACTAGGCCATGACCTTTTAAAGAAACCATCCCATTATTTGCCTGAAGTGACTTCGGAAAACAGTGAAACCCCGAAATTGGGATGGCCGGACGGGGATTTTAACCTGTGTCCCCCCTGAATATCGAGCCTGAGCGATTCTATTCTTCAGTTTGTAACGATTCGCTAAGCTCCCTGTTACATATCACTTTTTATTGTATATAAAGTAAAGGATTAGAATATTTTTCCATTTCTTGGGATGTCCACTGTATGTTCGAAAGATGCGCGTGAAAGGGTGAAAGGCAAGGATTTGACGCTTCAGTGAAGGGTAGTCTGGCTGGCGCCTTCTGGGCAGAATGATAAGAGGATTAGGGATTTCTGTCGGGCAGGCCGTAAACTGAATTCCTTCCTCCCGAAGGAGACATCGGCTCTCGAGGATTGCCGAAACTTAACGTGGCCAAGAGAAGCCACAGATCACATGACGTCAGATGGTCAGCCAATCACAGGGAACATAGTACTAAGATCCAGGAAATTTTATGTTGAATGTCGTCTTCGAGCCACAAGAGGGGTAGTGAGAGTTTACCTCCGTGGCGGCAGAAAAGGACGGGGACACTTCCTTCCAGCCAAGATCACGCTCATTCCGGAGCCCAGAAAAGTCATTGGCGACTTGGGATCCATGTGTGCTGGGCTGACTTGTGTCCTGGAGACCATCTGAGGCGCACTTCTAACTTGCGACTTGCCGCCTACTGATGGCGTGGCCAGTTACGACGATCGACCAGGTGGTCATCTTCGCCCAGCGCTACGACCATGGAACGGTAATGTGTTTCTACGAAGCCATTCAGCCTGCAACTCCCTTTGAAACTGTACCCTTAAGCGCATCTGAGATAAAGATACTTGCTCTGATCTGATAAAACCACTGAGCTAGACTGTGTAACTGTCGAATGACAGGTTAATCATTCGTGGCGTCCCAACCCATTAAAATTCATTACTGTTTGCTATCATCATAACTGGTAACATACTTTGTATTAGAATAATTGTGAGATTTTTAAAGTACAACTATACTTGTTTGCTTGCATTTAAAGGGCTCATTGTACGTCTGAGCGTTGCTTAGAAAATTGCACAACCTCTTGTTTATTAACGTAATGGTAAATACGCTCAGATTTGTAGATGCCATTGTAAAAATCTTTATTAAAATGTCTTTTTGTGACAGTTTTCAAATCCCAGAATCATCCAATTCTCATTTGAATAATTTACATTTTGATATTCAATTATAGTAGCGTAAAATATTAAGAATTAATTAATAATTCTCCCCCCCCCCCCTGGTGATACGCTACAAGTTGGATTGGAAATTTGTATACAATTATTTAACAATATGCCGAGACACCTGTGCCGTCGATGTTAGTATGAAGATGCTTGGCCACCGTGCAGGTTGGGCCTTGCGTCTTCCTGCACCGTCGCCGCAGAGCCTCAGCATCGATCGTGGCGGGTGGGACACCCTCCAGGGAGGAAGACGCCGCCAGCGGGCCGGCTGGAACGTGCCTGGAATGCCGGGCCAGGCTGGACTGCTGCAGAGGGCGCAATCTCTCCAGAGATGCTATCTTGCCCACCCACCCCTCCCGCACTCGCTCATTTACTTTTATAAATGGACAAAGATTGCACGTCGGGCGGGGCACCGCCCACCCTACTTCCGCGGCCTGTCCTAATCAATTCGACTATCAGCTGACAGACATCGGTTGACGTCCTTGATGTTGGCTCGCCGGCATCGCTCTCGCAACTGTCGGAAAGTTTATTACGATTGTCTTTAAATTTTTAGGGCCAATTTTGTATTTTAATCCTAATATCGATGCACACTTATAAGCAATTATACAATGGTTTTAATAAAAAAAAAGTGGTATTTGAAGGCATACTAACCAAGAAAGCGTTCTTTCCCTACTTGTCACTTTCATCGTATAGTATACACCACCTTTTCCAATCTTGCTGTATTGTCGAGTTTTATTCATCGCTGCCCTGGTTGGAGCTTTAGTTTTACTGCCGGATGCCCTTGCTGTGACAAGTGCTTTATGTCTACTGTTAGGTCGTAGGACGTACTAAGGGGGAAATGAATTGTTGCCATCTACCTGTGAAACGTGTAACTAAGTACTCTGTGTTTTAAGTATATTTTTTGTTTGTGAAATGTTTACTTTATGAGGAAGAGATTGAGGTCCTTGCCTAGGCATTTGCCTAGTTGGCAGCCTAGAAAGCGCAGTCAGGACGGCTGGTGTGCAAGACACTGTTGTCGTGCCCGGTCCCGTTGTACCTTCCCTATCCAGTGAGTGGCGCTTCTGTGAAATGAGCCATACTTTGGATAATTTCTGATATAGTAAATGACTCGTAGAATGACTGCCTGAGACTCGAATGTTATTAGGACCAAAACAAGTTATAAAAAGAACTTTTTCTTAGGCTCTAAATTTCTTACAATCATTCATGTGATGCTAGAATTTCAGTACTGTATTGACATTGCATTTTACCCATACTAGAAAAATCCAGTTATTCAAGATATGGATCATGTTTACTCGCTAATTTCAAGCTAAAACACTCGTAAATATAGCAGTAAAACTATTCTTTTCTTCTGATTAATAATTGAATACAGCGAGATACACCAAAAACACTGATGTTTCTAAACGCAGCAGACTTCTTTTTTTAAAAGTATTCAAATATTTTATATTTAATCTGAACGAAAGAAGTTCAGTTATACTTACAATGTAGTACACGTTCTTAAAATTTGCTGAAATCAGTAAAAATATTTTTCTCTTTTAACATCTGCTTTCTATCAGTATATTACTTCAGCGTGGAGATACTTCTGGGTATTCGACAAACATCACTAAACATAATACTCAAGGGACTTGTTAAAAATGATTAACTATAATCAACGAATAAGAATTTTAATGTTAAATAATTGCGCAGGCTTCCGCGGTCGTCGTATTATCTTGGTGCTACGGGTGCAACCGCGTCGATATGCTATAACCTAACATTTCGGCTATCTTGTTGTGGCCTTCATCAGAGGATGACACAAAGCATTTATTATTTTTTGTTCGATTTCATATAATTTTAATTTATTATTTTTGCTCCCGGCTTTATGCCTTGCCGAGGTCATTAGAGGCGGGAAAGTACTGAAAAATAGGCGTATGGCACTGTTGACCGGGAGACCCCGAATTGTAGTTCGGCCGCCAATTGACAGATTTCCCATTTGCCGCGAATGCGCATCTGTCATGGCTGACTTAACCTAACCTGGTAATCCTACCAGGTATTGGGAACCTATAGTTTTACTTGGAATCCGAACCACGCAGGAAAAGTACTGAGAGCTAAGTACGGAAAGGAATTCCGCCATGAACTGTTTTGAAGGAAGCATCCCGGCATCCATTAAAACCATTAAAAACCGAAATCTGGATGTCGTATTGGGATTCGAACCTGCACGCTCCCGAATACGATGCCACATCGTTTCCTGATAAACAACTCCTCATTTAAGTACAACTACATCATTAACCGATGGAGCGATCACTAAGCTTGATAAACAAAACAAACAACAGAGTTGACTTACGCTCGATGGTGACGTTGTGATATCACCTAAATAATATTCAGTGAGAGGAAATAAGAGCTAAGAAAGTTTAGAGAAGAAAATTCTGCATTGTTCGATTACCAGCGAGTACAGTACAGTCCGCTCTACCACTTCTCCCCTTGCGGTTGACGGAAGATTCAATTATCCACGTGAGTTGGTCTGTTGACGACGTCGTTGGCTGCTCCTCCGGAGGTCGGATATTTAGCGAGAATTCCCCCGGGGCCGTTAATAACGACCGCACTCTGTGTTGATAACGAAGTGGACAAGCGTACAATTGACTGATACTCATCTAATAGGCGCCGTTCCGGCTCAGAGAGAGGATGCCTCAGTGAGTGACAATGGCATCACCGGACGCCCAGGGCGACCACGGGGGAGGGGGGGAAGGCAGACACACACACACACATCCGCCCTACCCTGATCAGCATCCCCTCGCGATCACTTCCAGCCCCGAGCATTTTATTTTAGAATCCCACCAGCAATGCCACGTCCGCGATTTTGATAACGCCGTCAGAAATTGGTGGCGGGTCGGATGGGGCGCGACCCTCCCCGATACAGATGGGACCTCCGAGGAATGGCTGACGTCTCAGATGTGGAGGATCGCTCGAGTGGAGATGTTACAAAAACGTCCATCTCAAGATTTAGTATCGAGAGAAACTCCCAGTGCTCTCTCGAGAGATAGGCAACATACGGTTAGCAGACTTTCCGTCAGTTCCCGATGTAATAAGATGACATATACTTTCCACAAGAACATCACCTTCTTCCTTCCAGTTACGTATCTCCACTGTACCTACCCATTTTGGTTGTATTTGTGTCCTTATCTTCACTATTTTATCTATTTAATACTACATATATATTATTGTCACTACATTCTGGTAATAACAAATTTTTCAACTAATTGGTATCAGCGGTGTAGTTGTATTGATTTATCTCACTCGTATTTAAAAAAAAAAAAACGAAAAAAAACTAAAAAGAGAAAAAGAATGAGAAAAGAATTATTCCTAAGATATCTGCAGATATTCTGTCAGTATGAAACGATACGTTTTAATGACTTATATCGATAAAATTTTGTCATCTAATTGGTATTAGCGCTGTAGTTGTATTGATTTATTTCACTCGTAATGTAAAAAAAAAAAAAAAAAAAAAAAAAAAAAAAAAAAAAAAAAAAAAAAAAAAAATGAGAAAAGAATTATTTCTAACATCTCTGCAGAGAGTCTGTCAGTACGAAACGATAAGTTTTAATGACTTATATCGATAAAATTTCCTGTATGACAGAGGAACTATAAAATAAGCATTAAAAAAAAAACACGTCAGTACAACATTGTTTTCTCTCTGGTTTCTCCAGTGTTATTTCCAATGACAAATGTAAAGACTTTATATTAAAATTTTATCATTTTATCTGGTGATCAGAACAACTCGATAAATACTATCTCCTCCATTACTATTTCTTTAAAAAAATAATCGTAGTTTAAAAATTCTTCATTGGACAATAAGACGATATTCCGTGTGTCTTATGTTGTCTATTTTGCACTAAAACTAATCTAAATTTTTGTATATCTTTAATAGCAAATGATAAGAAAAAAGTTTAAGCCTCGTTGACATCGAGGTCATTAGAGGTTGGATGAGACTAGGAATAAAGACCGGAAAGGAATTCGGGCATGGCCTTTTAAAGGAAGCATCCCGGCATTCACCAGAAGTGATTTGGGGAAACCATGGAGAACTCAATTCTGGATGCCCGGACCGGGATTCGAACTGGTATCCTCCCGAATTCGAGGCCAGAGCGGCAACCGTTCACCAACCACGCTCGGTCAGACATATTGGCATCAGTACAGCATCTTATTTCCTTCGTCTTATCTCACTTCTCCTAATGGTAACATTGTTTTCTTCCATGATCCTCCGGTATCCTCTCCAGGGACAGATGTAGAGAGTTTGTATTAAAATTTTATTATTTCCTCTGAGGATCGGAAAAACTTAATAGACTGCTCCTTCAGTATTTCTTTTTTTAAATAATAATAATAACCGTAGTATGGAAATACCTCACTGGGAAATGAGACGGTATTCTCTGTTTGTTAAGTTGGCTGCTTAGCACCAAAGATAGCCTGAGCTCTGTATGTTTCAATCTTTAATGGTAGGAAAGAAGAAGAAAACCATCAGTGCAGCATCGTATTTTCCTTATCGTATCTTTCTCAATAGGACTCATATGGGTATTTTGGAGGATTTTTTCCCTAAAGTGGTGAGTGGAAGTAAAAGTTTCCGTCTTAACCAATAACAGACAATCCGTGTACGACTTTTTGTACTTAGTCATTGACACTTTCATATTAATTGCGGCAAGCAAACACTATACGTTTGGATATTCTTGTACTCTTTCCCAACATTTTCTTAAAAAAACCCTTGCGATGAGCATCCCATAAAGCACAGTAAATACTCTAGACGAGGTATTTTCAGAGTTTTATACGTAATATCCTGTGCATAATCTTAGTGAGCGAGTAAGCTACTAATTAAGACATTGAACACTAGAGGAAGTCATTATTTAGCATATAAATCGCTCATCGCCTGTTGTCGACGCCACGTAATAATTAACAGTGCTCTTCTTCCCTCAAAATTTTGCTACTAAATAGCATTTCTCATAGTCTAAAAACAGGAGTTACGCAAATTACGTTAATGAAGCTCTGACTGGAAAGATGTTATCCTTGACAAAACCATCGCCCGTGATAAGGCAGCTGCTGCCTGTGGTATTAAACTCATTAATCGTCTGATACAACCGATTAGCGTTCACTTAGATCCACCCTAGAAGTGATAATCCCGCGGGAAATCTAAGTTAAGATTACCGTGTCTCATTAATGTTGGGACTGGTATTATTAAGCAGGACTGTTAAAGCGGAGGATGCAGTTTAATATCTGTCGTAATACTTGTTTCACCAAATGTGGAGACTACTACTAATGACCCTGTTAAAATTTTCCTTATTAACCCGCAAGATGTTGTCAGGTGTTCAACGGGATAAAAAATACATTGGACTGCCTCCAGTTTGAAGGATAGTAAACCAGTAAAGGATTAATTAAGACGGTGACGACTGCAGGAAGTCGTTATTTACAGTATATTATCTGTCATCATTTCACGTCTACAACACCTAAAACATCGCCTTGTTTTTCCCGCCTAAAAGTTTTGCCTTAAGGAACGTCTTCTCACATCACAAAATTTTTTACTCTCTTACCACTGCGAAGGATTAATTAGGTTTTTTTTATAAATTTGTAATAATCTTCAAACAGGACTAATATCCACTGTCTGCCTCGAAAATGACACTTAACACACAAAAAAATAAGACAAGTTCGTTGGACCTTACGGTGTGCTTAGTCTAGTATTGTAGGCACGGTAACAAAACCGAGCGTGGTGGTGTAACGGCTAGCGTTCTGGCCTCGCATTAGGGAGGACGGCGGTTCGAATCCCCGTCCTGGCATCCAGATTTGGGTTTTCCATGGTTTCCCCAAATCACTCCAGGTGAATACCGGGATGCTTCCTTCAAAAAATGCCATGGCCGAATTCCTTCCCATTCCTTGCCCCCCATCCTTTCCCGTCTCTAAAGACCTAGTTGTTATAGGAGACGTTAAGCAGTTAAAAAAAAAAGGTAACAAATTTCTTTTATCCTTACTTAACCTAACCCGGTATTCCTTCCGGGTAAAGGGTACCAACATTTTAACGTGGAATCCGAATCACAGAAGCTTTCTGGCGTATTTCAAGATGTTACGGAGGTGAAGGTCGGTTTAGTATCATTGAAAAATCCCTGCCAGACGAGAATTTAAACGGGGGACCTTTCGCTCCGTAGTCAGACACTTTAACCACTTATCCACCTCGCCGCTAAATTTACACCGACATAAACTAAATATGCACAGAGACTACACCGTTTACAGACAAATAGCGGTACCAGTTTCCTTCATTTAGGTTTGCTTATTGGCTATTTTATTTAAGAAAAGTGCAATTACATTCGTGGTACTGGATATGTACTTCTCATCCGGGTCACTACTTTATATAGAAAACAATCGAACATGTCATTAAGAAACTAAGTGAAATTGGCGGTGACATAGCGCAGCATTGACGTAATAATAGAATTAGAAAAAAAAAAAACATTGAAGAATACAGCTATAGATGATTGAGCCAAGATTTGATTCTGATTCTTCCGCGTGTCAGTCAGACGATTGATACACGTATAGATTATTGAAGGAGCAGACCATATCATCCGCAGTAAATTTTTTACATTCAGGTGTACAAATAACCTCGAAAATTTCGCGTTAGCAATAGAACTCTAGAGGGTGAAGAAAAAAAGGGTGTCATGTACCAATTGGGGATAATAAAGGATGAAGTCAAAATTCAGAAGCATGAGATCATTTAGAAGAACGGATGGAAGAAGGAGAAAAAGTGACAGCAATGTAAGATTAAAACTTGCCTACAGTTTGAATCAGAAGCATAAAACTTTTTCTGGGAGTCGAACAGTCATGGGAAGAAACGTCTGACTCGAATTCGAAATAGCAGACCAAGAACAGTGATGATAATTGGATAAAGAGACAAAGTTAAGCACAATATCGAATGACAATGATGAATGAAATTATATGCATCCAATATTCACAAAACTTTCGTATAAATAACACGACATGAAATCTGCATATACGTGTAAATATACTTGTGGAAGAAAATTAACATTTTATTTGTTTACATATTACTGCTCGTTGGTGTAGAAGTCACTGAAACAGGGAGAGGATTGAAGATAAAGAATGGGAAGACATTTGGCCAAACCTTTCTAATGAACCATCCAGTAGTGATTTAACCATGAAAAATCTTAAGCAGGTTGTTCGGGTCTGGTAACGAACCTATGACCTTTCAAATGCCATGCCCGATTAGTAACCTCTTCCCCACCGAGACTGGTAGAATTAATTTCTTCCAATCGTCGGTCAACGACAAGTATGAAATTACACAGACAGTATCACAAATTCATATCATTGAAGGCAAAACAGCTACTCTGAGGACGTGTCCAGAAGTACAGTGCGATGTTTATCTGTAACAGGAACCAGCGTTGTCTGTATCAGCGGAACCAAAGGACGCGAGCGACAGACACCTCGTTAAGCGGACTGTCCGGTTGCCGGCAGACTACATGGATGTGCGTTTTGTGATGCAAATCCTCGACCGGCGCCGAGAGAGCAGTCGGATTAGCTTAGCTGCGTCCGCGGGGACTGGCGACCAGCTGGGAGGGACCGAACCAGACTGCAGTGTATGCCTAATTACCGCTTGACACCGCCAGTGAGGCGGAATCGGTACCTTGCTTACATTCTACCCAGCGGTCACTGAGTGTTTCCCAAAGAGGTGGTAAAATACTTTTGCGTAAAGGATTGGTTCATCCATTGATTACATGAGGTGTTTTTCCAGAATTCAGGACCCCCCTTTTCTGGTGAGATTTGGCGAAACCTGATCAGAACCCCCCCCCCCCTCCCTAAAATGACGTGATATTTAGAGGGGACACCCCCCCCCCTCTGCTGATCGACCTCGCAGTTTTGTAGTTTTTTGATACCCTTTTTTTTTAGCTTTCCTGCTTCCGAAAATGGTAATACCCCCCACAAAGGTGATATCAGTGTCGTTTTTAGACCTAATACCCTCGTCCCTTAAAGTCTCGATATCACGGTCGTTTGTGGACCTTTTTTTTGTTTTTTGCTCTACGTTCTTCAAAATTTTCAAAACATATCCCTCCTCGTGAGACTTGGTGAGATTTTTGCATACCCCCCCCCCCCCAACATTTCAACACACGTAATTAATGAACGCGCCTCATATCATTTTAATAGTTAATTTTTCTATTTAAAAAAAAAAAAAAAAAAAAAAAACCAGTACGTGAGGAGTTTTTCTGAAATTTGCAACCCCCCCATCTTCTGGTGAGATGTGGTCGTACCTCCCTCTAAGATGACGTGATATTTTCACGGTACCCGCCCCCCCCTTCCCCGCCCTTGCTTAACACCTCGTAGTATTTTGACTTTTTATAGCTTTCCTGCTTCCGAGGGTGGTAATACTGACCACAAAGGTGATATCTGCGTCGTTTTTAGACCTTATACCCGTGCCCCATAAAGTCGATATCCCGGTCGTTTGTGGACCTATTTTTAAAATTTTTTTTTTTTTAGTTCTACTGTTCTTCAAGATTTTCAAAACATCACGTGAGATTTCCGTCGACCCCATCTATTCCACTTCGTGAGATTTGGTAAGATTTCGGCAGACAACCCTCCCCCCCCCCCTAATTCAACTCACGTAATTAAAGGACGCCCCTCATATCATTTGGCTAGTTAATTTTTCTATTTTTTTAAAAAAAAACAGTATATTAGGTGTTTTTCTGGAATTCCGGACACCCCCCCCCCTTCCTTTGGTGAGATCTGGTCGTACCTCCCTCTAAGATGACGTGATATTTTGACGGGACCCCGTCCCCCTTGCTGAATGAGCTCGTTGTATTTTGACTTTTTTTTAGCTTTCCTGTTTCCGAGGGTGCCAATACCCCCAAAAATGGTGAAATCCGCGTCGTTTTTAGACCTTATACCCTGCCCCCTATAGTCGATATCCCGGTCGTTTGTGGACCTCTTTTTTTTTTTTTAGTTCTACTGTTCTTCAAGATTTTCAAAACATCACTTGCACTTGAGATTTCCGTTGACACCCCCCTCTCTTTGTGAGATTTTGTGACATTTTGCCGCTCCCCCCCCCCTCCCCCCATGTCACCTCACATTATTAATTGAGACCCCCTTAGACCACCCGGCTGGATTAGTTGATTGCGGCACCGTGATAGTGTCAGGCGCCGACACGGGTTTATATGGTTCTAGTATTGGTGGAGGAGGGAAATTTTATCATCAGAACTTGGCCGTCATGGTAAGAGAGGTGGTAGTGCCCCAAAGTCCTGGGTTAAGTCCCATATCTATCAGCTGAGTGTATGTAGTACGGCATTGTTGATGGTGATTCATCAGTAGGATGCGGACTTAAAGCTTGGTGGCACTACAAGTGACTTTCGAAAGTGTATACCTGAATGGACTGGCACTAGGTTCCACCCTCTCCATTTGATCTCTCATCCACAACACAAACAATATTCTGCACTGAACACAAATACTATCACAGTCATTCATACTACAAAAACACTTGCAAACATTACCACTCTGGGGAAGACAGATACCGCAATGGAAGGGTCCCCCATTTTAACCCCCCTACACCCAGACCAACGTAAGGCGTTCATAGAAGAAGAAGAAAGGACTGACTGGTTGATTGTTCAACCGGACCTGGTAGATAAGTGATTACGTTGGAGCTTGGCATTCTAGAAGCTCCATCTTCGATTCCGGGTTTGGCCACCTGAAATTCCTTCACGTTCCTCGGCTATAATTCTGTGTCGGCCGCAATGATCAACTAGTCAACGATAAGTTGCCTTAATAATAACAATAGAAGAATTATTTTATTGATTTGAGTGCATGTGGAGTGGGAACATGCCGAATTCTTGATGACGGTTCGTTGGCCGAATTGGGTATTAAACTTGGCAACTTGACTACTTCCAGAGTAGACTGGCATTGAATTTTGCACATTCCCGCCCATCTTCACATATACGACACATTTTTCTTAGCAACAGCCGTCTACATACTGTACATACATCCAACCTATATCTGGTGGTATCTACTCACTTTCTGCTAATAAAACCATATAGACGTGATTTTTACAGGACTACATTTCTACCAAAAAATCTTCACAAGAAGCACCTCACAGTGATAAATGTTAGTTCATCTGCGCACCTGAGCAATTTGCTGAGGAGGGCTTTTGGTGCCACGATTTGGGAGTTTTCTCGTGTATGTTGTTTTCGGATGTCGGCAGTTCTCAGAGGTAGGTAGCGAGGCTTCTTTTTCGGAAACGTCCGTGGCGCGCCAGTCCTTTGTTCCCGCTCGGCGATCAGATTTTGAGAAGCCTGCGGCGTGGGAGAGGAGGTCCTATCAGCGGCGACGCATCGCCAGGCGGTCTACGTGCGGGGGGCCCGTCTGCAACGCGCCCGGCTTTGAGGCTGGGCAGGGAAACCAACGCTCAAAACTACTGTGCGCGCTGTCATTAATATACACGAGCTACAGTTTTACTCCGACTTTATGCTATCAATCAATCACTCTCCCTTCGAGGTCAATTGTGTATCATGCCTTCCATTATGTGGTGGGTAAGAGGTATCTCTCTAGCCTCGCAGTCGGGAAAACGCCGGTTCGAATCCGTGTCCAGAAAATCAGATTTGGTTTTTGCATAGTTTCACCAAATCACTCCAGGCGAATACCGGGATGGTTCACTCAAAAGGCCATGGCCGAATACCTTCCATTCCTTGCCCCAATCCTTTCCCGCCTCTAATGGCGTCGACATAGGCCATAGGCAAAAAAGTTTTCGTTATGTCTACTGTACGGATAGAGAGAACAGTTCGAAGTTCTGCAAATCTAGTTTAATCAACAAGGGCTTACATAACTGTATAAAGGACTTACTAAAAAAAAGTATATCAATTATCAAAATACAACGCAGGATGCGCAAGATATTTTCTGCCCAAGTCTGCAGAGTGGTTAAAGTGCTTACCCGGCGATCCAAAGTTTGAAGTTAGATTCCGGCCAAGGGTATGATTGATTTTAATTTGGTTTTAATTACATGTGGTTTTTATATTATATTGTCCTTCCGGCACAGAATATTGTGTAGAAGCGAGCTTTTACATGTGTTTTCGTATGAAACAGATAAATGTTCTCTGCACAACCGCCATTAAAAAGGCAGACAAGTTCTTAATGCAATTTAAAAAGTAAAATTATGACAGCTAAAGTAGAGGCAGTGTCAAAAAAATAATCGATATCTCATAAAAGGCGTTCTCCAGAGAAAGTACTTTTGGTGTCACACAATTATCTGTTAATCCCAAAGGAGTTCAGACAGAAGAAAGGTCAACAAATTTGAAATGAAGCTATGTAGTAGGTTGCTTGAAATTAAACTGACTGGCAATGTGTAAAACGATTACGTTCTGAAACTGATAGATGGAGAAAGATGTGAAGTGGTATTATAAACAGAAGAGGCTATCTTCCGAGACAAGTGGAATTCATTAAATGGGAGAACTCTGGAGAAGAACAGAAAAATTGCAATAGGTCAATAATTCGCTGCCCGAAAATGTATACGATTAATCTCGTTCTTAGTATTTTCGCTATCATTCAACCTAGCTCATATCTATGTTACACCTAACAATAATATATACAACCCTTATTTTTTATGTTCTGGTATGCCCACACTACAACATTCTATTAGTGAAAGAACCAGATTTAAGTTGGCTTTGGGTTTTATTGTTTCATTGCATTTACTGATGGGAACTACAAACTACGACGTACTGTTGAAGCAATATCGTTTGTCCCTTTTACATTAAAACACTTTCTTTGTGTGTGTGTTCTCTTCCTTTGGTCAAGTCAGTGGGCGTCAGTGGAGATTTGCCTATTTCACAAACATCGCTTCCAAATTTTACGTTTTAAGTGGGTCTACTCGACTACTTTTCGTCCGAGGTAAAAAGCGGGTAGGTTGTCATGTATACTTCTTTGATAGATTTAACAATCATCATAATCAGCCAGTTCAATCATTAAATCATGTGACTCCTTTGGAGTACAGGTAGAGCTTGAGCAGTTATTTCCAGAATGAATTATCTTGGGCGATCTCCTGCCAGTTAATTCTAATAATTCTGCGTATGAATCCACAGTTTTAATCCGATTTCTATGAAAGTTTGCACGCTTATGCTATGAAACAAGGAGAAAAGTACTGTCTAAATTTGGTTAAAAAAATTCTGTGTAAATGATACATGTTGTCTTATAATTTCGAGAAATTACTGAAGGGTGACGCGGTAGGATGTGTAGGTCTCTGTACTGCCTTTCCATATAGCGGTCTATTTTTATATAAAAAGTTATCAATCATCTTATTTTTGTTTATTAGCTACTCGGCGTTTTCACTATAATTAGCTTAGAATTTTATTGAATATTATGTTTATTTACGAGACTCAGTTGATTTTTTTATTTTTCTTTATTTTTTGATTTTTTTGCTTATTAAAATGGTCAGTATTAATCCCCGAACACATAAAACCAACTTTTAATATTTTTTAAAAAATAACTGCTTAGTAACTACTTAATCGTTTCATTTTTACATCTTTAGCAGCGTTTTACTATTATTTTCTTTCAAAATTAATATTTGCGCTCTAACACCTGTAAAAAAATTGCGTCAAAATTTAATTTTCTTAGTTCCAATCCCTACAAGCATAACGTGCTGAGGTGACGTGCAAGAAAAATGATTTCTACTATTGGCTGGACACTTTTCCGCTATCGGAGCTGGAACCATATTGGTTCATAGAACAACAGTAATACGCGCCAGAAGTGAGGCTTGTGTGGAGCGAATTCCAGGCTCTCTACTGATTAATTTTGGCCGCTAGGAATAGCAGCAGCTGAATTTCGCTGGCAGCTCAGTCGGCCGACATGTCGAGTGCGCATCTGTGTGGGTTAGCGAGTCCAGAGTTCCACAGGCTACAGAAGTTAGAGACTGCAGACGAACTTTCAGCTGACCAGGGGCTGTTCCCTTTGTAACTGCGTAGCGTGCGTTGGAAGGCCACACTAGCTCTCTCGACTACGGTTTTGAACTTCTCAGAAACGTCACAAGTATTGTTTAAAATTTCTCTGCCGCTTCATGTAACCCAGAGTCAGTGAATTCCGAAACAGTGAAGGTAGTAACTGTGGACTAATAGTAACCTGATATATATATATATATAGTCTATAAATGTATTCATTCTGCAAAATAAAATGTAAAGAAAGACAATCGTTTAATACTTGACTTTTTCAACATTTAACACACTCGCGGAATACGAAAAATTATGGAGTGAGATGACGCAGGAATGACATTTAACATTCGAAATATGCTGTCACGTATGAATATCTAATTTTCCTCTATTACTGCACGTTTAGTCGACAAAAGGAATATTTTTATCAAACTTCTTGCAATAAACTTTGTAGTTCGGCTCACACTATATTTTAAACTTATCATCACTGGAATAGACTGTAGGTCTGATACCAAATAGTACAACTGTTTTGTCCGAATGCATTTTATTGACCTTTCGGAAGAGTAGGCATGAATGGGCAATCCCAGGATTTCAACCTGCCCCTTCTTCTCTTCTCTCTTTTCACACAACAAATTAAGAGCTCAATACTGAAAAGATACACATTAGCACTGTGTCATACGCACCTATAATAGCACTTAAGAACTCACACTGGGGAAGGAAACGGGAAATAAACCATACATTGCCATGATATCCGCCTACACTTGGACACGGACAAGGTGTTCGTAAGAAGAAGATTGATGACGTGGTCAAAACAAAAATAAAGTCACTCCTTCCAAATGCGCAGAATCAACCATATACGCCTTACTGGGAAATGATATAATTCTATGATTCTGTTTGTACTGTCTACAATGGTAGACTGTATTCAAGTGAGATATCTTGTTTTAAAGCAAACAATAAAATCATTCTTTTGCGAAAATATCTAAATGGTTCATATCGGGTAATTTTTTTTAAAAAATTATAATTTTACAAATAACTATAAAAGTAAAAAATGTAGGAACCAATCATTAAGGCCACTTTCGTATTAGATCTGGTTAATATTAAAAATGATGGGATTAGGGTAAAAATTTATATCTGAACAAGTTTCTACGCCACCGTTTTTCCTCCTGCGGTAGATGCTGAAAACCGTAGAGTTAGGAGAATCCTATACTTCACTTCAGACAATGTACGTCACGTGTAATAAGATATGTTGTCGACCGGAAAACAGATTGGTAAAGAAAGCTTGGGCGTTATAGCATTGAGGATGTATTCGTTCCCATTTATCTGGGTTATAAGTGATTTTACGCTGAATAAATTTGTGGTGTCGAATTTTGTAATAACGGTCCCTAATCCTCAGCCGTTGGTAATCACTGCCGTTTGGGAGATCAAGTAAGGAGATTCGGTAAAACAACTAGGTGGCAGACCTAACTCTCATTCTGTCATGACTGTGACGAAATCCAAAAGAATCCACCTAGCGTATAAGCGAAAGACGAAGTGCCGGGATGATTCCTTCAAAAAGGCCATGGCCGAATTCCTTCCCGTTCCTTGTCCCCAGTCCCATTCCGCCTATATTGCCTTACCGTCGACGAGGCGTAAATCAATAAAAAAAAGAAAAACGAAGTGGTGTATCCTGCCGTCAGCAGGGGATACATAAGCCCGAAATAGTTATGAAAAAGGTACCAGGTTGAGAGCCGAAACGTTGTCAGTAACAATATAATTGAATCAGTGCTAAACCCACAAAATTATTGGAATTTTACAAACATGTCTTCTGCTGAAAGAATACAATTTTATAATCAGAGTAATAGGAATAGCAGCTGTTTTCTATGATTTTGTGTCAGCTTGACTCAGTTGCAAACTGAAGGCTTGATTTTCGATTATTGTTTTTAAATTCGAAAGCTGTTGGTTCAGAGATCCATCATTTCGTGATTGATATTGACTCGTCGCTATTCAGATGATGAAGTTTGTTTTTTGATTCAGGTGCTAATCATACTCATATTTCCCACTTGCTTTCATCAACTGCTGCTTTTGTTAAGTAGCTTTCTTGTGGAAGTCCTGACGTCTGTCTGTATGATGATTAGAGGAGTGGATCGAATTATTTTGATCGAATGAAGCAGACTCTTCTATGGATGTCAGTAAGTCTTGCTGCGGAAGGTACAGACGGACGGGAAGCATGGTGCATCTCGTACGCCCAGTTCCCACATCATTCCGCTACGTTGCCTGCTAATTCCACCACCGAACGAAAGAGCCGCGATGGAAGTACAACTATGGCTCGTAATAATGCAGGTAATAGCTGCTCATTACCGGAACATAAAAAAGCTTATGAATTAATAAATGCGAAAAGACAAAGCCGGGACAAGCGGAAGGGAGGCGAGAAGCCAAGTTGATTCGTCATGCAGCAGAATCGACTTCCTCACCCCGACTTCCTCTCCGCTCTCTTCACTCCACTCCGAGTCCTGTAATGAGCGACGCTTTGTACGTTGATGACGGAAACACCTCTGCCATTGTCCACAGTTAATTGCTCCAAAAGTGACCTGCGTCGACCGATATAATGGCCTTCACGTGGTCTGCTCCTAGACTTAATTCCCCACACTTCCATTTACAACCCAAGTAAATAATCCGTTAAATATGAAGAAAATGCCTTCGAAATGTTAAGAACTGATAGGTCATCCATTACGATAGCAGTTGGACCATTATTCTAGTCAACCAAGCAATAACCAACCTCCTCACTTGTTAACCGTGTGGGTGGGTGAGCGGTAACGCTCTGGCCTTGCACTCGGGAGGACGCGAGTTCAAATCCCCATCCGGCCATCCAGAACTGACTTTTCCATGGTTTCCCAAATCACTCCAGACGAAAGCCGGGATGCTTCCTTCAAAATTTCATGGCCGAATTCCTTCCCGTTCCATGCCCCCAATCCTTTAGGGCCTCTAATGACCACGACGTCGACGAGGCGTAAAGCCACAGACATAGAAAAGGCTACTTGTTCAAACACTGCAGTGATAATGCCATGTAAATAGTCTCCATACTATTTTATTTTATACTAGCATTTTCCCTCTGCTTCGTTGGTGCGATTCCTTATGTTCATAGTTTAGCGTTTGCCTTTACTTTCTCTTCTAGTAGTAACGTATAAACGTTTCTAATGTTGTAGCCTGTACCCAGGGCCTGCGCTAGGAATTTCGGGCCCGGGGTAAAATGGGCGACCTTTTTTTTTTCTCTCTCTCTCTCTCTACAATCTGGCCGAGTGACAATGGGCCCCTACAGTCGGTGATTGGGGCCCCCCATCAGCCAGTGGGCCCGGGTACTTTTGACCCGCTTAACCCCCCCCCCCCCCTGCGCCGGCCCTGCCTGTACCATAAACTAAATTTCATGACTTCGCTCTGCTTATTGGCGTGTTCACCTCTGATGTAGTGGATTTATTAAAGTTTACCGTCTCTTATAAACTGAAGAAATATATGACCAAAGTTAAGTATTCAAAACTCAATATTAAGAGAATCCAAAGAATATATGGAGTGTTTAAATGAGTTGGAGCGTAATCTTTTGTGATTATCTCGTAAAATAATGTTTATATGAGTTTCAAAGTGATCTGTTCTATCTAGTAATGAATTATTTTTTATATCTCCGTTCTCAGCTCAACAAGAGTCATTAGATATATTGTAGATTTTAAGCTAGACCATTTGCTTGAAAATAGCTTCCAAATTGGTACTGTAGTTTTTGTGTGATGCCTGGACAAAGGGACAGACAGATGCAGCTATATGATTTATAAGACTATGATACTGTATCGTACACTGTCGCAAATTCTGCTGCATATATTTATTATTTTCCCCAAAGCGCCGTTTAGGTTGTTTTCATAAAATGTAGCTGCAAAGTATAGATGTAGTCGTAGAATTGGATAAGGTATAGGATTGCCTTCCTCCTTTAAAATTTATTAATGAGTAATTTATCTGTATTAAACAATAACTTCAACTGTTACTGAATCTGGAGGACGCTGGTTCAAATTCCCGTCAGGGCATCCAAACTTTGGTTTCCCCAAATCACTCCAGGCGAATGCCGGGATGCTTCCTTCAAAAGTCCATGGCCGCTTTCCTTCCCGCTACTCGTCATTAGTTCTTTCCCGTCTCTAATGACGTCGACGTCGAAAAATAGTAAAAAAAACTAATCTAATCATATCATTGGTAGGTTGAAAAACTAAGCTAATATTTCAGTGTAGTCAGATTTGTGGTACCGCTAAACGGTGATTCTCTGTCAGGAATTACCAGCGATATGACTTCGGATACAAGTCCCATTGCACATACTTGCATGTTGTAAGTCACTTAGTTTCAAATATTGATCTAGGAATTAGAAAGAACTTTGTAAAACTCTATGTGTGAAACACAGCACTTTATGGTCGCGAAACATGGACTTTAGGAATACCGGAAAGAAAGAAAATTGAAGCATTTGAAATGTTGTGCTACAGAAGAATGCTGAAAATTAAGTGGACAGAAAAAGTAAGAAATGAAAGAGTTTTGGAAATGATGGGTGAGGAAGAAGTTTGTGGAAGAAGCTTACAGAAGGAAGAGACAGACTGGTAGGTCATATTTTGAGACATGTTGGATTGGTTAATTTGCTGGTGGAGGGAGCAGTCGAAGGTAAGAACTGTAGAGGAAGACAGAGATTAGAATAAATGAAGCAGATAATGGAGGACGTGGGTTGTAGGGGTATGTAGAGATGAAGATGTTAGCACAAGATAGGAAGGGATAGATGATTGCATCAAACCAGTCGACAGACTGATGACAGAAAAAAAAGTCACTGCATTGCTTTATAAGACACTACGGGGATTATTTGGAGTCGTACTAATAAGCGATCTGGATGTAGCACTGTGTTGCTGTGGTAATCTAATTAGAGTGTGCGCACTCCTTGTAACGGTCCTCGCTGGCTGGAGGCGAGGCGCCACTCAGGGTCCCCGGGGCGAAGAGGAGGAGGCGGGTGACAGCGGGGTGACGCGACTGTACGGTTTTCTTGAGGCCCGCATTCATATGGAAATGTAACACACGTGCAGCCGGCCGGTTCCCATGGCAACGGGGATTCGAGCCGAGCCTCGCAGCTCGCAGACTCTGGCGAGCTCGGACTGGGAGCAACACGTGTGTGCCGCGGTGTAAGAAGGCTGAGGACATTCAGAGTGGAGCGCGTGCATTATCCAGGTGTACGCTCATCAGCTGAAAGCGGATCACCAATAGCTCAGTATACTTGTCTACCCTGGATCATTATTAATTTACATTTTGCGTAACAATGAGGCAAGTTCCATTTCTCGGGCAATACTGATTTGGGACAAACAATATGTTGTAATTTCCTAACCAAATCATACATAGCTTTATTCATCTTGGACAATACGAATCTTATATTGCTGATTGGGAAAGTACTTTTTTTAATGTTTCAATGTACTGTAATTTACGGGTGTATTTTGTAAGGAAACATAGTGCCTTACATTCTTTATTTCAGTTTTATTATTTCTGTATATATATATTTAAAGGTAAGAAGTTTATTGTTCAAGGTTTCCATTGGTTTATTTTTTTTTTTAATTTATTTAGTATGCGAGCGCATGGAGTAGTGTATTGAAAGAGCATCTTTGGCAGTGGGGTATGAAGGAGTCCGGCAAGAAAAGATGGCAGTATAGCGGACGAATCGTACTTCGGGATATACTGTTAATATATTTGATGGATACTGAACGAGTTGAACAATAAAGACAACGTTGAACCATATATGGTGTTGGTGTTGAATAAACTGTATCAATGGTGGAACGGTCTGTTGTGAAACAACGGAATAGAAAAATTTGAGGGAAGTAATTTTTTTCCTTGTGCCTTGTTCTTCTTAAAATAAAATAAATAAAATGTATTTTGGTTATTTTATATGCTGTGTTTAAAAAATGAACTCATTATCTACTTAGTTTAATTCAATTTAGGTAAAGAGAAACTAATTATTTGATTTTACGGAAATAAGTACGCAGTATTTATAATACGAGAGTAAAAAATTGCTTCATTGGGTTTGGAGGCGAGTAGTGCCACCCAAAGCAATCCCAGAGCAAACCAAATGCAGAAATTTTACACACAAAGACAAATATTAATTTACAGTTCACATATACTTGAAGTGCCGGAAAATTTAGTCGATCTGGGCAGGCCTTGTGATTATTGATTTCTCAAGTCAGTGGCTCTGAATACGTTTAGCCTATTTGTTACTGTAAGAGTGTAGTATGAACTAATTACAGATAAGACACCATGTTGGTTCCGGATTAAAGTAGAAACATATGTCAAGAATGATTTCACAAGCAGTTTTATGACTTTTACTACGTTTTATGCTCGAGTTTTTCGTGAGCTCTAACTTCTGTTCACATTTCCCAGTGTACTATAAAACAGTGTAGACATCGTCCGATACAGCAGAACTGCCCATAGCTTCAACTTTTCATTTGTAAAGCAATCCTCTCTCTATGTCCTATACAAATTCCATTAATAACCTCGAAATAATTGTGCTTGTTGTTAACCAATAATCAATTTCGTAGGTTGTGACTATACCGAATCACACCTTAATATCACTATTTTAGAGGATATTTCTAAAAATGTTTAGCACATAAACACGTACTTCTAACACGTAACGTTTTCATGTGTAAGCCTGTTGTGCGGTCTAAATTTTGTTAAGATTTCAAATGTCGAAATTTGGTCAATCAGTGCGAAAGTTACCAGACATTAAATAGTACGCATTGGACAATAACTTAAAAGTTGAGCACTTATTTCTTTTAAAGTAAATGCTGCTAAACATTAAAAATATACCACATTTTATGGGATTTGACAACAAGCCGAAGGAATTTAACGACAGAATGGAACAATATTAAAATTCGAAGTTTATGTTGAAAAATATAAACTTAGTAAATATTACAGTCCGTCATTTCTCGTCGAAGCTGATCTTCAACTTGAGAAGGTGTTTTTCAATAATTGATAACTAAGATACGGAACTTCATGTAAACTGTCACAATGTTTCACAATCTGCGAGGTAGGAAAGACAAAAACGAACGTAATAGCAGAGGCGAAGACCTCAAGTAACAGGATGCAGTTGTTTTAAATGCACTGTTTCTGTCTCTGAAGAGATGTTTAAGTAGGTCTATAGCAGAGACTATAACATTATTTGGGTTGTAGTAACAATAATTTTAAACAGTTTGTTTACCGCGATAATCTTTGTCAGCTGGTATGTTAGCAAGTGGATCCTAATTACCGGATTGCGAAAGGAACACTCAAACGAAATCCGGTAATTAGGATCAAGGGAAAAACAATAAAGAGAAAAGCAGTAGTCCGCTACCTTGGTGTAAACCTGAAGGAACAACTGAAATTTGCGTCTCACATGGAGGAAGTATGTGGAAGAGCAGCACTGGTAATGCACAAATTGATAAGCATTGGCGAACGACGGTTTAATCTGCCTCCGCTCGTCATAAGAAGATATCACGATGCAATACTGACCTCCATTACTGGATACGCTGCAAGCACGTGGGCCAAGCACCTAAGAAAGGTCAAACCAAAGGAGCTGCTTCGCCGTACGCAGCGAGGAATTCTGCTCCGACTAACTGGGGCCTACAGAACAACGGCCACAGATGCCCTAACGGTTATACTCGGTATCTGGCCCCTGGACCTGGAAGTAAGGAAGCGAGGAGCGCTATACTGGATTAAAAAAGGAAGGTATGACCAAGCTGCTGAAATAATTGGAAGGCCTGTTGAAACCAAAAAAGATATTTGGGATGCGCTGATGGATGAATGGCAGCAAACATGGACTAACAGCAACACGGGCAGAAGGACCTTCGACATGCTTCCTTGCGTGAAAGAGAGAATAAACATGACTCACCTACAACCATCTCCAGGGCTCATACACTACATATCTGGCCATGGTCCATACAACAGTTTCTTAGAACAGAGAGGCCTCAAAGAAACAAACAGGTGCGACTGTGGTGAAGTAAGTACTCCCGAGCACGTGGTTTGGGAGTGCAAACAAACTGAAGAATCAAGAGCATATCTCCAAATACAACTTCAGAACAGAAGAATATACGATATACTGCGTGATACCGAGCTCTGGCACTTGCTGGATGAAGCTGCTAATCTAGCGTCGCAGCGCGAGAAGGCGAGATTTGTTGAATTGAAACAGGCAGAGCGTAGGGGACGCCGCGAGCAACCGGCATCAGAAGCAGAAAGAAGGACAGGAGAGGAAGAAACTCAAGAGTAAAAAACAACCCAAATTTGACTACAAGCACTGCCCATGACTAAGGCGGTGCCTGCACCAGGAAGACGGCAAAGACTCAATTCATCGTAGTGCCTCCGGAAGCCAGAGGCACCTTCTCCAGGGCTCAGGGGGTGGCCTGCTCTGATTCCAGGAGAGAACTCCTGATGGGGGAGCAGGTGGCTCCAGGGACAACCCGGAGAAGAACGAGACCACTACCTGGAAGGTGAAGCTGGCTGACGACACTTTGTGGTCAGCATGTCAGCAGTCGCCCCGCTGCATCAGCAGAGACAGCTAGCGACCAGATGTCGACGCAGGCCAGCAGTGGTAAAAGAAGAACGTATACAAATAGACAGTTTATTAATTAGAAGTATGAAAATACAAAGACAATTGCTGATTTTGGTGTGAATTAGTAAGATGGTAGATTAATTAGTAGATTAGTTGGTAGATTAAGTGGTATATTAATTATTAGAATAATTAGTAGATTTACTATTAGAATACTTAAATCCATTAAATCCTTAAAAATAATTATCCAGATATACTATTAACAAAAAAATAAAGTAAATTGTTTTAAGAATAAAACTGTAGAAACTAAGGGCCTACTTTAGGTAACAAGGTAGTAGGCTATGTAAAATCAGGAAATAAAATAAAAAAATAAATGTTAGCAAGTGGCTTAACCCATGACTGGTTTCTGCCTATAGTAAGAGGACTCGATTGTAAGGTTGTAGTTTTCGACGTAAGCGGCGGTTACCTGGAACTGCAGTCGCGGTCTGCCGGAGGGAGAGAAAATACTTTGCGTACAGCCTGCCATACTGCCCCAGGGCGAACAAGCTTCCCCGCGGAGTCTTGTCACCCAACACAAGACCTGCGCATTTGCATACGAGACCTGCAGCCTCCCCAATCCCGTGGACCCACAGCTGCCTGTCAGGTAAGCAGTTCAGCCGCTGTGGCCACCGAAAACTAATTCAGAGCTTTCAGAATCAACGAACAGAAACTGGCCAACTTGCTCGTCTTCAGCAACATACAGGCACAAAGAGAGAAGAGAAGAGAGATACAAGACAACAGATCGAAAAACAAATAGTTTCTTCTCTCCACCAATATCCGAAGCAACCTTTTATTCAGTATTGTATCATTAATTTCCAGCTGTAAACAGGGTTTGGTTATCTACAGAAGTATCTCTGTAGTACTGGTATTCATACAACCTAGTAGTGGACAGACCGTGCTACCGAATAATCGATTAGAAAGGATTTATCATACACCTGGTGGCAGAGATCGATTAATATTGGCGGTCTCCTTGTTTGTCTTCAAGAAGAGTATCTAGGAAGTTAACAACAGGGAATTGAATTGTGATATACTATCACATTTTTTTTAACTGCTTAACGTCTCTTAACAGCGAGGTCTTTAGAGACGGGAAAAGATGGGGGGGGGGGGCAAGGAATGGGAAGGAATTCGGCCATGGCATTTTGAAGGAAGCATCCCGGCATTTGCCTGGAGTGATTTGGGAAACCATGGAAAACCCAAATCTGGATGCCCGGACGGGGATTCGAACCGCCGTCCTCCCGAATCCGAGGCCAGAACGCTAGCCGTTACACCACCATCCTCGGTATACTATTACACTCACAAGTATTGTTCTCATAGGGTATACGAGTAATAAAAATCTTAAACTTCCAAGGAAAGAACAGAGAAAGAGTCATAAACTTTCTGCAAAACACGACTGGGAGAGGAAACTGTATTCATTTACATAACTGAGATACCTGAAAAAAAAAAAAACTTTCATTCCGTAAGAACGCAATTTAAAATTCCCTACTGGCCATTGTTGGATACCCTTCCTGTTCGTTATTCCCTGTCCTTTCCGTCTCTAATGACCTAAACGTGAAAGAGGAGTAAATTCCTAAGTAAAACAAAAAAAAAACTGATGGGAGATTCTTAGATCTTGCTCAAATTATAAGGGAAATGTGGTTATCATGTACATCAAGAGGCATATAATATTATATACTCTTTTCCTTCAAATGTTCTTGTTTCTTGATCCCGACAAGGTGTGTTGTAATACATAAAAAAACGAAACATTCCAAGAAAGAAGCCTATTAATGAAATGAATATCCAATAAATTTACCACAAGAAATAGTTAATTCTACATAAATACGTATTCTTAGACATGAAACTGGAAAATTTGAAATAATTATTAGTTATCCAACGAGATGATAATAATACACTGAACAACAGATATTAGGACCTCATATGTTCTATTCTTGATACGCAGGAAATGTATCTGTAACGAGATTAATTGGACGATTTTAAATTAAAAATTTCAGGGGATCAGAAATTGAGCCCTTAGAAAAATGGTGAAAAAAAGACTTTGTACCTCACTTTAATGTATAAAAAAACTATAAGGGTGTCAAAAAATACTTTGCCTATACCTCGCAGTACGGAAGAAATTAGAAATGCTAGAAATAATGATCTAATACAGCTACAAATCTCTCTGGAATTTTAGGGGAGTAGAAATTGAGCCCTGAGGTAAAACGTAAAAAAAATTTGTATCTGACTTTAAATGTGTAAAAAAAACAGTAAATATGTCGAAAAATATTATGCCTTGATTTAGAAGTTCAGAAGAACTGCTAAAAATAATGATCTTTCATTGTTTCTTATTAAAGTCACCAAAATCTTCGAACAGCATGCTCCATGACTGATTATTATGATTTTTGATATTTTCTTTTCTAAAACACTTTCAGCTCGGAAAGCTTCTCACTGATCCCGAATCAGAACTTTTTCCCGAATAACGAGAAGCTAGCGCCCAACTTGGTGTTATTAATGAAGGCATTTGTACCGGGTTAATGCGCTGTTTGCGTTTCCATTAAAACTAATCGAGTATCAATTAAAAGGTAGCTGGGGGTCGGTGGCGGAGGACACCATTAATAATCCCCGTCGGGGGCTGAGGTGGGTGATTAATCAGCGCCACTTGGGCCCTGCATTCGCGACACCGCACTTTTTGTGGCCTGTCTGCTGAAGACGCTGCAGCTCGCCACAAAGGCGCCTCTGATGAGGCGGGCGCGAAAAGACGGCTTTGAGCGATTGTGGGGCTGTTTGGCCGCCTAATGGTGTAGGACATCGCGTCCAGGATACAAGGCAATTTAGATACTCAAACGTTACGTTACACAGCACTGCAGCTAGTGTCAACAGGCAGCTTCAAATTGAATTCAATTGATCCCCCTACAACATAGTCACAGGAACAAATACAACATTGCCAGTCTTCAAAGAAAGTCCAGGATTATATAGGTTTAAATGTTAAGGGGACACAGTCGCGAAGGACCTCCCATAAGAAATCAACGTTAAAACAAGCAAACTTCAGGTACACTTCCTGAAGAAACTAATGAGATACAGGCCTGAAACTTTCGCAGTATACAGATAAGACATCATCTGCAAATCATATAAAGATTTTTTAATATATTTTATATAGTTTATGAGTAATGATTTTTTGTTCTAAAAGATAAAAACTTATAACTTTTTATAAATACCTTGGACCTTGTTAGTTTGTTCTTGTTGTTATGACAGGTCCCATTTTTTATTTTATTAATCATCATTTTATTTACAAGAGATGCTGAAAGTCTGATGTCTTTATCAGTCTTAGTTTTTGAGAAAAAGTGTACCAAAAGATCAAAAAAATGTAGTTTTGAAAAAAAAATCTGTACTAAAACGTTTTACATGCGAGAAACTAATGTACATTACAATACAGACACACTATTACCACGCATCACAAAAAATTAATAACTCCGAATCTAATCGTCAAATTTGCATGAAACAAACGGCATTTTGTAGCTAAATAATTGGATCATTGAACAAGTCTAAAAATAAAAAATCGATTTTTTTTTTATCCTGTTCGCGACTGTGCCCCCTTAAGTTACGACGAAAACCACTGTTTACTTGTAAATCGCTTACAGGTAAAATGGTTTAATTGTAGAACTCGATTTGCAATTTCATCAAAAACTAGCTGTTACCCTCCACTTTATGTGTGCGAACTTGGAATGTTATTGCTTGTATTAGATATAAAAAACTGTAAGATGCATAAAAAGTGTCCAAAAAATCACGGAGTCTCGATAATGTGACGGAGAAGCCATCAGCGTGCCACTCTACAATTAAACCTGTCTCATGAAGAGAACTAATTTGCAACATGTTTAAAATAGCGATAAATTAAGAGGGAGGGGTTAACTGTTCTTACGGTAAATGATACGTAATATTTCCTCGTCGAAATCGGTTTGCCGTTTAGCCATGAAAACGCAACAGACAAGAAAACTGAGCAATTTTACATTTATATCAAAGTAATTGTTGTAGCTTCAATTTTCCATTATCAGCTTGTGATCATGGTCATCTTTTCCCTTCCATGCATTACTTTCAATTCTTACACCAATATCTATTCATGCCTCATCAAGTATACTCCATATTATTGATTTTTTTACTTAGTTATATTTGAAAAATTGTAGGGGTTGTGGTTACTTAAACCGAGTTTAGCTCTGGACCTAACAAGTAGAAATGTATGTACGTATATTTAATTTAATTTAATTGCAATGGAGCACACACACCGGTGGAAATTTCCCTAAACACCCATCTTCCCCCTTTTCTGCACCCACATACATTTGCCCTTTACAAATTTTAACTTTAAATTCTTACAAGGTTTTTGGCAAATTATTCATCATTTCTCTTGGTAAATTATTCCAATCCCTCACACCCTTATCTAAAAAAGAGAATCTTCTTACACCCTTGTGCCTGAAATCGAGTGCCAGCTTGTGATCATGGTCATCTTTTCCCTTCCATGCACTACTTTCAATTCTTACACCAATATCTATCCATGCCGCATCACCAATATACGCCTTGTACACTCCCATGACCATCTTCACCCTCCTTCGGTCTTCCAATGAGTCCCATTCCAGCTTTTTTATCATATCTGTTACTGATTACGTTCTGCGATAATTTCCAGAAACAAATCTAGCAGCCCTTCATTGCACCTTCTGTATTTGATAGTCGAAATGGGAATTCGATACTACACTGCCATATTCAGAACCCAAAATGATTTACATTCTCTTCTCTGTGTGTACATTTGTGTATGGAGTTCATCATGGAACAATGAGACCGAAATCAGCATTGTGATTTTGCAAACATTTATTAAAGTCAAGGTACTTGTTTATCTTTATACGTTTATACCTACGTTTGTAAGAGAGCTACTGTTCTTTCTGTTGGATGAAGTGTATTATATTTTGCGACAGCAAACTATATCCTTGTAAACGATACAACAGGTGAAGTAGGCGATTAACATTTTTACAAGCTAAATGTGCCAAGATCTTCTCAAGTTATGCATTATTTTTACAATTATTACGTCATCGGATTAGAGAGGGCTAGCTTCGTGTCGACACGTAGGCGTAGGGCACGCACGACCAACCCGTCGACGGCATTTCCGGTCCTCTGCGTCGAACAATGCGTGCCTCGCCCACACGGAGAGGTCCAAGGTAGCCCGCGGCTACGGCCGTCACTCAACACGCTCAAGCTGCGGAGTGCTGAACAACCAAACACCAACACAAAACTCGCTGCAATCGTTTAATCTCCAGCACAGTCAAACACAGCAATAATGAAGGCCTTCTCTTTGGCCTAGAACCCTACCAAAGGGGCAGAAATAAAGGCATGAAAATATGTGGCAGTTGATACGAATGAATTTTTAGGGGGCATCCATAAATTACGTGAGGTGAAATAGGGGGGGGGGGGCGTGCGAAATCTCACCAAATCTCACCAAGGGGGAGGGGGGAGGGTAAACGGAAATCTCGCGTGAGATTTTTTGTAGGGGGGGTGGGGTATGACGGGACCAGATCTCACCAGAGTGGGGGGGTGGGGGGTTATGACGGGACCAGATCTCACCAGAAGGGGGGGGGGTCCGAAAATCCGGAAAAACAACTCACGTAATTTATGGATGTCCCCTTCGTAATTCAAAGAGGAGTTGCGAGTGTTGTAGAAAACAAGTGACACAGGAAACGCTGAAAATTTGAGCACTTAGACGGATTTGTGAATTGATACAAGATCAGCCCATAGAAGCAAACATGCTAGTATTTTAAATTTAACATTGGGTTCTCTCCAAGGCAATGTAAATGGACCAATTCTTCTTTCAAACTGTACATCGGATATTGTTTGCTGATGATGCAATTAACATCAGACTAGTAAAGAGTCTTGGTGATTGTTTAGAAATTTAGTTCCACCTTGACGTTATTTCTGGATTCTGCAATAAATACAATATAAACTAATGTTTACTGCAATGGAAATAATTAATAAAAGGATTCCACTTGTCCATTAGTAAAAAGGAGCACTAAATTGTTGATAGTGTTGATTCCTTGAATTATTTGCTCGTAACAGTAAAAAGCAACATAAACTGGGATTAGAATTTTAAGTTCTGAAGCAGGCTGGAAATAATACGTAAAATTTTGAAAAACTAAAAGGCATACACAAAGTAGATAGCATACAAAACTTTCATAAGTACTTATCTAGAGAGATATTGTGCAGTGCGAAATCTGTATCGCAAAATAATTGATTACTTAACTCTCGAATCAACAGAGAATATCCGTTCTCTTTGCCACAGTCCGAGTCACTTGCTTGATGCTGATGTGGGCTGGGACAGAAGATACTGTTTCCGATGGAATTTATTGGCAAATATGTCACATACTTTGCGGCGAAAAACATAACCCACCAACGTCATTAGGAAGCAATTATAACAAGGATAAAGCTAACGAAATAAGTTGCCGCACTGATATTAATACGTGTCTTTTCTCCCTTGCTAATAGGGATTGTAATACACAGAACAGTGAACAGTTAAGGTAAATAGCATCCTCTCTCCACTAATATGTTTATCGCAAAGATCAAGTGTGGATGCAAATGTTCTTCAGTCAAACGCAATAAAATGTCATTACAGTGGATGATGGCAACCCTTCTTGAAACGAAATTGGCATTGAACACAAGCTCGTGCGAGTTTAATAAAAATACTATGGAACTATGGCCTTGCACTCTGTGAAAGATCGTCGGATAAAGATAGGAAAACACGCAATACTATAGCAAAGCGTGTCACTGCGTGGGAACACGTCATGCAACACAGAACAATACCACCGCTTGTAATATGTATGCAGAAACGCAGTTGCGTAAAGCGTCCATCAAAAATTGCATTTTACCTCGTGAAGCACATATCTCTAACGTAGTTACTTCTATTTCAAGCTAAAAGTGGTTTTCACATTGTTCTTGACTGTGGTATCTAAACAAGCGTACCGTCAAAATAGGCAGTGACGATTAGTAAAGAGGTTTAAAACAACTCGGAAGTTACCAAAGCCTCCCAGTGTCAGGTTGACAAGGAAGTAAATCCTCGTTAATACTATCGCAAATTTTACAGATATTTACATCAGTTTGTAATAGAATATCTAGCTTCATCTGCAGGATTTTCTCTACCGCTTTAGTATACTGCCATGCAACTCAGTTTCCAATATAATTAAGAAACCAAAGATGCAGTAGCGTCAATAATATTGTTCAAATCTGAGACGGCAGGAACTTTGCAGCGCTCGTCGATATTATGTTTGGTCTACTAAATGCGATTCTGCCAGGTAACACGATTTCTGTGCTATTTTCTAGCGATATTAATTTACGGATGACGCATATGAAACGCTTTACAGAAACTGATCCTGTATTTAGGTACAGTCACTTGTGATTCAGATTCGAATTGCTTAAGCCTGACACGCTTAAATATCCTCGAAGTTTTCGACATAACATTCCATTCCGTAAAACAATAACAATGAACAAATGCTTATAATATTTCATAATTGCATGGCTTGGAAGGATGTTGAAAATCATGTGGACGGATATTGTTCGAATAGAACGAAGTTTGGGAAATTTCTCCTCACTCACCATTTAATGATTGATGAGGGAAGATATTCCTAAAAGAGTTTCAATAGAAACAAGGGACAGAATTGTTCTCACATCTAACCACATGTGTGATTGGTAGATTTGTTAGTGGAGGTTATAATTCGGAAGACAAAGATTAGAACGTTTAAGGTAGATATGACGAGATAAAGAGATTAGCTTAGTAAGAGATGCAGAATTACACCAAACCATTCAAAAGAGAGATGAAAACGAAAAAAGGCAACAGAACATATGTGTCGTTTAATATCATCGCTAATATATATTCTTATCTGTTATGGCGTAACGTAATTTACACTCTGTTAAAAAAAGTGTGGCTATGCGTGTTAAATCATCAACAAACTGGATCGGGGAGGACAACAAATCCAGGTTCAAATTCCGGGCTTGTATACAGGCTGTCCTGATACAGCCCTAACACCTAGGAGAATGCTGGCACGATCCCCAATTTCCACCTCATAAACTACACATTTCACAAACAAACGACTATCAAACAGAATACAGATTACAACATTTAGCCTAGCCGAGGTGACCCTTAAGAGTTCACGTAATTTTCTTTACTATAAAGTTGCCACATCACTCGTGACTGAAATATCCTGAGGCAAATGCCGGGATGTTTCCATTAAAAGGCAATGGCCGAATTCCTTCCCATCCTTTCCCGTCTCTTACGTTAAACAGTAAAAACAAAAACAAAAAAACAAAACAAAATTCTGAAGAGAAAAAAAAAATGCTTTATGTAGGTTGTGTAAAAGCAGAACAAACATATCTAGTGAAAATAAACTCCCTTTATCCCTAGGTTCAAAAAAATAATATTAGTTTTTGAGGTCATTAATTAAATTTCAGGACGACGGAAACTATAGTCGTTTCTGGTGACATTCCAAGCTGGGAATCTGCATTTCTAGATCAGGCCTACCTTTGTTTATACCTCCTTCAAAATTCCGAGTATCCAACCCAATATAAAACACCCATGTTTGAGTTATGTAAAAATTGTCGTCTTATATTCTAACTGTAATGGTTACTATTCTGCAAAGTAGTGATCAGGGCTGCTTCCGCTACGTCCACGGTTTAGTGGTAACAATTTTTGCCGCGCCTGTTGCTCTGCTGTGACAGTGGGAGCCGACCCGCATTTTTGTTTTCTTTGTGGTTTTGAGGCTGTTGTGTTATACACGAGAGGTGGTGGAGGGTCTGTGTCACCGCCCCCTGCAGCCGTAATTAATCTGCGCCACCCTCGAGAGTATGCAACACGACACACACTACAGAGGAGTATCCACAGCCAACAGCGCGACCCCGATATACGCACTAGCCACTGCTGCTGAAAACGTTCAGCCTACTAGCTGACTTTGCAGGGATTCCTTTCATCACCCAAATTTTATGGAAACATATGGCAATACTGCCTTTTCCATTTCTATACCACCTACATGCTCTACGTCAGTCTTCTGACACATTTACAAAATTCATGTGTTATTCTGCCCATTTTTTAAGTGTTTCATTTTTTTTTCTTGAACTCTTAGACTATGTTTGAAATCCCGACAGGACGATTATTTTTCAGATTGTTTTCACTCGCCTTCCGGGGATTAGGAATTTTTCGGAAAAGTCTCTTAATTTGTTGTCTGAAATAATAAAGGTAGTAGTAATGACAGAATGAATTGGAGGTAATCTAAACGATGACTAAAACATTTTGGTTTTGCAAACATCGTTTCTCAACATCCAGCACTAAATTACTGATGGATTGGTCAGTACAATGCATCAGTTTTGTTCCCGGTACTCATCTAAAGCAGGATGGGAAGGGAGGGACATACCAGTCGTTTAATGAGAGGAAAATTTTTGCACTTAATAAAGTTCTGAATTCTAAAATTCTATTACCAGTAATTGCTTCCCATAATAGATCCACTAAAATACCAGGGCTAATGATCAACTTACACTGTATCCTATTTAGTGTCTTCTTGCACCAATGTATACGAGCTATGCCTCAAAGCGGGTTCTGTTAACATCGATAATCCGTCAATTTCTAAAATCACCGCTACCCAGAATAATCAATGATGGGTGGTCAGTTTGCAACAAATCCGTAGGACTCCGTAACAGAATGATGAATAGTAATTTTAATCCTAATATTCTTAATGCCATAAGTGTGATCATATGATACCGTATTCATACGATATGTATGATCTGGATGCTCTGATTGTGCACATATCTGGTTATATATAACATTTCTGGTACCTGATTATGTTTTAAGGGAAAAACGCAAACGAGCTTAGGCACATAATGTACAGCATTAATTTAAATTTCTTCTTGGTAGCTGCATTCAAAAACATATTAATTTTCTTGGAATACTGCATAATATTTTCACGATAATGTCTGGGAGCTTTCTCCAGCAAATATGTAGCACTCGAACAAATGCTGGAAGTATATTTTAGTTTTTACGAGAGTTCTTATGCACCTAACACATGTACTTCTCTTGATTTCTCCAAATTTGATATTTTATGAGGAGGCACTTACTCATTTTTTGTAGAGAAATATCGTACGTTATACATACTCTTCCCATTTATTACAAGATAGAGCTGAAAGAAATGTAAACAGTAAATGCAGTTCTATATTCAGAAGGACGTCGGTTCGAATCCCCATCCGGTAATTTAGATTTGGATTTTCCATGGGTTCCCTAAATCACTCCAGGCGAATGCCGGAATGGTTCCTTCAAAAAGCCATGGCCGAATTCATTTACGTACCTTGCCCTCAGTCCTTTCCCACTTCCAATGACCTGTGTTCGTTGCAACGTTTAATAAAAGATCTATACAGCCGGTATCAAATTTCCCAAAACTATCCTAGACTGATTTTGATGTTGTTATAATGTCATGTGTCCATGTAATTGGTAGATTTTGAAACGTGTTATGCAGGGGGAAAAAAATCGTGGATTTTCAGTAGTTTCTGCTGAAAGAAGTGTGATTAATGATGAATACAAGCTTTTTCAGTGATGTACTATAATCAACGCAAAGTGGGTAGTCTTTTACAACCGCAAGTTATTAAGACGGAGTATTTGACTTTAATTAAATAATTTTGTGATCATTTACCTTCAATGAGTAAACTTATTTGTGAATAAAATCTTCAGATAAACTTACGATTTAAGTTAAATACGTCAAACAACGGAGAAAATCATAATGATTTTTGCCTGAGATTGTATAACATCAATAACCGAAAGCACATCACTGTGTAGCTCATAGATGTTGCGCTCAAATTAGGTTTGAACCATAACCTTCCCGAAAGAGAAAGTTCTTTTGAACGGTCAAGATTCTGTGGCAAGAATCATCTTCAGTACTATAGAAAATGGTGATACGCATAAAAAAGGTTAGAGAGTAGGGAAATTTCTAAGAGTGAAAACTACATTTCATACTGATCCTTGCTGTTAGTTCAATAAATTTCCGATACCAGCTCTAGCGCATTAAAAGAAACTACTTTACAGTAGCTGTTATGCATAATGCTACATCATTTATATAGTCCAGAATTTCCTGCTTCAAGTACCTCCTTGACCTCTGGGAGTGGAGACTAAATTAATTTATACGTTTAGGTAATTACAGAGTATGATTTGGTGAAGGAGCTGTCAGGCTCTCCAGCTCCGTTTCATTCATAAAACCGAATGGCGAGTCGGCGTTTTCTTTTCGCGTCAACCGGTTTCCCAGACTGTGAGGCATTAATAACGATTGCGAGGAAAGGCCTGCGTTTTATAAATTCGGCTGTAAATCACGAACTTTATTCGTCGCTAACGCGCCCTGAAAAATGGCGCCGGCCGCCAGTGTTGTAGTACAAAGTCATTCACGGGGGCGTTTTATTGTAATGTAAACACGGCGGGCCGCCATCATAAATTAGCGCAACCTATCGCCGCCTTGCACTCGCTCCTGACGTCAGCTGACGTGGCAGTCAGCTGGGGCTATAAAATACTACTTTACTACGCATTTTAATGCCGGCTGTAATTGCTTATGCTTAATTCATTTATTCAAATCGGCGTGTGGCGTACGGGCGCGTGGACAGGGCCCGCGACCTGCGCGCCTCTAGCGGGCGCCACGCTTACTAACTCAGCCACTGGGTCGTGAAGATAAAGCCCCCCTGCAAGTGACTTACGCCCGCCAACAATCACCATTGACCATAAGACTATTCAATGAAAGCTTATAATACATTCCGTTACTCAAGTCTATATCGTGATTATGGTCGCTACGTTACCTTATAGGAAGTCAGGTATTATTCACTGGGGTAGGTCCAGGACTCTTATACGAGTGGTAACTAGATCAGATATGGAGGTACAGTAGCCAGTTTCTTTTCGCCTGTGTCTAATTATTGGTGTATGTAAATAGACTACTGTTAATAAATGTACTGTCTCGTGTGTAAGAAGATGAAGTAAAGGAGATGTGAAATCCAGTGCCAGTCTAATCAGGCCTACTCTTCCGAAAAACACTAGAGGCGTGAAATTTTACTGCTTGATCCTACAGATGATTCACCGTCAACAGTATCATATGCTCTCAATTCAGTTCTGGGATTTAAACCAGGTGTTTGTAAGGCAAAATATAACTCCACCTACCACTATCCTTTCAAACCTGTTGGCAAAATCCAGAATCCTGAAAAATTTTCTCCCATTACTGGAGCTTGAATCAGCAGGCCACGTTCCATAACACTGAGAAAAGCATTCCATTTCACAAAGTGAAGTGAATATACTCTGGAAAGTGTAGACTTGGCCCAGAACAAGATCTCATAACTTTTTGTCACTGCACAAGCACGAGACTTGCCCTTTTTTGCGTGATTCATTATTATATCTCCTGATTCCTTGATTGATAATACAGTTGATTCAATGTTATTAAAAGAAACTACTCACCAACGCGTAAACTGTCAAGTATTTCAGATTTATTTATGTGGTGTAACGACGTTTTTAGAGTGGAAATTATTATTTTTTAATAAGAAAGGAGACTTTCCCGGCGAATGATTGCAGTGAAGTCCTCATAGGTTGTGTCTCCGGATTTCATTGCAAACAACCCGAAATTACGCACGTGAGGAAGACGGCGGAGGCAGCCGTCGAAGTATGGTGTTCCTACAACACAATTCGTCGATACACCCGTGAAAATTTCATTATAACTTTTTTTACCTTTAGTCGAAATAATAACAAGGAGAAGAGGGATTAAACGAAAGCCTGAGCGGCACATGTAAGCAGGTGGCTTTCGTCAAAGAAAAAGCATTGAGGCAGAGGCCAAAACAACAATAAGTCAAAGGATATACAATTTTCTTTTGATAGCTGATAAATAAATAGGTACGCGATCGTTAAAATTACGATAACATTAGTTTCATATCAACGCATAATCAAATTTTCAGCAGCAAATTAGGAAATTGTCACAATTACTTTACCTGCTAATACAGAAAATGGGAATAATGGAAACGTGAATAAAAAGCTGTAACCGTGTAGTTCAAATAACGTGTGTGACACTTAAAAATAATCGTATAGTTAGAAAATTGTACTATATACGCACCATAACTCAAATTACAGAAATGTGTACTCGAAACTAACGTAAGTTTTGTTGAATACGTAAAAGTGTATTTATTTAATTACAAATGACGAAGGTTGACAAAAACAAACGCTTGCTCAAATGAGTCAAATGTCAACTAGAAGGATACAGACAAACAGTGCAAAATATCCGACAGAGACCGAGTGGGGCAGCGAGTCACGCAGACTGACACGCGTTTCCGCCGGATTTTGCGGATTGCGGATCCGCTTAATTTTGTGCGGGATACCGCTTTGCTGGATTGCAATCCCTTCATGATATCTACCTGTAGATTCACCATTACGGGAACAAATTACACGTTCTCTTAACCCTTTCCTACCGGCTATTGGAAAAAAATGGAAATTTATAATTTCAATTCTATATTTGTATAAAGGTACTTGAAATTAAACACACATGTTTTTTTTCAAATTTTTTTTGGAACTCTAAGTGCTAATTACTAAGCCGGTACTTATAAGTACCGTCAGGGACTTTGTGTATCACATGATGTACAGAAATAGCAATTGAAATCAATTATGTTCATATTGGTATGAAATATTTGCCTCACGATATTAAAAAAAAAAAAAAAAAAATTCTTTTTGCTCATTCAGACACAAAAGACATTGTAGTGCAACATTTGGAATGATGTTTTTACTGTATTTTCTTCGTTCTACATACTTCACATCTTCATCAGATTTTTACAATTTAGGGACAGTTTCCAATTCTTACATTGTATTCATTGTAATGTACCACTTGTTTTTTTGGTCTGTATGCTGAAAACGTAGAAAATTAATTTTTCGGCAATTTCACACAGAAATTTAAAAATAAATGTTGTCATTGTCTGACTTAATCATACAACAATACATCAACAGGCTTAACAATGCAGTGGACACTGGAATTGTCGAATTATATGGTGGTAAATACAGTGGTACTTATAAGTACCGTCAGGGAGGAAAGGGTTAACACAAGCATCTTTACGGGAAGAACTTTTAGTTTCGTTCAATATTATTTAGGTTTTTTTTTTTTTTTTTTTTTTTTTTTTTTTTTTTTTTTTCTTTTTTTTTACATTTCATTCCTCCCAGCAGAAGGCTGGGAGGCGGGCTGCTGGAGAGACATAGGGGACTCTTTTCAGCCAATCTACTACTACGGGGAGGGAAGGGGGATGGAAGGTCGACCGTGGCCTTGTAGGGAACCATCCCAGCATTCGCCTAAGTGTCTGAGGGAAACCACGGAAAACCTCAGACAGGATGGCCGAACCGAGTATAACCCCGGTCCTCCCGAATGATAGGTAGGAGGCCAATATTGGCCTTCTCCCATCTCGGTGATTATTTAGGTTGAACACCAGTTCATTTTATAAATATGAGAAAACTTTCTAGCTGCGAGAACTAAGGTGAAGACTGAATAACGAAGGTTCTTTAAAGAGAGAGTGGCATGTTTGGTGATGAAAAATGTCTCTGCGGTGGCTAAAGAAGAACCGACTACAGTGAGGGATCTCCGAATTAGGGACGGAGGCCGGGCAGGACACATGCTTTGTGGAGGAGAAGGCAGGCTGAAAAATCTACTTGCGAGGGAAGGAGCTACGTGGAGCTTGGGGGAGACAACCGTAGAGAAGGGAAGCGACGAAATGAAGGATCCCCGCAAGACAAGGGGCTTACACCGCGCCGGCAATCAGCTGAAGAACGTGCTGGGGTAAATGCGATTATCGATATTCTGCGATACACTCGCATCTGAAATGGGTCACAACTGCTGATGACTTTCGGTGGCCCAAATCTCTTTGCTCCACTCACAGATTAAGTACCCTTAAAATTGCGTTTATGGTTATTAATTCTAGTAAAGCACCCGACATTTATAATTATAGCATAGTGATTGCAAAACTGTAGCACCAAAAAGAATATTGCGGAAAGATAGTAGAAAGAATTGCAGTGAAGAGTACGATACCGGGGGAACGACTATCTGCCGCGTCACTTGTCTAAATATTTTAATTCATAAACGAAAATAGATTATAAGCATGAATTCATTTCTACACCAAATTAATATCCTAAGAATATTATTGGCCTAGGAACATGGCAGTTTTTTTACTTAGTTTCAACAGCAAATCTTGCTGTACTAATAGTGATAAAAGGTACACGGCAATCACACGAAGTGGAAGGACATAGAAGATTAAAAGTTATTACTTGTATAAATTTACCTAACGCTGTTATTTAAGGTTTTACGTCGAAGTCACTAGAATCGGGAAAAGATGAAGACATGTAATAGGAAACTTAGTGACCAGCTAGGCGTCACTTAACAATTGGAGCCACAGTTAAGCGAATAACTAGGAGTTACCTGAATAATTGAGTGGTTGATGTGTCAGTGGTTGGCGACTGACTGACTGAAGATCGAAAGGTCCCCAGTTCGAATCCCTGTCTGCGCGAGATTCTCAAAGGCCCTTAACCCTCTAGCACAGCTTGTTGTTTAACGCGAAGTACTCCAGAGCGTTCATGTGTCGGATTTCACGTTAAACTATAGGTCCGCTGTACCCGGTAGGATTACCTGGTTAAGGCGGCTACGATAGGAGCAGAATGCGCAGGCAATAGAAACCCTGTCACCAAGCAATTATAACCACACGACCATTACCTTTACCTCAATAAGTGTATCTCAACTCTGGTCAGTACAGAATTCCATATAAGGCAGTGAGCAACAACAACCATAGCAAGGTGAATGAGTCCACTACACAAATCTGCAGTAAAAGACATGTGTTGTATTTCAATTCGAATGTTGAGGAGCTATTATTACGTAAAGTACTATCCGTAAATTCGTCACGAATCAGCATTTGGAGAAATTCAAACAACACATCTATGAAGCAGTGAAACATAGGACTGCCGCCAACACTGAACTCTTAATTTACATGTAACAGTCAGATAGTTAGAGTCATGCCCATGTTAGATTAAACTATTTACGAAAACATAACTTTCCTGTTAAAAACTGCAATCATATTTTAATTTCTGTTTAAAAGAGGATAAACAGCAGTTGATTTTGGAAGAATACCAGAATAAAGTGAAAGATTCGAGGATTACATGGTACTATTCGCGGAAATAAAGAAGAAGTATGCGAGACGATACAAGATCTGATCCCCAAGAGTAAGGTGCATAGAATTAAAGTTACTAAAACGTAATAAGAATTTAGGTAAGAGAGGAAGACAACATTCTGGAAATAGAAGGGTTGGAAGAGGTTTACGGATCAAAATAGTTTGTAAATAATACCGTATTAGACGAGTTTGGATGTCAGAAATAAAATAAGAAAGTCAATGACCAGGATAACATTAAGTTGGGCAAAGAAGATCCACGTGGAACGCCGAATAAGAGTCTAATTAATTAAAAGTTTTCAATGAATGTTTTAAAGATCGCAGTTTGAGGAAAGAAGATAAACAGAAATTTGTGGAGGTGTTGAAATATCGAAAAATTGTTGAGTGAAATTGAAGGATAGAATGAAATGAGAGTATAGATTGAAGTCCAAAGTGGCACTAAGCAGAGAGGAGCAGTTGACGAAAGGACTATCAAAACAAGAAGGATGATACAGATAAAGTTTTGTACTAGATGATACGGAAGGTACAGTGTAGGATCGAAGAGGAAGTGGAGAAAAGAGACTGCATGCATTGGACAGTGCGAATGTTTTAAGGCATTGCAAGGGTTATCGGTTCGAGTTCAGTTGTGTTCCTACTATGACGTCTGATCGTTCTAAAAAAAATTCTGAGATTCTTCAATATCCATTCTGGCAGAATCAACAAAGTACAGAAACTGGATACATGGCTTTAGTAGTTAAATACCATTCACATTAAAAAGTTTCGAGAAAATTATGCTGATCTGGAGAGACTAGTGGAAGACAAATAGGAATGGAGAAAGACAATCGTGCCATGAATCTACCTGCTACCAACGAATGATATAATGATTGTTG
Organism: Vandiemenella viatica; assembly: GCA_031002005.1. Taxonomy (NCBI): domain Eukaryota; kingdom Metazoa; phylum Arthropoda; class Insecta; order Orthoptera; family Morabidae; genus Vandiemenella; species Vandiemenella viatica. Next base: position 107,871,845 of record CM061914.1, read on the forward strand.
GTTGATTTTGAGCAAGTGGCCGTCACTTGCAGAGCATAGTGTGCTGGTTCCTTTCCGGATACGCCTTATCGCAGCGTTAGTGGTATGAAGGTCGCGGCGGGGTCACCCCGGTGTGTGACCCGAGCGGACAATGGAGCGGCCGAACAAATGACGGAAATGTGGCCGGCGCGACCCCGCGTCCTGGGAAACGGAACGAAGTATCCGCGAACGTTGGAGGACGGGAGGGGGCAGCGGGGGAATGGTGCAGAAGCACCGGGCCAAACATCCAAGGAAAACACCGCCATCACAGGGAAGAAACTAACACAGATCATCGCAAGCAGTTTTCATGCCACATATAACCTTAGACTCCACACGTACAGCAGTTTGGATAATCCACAACACTCGCTAAGAATACCCCCATTCACAGATTTCAGTAGTACTCGTATTAATTATTTTCAGATTACTTAACAGATGGAAAAAAGAATTTGTTACAGCCTACCTACCCAGATCGCGAAGTGTTCAAAGATATTGAATTATCGAAGAAGGATACATAGTTTTTGAACGATATATTTAATGAACGACGACATTTCATACCAACCAACCACAAGAAAATATTATATCAGCACTAACCTTTAATAAGATGTAACAAGCTGCTGAGCTGGTACAAGAGCGTTAAACGAAAAACTGCATCGAAAGTCAGAGAGCTCTGATCATTAAAACTTAATGTCTCAGAAATGCTGAAGTTTTTTCCATACTTGTCTCTATAGTATTTAGCATCAGTTTATTTTAATAATTACCATTTCTGGCACTATTCTCATTGTAGATACAAATTCTTTTTCATTAATATACGCGTTTTGTAGTTAAGTCATTTTGAGAGGCTACCCAGCCTTAATTTTGCATAACTAGCTACAAATTAACATCAACAAAAATCTATCCAGATTCTTTCTACATCTTGTTTCACCGTCCAGTGCACAATCTGAATCTATAAACCGAAAACGGTGTATACATGTTCCATACAAACTCAAAAATTACTGAGCAGATATCAATAAAGTTTCCACCATTTCAAAGCTTAGGATCAGACTTGAATTGTTTGGCATGTCATGTTTCAACGTGACATGACAGAGTAATAAATGAAATTCTGAACATATAGTGAGAAACACCAGAGATATAATACCTACTTTGATGTTTCATGCGTCATAATTCGTAAAAACGAAACAGCAACTACTGAATCCTTCCTTAAATGTCAATTACTCAGTCCTTGAAGCCCACAGATGGCCGTATTTAGTGCGAACGTTTCACGATGAAACTAAGTAAGTTAATAGTATTATCGGAAAAAAAAAAGACTCCAGAGACCTTCTTCCCACAAGCTGGCACTCGATTTCAAGCACAAGGGTGTAGGAAGATTCTCTTTTTTAGGTAAGGGTGTCAGGGATTGGAATGAGTTACCAAGAGAAACGATGAATAATTTACCGAAAACTTTGAAGGAATTTAAAGAAAAAATTTGTAGAGGGCAAATGTAGGTGGGTGCAGGATAGGGGGAAGATAGCTGTGTAGGGAAATTGCCACCGGAGCCTGTGCTCCATTGCAATTAAATTAAATTAAATTAAACCACAATCTCATACCGCAGTGCTACAATCTCTGAGGTTTGAAAGTGAAATTATAATCTCTGTTCATAGTGAGTAATGCACATATGATGGGTTTTAACACGGAATTGAACTGTTTAAAGTCTTTAGTATTTACAATAATAAAAAAAAACTTGTTAGTTTCAGGAAAAACTGGAGAGAATTTGATACAAATGTCTCAAATTGTGCGATTAAAATTATTGTATAGGTAAATCAGCCTCAACTATACCGGGCGACATCAGGAACTCAGCTAGTAAGACGATGAAGGAGATAATAGCAACAGCTGAAAAACGAATTGTATGCAGAATTGGAGAAGACAGTGAGAGTGTAAGAGGCATGATGAAGGATGAACGAGGGAGGTTGGGGGTACCTGCGGAGGCCAAACAGCCCCTCAGGGGCTCTGAACAACCACCCCCTCCCGTTTTTTAAACGAGCGGGAGAAGGGGGAATTTCCTAGTCCATTACAACGGCGGCCTGTCGTAAAATTCAAATTGTTCTCCACCGACGGCAATTCTTTTTAATTACACCGAAATAACGAGTAAGAAATATTGATTGCCTTCCTCACGACATTAGTCACGGTTGCAGGAAGAATGCTTCCGGAAAATATTGTTCGCAAAGATTTTCTTAATGGAATCTACTTCTAAGGATATGCGTTATAAAACTGCTATTATAAATAGGATGTTTTCTGGGGCAATAAAGTAAGTTATATTGAGTGTAGCTACATAATGTTTTGCCTCACATTTTCCTAACTACTTACAAGCACAGAATTAAAGACGTTGTTATGTCAATTGAACTCTAACAGCTCTCTTTTCAGTTTTTAGTTGGATTTACGTCATACTATATTCATAAATCAATTAAATATTTGTTTGTAACAAATGCCACTTATTTTTCTAGTAATCTAACTAAATACTACGTACTGATATTAAGAATAACCCTAATTTCAACTAACTATGTAGTAAAAAATTTCTATCAACATCTAGAAACTGTTTACACAAAATAGTGTGTAAATGCCAGATATTAAACACCATTCAAAGCGATATTATGATGATTGAACTAGCAATAATTTGCAAAAGTTCCTCAGAAAACACATAGGTGCATAAATTTTGTGGTCTCTTTATCAGAAAGATACCACTGCTTATTGTGGGTGCATAGTGTTACAGCCCAAATGGGAACCCCATTACCTAATATATCATCAATATTAGAAGGGACACGTCCTTATACTCTGTTAATATAACTTTTAACACATTTGTAGAATTTCGAGTCTTTGGAATAACATTCTAGTAATATCTTGCAAAATTTTTTGACTGAATTTCTACTTGCTAATACGTAAATACCATTTCGAAATTAAAACACTGCTAAAAATATGGGATTTATGTTGAAAGCTGTAACGAATTTCGTTCCTTTTCCGTAATAAGATTTAGAGAAGATTTTTAAGAAATACGCTCAATCCACAAATACGTGCGTTATGATGGAATATTTGTTTTTAGTATTTTCCTGGATAGGTAACGTCTTTTCATTTTTTTTGTACCATCTGATAAAAATAAAAAAACTTTATCAAATTTTAATAGCCCACTGCTACCCTTCACATTTTATTACTTTTTGTTTATCTTTAAACATAGTATTGTACCGGTATACGGGCATCTCCGCGATAGTTGAGTCAGGGAAAAATAATGACTTCTATTGCATTTTTACTATACATTTTCACTGCTTTCTCAGATATATTGAATTGAAAGAAATATTTTGCGGGATTCTATCTTAAATGCAAATGATCAGCTAGTTAACGATATTTTTCTCAAAATTTATTTAATCCTTATTGCGGATTACCTTTCCTTAATAGAAAAATTAAAGGCATCTAATTACTTCATTAGTTGCAGCATGGAGAGGTGCCACATTTCAGTTAATGTGGATCTCACACCAGTATAGAAGTGAACCATTTTGGTCACTAAGTTTATGACAACTTCTCCGTGATTTCATATCACCACGTCCAATGAAACACCACCGTATTCTCTGGACGGACATTGAGTCGGAGAATAATTTGAAGATCGCATTTTACCTAAAGTTCCAGTTTAACTATTTCTGTTATTTTGCTTTTAATTTTCTACTAATTTCATCTCTTAACTCTCGTTATCATCAGCGACGCACCTGTATTTAAACTCGTAATTTTATTATTATTATTATATCGCTTTTTCTGCTTACCTCTTCAAGCATGGTTCAATGGCTATTCCAAATTATTTTTATGTCATGTGTTACACACCTTATCACAAAAAACAATGCATGTTTTTCGTAAATAATATGTAAAAGAGTGTCTTGAGATAAACAAAAATACTCAGTGCAAAATGAATAAACATACTTTGCTGACAATTCTTCGATCAAATGGTCGAAATGTATAAGAGATATAGAGAGAGGAACTGTTAAGGCCGCTCCGTTGATTAAATTTAATATATTGAGGTTTTCGTAAATAATGTACAAAAGAGTTTCGTTAGATAAACAAAAATGCTCTCATCTCTGACACATCGCTGATGATGCTTCGAACGAATAATGTAGGGAAAAAACAATCTTATTAAGGCAGTTGCACTGGCTAAATTTAATTTAGTGAGTTTTTCTTAAAGAAATGTGTGAAAGAATTTAGTTAGATAAACAAAAAACCTCTGCTCACATTGTAAAAACAGTGATACACAGCTGATGATACTACTAACAAGTGGTCGAAATGTATATGACAGTAAAAATAATGATAATAAAAAATATGGCAAAAATTAATTTTGTTAGGTTTTCTTAAATAATGTGCTAAAAAGTTTCGTTTCGTTAGATAAAACAAAAATGCTCGTATCATAACTTAGAAACTGATACATTGCTGATGATGTTTCTAGCAAATGGTCGAAACGTATAAGACGGTAAAAACAATAGACAATATAGACAATAATAATAATAAAAGATGGCTAAATTAAATTTTGTTAGATTTTCCTAAGTAATGTGCTAAAATGTTTCGTTTCCTTGGATGAAACAAAAATGCTCGTATCATAATTTAGAAACGGATACATTGCTGATGATGTTTCTAACAAATGGTCGAAACGTATATGAAAGTAAAATGCAGAAATAAATCTAAACAAAAAATAACCTGATAAGACAGCTGCGTTTAATTTTGTGTGTGTTGCAAAAGGTACTGATAGATTCCTCGTTTCTTCTGAGATTATCGAGACTCAAGCCAGTATTGGAGTCCTCCTTTCTTGCGCCTCAACACCTGCCGCAGACAATGGGGTGGGTGGGCCGGTGCTCCGTTTTCGGTTTTCGTTTTGGCGTATTATCCATCATGGCGGCGGGCGCCTCGCGGCTCGTCCCGATACCATCTCCACGGTAGCCGCAGCGGCCGGAGCACAAATTACCTGCCAATTATACAGCGGAACACGGCCCGCTCCGAATTAGAACAATTTCTAAACATTTAGATGTAAATTCCGGCACGGCTTGCCCCGGGCCAATTATCGAATTTGAAGCGCGACAAAAGACCGGCAGGCGCATTGCCTTGCAAATGACGATGTTTTTTTCCGCCCCTCTGGTATTTTAATACGCCGCGGTAGAAGCACGGCGCGGGACAAGTATTTCCATATGGCTCGCGGCTGCGTCCCGTCTCTCTATCTCTCTTACTGTTATTATTTCCTGATGACTCCCGTTCGGTGGTCGATATGGTAGAAATGCCACCTGGACCGTGTGGGCTCCCGGTGTTACCCCGATGCCCTGGGGAGCGGACCTCGGGAAAAGTGCCTCGTTGAGTTAGGGACGTAGGGGAAGCGGCAGCTTCGCAGGAAAATTACGTCATTTTTCTCGAATAAAAAGTAATGATTACGGTTCGGAAATAATTTGATAAATATTTCACGGTCGTTCTGTTGGGATAATAGTGCCTTTCGGTCACAATTTGGTATCCAGCTACCCTAGATGTCGAATTAAAACATTACCCAAAACGGTGATTTAACATAAATTTAATTCAGCGCCGGACGTGGATGTTCTTGTTCGTGGACGCCGTGAGCCATATGGTGCACCCATGGTATACAGTAGCTGTGTCCTCTGTAAAAAAAAAAAAAGTCGGTAGAGGGACAACCGGCAGGAACGTAAAGTAAGAAATAGTCGTGAAACGTCCTAGCCATAGTTGGCATATTGAATGTCAACGTGAAGAAATTAAACAAAAACTATAAGCTGTTACTTTATAACAATACATCCGGTAACACGACTTTGCGACGTCTTTAAAGCAAGCTTAAATAATTGTGCAACTCTGGTTGTAGCTGCCTGCCGTTCCTATGACTAGTGAGAAGATGTATTTAGGCGAGCTACTAGGCTGCTTTTGTAATGTCGGGTTTTTTGAATGGCTCGGTGGGTGTTCGAGGACATCTGATTAGATTTTATTTTTCTGTTTTTGAAATTATCTAGACACATGGTAAAGTGGTTCCTGTTTCGTACTCTGAACCAAGAACAAGAGCTAAAAGGACACTATTGCACACCTCCCATACCTTACTGTAGTTGTTAGAAGCAGTTGGAAGGTCAGTATTTACTTAAAAGTCACCATCATATAAGCAACTGGATTCTGTATTCGTAAATGAGGTTTGACTGGATTACTTACATGGGCCGTAAGCAAATCTATAAATCATACACATGAAGAAATTTTGGAAACAGAAATGTGTATAATCTGAGCAGAATTTAAAGCTGAATATTCCATAAAGTTAGTTATACAATTTTGACTTTTTAAAAAAAATAACACTATACACCTATATATTAAAGGAATCCCCCCAGCAGATACTGAAACAGTAGACAGCAAGTGTTGGCTTCTGTTAGCAAAACACTGCTATTATTAACAACAACGAAGTATGAAATTATTGCCAGAAATATGTAAAAATCCTAGCAGCCATATGGTATCGCGAGTGAAAAAATTAATAGTTGAAAATAATTGTTTCATGTGAAAAATGTGCTTAGAGACCATTCATAATGAATTTTCAACGCACTAAAATAGTTCTTACAACGTTCATTTGAAAATCTTTCCTTCCAGGAACAAGTAGTCTATATCGAACGAAATATTGTATTGCTTTCACAGTATGAGCACCCTGAAACTATAAATCACTGATACTGAACTCAATATTAGAGACTAACCATTATTCAAAATTCTAATAATTGTAAACTGTTACTATAAACGTACGCACCTTCGTTTACCATCTCATAAACTATACATTACAAACAAAACTATACTTGCTATACACAGAACATAGTAACTCGTATCGCATATAGATGACACCACATTCACATCCCCGCATGGAAAGAGGAAATGCCAGGGATGACCGAAGAAAGTAGAAAAGACTGTTTAAAAAAAAAACATGATGACTACAAATTGGTTAAAAACGTTACTCAAACTGTCCGCTTTTGGCTGTGGAAAAATAATTTTGAAAGGATGGTACCGAATATAAAGATATTTTGAAAACGAACACATCACATATAAGAGTGGAGTCTTGCTCGGCGTTTTATATAGATGAAATATGAAATTTTATCGGGAAACTAGGCTAGTGAACGTTTGTATAGCACGACATTCCGACGGTCCTATACTTGTTATTGGAGACAGAGATATGACCACCGAACAGCCTTGCCAAACAAACGGTCTCACTCCGCTAGTTTCATCTATAACACATGTCATAGCTTTCCTCTTTCGTTTTGCAACAGGTAATTGTTTATTAGGTTACTAGCAATCGGAATGGATGTCAGAACTATAGTAAATTGACAGGGGGGGAAATACATTGAACAATTTATGTCATTACTAGTGAAAATATCCCTACTTTATTCTTTTATATATATGTAGCAATTTTCCTCAAATATCGTTAGGCTGCTATATAGTTTCTAGTCTACTTTTTTGTATAAATAAGATTTCAGCTTTGTTTTATATCTGAGCCATCACCAAGAAATCTATAAATGAATTCTTGAAAATTACTTCAATATTATTTTACGTACATCCCGAAACGTGGTTGAAAATCGTTTTGGCCCCTAATCGATAAATTCAAATGAAAATATTTGAAATTATCTCTGTTTCAAAGAAAATACAGGGTGATGTACATAGGATTACTTTTTGAACTTAAAGACAGGAATTTATATTGATCGCGGAGGAAGATGCTTCAAGTACCAGTAACGATATGAATTAAGTACTAATCCAACTTACAAATGACCATTAGCCACCATATATCCAATATGCTCCGCTAAGAAGGATTATTGTTCTTTTAATTTGCTTCCAGTATTTATGCTTTGCCATGTGGTCAGTCGTTCATATATGCAGTCGACGTTAGATCAGTCACAGGGACTATATACATCTTCGAGAAGACAGCTAGAAGTGGTAGTGGATCGAACATGTTGATCGGATGAAAGAAGAAAGATGGACAAAAGCAGTGTTAAGAGTTGAGCCTAGGAGATCACCACAGAGCGTAAGGAAAACCACCAGATCGATTGCACGAGGGCATACGCAAAGCCGTGGGAGTTATCTGGCAGAGGATCGTCCAAGATCTTTCGACCTGAAGAAGACTGTACAAGCTCTATCTGAACTCATAATTTTAAGAAGCTACGTTATTTAATTATTTAACTAGCTGATAATATATTTATATACCTATGTTAGGCTCAAAGTTCGAAAACGCTCATTGAGCGAAAAAAAAATCCACCAAACGCGTTCTGGTTTCTTCAAACTGGCCACAATACGTTATTCGTGTTATGGCGCTTACAAAAAAACAGTCAGAACTCAAAATAGCCACAACACGAAATTTGCGTCTTCCCCAGGTTCCTTTAAAAAAAAAAATTTTAACCGCTTCGTCGTGAACTCAAAGAGTTAGACACTGATAAGCAACAAAGTTTTGTGGCCGTTTTATAAAATCCATGTCGGGCTGTTGTCTTTTTTTATCTCTCTCTCTCTCTCTGAAAAATGAGAACTACTGATGTGGTTAAAATTCTGAGAGTCAGAAACTGATGCTACTTGATATCTTGTAGTTTCAAATGATCAGTAGCATCTTCTGCCTAAGTGACTGGAACCTCCAAATGGTCATTCCCAAGTTTTTTGACGTCACTTGTATTGTCATTGAATACAATCCCAGCTCTAACCGCGTGTTTTTCATTCCATGCCCGACATGGCTGAGGCAACACATCCAACCAAACAACGAGCAAAGACGTTATCCTTGCAGCTGCCACCGAGGTTTTTGTCGTGATCCTTTTTCCAGCCTTTTCCGCCGCGAACAGACAGAACGGCGTCATAATTTTCGAAACGGCTGTGACAGCTTCGGCCCTGGGACGTGACGGCCATACATTACACCGCAATTTGCTCGTAATAAATGTTTTAGCGACAGCTTTATGTAGCGTATCGCGTAATGACCCGTATAAAGCGGAGCCCATCAATCGCCATTGACAGCGGGTATTAATGTTGATTGTCGAGCGGCTGGACTCCTGGAAAAGCCGTGAAGGTCCAAACTGGCCCGCTTCGGAAATTTCGTCCGACACGGTGAAATAATGGCGGACGTCCGGCTGGGAGGAACGTTCCGTGATTGGCTCCCGTCTGCCTTTCACCAGAGTAAAATATCTGTCCGTGTCGATACAGTGAATGACTGATTGGCATTCGTCTGTCGGGCTACTTTGCCGCTGCCGGAAACGATAACGTCCCTCAAAACACTGAACACATTATGGCAGAAACCATATCCGGAGACATGGTAGGTTAGGAATCAGCAATACAATAGCTTCCCTTCCCTTCAGGGCATTCTGATTTGATTTATTAACTCGTAAGTTTCGGATAAACAGTTCCTTTGTTATTTAATTTCAGAGCAAATAGTTCAGTCGAGAGAATGAGTAGTTGCCAACTAGAAAATAGGATCTACACAGACGGAAAAAAAAATCCCAACACCAAGAAAAAATTATTGTAGAGTAATGAAATTTGGACAATGCATTTGTCAAGTTAACATGTTTAATTGATTAAATTTTCAAGATCACAGGTTAATTTAAGCTCAAGAAAATGCATTTCAAATGTGAAATACTGTTAAATTAATAGCCGGTGTAACCTCCAGAATTTTGAATGCAAGCCTGCAAACGTGAATGCATTGTGTCATACAGGTTTCGAATGTCACTTTGTGGTATGGAGTTCCATGCTTGTTGTACTTGTGCTGTCAATACTGGGACGGTCAGTGCTGGCTGTGGATGATGCTGGAGTTGTCGTCCAATGATATCCCATACGTGTTCAATTTGAGACAGATCTGGTGATCTCGCAGGCCAAGGTAACATGTCGACACTCTGTAGAGCACGTTGCGAGACAACAGCGGTATGAGGGCGAGCGTTATCCTGTTGAAAAACTCCCCCTTGAATGCTGTTCATGAATGGCAGCACTACAGGTTGAATTACCAGACTGACGTACAAATTTGCAGTCAGTGTGTTTGGTATAACCACAAGAGTGCTCCTGCTGTCATAGGAAATTGCTCCCCAGACCATGACTCCAGGTGTAGGTCCAGTGTGTCTAGGCCGCAGACAGTTTGGTTGCAGGCGTTCCCCTGGCCTCCTTCTGACCAACACTCGGCCATCACTGGCACCAAGGCAGAACCTGCTTTCATCAGAAAACACAACAGATCTCCACTCCGTCCTCCAATGAGCTCTGGCTTGACACCACTGGAGTCGCAAACGGCGATGGCTTGTAGTCAGTGGAATGCACGCTACAGGGCGCCTGGCTCGGAGCTGTCCTTGAAGTAACCGATTTCTAACAGTTCGTTGTGTCACTGTGGTACCAACTGCAGCTCGAATTTCTGCCGCAGACGCAGTACGATGCGTAACAGCTGTACGCCGAATACGGCGGTCTTCCCTCTCAGTAGTGCCACGTGGCCTCCCGGAACCCGGTCTTCTTGAGGCAGTACCATCCCTTGACCACTGCACCCAACAATCATGCACAGTGGATACATTCCGGCCAAGTCTTTCTGCAATATCGCGAAAAGAAAATCCACCTTCTCGTAGCCCTATTACACGACCTCGTTCAAACTCGGTGAGCTGTTGATAATGGCTTCTTCGTCTTCTTAAAGGCATTCTTGGCTAACATCAACTCACTATGTCAAATCTCAGCGGTAAATAACGTTCACAAACTTTACAGCGCGTATTTAAAGCAAACCTGATTTGCAAGCTCTGAGTAGCGCTACTAGCGCCACACTTATGCGCGAAGCGCGAAATTTTAATCGATGTCATCTTTCAGATGTATAAACACGCCTACCAAATTTCGTTTATCTAACACAAGTCTTTCTTGGTGTTGGGATTTTTTTTTCCGTCTGTGTAAAATACCTATCAAACCCAGAATTTTCCTTCAAAACTAAAAGTTCAGAACTCTTTCCCTGTTACGTTTGCATCTTATGAAATAAATACTACAGGGATTGCGTTCCAAGGTAAAGAGACTTATTTCTTTGCGAGTAGAGGTCCTGAAAGGAAATAAAGAGCTCTACCTCCACTTTTCCATTCACTGCTCTGACAGGTACAAATTTAACTTTTAATTATTGAGGAAAAGACTCGGCAAGTTTATGGAATGTGGATCTTTATGGGGCAAAGATGTAGATATTGAGAAGAAAGGATGAAAAAGGGATAGAAGCGTTTGAGATTTGGATGTGGAGGAGAATGGAGAGCATAAGCTGGGTGGAAAAAGTAATTAATGTTGAAGTACTGGGAAGGGTTGTTGACAGAAGGAAACTAGTTTAAGTCGAAAGAAGAAGAATTGGAGGGGACACTTGTTGAGTGGCGAGTTCCTTGGAAGGACTAGTTGGTGGAAGGAAACTGAGATATAGAAAGAGGTACAAGTTCATAGATGACATTAAAGGAAACACAAATTACATAGACCTTAAGAGGATGGCAGAAGATAGTGGAGCATGGAAAGAAACAAAGTGAAATCATGTCTGATGATGATGATAACTAAAGCAATATAAAAGTCTGAACTGCGAGCCGAAAACAATATTTCTGTTATGAAATCTGTACATTTTCAACTGATATCTGACACCTAAACGCTTTTGTTAAAGATAAAACAAGAAACACTAATCTGAATAAATAAAAAGGTTGTAGTCTGCAAAACTTTAGTGGGAGTATTCATGGCGTCTTATAAAATGATTTTTGAAGACATGCAGCAAATATACAGAAAAATGGAATATTTAAACGCTTCTAGATTCTCAGCTACAATGGAGTATGTAGTGTTTCGCGAAGTCTGTAGATCGAGGAAGCGTTTATTACACAGAAGATATCTGCTATGCAAACTATGATGATGTTCTTGGAAAAATTTCCTCATGTTTTATAATATTTAAATACTAAATGCAGAACATTATCTATAATCTTATGTTCAGTTACCTAAGAAGCAAGGAAAAACCAGGGAAAAAAATGAAATGATTGCACTGAGTTAATTCAGAAGGATGTTCAAAGCTAGTAGACTGAGATGTTTTGGTTAGATAATTATTCTCCTTTTCTTCATTAATGTGAAGTAAAAAAAAATAACTGACTTTTGTTATACGAAAATAAACTTGGTTAACCGTTTGACTGAATTGTGACAATGATTCAAAAATGACGTATCCTACTGAGCTGAAAGTACAATACATTTCACAAGATGTTTGCTTCGTAAGAAATCCTAAATTTTTTTAGTGTATCAAGGCATTAATCCTAAATTATTAAGAAGCAGCAAAATAGTTGATGTTTGCAATAATTAGGCTCAACCAATAATAACATAAATTTTGTAAATATTTTATTAATAAGAAATAACTGCTGTAGACAGTGTATTAAGAGACTATGGATTGTATCTTGTTTCACCTACCCCACATTAGCATTTCAGGATAGTCTAAAAAGTTCTCAGCTCAATCATAAACACAGATGATATCCGACATTTGGTGATATCGACAGACAAAATAAGATTCTTAGTATATTCAGTCAATATACTCATAACGTTATCACATGCTGTGATAGTTCATGCACAATCGATGCGTATTGTTTCAGTGACTTTGAAACCAGTTCCTTTAACAGTTACTTACCAGATCCTACGGTAATATTCACAAACAAATCTGGATGCCCTATTTCGCACGCACTCTAACTCCTGTATATAATACCCAAAATGTTGATCCCCAACTACAAAATAATATTCAAGTAATTGTCTGACTAATGTTTTGTAACCCAATTTCCTCACTCCACACTACAATCTCATCACTTCCTTCAGGAAATGTGTTCTGTCTTAAGCAAGGCAGTCGGTAATTGATAAAGACGATTTAAACGCGTTGATAATAATTGTTCTCGAGTCACATACATCATATACACAGTTAAATTAATCATTTTAAACACATTTCGCCCCGTACTTCCCTATCTTAACTACATTCGGTGTTACTTGAAACAGATAAGCTTCGTTTGAGAACGATGGGAACATAGAGCGCTCGAGCATATGTTTCATGGTTGGGTCTCACCACTTTCGCACTTAAATGTGGGTAGCATCCGTATAATCGTATTAACGTGACTATTCTTGTACTTGACGACGTCTATCAGCAATCGGTTCAAGGGCATCATCATCAGAAACTCCATCGTTCGAGCCCTTATCAGGGCCACACCTATATATTGCTTCTATTAACTTTGGAGGCATATCATCATTCTATAAGCAACTGCTACAAAATCTATGCAGTCAATACGAATGCCAAATTTTATGAATACGGAAGACCTAAACAAGTAACGAAATACGCCGACCCAAAATAAATTTGTTTTAATCAATAATGATTGCAAGAAGGTTAAACCTGTTAAGCGAGCAATAAAAAGTTAGATTAAATAATAGGTGTGTGGCATTGTTAGCTGGGAGACCCCAAAGGGTAGTTCGACAGCAGTTTGACAGTGTTTCAATTTTCCGCGCATGAGCATCTGAAATGGGACCTACACCTTAATATGGAATAAAAACCATGGAGCGTCCTAGCTTTCCCATTAAGTAAACTCAGGTTTTAAGGCCGTAAAACTTCCAGCCGAGACCGGGATTCAAACCGGCGACCTTTCGTTCCCCAGTTATGCGCCTTAACCAAATAAGCCACCAGACCACTTCCAAGTGTGACTAGTTGACGATATGGCGATATTAGCATTCCTTGGGAGCAATGCGGAGTTACTGCAAATTTATGCCTCAGCTAGTGTCTGAGTTGGTGTTGTCGGAGACGCCTGTACGGCTTGTTTTTGGTGTGGGGCGGAGGTTTTTGGGTGCCTGCACTGGGGGCTGTGTCGCCCCAGTAGGGGTGTGTTGTTGCGGACAGCTGCGTCGCTCAGACTTGCGCACAAAAACCTGGGCCGTCCGCTGGCCGACCGGTCTGCGGCGAGCCGCCTGCACGATTCGACTCGCCTTTTCCGCGTTTCCCTCCCATATTTCGGGCCCGCGGCAGTATTTTACCTCCCCCCGACCCACGCCGAGTTTACACCGTTCCTCGTCCCCTGATTTTTTCCCCCTTTCCGACTTTTTATTTTTTTAGAATCTTTCTCTCTCTCTCTCTCTCTCTCTCTCTCTGGACACCCCGGCCAGCTCCGGCTCCGGCACCGGAACCGAGGCACTCGGGAATCGATTTGGCGTGAAGCGAGTGGTCGGGCCAGCGCCGCGAGTGACAGCGTGGGTGTGTGTGGCGTGCGGGGCGGGGGGGGGGGGGTCAGCGTGCCCTCTTTACCGTGACCTCAACTACAGAGGAGCCAGTAATGATACTTGAGGATGGTCCCCCTATTATTATTGCTATTAATTGTGATAAAGCTATTTCCCTAAGCATGTACTTGCTAGCTGCTAATTTTTACCTTATACCCTTTCGCTATTTGACGTATTTGGTTCAGAACGACTCTTGGTACTTATTGCATACCCTGATTCTCTCACGAATGAAAACTTTCCCAATATCTTAGACGAGGGGTGGCAAACCAAGATTTTTGCGGCCCGCGAGATTCATCACACATTTACAAAATATATTTATTTTATAATGGCCAAAATAGTAAAAACCAATAAATTAAAAAAAATACATTATTTATGCATCCATATATTCAAAAATTAACCGTCGAAATTATGAGAAAAAATTAATTTTGATTTTAAAAAATTATCTCGCAAATATATGTCAGATATTGCCTATTTTATTTATGAGTTTACAGTTATGAGAATAATTAAATTATATTCTAATATGGGATATATTATTTTATATGCGATCCGCGGAGTTATTATGCATTTCCAAAGTGGTCCGCAAGATCATTTGGGTTGGCCACCCCTGCCTTATACCTAATATCACGATGTACCAGAGAAGTGGGTTAATTAGGTTAGGGGGCATCCACAAATTACGTGAGGTGTTTTTCCGGATTTCTGCCCCCCCCCTCCCCCCTGGTGAGATTTCGTGAGATCTGGCCGGACCCCCCCCCCCTCTGGTGAGATCTGGTCCGTGAGAACCTCCCCCCCCCCTAGAAATCGCCCTGGAAACTTTTGTAGACCTTTTTTTTTAGGTCACACCCTAACCGAAATACCCTCCTAAAATCGACTTTGCCGCAAATTGTAGACCTTTTTTTTGCTCTATTGTCCCCAAATTTTTCGCAGACCCCCCCCCTCCCCCTTGGTGAGATCTGGTGTGATTTCGCCGGACCCCGTCCCTCCCCTATTTCACCTCACGTAATTTATGGATGCCCCCTTACTAAACTTTGGTCAGACCATTGCTTGAATATGGTGGTGCAAGCTTGGGATCCACATTTTGGGTATCAAATACAGGAGTTACAGGGCGTTGCAGAAGAGAGTAGTTAAATTTGTTTGTCGAAATTACCGCAGGACACAGTCGAAAACTTAATATGAGAAAGGAGCTGTATATGGAGTCACTGGAAGACAGAAGGAGGGTAAAGAGAGAGTGTACAAGGCATATGTTTGTGATAGCGCTCGGATTTAAACTGGCCGAAGAATTAGAAGTAGTCCCTGAAAAGGAAAAGATGACCATGAGAACAAGCTGCCATTAGATTTAATGCATAAGGGAGTGGGAAAATTTTGTTTTGAGGGTAAGGGTGTCAGGGATTGGAACAAATCACCAAGGGAAGTGATGACTGATTTACCAAAAACGCTGAACGAATTTAAGGTTATGTTTCGTAAATGGCAATAGTAGATGGGTAGAGGAGTTTAACAATCAAAATTTATAGCATAATGTTAAAATAAAAAAAATGAAGGGTTTACTGGATCACTAAGGAAGTTGCCACCGGAACATGCGCTATATCTCAAAATCAGTTCAACCCAATTAAATGTTTACTTTTATTCCTCTCTTTTCGTTCTCATACTTTTACTCACTCTGAGCCCAATATTCATACAGGTCTCATAATCAATTATGCCTTCACAGTCATTCCCCTTTAAGCACCTGTTGTGTTTCAAAGACGCCCAGTCTATATCCTGTATCGTGCCAATTAGCAGCTTTCTTCTACGGCCATTCATCTATGACAGGTGTACGAAATTCCTACACAATTTTAAATGAATTGTATTGACATTTTATTGACGTTGTTGTACTCGATGGACGTCCACTGAAAATTGTTTTTTTTTGTAATTTATTGTGGGCTTAAAGGGTCATCGACGTCAACAATAGTGAGGCGGAGGAGGGGACGGCAAGGAACGGGAAGGAATTCTGTCATGGAATTTTCCTGGAACCATCCCTGTATTCATATGGAGTGATATGGAAAAACAGAACTCTAAATGGCAGGACGGAGATTAGAACCCGCGTCCTCCCCAATGTAAGGCTCGAATATCCACGGAAAAAATGACTGTGTGGTAGTCTGAAGGGTCGAATATTACCTGAGTCGCAACGCTGACGAGAAACTCGTGACTTTGCTGGATAGAAATATATTAAGTACGATGCCTCCTTCACGAAATGTTCGTTTGCTAAGTTAATCATCCGAATAAAGAGCTATGTAATGAATAAATCAACCCACATACAGTTTCAAAGAAATTTTGATAAACCTTACACGTTAACTTGCCACTAAGTGGAAACGATCGGAAAGGAACAACATATATGTTGACATGATGGTGAAAGTTTATATAGCGCAATGTTTAAGCATTAAAAAAATTGTAACGCTAATATATTCACACTACCGAGTATAGACCGCCGATATTTCAGGATTAGGTTTCGACAGCTAGCAGGCTGTGAATAAGTAACGTATCCGGTTGTGAAGGCCAAATTTTGTAAATGCCTAAGTTGAACTGCGACTTCTGTGTGTTTATTTCTCCTTTCCCCAACAAGAAAAGGACCGTCATAACACGTTGAAATCACGCTATAGGCTGAAGAATTCTAGAAGTTGCTGTAAACAGAAATTTGGATGCTCAGATCTGTGGAGTGCCTGTCTACAGTATTATTGTTTCGCAGCGCGAATGAAGCTGTGTTGTGGACTGGTATGCGGCGTTGTCGACTGTGGCTTTTGGCGTGAAGGCAGGTGTGTCTCCCACCCCGGGGAGCCCAGGGTGCACAATGGAGCCACCCCCCCAACACGACCCCTCTGGCAGACAGCGCGGCCTCGGACCTTGAAGACCCGGCACCAACAGCAGAGCCACACCGCTAGCTCGTTTACAAACACCGGAGTCACGGTATCCCACACCCAACTCACTAATGTGCAGCCACAGTGGTCTTAAGGGAATGGTATTTGATTAAACTACCACTTGTTATAGTTGGAAAAAGTACTAGCAATGTTAACTCTCTCCAACAGCCGCATACGAACCCCATGCTCTGACAATAGAACGTAGCTGTAGTTACAACAGAAAAGGAAAACCCATCTTGTGTGAGATACAAATTACTGAGATTTCGACTTGTAGATTGTGTTCTCACTACCATTTTTTTAAAAAAAATCAAAAACCAGTATTTTAAAAACCATTTATTGTTCACTTTAAAAATTGTCTTTTAAATTTCATATACAAATGAAACCAAAAAAAATCATTTGAGTAAAATTCTACTGGATTTTAGAAAATTTTTAATACTTTTTTAAAAAAATAAAGCTTTTTTAAAAAGAAATATTCATTATTCAATATACGAAATTCTCTATTGGTTGATCTATAAGACGTTAGCCGAGAAAAAAAAATTGCTGAAATGCCAGACATGTTAAATTTACTCCCTTAGTTATTTTTCCAACCCCTTAATGTCCAGAAAGATCTCTATAGTTTTCTTTTAAATTCTATAGTTTCGGAAATATAGAGGAGGAATTTAGATTGCTTATCTTTTTTTTTTTTTTTTTTTTTTTTTTTTTTTTTTTTTTTTTTTTTTTTTTTTTTTTGCCACAAGTTTGTAATATGAAGTAATGGAATATAAAGTAATTTTGAGAACCGGTAGGTATCCACCTATGATTTAATAACCATAAAGATTATATAAAAGAAGTTTTCCTTCAACTCCATCCCCTGTGCCCCAAATATTATTATTATTCTCTCCAATTTTTTCAACTTTTATCTTAAGGTTAGTAAGAACCAAATAGTGCGTGATTGCAACTTTCTAATTTGTAACTTTCAGAAGTGTAACTGACGGACAATTGAATGAATTCATAAGTCTTTCTTCCAGAGAATCATCTCTGGAAAAATAGTTCCTGCAAAAGAAGTAACGATTTCCCGGAAATTTAAGTATCCTGTGCCAAACAATAACGCAAATTTCGTGGTATATTTCTCAGCGTAACCAGCATTCAAAACAAAGCAATCGTGAAGTGAGGAAAAAATAAAGTAATTCCAGGTCAGGATTGCATTTCCATGTAAGGACAGTTTCACGTGCAGTATCTTCCAATCCACAGATGTAAATCAGCGGTCAGCACTAAAAACATAATTTCGCATATATCCAATAATAAAACATTGGTATTCTTCCAATAGCAGAATCACAGATGTTATACCAGTAAATTTCACGTAACGTATAACCATGAATATATAGTCATTACTGCTGAAAAGTCAAAATTACGCTCCCAAGTTTGGTTACCCAGTTTTAAGAAAGTTCGTAACTTAAAAGTGTTCCGTATAGCAGAAATTATTTTTTTGAAAGTAGAGCTGAAAATTAATATCATAAATCACAGTTTTTACTGAGCAGGTACACAAGTAAACTTTTTTAAATATGCGGTAAACATCCACTTTTCGTATTTGGTAGCTAATTGCATTCTAATTTGTTAATTTTCCCTCCCCTTCAGAAGCAGCGAATAATTGAAGAATTCTGGGTTACTACTTAATACTTCGGAAACGACCTGCATCTACCACAAGACAGAGTCGTACTTTGCATACAAACGCAGGTTATAGTTTGAGATAATATACGTCATTATTAATATTGTTAAGTAACTACACTGTAGTCCTTGAACTCACTTCGAGGATTGCGGCAGCTTAGGTTTATTAGATATACACTTAGTTACAAACTTTCCTCTAATTCGTGATCTGCGTGCGGAAGGTATCAGGTGGATGTTTCACCCCGGACACCAGAGTCTTTGCCTGCGGGCTGGCAACTCCGCTAGGTGTCTCCCGACAGGGGGTTGTCACAAATACCTCGTGGCCCAAGAAACAAGTTCCCAGGCCTCGCGCCAAACACCTTCCGACAGACAGTCTGGCTACATAACAGCGGTCAGCTTCTCATTCTGCCTCGTAATTTCTCTGTTCCAATCATCTAGAGAACCACCCACTAAATAATTATTGGGATCATTGTGTCAACTGCACAAGTTAAGATGCAAATTTCTAAAAGATGTCACTGGTTAGTGCCGATAGTTTTCTTCCTGTTAATCGTTTGTATCATACACACAGTCCTTTCTTTTTCGCTAGTGCTCTTCGGAAATTGAATTATCAGAACTAATTTTAATACTCGTAGGAGAATTTATTTGTTTTAAATGCTGACATACTACACGAAATTAGATTTTTTTTTGGTATGTTACCATTTTTTGCCAAGATGTTAGGATTTCAAATAAAAGTGGAAAAAATTGAGAAAGAAGAAGTTCGATTACATGTTTCAATGATCTTCTAATCTCTCTAAAAAGAAAATTGCAGAATTTACTGAATAATTGCTTTGAAATATCATCGGACACTAACTTAATTAAAATTGTCCTTATTTTTGCAATGACTGTAGACTGTATTTTGTTGAGATCTAGATGCCATTTCTTCATTTCAACTCCCGCAGTAACAGTAACTGTATTATACCAAAATCGTGATATTAGATTTCACGAATAAAAGAATTTTTTACGGCCAGAAATTACTGTGTCTGATATTTGTTCAATATGCCAATAGAATGAATATGAAATGACATATTCTTTCTTTCAGACCATAGGAAAAGACTTGTGGTTCAGATTTCATGGTTAAGAAAATTTAGTGAATCATGATAATGGGTTTTCATGTGCTTTTATGCTTCTAGTAGAACTAAAAAATATAAAACATTCCCCATCTGAAATGCAATAAGAAAACAAAAACTGGTACCTCTGATGAGCTAATATTATATTAATTAACATTTTTAAAAGATATTCTAGTTGAGCCGTAACTTGAATGGCAAAGTTCATTCAATCCTTTGACCACTAAACTAGAAGTATATCACTTTAGTTCCCTGAATTATGATGGTATTACTTTCCTATTTTACTGTTGTATAATAACCACACTAATTTTTATTCACTTTATTGTGGATAGCCAAAATTTTCCACATCATATCATGACAGTCGTTTAAGTAATTATTTTTAAAGCGGCGTCCCTGAAACAAAAGTGCGTTGCTCATTTCGCTTCATTAATCATCAGCTGGACATTTTAGTTTGTATCTACCCACCCAACTCTCCTGCCACACCCACCTGTCAAGATCCTCCTGAAACGCTCCTCCACTTAATGGCGAGCTCTGGGACGCTTGTTGAGGTCCGATGGTCATTGCACCTAGCCTGGTGGGTGACCGCTCAGCCCTAAAGGCGGGTATACATCAGAACGAGGCAACGCACGAACGGGACCGACGCGAGGCAGAACGGATGCCTCGTATGTTCACTTTGTTTTACAAGAACGCTTTTCGCCGAGGCATCGTACGAGACAGGCACCCGTCTATTCGTTTGTTCTGACGAGTTTTCAGTGTTGTGAAGTTGGAATTGTGAATATGGAGCGCAGTGACGATTTAGTTTAGATAAAAAGAGAAATGAAAGACGCCGGTGAGCAACTATATCGGAATATATTGCTCATTCGTGTGCAGTTTTATTAAGCAGTATGATCAATGAAGAAGAGAGTGGCCACTTTAGAAACTTTGCAAGAATATCGTACACTGACTATACTGGTATATCTTTATTTGGGAGAAAATTTTAAAGAGCAGTAATCATTGAAAAATGGTTAGCAATGCTTGACAATTGGTGATTCATTTACTAGCTTGAAATATGTCTTCAATAAAATTAAAATAAGCTGTAACATGTCTTTCTTTTCATTTCTTTATTTTTTCCCCTCTTCTCTAGCAAGTACATTTATTTCGCCCCAAGCAACCTGATTTTTTTAATATATATATATATGATAAAGATTACCCTCTCTTTCCACAATATGGTATGCCTTTCACACTCATTAATAAATCAGAGCACATTTTCGTTGTCCTAAAAATGGTCAGAACAATATGAAATAATAACGAAAAACTCCTAAGTTAAGATGTAGTGGTTATATTTCAACGCATAGCATGTTTAACCGGCGACTGAGTGCTAACTTGGCGGTGTGCACGAGGGAGGGAGACACACGACTGGAAATGCCTGTCCATATTAAAAGCGGTTCGACCCCGAATTCTCTTTGAAGTATCGACTCGTGACGGATGGCATTCGAACCGCCTCGGGGTTGTTCGGCGCACGGCCCGAGGCGGTTGGCCGCGCCTTGGCTACAGGTACCGACTGGTATGCTCGCCTCGGATCCGTTCGTTCTCCTCCTGATGTGTACCCACCTCAAAACGTGTCGTCCGGTGTGGACATGGTTTTGATCACCGGTCTTGCGATTCAAATTTCGATTTTCTATGGTTCTCCAAAATCACTACACTCAAATTAAGAGATAAATTCTTTTAAATCCTTTTCGTTCAGTATCCACTATCATCTAATGGTTCCAAAGCCCCCGGCGAAAAACCAAAAAGAACTAAGCAGTAAAACAGTCCTTTCGAGGAATCAGATTTTTTGAGTTAAAATCCATTTCTTAATTTATTCTCTAGTGTAAAAGAAAGTATAAAAATAAAAATAAAAATGATACTAACAAAATGTAATAATACAGTTGTTTAAACATTCATATCTGCATACAGTATTCGAGTGCTTATCGAATTTTAGGCGAGGTGTTATCTAAAAATAGAATTCCATTCGACAAATTTGAGACCCAGAAACGCATTATTTGTAAGATAATTTGTTTTTTTTTTTTTTGCTATTCTTACAGCATTATTAGCGTTAAGTCCTTCAGCTTTCTTCCGATTTGATTACACCTACTCTAAAGTCAGACCAACCAATAAACCTTTCAGTTAAACTTTAACTGTTAAAGAATTAAGGTAGTGGTGGAATTGTTGAATGATGTCTTTGGATGTTTACACATTTCTTTTTGTCTACGCCTTAATTCGAGCTAATTCTATGGTTGAATTCAATTTTACAGAATTCTGCGAGAAGCTTTCGAGCTTGCGATACCTATCTTCGCGTAAATCTATCTAATTGTGAAATGAGAAACCTGGAGATTGTAAGTTTAGCAAAAATATGCCCTTCACCACTTGGAATTTCTAAGAGACTTTCAACTTGATCATCACCTCTGGCGAGTTTGCTTTGAATATGTCAAATACGCTATAGATTTTTTGCCATTCTGACTCCACTTTAAGCTTTACGTCCAGTCAATATAACACTCGGTGGGGAAGCTATTTTAACAAATATTCCAGGTCACATGAATTTAGTTAACTACTGGTTTCCTGTACCAAGTCGTTAGAAAATTAATCTAGCACATGTAACAACAATTTAAATTGGATGGATAGACTAGCGCCACTTTTTTCGTTCGCATTGCTACAGATGAGAAAGTTCGAGGAGAACAACAAGTCTGGCATTGAAATTGAAGAAGTTAAGCGTAACAGTGCTATACTTCGCACAAAAAAAAAAGGTTATATTAATGATTAAACTAACCCGAAGGTTGGTTGGATCCCACTGAAGTAGGAATACTAAACCATTATCTCAGTGGCAGGACGGGAAGTTCCTTTCCTCTTGGTTCTACAGTTCAACGTGGAATCCGAACCACGGAACTTCTAAGCGTAGCTCATATGATCGATGTCCAAAAAAACTCCAGGCTCCACCGGTATTTGAACCTGGGACTGGAGCCAATTTTGTCTACAATCTGAATATTAATTGAACCCTCTACGTTACAGCTTTACGTCTAGTCGACGTCGAGGTCATTAGAGGCGTGTTGGGACTGGGAACAAGGAACGTGACGGAATTGGGCCATGCCTTTTCTGAAGGAAGTATCTCGGCATTCACCAGGAGTGATTTGGGGGAAACGATGGAAAATCCAAATCTGGATGCCCGAAGGGGGAATCAAACCTTCGTCCTCCAGAATGTTGAACACTCTGGTAGGAGGTATACTAAGCCAATGTGTCAGAGATATGACTGTCAGTTCCTTTCCTTTGGGACCTTCAGTTTTTAATAGAAATGGCTTACCTGGGTTATCAGGGGTTGATTTAATTACTGTTAATTATTTTGGGTGCCTTTTTTAATTAATTTTTAGATTGTTTGAACATAGTCAACTTTCTTTTTAACTATCTATAACCGATACATTATTTAAGAGGTTCAAATCTTAAAATTTATTACTTCATCTATATTTGACCCAGAGAGACAGTTACAACTGAAAATATCTGGCTGGCATACGTAAACTCACAAAAAAAAAAAAAAAATAAAAAACAAAAAAACAATCATATGGAATTTTCGGAATTAGTAAATTGTCGAACCGAATAAAATTTCTGCTGTAAATTTTTATCACATGAGTCCCATTCTCTCCCTATTGATCACTCTACATGTAGCTTTTCGGGTGTTTATGGAATTTACTGGAAATTTGAAGATTGCTAGTCACTAACGGTTGTGCTTACCAGTTCGTGCATAAGGTCTTGAGGATATCACCATTTTCGATGTACTTTTTAGTAACTACCTGAAACTAATAGACGGAATCTAGCCTTAGACTCAGAAACTGGTTATCATTAATAAAACTCATCGAACATTTATACATGGTGCGTCACTACGAATACTACAAAAACACTTGTCAGAGTGGTCGCGTTCTGCACCTATCAGCTCTCAGGGTGCAGAACGTACCGATGCACTCTCTCCCCTCCTCTTTTCCCCTCACCAATCGCCGTTTCCTTTTGGCCGGAATTTCTCTCGAGAATATGCAAAATTGAACCTTATATTAGTACAAGATATACTGTTTATTGGTCAGTTACTCAAAAGCTTATTCCACCATTTTCGGAGCATCCCGAGTTCGTACGGAACCACACGAACATTTCGCCAAAGATGGTTTACATCCGATCTCCGCTGTATCCCAGTTGATTCGGTCACTTGCGAGATGGTTATTACCATTGCTGTCCATCTCTTCAAGGTTTCCGCTTACTTGGCCCTAACGATATTCAGCCCAAACGTAGCCCCTTTAAAAGCTGTTGTTTGTTTGTTCCGTTTCTGATGGCTGCAACTGTCTCCAATGTTTTCACTTGTTTTCATTTCCTAAATATTCCTAATATCTTATGCGGTACACAAAATTTGTCTCAGATCACATCTTTTACATGTTTATCGTGGAATCCGAACCACAGAACGTCCTGGCATAGCTCATATGATCAATCACAGCTCCAAAAAAAATCTTGGCCTCACCGGAATTTGAAACCACTACCGGACCCCAAAGTTTCAAGCGCGAGTGCCAAGGGAGCGTCCATAAACCACGTAGCTCCATTTTGGCATCCTGTGAACCACGCTTCCCCACATGGCCCGGCGTGGTTTTTGCCTCTCTCCTCCTCCCCCCGCCCCTTCCACTCCCCACTTAACTTTTCTCCCTTTTGATTCCAGAAGACATTTTGCACTGTTTTCTCTTGTCATACTAGACATTACAACGGAGATAATTAAATGAAGGAAATAAATATTGTGTTCTGTATCTCATTTTAATTGTGAAAAATTATATGAATGGAGAGCGACGTGGCTAGCCAAGCCCCCTCCCCCCCTTAGACCGATTCACGTAGTTTATGGACGCTCCCTAACCTCTGAGCTACCGTATTGTTCATGCTAGAGTGATACGTTCAGTAAAAAAGTATAGGGTATCAATACTTTAAGCCTCAGATTCCATGATGGTTAAACAAACTCTACTATCACAGGGTGTCTTTTTTCAGAGTTGCGAGAGATCGACCGGTTCGATATCGTATCGACCAGATCGTGTTGACAGAGCCTCTGTGTGCTCGTTCCCCTTTCTGGTGTGTTCCCTTTGTTGCCTGCGTCCCAGCGCTTGCACCCCGGCTGCCCTCCAGTTGGTGGACGCAGCGGGGTCGCGCTCTCAGATGCCCATCGCGACACTTTTACGAAAACGCTGCTACTTCTTGTGCTGGTCGGGCGAACAATGGGCCCGAGGCGCACCATCTGATAGCGGCTTTGTCCTGTCGAGCTACCGAGCTCCCACACGGGCAACTACAGCCTTTATGCTCTCTCTGCTGCCGGGAGCTTCGGTTATTCACGGCACGACTCAGCTCAGACGTCAAACGGACCAACTCCGGACTCGCTAATTCTGTAACAATGCCCCGGCTTCTGGAAATAATAAGCATGAGACTGAAACAGACCCGGTGGACTCCGTTTATGGTTGACCGGTCAACACAGTAGGGAAAAAGATGGCATGAAATGCAAGAGAAGCGTCAGCTGCCTAACCTGCGGAGGAAGTATCTCGATCATAACCTGAAATCGAAAACAAGGAGAAAACATTAACTTTCATACTTGATGTATTGACTTATTATCTAAAAAAGCCGGGTTACGGCATTACGCCTCGTCGAGGTCTTTAGAGGTGGGAAAGGACAGGGGTGAAGGAACGGGAAGGAATTCGGTCATGGCCGTTTGAAGGAAGCATCCCGACATTCGCTTGGAATGATTTAGGAAAACCATGGATAACCCAAATCTAGATTCCCAGATGGGGATTCGAACCCCCGTCTCCAACAGAACCATCAGGATGTATAGTGTTGACTGAATGAAGCTCTTAGTACATGTAGAATAATGCCAGAAATAAACCAAATATAAACAGTCTCTACCAACTCAGATATTAGAAAATACAGATGGATGTAAGAGAATGTTCATTATCTTTTTTGACCCAGTGGTGTAGGGAATACTCACAGAGATAATTCAGAAGTACAGACATGATGGACTGTTAATTACCGGCAAAGTTCGGTAAATTGCAATATAACTGAATCAGAAAAATTGGAGATATGTATTTTCTTGAATCTCCTCCCAACCACATAACATATTAATGAAATATGGATATCAGTGCTGCCTATACCACATGGAGGAAATAATTTTCGAGGGAGTTACATAATAATACTCGAAATACCCTGCTATCAGTGAATTTCATGGAAAAGTAAATATCAACAAAACATTAGAAGGTGTTGATAGAAAATGCTGAATAATATCCGTGATAGAGTCTTTGTGCATCTTGCACCTATTCAACCGCCCCATCAATCCTGTTTCACAAGTGACTTTTTTTTAGGATACTTACTTCCCTGGAACATGTAGTGAGCATAAGAAGGTTCGCATATCGCGAATAAAAGTCGATGAAACATTTTTAAGGGAAAGTGTATTTCAGCACTTGCTTTGACATAGAATAATATTGACGAACTTTTCTGTTTTAACGTCCCTGTTCTTCTGATCAACTGAGTAGTGATGCGATTGAGTCATTAGTTACGTGTACCTTTTCACTTGTTCTTGAATACACTTGGTTTCCTGAAAAATTCAATGAAGACTACAAAGAGTGCAACTGTTTGTGGATTGCATTATTCAACCCATTTCCAGACGACTCTGTTAAATCTATTACTGTATCTAATACTTGTAAGTAAAAGTGTATTTCTATACTTACGTTAGGATTCAGTAGTGTTTATGAACGATGTATCAGTATGTTTTCAACATATCTTTTAAACCAGTAACCTGATTCACTGAGCCTGTGTCGCAAGTGGGGCCTTAAAACACTTGTGGTCTATTCTTAAATCAAGTCCATCCCCTGAAGAATGTAGTTAGGACTAGGAGTTGGGCAGCTGGCAAGTAGAAGTTGACACAGTGTGAGTTTGGCTGTTTGTGGACTGTGTTGTCCACCCCTGCTCCCCGCTCACAATGGGCCTTTACTGGAGATGGCATCAGGAGCCGGCGAGCGAGCGGTCTGGACTCAGCCGGGGCCTTCAGCTGAGTCTACTATCGGCACATCGACTGCCCAGGCACCCAGCGTCCTGCAGGGACCACTAGTCAGACAGGCAGCTTGGGATTATTTTCGCAAACTGGTTCCGTAACTCTACACGGCCACCGCCTCTGGGGACTCACACTGCAAAGTGGATTGAGGGAACAGGAGGACTCCAAATCTTGCATCGTTGCCTGTCAGTTGAGTCAGCATAGCGTCTATACTCGCCAGCCTTAACACTACGCCCGTGTTAAATTATTGTGAGAAATACTTTCGTTGTTTGGCTTCCTCAAGAGTCGGCCATAAAGCAACAAGTTGCAAGGTGGAAGGGGTCTTACGTTATTAAGTTCCAGATATATTGTTTACTTCTTACCCCTCTGTCGATCTAACAGCGGCATATGATACGGTTTGGCTGGATGGACTGCTACTTAAACTTAAAAAACATCTACCCTGCAGGAAATTAACATAACTCCTGAAGAACTTGCTGACTAACCGATATTTCAAGGTCACCATTGGGCAAAAGACAAGTAAGTAATTTACAATAAAAAATGGATTACCTCAAGGATCAGTACTAGCTCCATTGCTCTTCAGGGTATACACCCTTCTGTTCGTCTAGACTCGAGAAAGTCTTCCATGAGAGCTAACAGATCGATTGAAATCATTACGCACAGTGGAGCTAAAGTTTCCACTGTATTCACAGTGGATGCTATATAGTGTTATGTTGTTGCAGAATTTAATTTCCATTTATCGACAACTTCTCATTTTTTCCTTTCATTTTAGTCGCTCAAGTAATTTTAAGCATTATGTATTGCTGTACGTATTTCGTCTAGAAGTGATCAGGTTTACATCAAATTTGGAGCCACATTACCGTAAACGTGATTGTGTCAGATTTTAATTTTCAAGATCGTACCGCAAGACATTTCATAGAGGTATACAAACAAAAAATTACACTTCTACTCTTAAAACACTCTTCAATTAAACTTATTCCCATGAAAGTCAGTAGACGTTTGTCGTTAGGGAAGTTAAACAATGTTTTTAATGAAAGTAGGACTAAAGAGTCTTCTAGTTTTGAATCATGCTTAGTTACGATTCTTCTACGATATCGCGTATCAGGTAATAATTACGTGATTTTAGAGAAGTTCCCTATATAAGTACTACTTTCTATGTTTCCAATTACCGAACAGATTTTGCATTACCTTAAATACAACTTTTTAAAGCAATTTTCTTTGTCTCTTTCAAATATTCTCCTTGTAAAATACCAAGTTGAAAATTTCAAATTCGTTAATATTTTAATATCCTAATGTATTTTACTACACCAAGCATCGATCAAAGCAATTGACTTGATTAAACCACTAGATCTAGAGATATAATACTGAACGAGCTTATGATGTAAACATTTGTCCACACCTTTTGAATAATTATCAATTCATCATACGATAAATAAATAAATGTATTTTACTCCGAATTAAATACATAAATTTACGGAAATTGAGTTACCACAGAGAGATATCTACGGATTATGTTTGTAATTTTTCCAGCTCTGTATTTCTGAAATGATATGACGATACTTTACTAACTTAAAAAAATGAGTTTGTTACATTAAAATATTCATTCGTACCTTTGTTTTTGGTTTAATATTAGTCAGTTTTAAGTCTGTCAGAATTCTTTCGTTATCTCCAGACTGTATTAAAACAGTAAGTAAACACTCTTCTCGGGAGACTAGCCGATTAATCAAGGTGTCTTCACCAGAACAAGGCGACGGAATTACAGATCGCTGAAATATCGTGTGGAAACACCTTGATTACTCGGCTAGTCTCCCGAGAAGACATCAATTCTCAACGCCGAGAAAAACTTCGTTCTTAAGTAAGAAACCAGTTAAAACAAGAAGAAGAAAAACAGCGAGGCTCGGTGTTTCTTAGATGTCTCAAAACCTCATTAAAAAAAAAAAAAAAGTAAATAAGTATTACTATTAAACCCTTCAACAATTAATCCAGTATCTAATATTGTTTCTCGATACTTAATGCAATACTGCAAATTTTTATTGTCTAGTACAAATATACCGAAACGACGTAGCTATAGCTTACATTTTGTAGTAAATCTCCTAAATAATGCAGAAGAAAATGTGGGATGTTGTAAAGTGGTAACATCTTATGGACGGTGCCAACCTGGAGGAAAGATTCTGAGTTCCTTAGGTCCGAATTTATAATGCAGTTTGTAAACAAAATTTGACGTAGGTTCCCGTTCGCAGTTTCCTGACAAGAGATAAAACTCTCATGTGTTCCGGTACATATATTGCATCCTAAGAACCGCGTTAACGACCGAGTGTGTTTAATGAACACAAGGTATAGAATCAGGCAGCGGCTGGTCGTAAACGTGATTTGTAATGTGAACTGGGTAGGACCTTTGATTTGTTCCCGAGGCTGGACCTCACGTTGTTATTCAAATATATTCACTCAATCGTCTACGGATCCTAATACCGGGCATTGGAGAGGCGTCCGGACGGTTAGCGCGGATGCTCGCTCTGAATTGATTGCCGCCTCTTCTCACCTCACTCGCTGATGTCTCGCTCTAACCGACAGCCGTATTTCTCGCCGCTAGCGTGTTCATTTATGTCCGTACTTGTTACTCCGGCTGCGGTTATTAATAATTTTTAATGTTCCCGTTTCTGTCAAGACTCCTCTTGTTCCTCATGACAAACAATGTTCTTGTACATTCGTAATCAAATTAATTTTTTCTGAGAGCGTGTTACTCCCAGATTGGTGTGTTCATATTTATAAAGTGCCTTTATTGTTGTTGTTTTTTTTCCCCTTTTCTTTGTTTAAGGTAAAGGTAAATCGGAGATAACACCTACAGCCTCCATGTGCTAATAGAAACGCAGGTCATCTCTTTACTTCCAATGGAAGTCATTATCATTTGTCCCAATTTAAAGATATTAATTTATTATTTTCTATGGTGAAAAAAATTATAGTAAATTCTTCTGAAAATAAGGAATGAAGGATTTTTTTTTTTAAATTTAGATTATAGCTTGTAACTTTCTATTGACGTATTAAATTGGACCATATAGATAATTACTGTGTGGACTTACAATTCATGCATAAACAATCTGAAGGAAATAAAAAAGTGTAACTGACATAATGATGTTTAAAAAAATTTTAACAGCCAAGGAAAGTTGGAAAAATAAACAAATGAGAGACTGGGGTTGTGAAATAATTCTGTAGATTTAAAGATTTTATACTTGGAAGACACTGGTGCCACGCCAACAATCTTTTTCGGACGGAAATATGAATCACTTTCCATTATTGAAACTGCTCACAGAAATAAATACAAGCAATCTGTAAAACTACCATAGTTTACAGAGATTAATATTTTTTTTGAACCATTAAGTCAAATTGTTTCAGTACTTTTTTAAAATTTACAATAAATGCAGGTAATATACTAAAAGCAATTTCACACCAAGTGTGTTTATATTAATACTGAAAACTTTACAGTAGGTAGCGCAGTAGTTTATCACCTCGCTCTGCTTGCATTTAGGAACAAAAATCTCATTAGGTCAACATAAGCTAACAGGAATAGAAGACAGTATAAATAAAAACGTACATTTGACACAATCTGCCCAAATAATGATCATACAAACTAAACGAGATGCAATCAAACTTCGGCATTACTTTTGTCAATGTTATGAAATTCATGATTAGTTTTTCTTTACTTAAAAAAAGTACGTGCGTATTTTTTCAACATACAAAAAATTGTAATACAGAAAGCTAGTATTATCTAAGAATTAGCAAAGCCAAACTCAAACCAGGTAATGTCATATTAAATAAAAGCATCTTTAATTTTTCCCCGTCTTCTGTGTGAATGATGACAGACAAATGTTTAATATACTACTAGTTGAAATCATTGCATCTATAAGCAACAGTTTTATAATTCCCAATGATTCATAGAATCATGTTTGTTAATCTATAAAGTTATTACCGCACTTTACAAATATCACATTTATTATTATTTACGTGTGTTCTGATTGTCTTAGGATACTGCTGTAGGATCCTGTGAACAATTACAGTAGAAAAACTATTCTAAAAATCACTTCACTCCCTACGGACAAGCAGATGAAAATGAGAAGACTGTTATCCAGATCTCTTTACTGTGAATCAATGTTTCTTCTTTAAAGTGTCACATGGGAGAATTTGAGCTAAGGAAGACAAAAGAAAATAATATATAACAAGTGACGATAAGTACCTTAAGTATCAGAAAAGAAACAGTTAGGGAAAATTAAGAAAGAGAATTTTGAGATTCAAGAAAAACATTACCATTTCTTGTGGAAGCCAGTTTGGACAGAAAAACAGATAAAAAGTAAAGAAATTTCTAAAACTGGACATATAGAGCACACATAAAGCCGTAGCTTTGACTTAAGGAATGTCAGAAATATAAATAGACTGAAAAATATGGAATGCGATACAGTCTAATACGAAAATATAAAAATTAAATTAATTGATCTGCATCTATACTCTGCAATTCACAAATATTTTGGGTTGCAGAGGGTGCTAAGCACCAATCCTAATCTGTGCATTCTAAACCCGAACAGAACGAGGAAAGAAAGAATACATAAAAGCATCAGTACGGCATCTTATATCTTTAATCTTATCCCTCCGCTCATTGAGATCTAAATAGGTTGGCGGAAGAACAATTTCAGTGCACTCGCAAGTCAAAGAATTTCGCATATT
The DNA here is from genome assembly GCA_031002005.1 of Vandiemenella viatica. Lineage (NCBI taxonomy): Eukaryota > Metazoa > Arthropoda > Insecta > Orthoptera > Morabidae > Vandiemenella > Vandiemenella viatica. The sequence goes on from CM061914.1 coordinate 107,903,479, forward strand.
CTCCAATAAATTCAAACGAAAACGACGTCGTCCGTCTGCCAAACAATCCCAGCCCAACAAGTGTATTAATTGTGTGACGCTTTCCAAAGGGCCGTAGCAAGCAGTCGCGAATCGAGCGGCTCTCCTCTGTACTTTGTTTATTGTGTCAATCAATCCCTAGCTATACGGATCCCAAACTCCACAGCAGTAATCGTTATGTGGACGCACTAGTGTTTTGTACGCTATTTCCTTTGTATGAGCATTACAATTCCTCAAAATACAACCAATGAATCGTAATCTAGAATTAGATGAATTACAAAATGTATGCATCCCGGAAATAATTAGTGAAGAAAAAAATTATTGGAAGAATCTTGCAGAAAGGAACATGCAGGATGGTGAGTCAGATTTTAAAACGTACCAAATTGGATAATTTGTTTATGGAGGGCTGAATGGGAGGGATGTGGAAGAAGAATAGTTACATAAAGCTTGTAGTTAAAGCTTGAAGGTGAAGAGATTAGGTTGGGACTCGCAGAAATTTTTGATTATATCAAATCAGCAAAGTGACTAGTGACTGTAAGAAATATCTGATTTCCCACCTTATAACCCGAGGCTTTCTTTTCTTTTACAGTGACATGAGATGGAGTACTTGGTACAGTGGTTGGAGCGGCTCTCGGCGGACCACGCTACACCCTCGCAGTGTCCCTGCAGCTGCGACAGTTCTTCTGTCTGCCTTTGTGGCTGCTGAGACTCCGTCCCCCGACTGTAGCCCTCTATTCAGGTCGCCACTGTACCGGTGTGTGTGTGCGTGTGTGCGTGTGTGTGTGCGGAGCTGCGGCCAGGGGGAAGAAAAACCCAAGATGCGGGATTACGGTGACACACCTGAACAAACCCACAGCTGCCGTGCTCCGGAGTGCATGTCACTTACCAGCCGGGTCGCAGCAGCTGCCAAACACTTTGAGGTCAGCAAGTTGTGACATCTCCGTCGCCATGGCAACCTCTTCCTGTAGCGCTGATCTCTCAGCCTTCTCAGGACTATCCCTGGAGACACCATTTTCTTCACAATTTATCCAATACAACACTCGTCTTTGTCAAGGAAATGGCTTGCTTCACAAACGGTTCCTTTGACTGGGTCTAACTCAGCGATAAATCCGGAATATTATGCTACAACAATGGGATGGATACCCACCAGCGATAAACCTGAAATGCAGCAACGCCTTCGTGATTGGTGTAATGTTTAAGTCTTGTTGATGATTATCATTTGATCGGAAACTAAGTCTTGGTGAAGGAGTTTATACTCGTTGGCAGCTTTCTTTCGAAACTTTTATTCGGCTGATTTCTCCTTGCCTTTCCCAGTGATGGAACTGTATTCACGTGTTTATTGTTTTGTGTAGATGACTATGATATGTCTAAGTCCACTGCAATGTGTTGTTTATGTTGCACATAAGTTTATTATTACATATCCATATTTGATGATAAACTTTAATGGATACAGAATCGTCGTGCTTTTCACAGACCAGTATAACGAACTTCATTATTACAAAGTTCGACAACTGTGAAGAGCGCATATCAGACATTTGACCCAGTACGTATAGATTCTTTTTTATTGGATAAAAAAAATTAAACAAATAAACTCCTTATTGTTCAGCTGTATACTACTACTAATCAGCGGCACATTCGCTTGAAGATTTTGTTTTGTTGGTTACAATCGTATTTCAACAGTTATTAAATTTATTTTAAACTCAATTAGTTATGGAAAATTCATCTCAGCTATTTAAAAAGAAAGAAAAAATGTGAGAAAATACTTAAATTTGTCAAGTACAGCAGATATTATAACAATAACTCTCGACAAAAAGTAAAAAATGGAACAAAGAGTAATATAAGGATCAAAAAAATTATTGCCAAAGAGGACAAGCTGTAAGTACATGGAGCCACGATAGCAACAAAAACAAATTCCAGAGAGAAACCATTGTAATATTGGAAATGGGCTTAGCACACTTAAAATCTTTCTAAATCTGTATAGATTGAAGTGAATGCCCTAAATAATATAAACCGAAGCATTTGAAATATAGTTCTATTGCAGGGTTTTGAAAATTGAGTGTGCATGTTTAAAAGATGAAAATGAAGGAAAGGATTTGTGTAAGGTTCTTCTCTTAAGAAAGATAAAATGGGTTCATAAAGATGTGTTCTATTGCTTGTAGGGCACAACACTAGACAAAGACTACGACACAACACTCAAATAACGAATAATGCCGATTGTAATTACATTGTGAAGATGAAGAGACTTTAAGTCTTAAATACTTCATCAAAGTTATAGCAAAACAACAATAAAATTTTGGATGGCTCTACTATCTAAAACACACACAAAACACTACTAGGAATTCCTTTTGTGCGTCAGATAACTGAGAGCAGCTACTCGTGTTTTCCAGGTCGTAGTTTTACAGACGAAAGACTTCTCCTCGACCTTTACAGGTCACATCAATCCTTTGGCTCCTCAGATAATCCCATAGGCCCCTCTGTTTTCCCCTCATCCTTTCACTCTTCCCTTACAACTTCTTTTCAGGTTTACTTCTTAACGCCTCATTTCCTCACAGAAGACCCTCTTCCCTGAGCATCCCTCGTTAAGGCGGCTTCTTCCATCACCGCTAGTTGGTCTCCAGGCTCAATCCTAACAACCAGGTTAATCTTAACCTTTCTTCTCAGAGAATACGGTAAAGATGAAAGCCACCATTATAAATTGCTTTTAGAACTCTGCAGTCAAAGTAAAGGAGTGAAAAAGGGGAGTCATAGCGACAGTGAAAAATGTTAAAATCTTTTGCCGTAATGGCTAGTAGACTCAGTATATGGATCGTAGGTAACTGAACAGAAGTTACTTTAAAGGACTTGAAGGTTGTTTTATCCGTTGGCTTCATCTTTAGTAAGTGATAGTTTCCATTCTACATGGAATTCTGCAAAAGAGCCAATCTATTGTTATGTAAATACTATTATTAGACCGCTGAGGTCTGTTAATAATCTTTTATGTAGCCTCAAATATGCTGGAATTGTTATTTATTCTAATAGTAAATTCCGTATTATCGTCTTTTATTCTTGCGTTTCAATAGCCAAACAAACAAAAATATCGTTATAATTTCATGTCCATCCGTTCATATGTTATACCCAGCAATTCCGTCGCCTTTACAATATTCGTGAGAAAATTTCAAACTTAAAGCTCCTAAATCAACTTTTCTGTTGTTTTTTTTTTTTTTTTTCTTTCTTTAAGTCTCGTCAATGTCAAAATCATTAGAGGCGAGAAAGGACCGGGAAAGAATTATGACATGTCCTTTTGGAAGGAGCCAGCCCTACATTCACACATAGTGATTTGGAGAAACCATGGAAAACCCAAATCTGTATGGCCGGACGGGGTTTCGAACCCACGTCCTCACGAATGCGAAGCAAGAGAGTTACCGTTCATCCGCCACCCTCGGCTTCTGTGATTCATATTCCAATTTAAAGTAGATTTGAAATGAAAGTGACTATTCGTCCTATCCAGAAGTGATTTGTGGTGTAAGCTTCTTTCTTTTGTTTATTTTCTTGTCTTGTTATCAAATAGAAAACAATTGCTTGGAGACACCTACAATCATATTTTATTTCCTTTCTGAAATAATTATTACCCTACATAACGGCATATACTTTCTCATCGCATTTCGTTGTAGTTTTACGTCTCAGTCTGTAAAGTTGTTTTTTTTTGTTTTTTATAGAAATACCCTAAAACATTCACTGTCTCTTTGAGTGCATGACTCACACGAAATATTATTCGTCTTTTAACGTAGTGACATAAATTTGCACCTGAAATACAAATGTTCAATATTCAAGCGTTGACCGATAAGACGGTTAATGAGTTCATTTGTCAGAAGTATTGGACGAATACATTACGCTAATTTTATTTGACAGTCAGCCGTGAACACAGCAACCAAAAAAATAGTGCGTAAGATCAAATCATCACTATGCAACGAAGGCATACCGAATTGTTTTGACTGCTCAGGTAAATTTTAAAAAATGGCTTTGTGTATTTTGATCGTCGAGATAGGAAATTTAGCTAATTTAATAAAAGAAATACTTCGATATACAGAATAAATTTTTGAGAACGTCAAGTTGGTTTTGATTTTATGAGTGAGTCGTATTTCTAAGAAAGCTACTACGTTTTGGGGCTTCATTAAAAATAATAAGAAATATTGAATGAATATTTGGAATCTGAACACGAGAAAATAAATCAAAATCGAAATATCAGTAAATAAATTTTTTAAATTATAATACAGTTTCGATTGATTGTAGTGTTGATAGTAATAGTCAGCAGGTACCTTACTCACTTGTACTTTTCAATGCACGCTACCGAGTACGTCAGACCGACTCTCTACCAAGTCCGCAACAGAATGTAGGCCGCCATTTCCGACTCTCACGATCAAAGTTCGCCTTCACGTGTCCGCATAAATCGTTCCACAGGTCAACGGCCACGTTGGTTAACTCTACGGATGCCATGGCATACGGATCTGTAACTACTAACAACTCCAAATGATGTCAGCCGCAAAGAATAACCTCGGAATAATTTTTTCCTCATTTTAACACGAATCTGTCTATACGGCCAGTACTTCTCACAACATAATCATATTACAGCTGTTTTGGTGGGCAAAATTTGATAACAAAATAATTACTCGCACAATTTCTTAATAGGAAACTTGTTAGATTGCAAGCTGAAAATTTGGAACGAGCGTGGTGGGTGAACGGTTAACGTTCTGGCATCGCATTCTGGAGAACTCCGGTTCGAATTCCCGTCCCGGCATCAAGATTTGGGTATTCCATGGTTTCCCCAAATCACTCCAGGCGAATGCCAGGAAGCTTCCTTAAAGAAGGCCATGGCCGAATTCCTTCACGTACCTTGTACACAGTCCCATCCTGCCTCTAATTACCTTAGCCGTCGACGAGGCGTAAAGCAATAAGTAAATAATAATAATAATAATAATAATAATAATTTTGTCAAAATTTGTAACTATTAATGTTAAAACTCCGTGTCAAAACATGATTGCAGCATGATAAAGCCATTATATAATTTCTAACGAGTGCAACATGGACGTGTTGACTTAGTGAATGGTCAATACTTGATTTGACCAGAAACTCAAACAAATATTTTATTTTTTCTATCTATTATTCATTGCAGTCTATAAGTAATTGCTGCAGAGTTGTATAAAACTAAAAAATATATGGGCGTTACATTCAAATTCGTTGCCAGTAACTCTAAGACATGAACACATCATTTCTGGCGAAAATTCGCCACGCTTCTGTAGCATTTTCCCGAAATCTTACGTTTAAACAGAATATCGAAACCAATACTATAATAGTATCTTTAGATTCACGTATCAGGCACGTTGTAACTACTGAAGCAAAATTAAGAGATCGCTACACAAAGTCAGTTATCTCTCAAAATCTTATTGCAGAGATATAATATCTTACTGTTCAGCTTTTCTGCAAGTTTCTTCCCTTTCAGCTGAAATCTCAATTTAGAAAGAGCGAAAGATCGCCGCAATTTAAGAAAAATTAGTAAATTCGGTAAAAATACAGAGTATTTTTAATGAATAATTTGGAAAAGGACGTTTTGTTTAGAGTGTTTTCAATGAAAAATACATGTATCATGTCCCATAACTGATAAATGGAAATACAGAAACAAATTATCCAATCTTTTGACACTGTAGTGTGACTATTTAATGTGGGAAACGGTCATTTTTCGAATCGAAAGAATTATTCGTGGTTCGACTCGCTTTTAGGGACTGCACAGTTGCCCCACTCGAATTTTATTCTTGACCAGAATTCCTCTTTCACAAAGAATCTTTCGTTTGTCAATAATTCATTAGGGTGCTAAATAACTTTGAATTCAACACTAATCCACAGTATGGCATGCTTGATCACTTCACTAGATTATTTATGCCATACGAAATTTATTTATATGTTTAGTGGAACCGTAAATGAGCAAATGCGTCACCCACACGTACAAGGTATTAAGAGCTCACACCTATCAAAAGGCTTGTTAGGCCACCAGGTACACAGAGTATCAGCCGAATTACTGCCCGTGACGTCTGCCGAATTCTGCACGATCAGTGCAGGAAGTAGAAGCGCGACTATCGCCCGCATGGTGCTGTACCGTAAAAGCGAAGGCTGTATTGGAGCTGTGGGGCCAGAAGATTCCCGACCTCGAGGTGACTGCGTGGGTGGACGGGACGGCGAAACTGGAAACGTTTTTGTGGCGGCTGACAGCGGAATGGGAGGGCGGAGCAGTCCGCTTCGCTCCGGCGGCTATTTTCGTGCATCGGAATTAATAAAAGGTGCGATGGCAGCCAGCGATAGCCACACAATGGCTGTGGCGGACCTTACCCGCTCTGCCGGCCTTCAGGACCGGCACAGTGGCTGCTACACCGTATGGTAACGCGATACCAAGCAACACTTATACACCTGCGCGGCTACAACAGAATGCCAAACCACTCTACTTCAGTGCTCACAATACAACGGAGAAGTGGCTGGCACAGCGTAATTCGTAATGTAACTACTGAGCCTTCAAACACAAACAGAACTTCATGTTCAATTTTATGAAGTTTAATATATGTTCCGACATTTTCTGCAAGAATTGGTAAAGAAATATGGACTTCTGGCCTAAAACCTTGTAGAGCAATATTTCATTTTTTTTTTTTTTTTTTAAATGTCTGCTGGACATTTACTGAATGGAGTTCCAGCAGCAACAATGTGACATTCGGTTCCAAAATTAATTATCTTTTCTTGTAATTTTCAAATGCTTCACACAGTTGATGAGCATATGAGCAATTTTGGGTTCCATATTTCTATTTCAATTATAATCCGAATCAGAAATTCTTTCTTATCTATAAAAGTGTTAACTATGATTTTTTGTGACAAAAGTACGGTTATTCTTTGATTTATCCTATTGTAATCACATGTGCCGAGTGTATTCCTCTTTCTAAGAAATACTCCAGGTGGAAAATGAACTGAAAACATCAACTTACGTGAAAATGTCTTAATCTGCATTTTACTTAACACAGAACTTTCCGGTTTTATCTTGACTTCTTTACAGCAGTTCCCGCCTATCCGTACCCACAATATCAATCAAAGATAAAACTCATAAATTCTTTTGGATCAATTTGTTAAAAAATTTAATCTGACAGCAAAAAATTACTAATGACATTTTACAAATGCATCTTACTTTGTCCTTGCCCTAACTGTCCCGTTTTTTATTTATTTTCATTTTTTTTAAGATAACTCATAAATTAAAATTACAATCTTAGACACTCATTATGAACATAATAATAACGTAAGAATTACTGTATTTGGAAAACTAACTCCAGCATAGCATATAATCTTCGTTTTAAATGCTTGTTCAACATTTTTTCCTCTTGTTTCTACAGAGTTAAGTTTTAGATTTTTCTTTTCCGGAAGAAAAATTAAAGATTTTACTGAAAGATTAGAGGGCGGCCCTCAGCAATCGTAATTCAAAACTCGCATACCCGAAGCCTTATTTTAAATGGCCAACATTATTATTATTACTCCGCGATTCACTAGAAGTGTGTGGTGGAGGGAGCATTGCACCTTTCCGAAAGGGTAATAGTTTGGAAGGGATATACGGGATATGACAGGAGGCGCCCATGGGATATTGTGAGGAACCATCCCGGAATTCGCCTCGAGCGATCCGGGAAAACCATGTAAAACCCAGATCAGGATGGCCGGAGCTACTCCTGTCGGATTTTAAGTTTACTCGCCCGTGAAATCCTTTCTATTCAATTCCATAATCGCTCGTGGAAAAAATTAGTACAGAAATTAATCGGTTGTGGCACTGATTTCTCTTATCTCATTTTCGCGGTCATTCCTAGATATGAATGTGCTGGTAGTTATATTTATTTTCTGTATTGGCACGACGCGATGTCTGTGCTGTCGAGGCAGGTGATTTTACAGTCGGAATCTACTGTTGGTTTCATCCTTCTGTACTGTAACTATACTGGCTGACGTGCAGGTGTCAAAGGAACACCTTGTCTGGCTCACGAAGCAGCTTAGGACGACACGCTGGTACCAGCATGAGTGGAGCTTCTTCAGCCAACTCGCATCTTAACGCCCTTCTGTTCAACGACATTGACGCTAAGTAAGCAACGATCCATTGCAAAATAATGCTGTTCCCAGAACTAACGAAAGAAATGTTATAATTTGACATTAGTCAACGGCAATACTGGACAAGAGACTCAAAGTGAAGTTTTCCCGCCTGAGTTACAGAGTTCCAATTGGCAGTGCAAACCGCCTACGTCGTCGCTACGTAATCAAAAACGATAATATTACTGGGTAAAGTACAATTGCAGTGTTCCGTGGAGTCCGAAAAACCGGAAGCTTCCTAGCGTATTTGGCATACACGAGTTGGTCAAGGGCAGAGTAAGAAACTGAAAACTCCAACAGAAACAAGTATTTTAAATGTGAACTTTCAAATCAGCATGTATACTACTACCATGTTCGATAAGTTCTCGGCCTCTGCTATAGACGACAAGTCTAACGGCAAATTATCAAATGTGGAATTTGTCGAAAATTCCTACATACAGATATAAGTTTCTAGAGACATTTTATAACTTTTTTTATCTACTTAACGCCTCTATAACAGCTAGGTCTTTAGAGACGGGAAAGGATGGGGGGCAAGGAATGGGAAGGAATTCGACCATGGCCTTTTGAAGGAAGCATCCCGGCATTTGCTTCGAGTGTTTTGGGAAACCATGGAAAACCCAAATCTGGATGCCCTGACGGGGATTTGAACCACCGTCCTCCCGAATGCGAGGTCAGAACGCTAGCTGTTACACCACCACGCTCGGTTTTATAACTTTGTCATTTCGAATATGAATAATACGCATCCCCAGGAATGGGCACGGCTGAAAACTTTTAGGACTGGATAATATCTTTCGTCAATCAAGAGACCGCATTTGGGATAAATGTATTAGAAAGTTGTAGCTTTTTCTTTCTTTGTGTAGGGTTATGTGTTTCGTAAACGTCTGGGTCTTTAGGTTATTGGGGAAGAATTGAAGGAAATATGCCATAATCTATTGAAAGAATCATTCCGGAATTTGAATGGCGTGATTTCTGAAAGCGATCTAAAACCGAAATCTGGATGGCCGAACGGAGATTTGAACTCGCGTCCTCCAAAATGCTAGACTCGAGCATTAAACGCTCACACACCAGGCACCAGGGTTGGTAAGTTGTACTTCAAATGCTGACGGATGAAAAACAATATCAGACAAATGTACTGTAAATTTCACGCTATTAATTGAACCGTCACCCACTTACAGTTTAATGTGAAAAGTGGTGTTAAAATATAACTGTGGCGAGCTAACATGAAACAGTTCCTGACATCTCCTGACATTACTTGTAACGGCTGTCGAACTCAACTCATATTATTTCTCAAATTCACAATAAAAAGGGCAATGTTTCTGTTGCCAGTCATAAATTAATATTTAGACTTTTCACCCATAATCAGTTTAGGTTGTACTGCTGTTCATTGTTAATATTTCAATGCTGTCATTGCAAATAATATCGTCGCAGAAATAGCAGTAAATCCTACATAGCCTCTAGGAAAAAACGGCTTACTCAGAGCATTATTGCGTACAGGATTGCACCGTAAAGTATTTGAGAGATTCACAAACTGCTTGCAAGTGTCCTAACATTTACCCCTACTTGTTCTAAAGTCTTATCTGTAGCGTGCCAGCAATCAGAAAAACAGATCTATGCAAGCGCAATTCATAACTCGTGGGTATGAATTTACTCAGCTGTTGAGTACACAACAAAAACACAAACCAACCTGCTGTTAACATCGTGACCTTACACAGTAGAAATTACTGTTCACTACCCAGTAATTTTTAGGTGTGAATTTGAATAAAGCTAAATAATTTTGTTAGAAGAAGTGTGTTATCATTCTACCTGTCTTCTCATTGTGGGTTCTTTCCGTAATGTTTACGGATGGTCATTCTGTTGATTTCTCTTGGATAAATGTTAAAAAAAAGCAATGAACAGGATTTTATCTCATTTTTCTTACAAAGTGTTGTTGATTATATGTTAATGTAACTAACATTAATTTGAATAAGAATTAAGATTGTATGATACTTAATTTTAGCCCTACAAAGTGTGGTGAGTATAAAAATAAAAACTAGTCTTTTCGCGATGTATGGAATGGAAAATCCAGTTCTGATTCTATATTAAATTTCCAATAGAGAAACAACATGGTGGTGCAGCCCGCATGACTCTGATGGGGGCATCAGGTGCAAAGGGCGGCACCCACAGACTCGTTAGAGAAACATAACTAGTAATACAAGACGGGAAAAATAAGCTACTACTGTGCAAGTAACAAACAATATCGCAAAATGAAAAACATGCTAACACAACGTTTCTCTGATTCAAAAAGGTGTCTATAATTCAATTCCTGACCTTTCTTTTAATTTTAAGTTTAGCTCACATTCCTCTTCAAATAGTTCACTGATACATCTAGTTACCTGTATTTATCACCATCATAGTCAGCTATTAGAACTATACGATAAGAAAATTTAATTTTTCCCTTAAATTTCTACTCTGCAAATACGTTTTAAGTATCCTTTTCATAATTTCTTTCCCTAGAAAATACGTTAACATCGCGCCTCTTTTAATCTGCTGAATTTCGCACGATTCAATCCTTATTTAAAATTTAATTCGAAAGTAACTATTGAGTGATCATATTGAGATACCCTTCTTCATTTTGTAGCTAGGACGTGATTGATAGGTACAGACAAGAGTCACTAAATTCGTGACTGCTTGCAACAGTCCATTATAGAATTAATACGTAGATTTGGCACACAGATGACAAGGTTTCAATTGAATTTATTGGTAAACATGCGATCAACATACTTCATTTACGAGGGTGATGAAACACTTATTTCAACAAGCTACTTGGATTATAATGACAGGAGAGATAAGGATGCTCTAATGAATTCTTTCTTCCATCGTGATATTCGCGGTTGGAATGCACAGAGTAACTGTAGTTCCACGCTAACACACCCTCTGCCACCCTCAATTTTGTGAACTGCAGAGTATGAATGTAGATGAAGAACAATATGAAATCAAATTTAAATACCTATAAGAGTGGTCTGATAACCCAGTGACTCAAGCGTTTGCTTTTTGAAGTTCGCTGCTCCTGGTTGAAATTCCGTTGACTGCAGGAGTTTTTGCGAGTTGTATTGGATTCCACGTTAAACTGTGGGTTCCAGACGAAAGGAACTGGCCGTTCTACTTCTGATATAATGGCTTAGTTTCCTTCGGGTTGTTGACAAATATAGTTTTAGTTTCTAGAATGAAAGAAGTGGTGACATTCTCGAAAGTGCATATAAATTGCTAATTTACAAATTTGATGAATGCTAAAGGCAATAAACAGTGCTGAACGTACCGCACAGAAATACTTCTACTTGATTTGTCTGCTTCGACATTCATTGTTGTTGCCACGGTGTGATAAAACACTTGCATTCCAAGACATGAAGGGAAATCTTCTTCTGGTGCCTTCGTTGGAGCGTAAAGAAAACAGGTCGACGTTGCGAAACAACCAATAAGCTTTGTTACGCCATCAAACGGAAAAGACTTGGATGGCTGGGGGAGGGGGGGGGGGGTACAACTCGACGAGCGAGTGCGCCTTTTGCATAACAATGCCCCTAGCGACAGGACGCGGAATCACCAAGCAGGTGGCTGGGACAGTGTGAAGCCGCGACCTTACGGCAGCTGGGTTGCCACCCCCACAATCAATGAAACAGCCATCTACAGGTTTGCATTACAGCAAAGGTACATTATTCATCTCCTCTCCAGCAAGCATTCTATCTGATAAAGCGAAAGTAGTATATTACTATTTTGTAAGCTGTCTAGGTTGTTGGAGGTGATTGTATACAAGTATAGTAACTATCATGGGATGCAAGGAGAATTTAGTACCGAGCGTGGTGGGTGAGCGATAACGCTCTGTCCTCCCATTTGAGAGGAGATGGGATCGAATCTCCGTCTAGCTGTTAAGATTTTGATTTTCAAAGGTTTCCCCATACGACTCCAAGTAAATATCGGGATAGTTCCTTTGAAAGGACTTGGCCAAATTCATCCGGTTCCTTGTCCCCACGAGTTGTAAAACCAAATTCCAACAAGTGAGTTTTTATCTAACATTGGGAATTATTTATACTTTTGGGAAGGTATGCAACTAATCTGTAATTTTAAGTTAGTAATACTACTGGTTTGATAAGAATTATATGAACTGTCCCACATTTCCGAAACTGTTTTAACGTGGCATAAATTTGAACATATTATTTGAATATAATTATTCTGATCTATCGTGGTTACTTTTATTTGGCATAGTGCTTCGTACGTTATTACAGAAGCTTTACTGTTAGATAAGCCCTTGCGTTACTTCATATACAGCGTGATACGAAAAAATGATTTGTCTGGACACCACTACCAAAATCAGTTTGACGGTAGTGCTCTGAAGTAGACATATACCGATATTACAAAAATGTTGTTCTTATTGTGATATTTGAATAACTTTCTGTGATTTGAGATTTAAACCGTAAAAAAGTAAGGTTTAATAGCTTCTGGGCTCTGATTGTAGGTTGAGGAATATTGTGGAAATTGCAACAGGAATGGGAACAGTGAAGATAGATCTCCGGGATAAATGTATTAAAACCAAAAACATCTATGTTAGAAAAATTATAATTCCGTCCTTTCGTCGTTAAGTTGTACGGCTTCTTTCCTACCGATATCGAAATTATTATTAAAAAGAAAGAATATAAAGAATGAGTTAATATGCTGTGGAGGAAGCGTAAACATATTGCGTATTAAATCCTGTATTTTTTAAATGTAAAAACAAACCTTTTTTATGTATATTTCATTACACATTTTTCAAAATTGTCTTTCATATGGTATACAGAAACAAAAATAAAAGATTGTCTCTGGGAATTTTTTTGTATATTCACGACCTATTTACTATCGGACTCATAAAGTTCACCTTAGAATGATACGCATAATTTTTGTTGAAAAATATTGTCTGCGAAAGTATCAAATATTTAAAAATCTCTCATTTCATCGATTCATTACAAAAAAAAAAAAAAAAAAATCCTGCAAACTTAAGCAGACTTTTTTCGGAAAGGGGAAGAGGAAAGTAAGCATTTATGGCAAAAGCTTCCGTAAACCGTAGAATAAAAACATTCTGATAGTTGGCAGGCTGCCAGCTTGAAAGCGAATTCGAACCAATCTACAGCCATAAACTTCTCACTCCGTGACATCTAGCCTACACGACGGAGAGCGATGTGCTCATTGTCTGGTCTACGCAGGTTGTATATTTGTATTGATCAGGCGGAGTTTGTTTTGCTACGAGATGTCAGTACATTTTAATTATTTAATCTCTTGTGGCACAAAATTTCATTCTGAATGCCTTGTCTTATTACAGTCGTATACCTCCACATACTTTTGAAGTATCTATTACCTCCAACTTTCATGCTACTCTTCCCGTATTTTCTTTAGTAGTGTTAGCGAAACGATGCAGACAGCAAAAATATTCAGATTGGTTAGTAGTGTTTGCAGTTAACTATCAATGATGGCTGCTAGTTCTTAGAAGGTGAAACATTTTTCCGATATCAGAGTAATAACACTAAAATCGTTTTATTGTTATTATTTTCCCAGATTACTATTTGCGAGGAAGCTAATGTGTGTGATGCTTACTAAATAAGTTAACTATTAAACTAAATGTATAGGAAAGCAGTTACCTACTTACACAATATAAGCACTATAATAATGGATCTAGCCTTGCGCCATGTGAAAGCAACTACAAAAATCTACACTAAGTGCATCATACGTCTCGTATGTACTAGCAGCTATTCAGGGAAACTGTTTGACTTTATCATACATAAATAAACACGTGGTTGTTTATCTTTTTGAATTAAAAATTGTTAATAATAGTACTGCATGTGGATGATAATTCTTTGGTAAAACCATCGTTAGGAGTGATAAGGAAGAGGTTACCAAGAATGTATGTTCTTGTCAAGTCGGAAATCTTTCTTGGTAATTTGACGGTATTAAACAAAATTACTAGTGACTTTCATAATTTTTCCCCAAATCGTAAGTTCCACTGTGAACGGTAACAAATCCAATAAAGTCAATCCGTTTTGAGGACTCTTTACTAGCGTGATTAATTTGACGTAAGTGGTCAATTCTAGTACTAATGACACAATATACATTGTTAGCTTAAAAAATTCAAAATGGGAGAAAATTGTTAATTTTCTTTGGTCATCTCTTCAAGAGTTTTCCAAGTTTTCCACCGTCAAAAAATTTAACTGAGTTGATCTAAACATCGTATTTGGTTTAGATCAAGAAAAGCATATAATTGCGGCAGAGAATATTTCCAAGCGGAGGCAAAGGTTGTCCCTTTCTGTACTGGACTAGGAAGAATTAAGAATGAAACCGATGGAGGTAAATCTCCACATTCCTTTCGTATGACCCCGGAACTCTAATATAGTCGCTTTGATCTTTATTATAACCCGACCGCTTTATTTCCCTTATTACCATTTGATAACAAGGAAAGCGCGACTTCTGTTCGTTAGCATATTTTCTCAAGAATTTTTTTGTGTTCGATGTGGAAGATAGACGACGCACGATTCGTATAAACTTATTGGTAAACATGCGTACTCCCACTTTCACTTACGAGTGTAGTGAAATACTTCGTCAACCAACCTATTTGGGTCGGCATGACAGAAAAGATAAAATTAGAGAAATAAGGTGCCGCACTGATTCTTATATGAATTCCTTTTTTCCTCGTACCATTAGGGATTGGAATGCACAACAAAGAGATTAGGTTTGGTGCTGAGCACCCTCTGCCACCCACAGTTTTGTGATTTGCAGAGTATATATGTAGAAGTAGATGTAGATGTAGATGTGGAAACTGAAAACAGTGCCAAGCGGGTGTTAAAAAAAAGTGTAAAATATTTTAGGTGGTGATAGTATGCATCAAAATAAGACAATAATGTCTATTAAACAGTCGGCTGTAAACGCATACTTTCGGCGTTAAAAACAGATCCGCATTGTACGTGAAGACATTCATTGAAGAAATGCAGGACCAACCTAGACAGTTTCAAAGAGTGCGTGATTGCTTACGCCTAAGAGCTGAGGCATGCATTTCCATAGTCGGGCGTCACATTGTGGATCTGTTATTAACACCGAAAGCATGCGTTAGCGACCCAATGTTTAGACATTTTTGTCTTTTTTTTTGATACATACTATCACCTCCTAAAGTATTTTAAACTTTTTTCAAGCCCTGTTTAGACTCTGTGCCGGACGAAATAAACGGAACTGAAGCTCTTTGCTTCTTCCTTATTACCTCTTAACTAGAATAGAGTTATAAGATTATTCATAGAATAGAGTTGTTGCGGGAAAGATCATGTATAACCCACTTCATTTTTCCAAGGGTCACTACAATATTCTTATTTGTAGCAAGACGGGTCTTGTTAGGGAAATCTTTGGCATGAAGGACAGTTGTCCATTTCCTTTCCCGACCAAATTATGGCAGCACCTCAGGTACAGACGTGGTCCGGAGTATTTTCACCCCTCACCTGAGCGTCTCCAGCGTCGGGCGCACCCCACCGTCAGCTGTTAATGCGCACACAAATCACTTAGAGTGAGCATTAAGCTGTCGCCCTCCCGGCGCCCGTAATTGCGACCGGAGAAATCCCGTCCGATCGGCCTCTCCTATTGACAGTCGTCCTTATAAACGACCGTGTAATTACAAAAACACACGTCATTATGGAGAAACGGTAATGGCGGCCATTACTCGCGTGCTTGCGTCACTTCGACACTTGTCTGGTGTTTTTCCTGCGCTCAGTTCTGTTTTTCTCGCACCAAATCGGACTCCGGTTTGCCCAATTTAGGTTTTTCCGCCTCTCATTGTTAGTCCCTTAGTGCAAGGAGAAAGAATTCTCATCAAAACGTTTCGTATGTGTTATAAGAAACCTGATCCTTAAAATTTAAAATACCTTACTCTGTGACTTAATCAAATTTAAAGTAAACACGAATTCATTTTATAAACTTCAATCGGCAGTTCATTCCATAACAATTCTTTCAGGTGAGCAGGGTTTTCCACAGTGTAAATATAAATTTGATTCAAAATTACACAAATTTTTTAAGTACTGATAATGAATTCATATTATGCAGGGCTAGTCAAAATGTTTGCAGTGATTTCAGAAAATTACTACAGATTTATTATTTGACATATACTTACAAGATTACACAGATTTATAAAAAAAACTGTGAAAGTTTTTTTGAGTGTCTACAGATGTTCAATATGACTGCACACATCAAGTCTATAATCGAGTTCTTCCCATACCCGATGCAGCATGTCTCTGTCAATGAGAGCAAATGCATTGGTGACGCAAACCCGCAGGTCTGGCAGATCAACTGGTACTGGTGGCACGAACACTGTCTCTTTTACGAAACCCCAAACAAAGAAGTCGCAGGGGGTTAGGTCAGGGGAACGAGGAGGCCATGACATCAGCTGACGATCAGCATCCCCAGCACGACCAATCCATCTGTTGGAATCCTGGTGTTAAGGAAATTACACACAACTAGAGAAAAATGCATTTAGTGCAATCGAAACTTTGAGGGCGACTTGTCCTATAACAGCAAACCTCTACCTATAAATCGTACCTATAATAGGACAGCCAAAAGAAAATCGTGAAATCACTGCAATCATTTTGACTAGCCCTGTATTGTTTCATTTTCTATCCAGCCTTAAGGACTATAGTTACGAATTCTATCCATTATACGAAATGTTTAAGAGTTTTAGCCAAAACAAAAATATACTTGGGGAGAAAAAACTGGAAAGTTTAATGACAAGGATAATCAGTATTCAACTGTTTAGTCATTAAAAAAAATAAAATAAATTTAATTGTTGATTGTGTTGTAAACATATACAAGAACCCCTTTCTTCCGTGTCCTGCCCCAAATCACCCCAGCAGTGGGCTACCGTGTGGAGACAGATGTTATATTTTCTGGTATGATTGTTTCCTGGTGTTTGTATCATCAGTATTTATAGGCGTGCAGCCCGCATTGACTTTTCAATTACACTGTCAGTCTCATCATGCTTCAACTATTTCACTTACAATTAGTAAAACCTACTGATTGATACATTCTCTGTAAGTGCCTGATGATTCTTAAGCAAGCCCTAACCTGTCAGAGGCTTGCATGCGAGCAGTTTTCCAACACAAATTGCTTACCCAGCTCCAGGGTAGGTAGATTATAGATCTGTCTCGTCATTCCAGAATTTAGTAAAACATGATATAGGCAGATAGGTACCAGGAATATGTTCTTTAAGAGCAACAAATTAAAAGTTGTCGAAGACTTAGAACAGTTTCTTCCACTTCAATAGTGTTACTTCGCATATAACACAGTAAGTTAAAATTTAAACATTTTCTTGACACAAACGTAGCGTTGTCGCATCAGCTAAGTGAAATTCCGGTAACGAGTAACAAAAATTATACTGTCCACTGTAAGCTGTTGTGGAATATAACTGAAAGTAGCTTTCAAGATTTTCGTCGCTATTTGCGTCATTTTTACGATTACCGTCAACACGCTCTCATATATACAGAATGCTTTCAAAAGCAGTAATAATTTCAAGCAGCTGCCACCAAAGCACCACACAGGTAGTTTTCGATCAGCATTGACAGATAAGCTGTGATTCAACACTTCTCCAAGACAGCTTCCAACCAGTTTTAAAGCGAATATTTAGTGATATGATTCTAGAAGACTTCTTTCTAAAGCATACAGTTTAGATGCTATCCGACAGTTAAGAAGCTTAATTCGAGAAAAGTGTTTGAACATAGTGTGTTGATTCTTTCTCAAACGAAATAGTGCAAGTTATTTTCTGTCCGTACACAGGCTGTGAATTAAATTGAATTCATAAAAAAAATATTTCTAAAAACTCTTATACGATCTAACAGCAATTGATTTTTAAACTGAGTTAATTATTCGTTTTACAAAATTGTCTACCAAATAGTACTTTTATGTAAACGACACAAAAAATTCTGTCGAAAAAATTTTCAAAATAGTAATATCACAGCATATTTACTATATAAATCAGTGGTTCTCAATTATTATTTTCCCAAGTACCCCTTCCAGAAAGCTGCTTACAGCTGAAATAAAAATCAAAACTATTGTTTTGAAATTTATTAAATTAATTCCGTAAAAAATGACACAAGAATCAACAAATGTCCAAAAATATATTCGGAGATAGTAATTTATGCGTAATTTTTTGAATCATGTTAGTGATTACTCTAGCCGAGGGATTACCACGCGTACCCGTTGAAGTAACCTCACTTACGCCTAGGGGTACGCATACTTCTAATTGTGAACCACTAATCTAAATCATAAAATTGTATATCGAATGATGTACATGAAGACGTCTAGAAAAGAATTATCTACAGTATTTTGAGAAAATCGTAAACGCCAGAAAAAAAAATAGTAATCCTGTAATCTTTATATCTAAATATCACTGAAAATTATGAAAAAATAGATCAGTGGTTTTGGAGTAAAGCGTAAATACATATACCCATAAATATTTTCAGGTGGATGAAAGGGAGTATTTCGGTAGGCTCCAGTTTCGAATCACCGTGTGGCCAGGCAGATTGAATTTTACCTGATTTCCCGAAATCACTCCATGTTAAAGCCGGCAAGAACACTTCAAAAGGTCATCACCGAATTCTTTCCCATTCAATCCTCCCAGTCCTTTCTCGTCTCTAATAACCTCGACGTCGACGAGTTGTAAAGTCATAACATCATATTTTTAGAATCCGTTGGTTGGCAGCATTATTTTTATACCAACGTAAATTGGCTATCCATCATCCCATCACTGATTCACCAACAATTATTCTCAAAACAATAAATGTTAATAAATTTTACGCAATAATAGCGTCTGGGGCATAAAAACTAAAATATTTCACAAATTACAATTATCTAAGTAATGCAGCTCACTTTAGTTATCGGGCACCATATTGCAACGGTTTAACACGGATACTACCCCAAGGATCAGTACTAGGTCTGACTTAACAACGAAATACGCTAGATATCAATGGATACTACCGCAAGGATCAATACTGGGTACAATTTTACAATAGTCAGTTCTATGGCAGTCTGATACATTTAATAAAGTTCAAATAAAAAAAATAACGATAATGCTGTTAAGCCTAGAGACAGATAGACTGACAAATGATTAATTCCATAAGCGTTCCATCTTTCATTCAATGAATACCTAACAGTAAATAATGAAGCATCAAGAACAGTTGTGCCGACAAAATGAAACATTGCTAGGAGTGCACTTTCTTGATTGGACTCAGGAAGGAGAGAGGATATCGCTAAGAAAGAATTGGAGATCCAGTCGGTATTCCTAACAGACAGATGATGAGAGTTAAATTAGAGTCTCGCACGCCTCGGCCCCTGTATTAGAGGTGTTTGAGACGTGCACGAAAGCAAAAACTCGGAGACCAAATGTCCGGTATTGACAGGCTGCAGTTATGCCTACAGTTGGCACCATTTAACCTGTCTGTGCAACTGCATAATGAAATGTAATCGCTTTTTAAATTACGTTTGCATGCGCGCGAACTAATAACACCGGTGCTTGTATTAATTACAGGCTCGTAATTCGTGTTTGTTTTGAAGTGAGAGGTGTTGCAATTACGCTAATAAGCCGACAGTAGGGCTCACGCCTTCCTCCATAACATAATGATAATTCTGTCCCCCGGGCGCTCACTTTTGGCTGCGAATTTTCATCCCAACAGTTGGTTTTTAATTAGCACGGCAATTGCAGTAATAATTTAAAACAGACTGTGTTTACCCAACTTTTGTGGCCAACTGCAGGTCACGTTAGACATCAGGTGTCATCCTGCAACGATTTACCACGGATACTACTAGGATCAGTACTAGGTCTAATTTAACAATAGTCTGGTCTATAACTGTTTTATATATTAATAATTTAAAAAATAAAAATAACAGTCATTTTTCCTTTAATTTATTCATGGTTGAAAATATATCCAAATAAGCTTTACAACGAAATACGCTAGATATTAACGGATACTACCCCATGGATCAATACAGGGTCCAATTTGACAATAGTCAGTTCTGTCATTGTCAGGTACATTTAATAATGTTCAAACCAAAAAGTAACGATAATTTTTATCTATATTAGCTTCACAACGAAATACGCTGTGAGGAAAAAAAAATTGGAAATAAAATTTTATTGCTAGTATTGGATATAGAAAGCTGTAAGTTAAGTAAAAAGTGTCACAACAAGCAGGAAGTTGGAATAGTATGATGAGAAAGTTATCAGGATAACATTTTACAACTGAACTTGTCTCATGAAGAGAAACATTTTGCAACATGATAAAAATAGCAACTAACTAAGGATGGGGAACTACTTTGGGAGACTACCTACTAGGACTGTTGATAATATATCGATATATCGAAATATCGATATTATTTTTTGAAAATATCGATATTTATGAGCGATATTTTTTAGGGCGATATATCGATATTTCGATACTGAAATCTGTATATCGGCTTCGATATTTTTTTAAATAAGTTATCATTTTTCGTTTGTTCTGAATGACACTATGTCCCTCAAATTTCCATTACGCATAGAAATCAGAACGCTCAAGTAAATCTTACTACGTTCCTATAATTAATTTGAAAGTACCAAGTCTACTCAGATGATGACAACAGTGTAGGCAAGGCATCGCTCGCCCAGTACGAATAGAACGCGAGCCCATTGTTGGAAATGAGCGTGTGGATTGTCAAGGGTAGTCCAACTTGAAATTAGTGTGTTAGCAGGAATAGTGGGAAGTGTAAATAACAAAGAGTCTAATTCGAGAGCAAGAAAAATAAGACAACTCGGAATAAGCTATCAACATACAAAACTAAATCAAATACCACAAAAAATCTTATGAAAAAAGTTATGTAATTTGGCCATAATGCATATAGCTAAACTTATATCTAAATAAATACCTCAATGTTATCAATTTTAAAAATACATAAAATAAGATTTGCCTCGAATCTCTTTCGAGTTTTATAAATTTTATTAATTTTTATGAAACTTATGAGATTCATAATGGTCAATTATTTTTTTAAAAAGCATCACCAGCATAACCATTCGAAAGTGAAAACCTGATTAAGAACAAAATCACACGTCTATTTATCAGTGGTCAGCCTTATTACAAGATTTGACTGTATGAAACTGTATTTATGAAAGTATCGATACTTTTTTCCTATATATCGACAGCCGATAGTGATACTTTTTAAAATATCGATATATCGAAAATCCGATATTTTTAAAAATATCAACAGCCCTAATACCTACCCCAGTTCCTCCAGCAGATTTTTATTTGTATTTTAAAATCATGCCACTTTCTGTGGACATCTTCTGTCAATATCATTCTGACCATACACAAACTGACAGTGTCAGAATCGAAGGCTGAGTGAGCGATATAACATTGCAGAGACTTGCAGACGCTATACGCCTGTCTCCCTCCGTTCGGTTAGTTTTGAAAATTTCATAACATAATATGTTATTTATCCCAAAAATGTATCCTTTGCGCTTCCTAATGATAACTAGTATCTCCTTGTGAAATTTCAAATTCGATTTAGTCGTGTAGTCGTGAAAATGCAACAAACAGACGGAGCGACGGAGTTGTTTTTGCATTTGTACTATTAGTTTAGATGAAGACTAGTTTCTACGGGGTTCAATTAAATTGTATGAAAACATTAGTTGTATAATAATTCACAAATGCTCAAAGAATTTAATCACGTATTGCTATCGAATACCTAACCACACGTACAGAAGTTTAAACACAATTAAATATTTTGCAATAGGAAATGGATTATTCGTAACAACACAAATTGCATAGAATTTGAATTCTTTTATATCGTACCACTGAAACACTTCGACTGCGAGAAACAACTAACATTTCCTTGATGCCGATTCACGCAATACCTACTCTAGGTATACTGAACACTGTGCTGGATCCATGAATGAAATGTTCAATCTAGAGGAAGGGTAAATAACCTAAGAAATTAAGATAAAATGTCCACAAGTTAATATACATTAAACGCAAGTTATTTCAAGCAATCGAAATACTTACCGTGATTCGTAGCAACGCTGTCGTCTAATTATAAAGTGTACTCACCTCTGGCGCGTTCAGTATATTGATTTCACTTTAAACTATAAGTCCTCCTTTTGTATAAATATTACCCGGTTAGTTTACATGCATAGGATATAGGATGAATGATTAACTCTGCCATTGTGTCATTAAGACCACACGGAATTATTATTATCTAGTTTCAGTTATACTAAATACCTATCATACGCCGCTTATTCTCGTCCCTGTCCAGTCAGCCACTTTTCTGTTTTCACGTTTTCTCGAAATCTCATCAGGCTAATAATGCCCAATGGTGCCAAATGATGTTTTTTGTGACTTCAAATCATCATCAATAGTCGTTTAGGAAATGAAATATATTTTTAATGTCGAATATTAAATAACCTACGGTTTTATGTTCTTAATAAAAAAAATTGACGTGTTTTGCTTGTCGGTTGCCAGTTACATTTAATTCGTAACCAATAAAACCTTACTGGCTTGGAATTGTAGTAGGCAGCGTTCTTAAACTAAAATCATGGAGGCTTATCGAAGTTAAACAATCTATCGAAATACTGAACGATTGCTTAAGATTCCAGCGTATAACGTAGTTGGAGAAAGTTATTTTGATCACTTAACATCACAATCAAAGTACAGGTATCTAGTGCAACAGCTTGGATTTGAATTGTAAAGAGGTGTAAATAATAGTGTCAGGTTGTGTTTTTTGTTCTCAAATATGCTCTTCAACATATCTGTACGCGTCACGTTAAAGGATGATCTGAAATGATCTCGGCCTTAACCATACATCGTAACGATATCACTGAAACCGTCAATCAAAGAATTTCATGAAATTCTTGTGACAATTAGTCACTACAAACATTACACAATTTTTAATGCCATTAAGATAATGAAGTGTAGAACTATTTAGGAACAATAGTTTTAAGCTTCGAGAGGCAGAATCATCACATTGTTTTATCTATATAGAGATTTATCGTACATTTTAGGTAAGTTCTGTTTGAATCTAAGCCTTTGTTGTATAAAAGACGCAAGGCGAATTTGACAGTTTGTTGGAAACGCCCATCATCTGGGATGCATTAAAACTAAGGTTCCTTGCAACGTTAGACCAGAGAGCTAAACCCTATGCTGCCAGGACCAATGACATCTGTGTTTATCATTTAACCGTCGCGAAAGGCGCAATCCTTTACTGCATATTTGTGGTAAAATCTATCGACCCATTATTAGACATACACAACTTAGAGACATTGGTAGAGTGCCACAGGTGATGTAGTAAAAGCAGATTACTCGTATCCTCCTCTGTATGTTGTGCAGTCACTTAAATATGGGAAACGCACAGTAGAAGCCAGTGGGAATTAAGCGGTCCTGTGGTGGCGATTCACGAAATCCCTGCGTCGGACCGATCGAACCTAATGCCTGTGGGCGCGCTTTTTCCGGCATTAGCTATGATATGTTACCTGACTAAATACTACTTGTCGGCGCGTTTTGAATGGCAGCAGAGCCTCGGATTAGCGCGTTAGCCTCCCCGATTAATGAGCCGCGCAAACATGCGGTCCACTCGCGACCTGTTGAACGCGCAATGTGGGCGCACTTAGCTTAGGGAGCCTGTTGCGCGTCATCACTTTGCTATATCTCTTCGGGCGTGTTATAGAACGGAAGTGAAACCAAGGACGAGATACCATTTATCGTAGCTGATACTTTGCCTTAGTAGGAAACAAAAGTAAGTCCAGTGCTCTGGCCTCGCATTTGGGCCATCCAGATTTGAGTTTTCCATGGTTTGGGGCGTCCATTAATCTCGTGAGGTGAAATAGGGGGGTGGGAGGAGGTCCGGCGACATCTCACGAAACCTCACCAAGGGGAATGGAGGGGGGGGGGAGGGGGTTAACGGAAATCTCAGGTGAGATTTTGAAATTCTGAAAGGATAGTAGAGCTAAACAAAATTCAGAAATCAACGAAGTCGATTGGCGTGGGGGGGGTGGGGGTTTCTCCGTCAATATCTCACGTCATTTTAGGGGGGGGGCATCTAACCAGATCTCACCAAAACTAACCAGACGGGGGGGGGGGGGGTCCGGCAATCCGAAAAAACGCCTCACGTAATTAATGGACACCCCCTTTCAATAAAATGTTTCAGGTGCATGCTGGGATGGTTCCTTCAAAAGACCACAGCTGAATTCCTTCCCGTTCCTTCACCGACTCTAATGACGTCGGTGTCACCGAGGTGTAAAGCCAAAAGCAAAAAAAGGAGGGCGTTTATTCAGAATTCTTCAAAAAGGATTTTACGCCTTTGAAAATATACAGAAATTTTTCAGACTAGTTGGCCTGTGCGAAAATTTCGCAGATGATATACGATGAATAGCGAGGTTTATGGTAGGATGAAATAAGAACAGACTGATTCGTAGCAATCGTTTATTTGTCAACTGAAATAGGTACGGCGCAAAACAAGGTTTACGAAAAAATTAGAAATGATGAAATGTTTCGCGAACAGAAACGAAAGTATCTGAAAAGAACCTTTATCTAGAAAACAAACACACAGTTAATCCGGACCTAGGTAATATGTGGTGCTGCTATCTAGTGGTATGCGATCACTCCTTATCGATGACAGCGAAGCCTAGCAGCAAGTCTCTGAACTATCGCGTACCCGTGACCTTGATTGTTAATAATTTTGCCACTTATGGGTTGAATTTCGGGAAATTCCTTTCTTAGCAAATGGTGTTATCAAAAACTTTACGTAAAATGATACCTCATTTATTGATTTCGGTTAAGTTCGAAAAAAGATACATGGGTCGTCAGAAAAAAAATCCTTTTGAAATAATACACTTGATAAGCGACACTTTGTGGTATAAGACCTTATGTTTTAGTAATGTAGTGCTGTAGTAGTAGACTGAGCCATAATAATTCCATTTTCTACTCTCAGGACTTTATAGTATAAACCGGGTAAGAAATCAGTTTTCTGTTTAATGATTTTTGAATACTTAAGTAAATTGTAAAGCAGGTATTAAATGTTGATTTTTCACGATATAATAGTGCTTTAATTAAACTATGGTAAAGTACAGTCAGTTCATACTCTATGGGCCTTGTACGTTGAATGTCTCAATCGTACAACATCCCATCTGTCCATTCTTTGTAAGACGTACTTTTCCTAAAGCATAAAACGGTTTAAAATTTTACATAAAAACGTTGCCTTTCGCTTGCTTGTTGGTTAACCTCCAGTCTCTTTGAAGTATTTTCAATACTTTTATACCACGTTTTTATCATGTTAGTTTCTGCTGCAATTTCATGGCTTTTCTGTAAGGTGATTAATATCTACCAAACGTATTCACATTATGTCACACTTATGGTTTATTCATATTAGTTTTACCTAAAATTTTAAACGGTATCTCTGCTTTTAAGGTCGTTAAAGATTGCTCCTGATAGAGAAAGATAATGTTCTGTTTCAACACAGGAAATCAAAAATTATCACATATGGAATAGAAATGTAATCTAACATTATGAAATTTTTTTTTTTTTAAAATGGTTTTCGGCTTTCTGTTCAACAGGATATTTATGTGAGTTACTCTTTTACCAGTCTCTTCCTTTTTAATGTGGCATCTTGAGAGAAAATAATCTGCTTTAGGAGGTTCCTTTGGCACTCGGTTTAATGTAAGTAATACAGACACGTAAGAGAACTGTCACATTGCAGGCCTTTTCCGGACTTAAAGAATTGTTTGAAATCAACAATCATTTTATTCCAATAGTTGTAAATTAGATCAAGAAGTCGAGATATCCCGCTTGACAAGTATCCAGATCCTGGATGTTATGATAAGAATCTTAATAGAAAGTTCAGCTCTTCAAGAAAAAACGAGAGATTAATGCTACAGGTAGTGCAAACAGGTAAACAAATACTGTCAGATAAATTGGTTTTTGCAAAATTAATTTACTTTAACACTTAAGATAGGTGAACCTGTCTGAAGATAATTCCCTTTCAGTTTTTTCCAATATCGAAAATAACTCAGAACAGGTTCTTGATAACAAAATGAAGATACAATATATCGTTCCTAGA
Organism: Vandiemenella viatica; assembly: GCA_031002005.1. Taxonomy (NCBI): domain Eukaryota; kingdom Metazoa; phylum Arthropoda; class Insecta; order Orthoptera; family Morabidae; genus Vandiemenella; species Vandiemenella viatica. Next base: position 107,929,720 of record CM061914.1, read on the forward strand.
AAAAGAGTTATTTTGAATGAATACAGACAATTTCTAAATACATAACGTAAGTATTCATTTTAAACTACGTAGTATTGAAAAAAAAAACATCTTGATAGAAGTGATTTTCAGTTGTTATGGACTTATTACTAGCGTTAACATTTTACTTCAAGAAACAGAATACCTTGGTTCAATCATGCAGCTAATGTATTGCTTACACATTTTGACTACACTAAACCAACTCAATCATCCATTAAAACCAAACACATCAGACTCAAAAGCTGTATAGAAGTCACTTATACTTGCTTCGATCAAATATTTCATAGGCTTTCGTAAAAACATAAATTGTGGCATTGAAACTTTGAAACCAGTAGACAATTATGAAGTATTCATGATCCTAGAGGCAAATAACTCGATTCAATCTATAGCAAGGCTATTAATAACTTTCTTCAGAAGACCACGATGCATTAAAAATCATTGTAGTATTTATTTTTGCAAAATCTCAAATACCACGTGATGTAATTGCGAGCACAGCTAGTAAAAAATTAACAACTATGACACCCGGCTGAATGGTTGTGAAAGACGAAAATCATTTCCTTTTTTATTTCCAGAAAAATGTGCCATGTAACTCACATTAGTTATTCGCCATTACCTGCTACACAGAGTGACAGACAGGAGTTAAAGGCAAAAAGTACTTGCGGTATCGGAATGTTCAGTATGCCCCCCTTGCCTCACACGCAAGCTACATTATAAATGATCGACAGTAACAAGACGGGCAGCAAGGGTAACAGAGGGGATTAACACCGGGCGGCAGTAAGAAGGTGTCGGCAATCCACCTTCCCTCCTCGACTTCGACCCGTTGATGTGTTAATGAGCAAACCCTATCGGGCCAGGTATAGGTATCGGTGCGATTCTAATGGCGTCAGGTGCCACACAGGGCACAGTGCCACCGACCGATTTGCGCACGCGACGGGCTGATCGCATCCGATCTGCGGATCAGGAGGGGTTCCTTCATTGTCGCAGGTTGCTGACTCCGGCTTCGACGGTCTTGGAGCTTCCAAATGAACTCCGGCGAGGGTTGGCGCCGGAGAGTGGGGACTACTGGATGAAGTCACAACAAGAAAGTCTGCAGGTAGCACACCCGCCCTTTGCTTTGATACACGACGTCTTAACCGTGATCCGGTCGGTGTTAACATTGGGCAGGTGCGTGGTGGAATCGATTTACAAATGAAGTCACTTTGCTGTCGAGGTAGATAGAGGTAAACACAGTCCAAAATCGACAAATCTGAGGGATATTAATTTAAAAAATAGCACTCTGTGTAAATTGATGATTAGTGGTATGGTGGCTCTGACTGAAGATCGAAAGGTCCGCGGTTCGAATCCCGGTTTCGTCTGAGATTTTTCAAAGGCTCTTAATCCAAACTTTTCTCTGGCCCAGATTATTGCATAATGTGAATTACAACAGAAAGCTTCCTTGGTTCGGATTCAACATTAAACTTTACGTCATCTTTACCAGGTCAGATGATAGGGTTGGAATGGACAAGGAGGAAAGGATTGGCCGTCCTACTTACAATACCAGCATAAGTATATCTTCTTCGGCAGGGTCATATCAATCTACGGATTGAATATCGATATTAACTTTTTTAATTACAGGTTATATCCTTGCACAAATATAAATAAATTAAAAAGAATACGTCAATTTGAATGTGGAACAATGAATTTTTTGAGTGAACACAGATTATTCTGTAACCAACGGGTGGGTGTCAGAGATAGAGAATTACTATTACAGTTCTTCACCGCAACTCCTGTGTGGGCAAGCATTGTAAATACGATAACAACGGACGTAAATGTTAAGTAAGGGGCAATGATTTTCTTGATTTCATCTGTAGCCAAACGATCAATGAGGGTAAGTACTAAGCATAGTGCCATTCATCCTTCCATAGACTGCGTCGGCGATTATAGCTCGTTCAGTTAGCACAGGCGGCTCAAGGTTACTCTGGACTATACACACTCAGCCACCGTTACCCCGTCATGGAACGAGGAAGAATGCCCACTGACAAATTTGCCATTCTCCTCCCTCGACGCAGCGGCCTGCAATGAGAAGGGGTGGTGATATGACGAGCAAGGCAACAGGAGCATGACCTTGAGTCGCCTGTTGAGAGTGAACGGAATATAACATCTATCTTTGAAAAATTCGTCCTTGGATAGGGATAACGTTTAGATCTTGATACTATTCTACCCCAAGTATTTCTTCATTGTTTTAAATATCGTACCAGAGGGGCAGTGTTAAGATCAGACACCTTCTGCCTCCAGAAGTAGACGGAGGGGGGTGCTGAGCTGGAGATAACCTCGGCTCCTGGATCACAGCAGCCGTCGGCAGCGCAGAGTAGAGGATTGAGGCTCGCGTGTGAACCGCACTTGCGGTCGTCTAATGGCCGATAACCACCGGAATCAGCGTCCGACGGTGTAATTAGCTCACGCTGCCCGCGCTCACTTAATTACGCTGACCACTGCAAACAAACCGCCGCCGACACTGATCCTTCTCATTCCCGGCTCTTTTTTCCGAACCGACTCTGCTCCGTGTAAACACTGTCCAGGCTGACAAAAACCGAGGACTCGTATCAGCACTCAGCTGCCGACAGCTAACAGGTGTGACGTTAATACACTTTGCGCCCGAATAGTTAGATTCCTCGCCACCAACCGAGACTCAAGGAGAAGTTTTTGAAGTGAAACTTCTTTTGGCGACTTAGAATGGGACTGGCTGCATTTTAAAACATAACGGAAATGGGTGACTGAAGTGACGTTACAGAGTGAGCAAAAATTTTCACTATTCTGGAGCGACAATGATGGCTATAAAAATCATCAGACGAAAATAAATGGGAGTAACTATTATAATAGTACTTTTCTTGTTAATTAATGTAATGTTCTCTGGTCACTAGCTGAGTGAACAATGTGTTTACACACTATATTTCGGCGATCGATACTCTGTCGCCATCTTCACCGGACGAAATACGTCTGTAAACACCTTGTATACCCGACTAGTATCCCGAGAACATACAGTAATTCTCAACGCCAAGAAAAGCTTCGTTCTTATCCATATTTCCTATAACTCTAACCGTAAACACGTATGAAGTTCGTGTGAAAGAGCGCTATTATCAAGCGTGCTGGGTGAGAGGTAAAGCTGGGTTTCGCATTCCGGAGGACGTAGGTTCAAACCCTTGCGGAAGAATACAAATTTCTGTTTTGCGTGGTTACCCAAAACCATTCCAGGCGAATACCGGGATTGTTCCTTCAAAAAATTATGGCCGTATTCCTTCCCGTTTTTAGTCTATAGTCCTTTCCCGTCTTTAATTTCTTCGAGGTGAATTAGGCGTTAAGCAATTATGGGAATGAAAGGAACGTTATAGGCTCGTATTGTTTGGTGAGGTTACACGATCCTGCTAAGAGAGAAATAAAATCAGGAACTACACTCCATACAATATTTGTTAAATTAATTGAGAATTTAGAATCATGGTAGTTTATCTCTTATTTCAGTTACCGTAATTCGTTTTTGGAATATTAACAAAGAGAATCAGAAAAAAACCTTAATTTCATGAAAAAATGTTTTACTCCAATTATTAAATCGTCTAATCTCTTAGAACCTTTCCCCTCAAACTTTCAGTCTTAAGCATAGGCTTATAGAATTTTTAGTCATATGTTTGCGTACGACTGAGTATGTACTAACTTACGAAATGTGCACAACCTATCGAAAATATTTCTGATTCTAATAAATTTCTGATGATCAACACTGTGACCATTCTTAGTCAGCTGTAATCCTAGATTAAACACTAGGGCACAAACATTAAGGAATGGTATTGAAATAATTAGAATATATTAACTAACCTTCATTCCCAAGTGTCTGTTCTTTATGGTTATGTACGAATTGTTTATGAAGGTAGTAACATACAGGTAATTTAAACTTTTCACTTCGGCAAAAAGGTTTCTGCAGATCGACTTAAAATTTTTAATGTTTATTAGTGTGCATATAAATGTAAAAATTACAGATGAAGAACCAAGGAACAAAAAGTGTAAATTTCTTCTTTTTATATATATTTATATATTTTTATATATTCTTGTTGCAATTAATGAATAATGAGTATTGTCAAATTTCCATGTTCAGCTTTCAAATCGATTTTTTTGTAAAATAATTAAATTCGGACGTAACGTGTTTTATTGGTCGGCTCTTCATATGGAACGTACAGTAGTTTTTATACAGGAAAACAATACATTCATTCAACTTTAATTAACAGGAAATTGAAACTTAATAACCACTATGATGAAATTTTATATTATATCTCTGCTTTGTCTCTGTTTTAATGAAGTGTTTCTTTAGTTTTTTTTATGCTGTTTTAATGAAATGTTTCTTTAGATTTTTGTGCTGTTTTAATGAAGTGTTTCTTTAGTTTTTTTTGTTTTTTTTATTTATAAGTTTTTGTGCTTTTTCTTTTATTTTTGGAGAGAAACATATGGCATCCATTGATTCTTGGCTGTCTGGGTGGCGCCGCGTCTACGATTACATATGGCATCCAGTTCCAAGCACAAATGCTCTGAGAGATATAAATTGCTGATTAATTTTATCAGCCAGAGCATCATTTTGTTGTACAATTAATGTATTCCACCACTTAACTTGGCTAACGAACTGAAGCCCTAATCTGAATAAAAATTCTGAGTCTACTTTGAAACAAATGCTTCGAGTGTTTACTCCCATTTCACTCTTGGATACAAATACCTGCTCAGTGACGGCTCCGAACAAGACGCTCTCCGTCACGACGTCCCAGCAGATGGGCGTAATTAGGTCCTGAGACAGTGGCTATCTCCGTGTGGTCTGCTCAATCTATTCCACTCTGGTCGGCATGCGGGAGGCTGACTCACCGCGGACCATTCACCTTCTCGCCAGGAATCTCATGAATGGAGCGTATAAAACCGCTTCTCGCATTCATTATGCAAGCATAATTTTCTTTTATTAAGCAACATTTGTATTCGTAATATACCGGCACGCGTTAGAGGAGATGAAAAAAAGAGCATGAATAAAGAGAGAGAGTGAGCAAAACCGAATGTTATATTCCAGAGATGGATGTCTTGTCGATGGGTACACATATCGAGCATGCAATGTTTCCAACCTACAGTGTTTAAGACGTATAGTGCCTCCACCGCTCACTGTTTGAAACACACAGTATTTACGACACTCAGTACTTCATACCCACAGCGTATGAGACGCACAGTGTTAAAGCGTAGGGTGAAATTGACACTCAACTGTTCTTGACGCACAGTGTTTTTGACACCAAGTGTTAAACTGCACACTTCTTACAACTTTCAGTGTTTCTTATTCACAGTATCTAATAAGCACAGTGTAAAAGCAGACAGTATTTATGGTGCACTGTTCTTTTGATGCTCAGTATTTTTTATATAATGAGTAATATTTATTACTCCCGATGCATAATGTTTCTGACACACAATGTTTCTGATTCACATTGTTTGTGAGACACGGTGCTTCTAACGCACAGTGCTCCTGAGGCACATTGCTTCTAACGCATAGTGTTTCCGACGCACAGAGTTTCTGACACACAATGTTTCTGACTCACATTGTTTGTGAGACACAGTGCTTCTGACGCACAGTGTTCGTGAGGCACATTGCTTCTAACGCACAGTATTTTTGACGCACAGTGTTTTTGACGCACAGTGTTTCTGGCAAACAATGTTTCTAACACAGTATTTCCGACAAACAGTGTTTCTGACATACTGTTTCTAGCACACATTATTTGTGACAATTAGTGTTTCTGACGCACATTGTTTCTGTCCTACAGTGTTTCTGACAAACCGTGTTTCTAACACAGTGTTTCTGACATAGTGTTTCTAACATACAGTATTTGTGACACTTATTGTTTCTGACGCACAGTATTTCTGACATAAGGTGTTTCTGATGTATGGTGGTGTTTAAAACACAATGTTTTTAGACGTACAGTGTCTAGAACGCTCGTTGTCTTAGTGCAACAATTTTTCTACACTTTCGAAAAATCATAATGCATAAGCAGCACAATGTTTCTATTGGAACGTGATTTCGATACACAGGTTTGAGGTCCAGCGTGTTTAAAGCACACAATGTCATTGATACATTGTTTTTTAGGCAGACAATTTATCTGACATACTGATGAACATGTTCCCAGCATACAGAGTTTCCAACTTTAAGTATCTTTAGACGCTCAATTTTTATAAAGCACAGTATTTAAAAACTGCAGTTTTTGCACAATGGTTCAAACGCATAATGCTTATGATACAAAATGTTTTTACCCATTAAATAAAGCCACACAGTGTTCGATAAGTGCAATGTTTTTTGTTTGTTTGTCTGCTTTCTGTTTGTTTGCTTCGGGCTTTTCACCTTGTCGTTACCGAGGAGGATTGAGGGCAATAAACTTCCGTAAAGAATTTGTCCATGACCTTTCGAAACAACAATCCTGCCTGGAATAATTTCGGGAAACCATGGAAAACTGACTTTTCAATGTCTGCATCGGGATTAGAACCCGCATCCTCCCTAATGGCAGGCTATAGCATGATATGCGATATTTAACACATTTAGTTTTCGAGGTGCACAATTTACTTGACACACAGTGTTTAAGACGTATTGTACTTCCTACGAAGATATTTCTTCAAGAGCTTCGTCTCCGACGCCTCTAAAGGAACCTGTGTAATCCAACGTCGTGGTTGGTGACGCTTTCTTTTTGCGCAACTCTCTCTCTCACCTGCCAGCCCAACACAATGGCAGGCGGGTGGCTCGTAAATAATAGAACATTTGTAAGGCGTTTGGGCCTCAAAGCAAGAAAACCCATCGGGCATTCCGATGGGAGCGTTCCTGGAAGAGCGCGGGCGACGACCCGGTCGTAACCCTTTACGACGCCCGTAGTTGAGGCGTCTGCCGCCAGATAGCGCGCACGTGCAGCGCCCGGTGGCGTCGCGGCGCCTGCGTAGATCGACGGAGAGATTCAATACCCGCAACTTGACTGCTAAGCAAGATTCTACTGCCGTACAGTACGTCACAGGTAATTACATGACATTTAACCTCGAAAACGATTTCGCATGTTCTATATTGAGGGAGAGGCTGGGGAAAAAACAACCAAATCTCAGTGAACGTGATTGGCTGTTTCAGAGAAACTTTGATCATTTTCAGTTTATTAGGTAAACGGAAAAAAATTAAAGGTTCATTACGATTATATGATGGGAATGAATTGCTTTTTTAAAGACTTAAAAGGTATATATCTTTGCGTAACATTTCATAATGGCAGGACACATTGGGTAGGTACCAGAAAAAGGTTTTAAAATGCTTCACTTATTGCAGAGAATGATGAAGGTATGAACCAGAGAAGTGACGAGTTTGGTTCACGAAACTTTGTTCAGACCGTTGATTGAATATGGTGGCGTAGTATGGGAACCACATTTTGGGTAGCAAATACAGGATGTGGAGTGGGGGCAAAGAAGGGTTGTTAGAATTGCATCTGGAAATTATTGCTGAACACAGTCAGTTACTGACACAATAAAGGACCTGAAATGGGATTCATTGGAAGTGAGAGAGATGTGGAAGTGTACCAGGCGTATGTTGGTGTTGAAGCGTGGAAAGATATTGGTGGAAGAATTAAGAGGGATTCATCAAAGGGAAAAGATGACCATTACCATAAGCTGGAAATAGATTTCAGGTATAAGGGTGTGGTCAGGGGTTGAAATAAATTAACAAGGAAATTGATGAATAATGTACGAAAAATGCTGAAAGGATTTAAAACTAAGAGAAAGCAAAAGTAGGTGGGTACAACAAAGAGGAACAATGGATTATTAGGGAAATTACCTGCGGAACGTGCGTTCCATCCCAATTAAATTAAATTAAATTTCGTTCGAAAATATCTCGGGCCTTACACCGTTTCTTATTGATGCGATGTATCAGAATCTTTCTGTGATTTCGTATTCTGGTTTTTAATGTCAGGATAATGCAGTGAAAAATAATTCAGGTAAAAAAATTCGGTATAAAATTATTAAATTACTAATGTGTAAATTATTAAAAATTAAATCAAATAAAGCATTAAATAATTGTTAATAACTTGATTCGTATTCTGGTAGGTCGTTTTTACTTCCTCTGCTACTGTAGGTATTACCAGCAGTAATCATTTTCAGTTTATTCATGTACCGTATTTTTTAATAAGTCAGACAAAATTTGATAATAATTGAGGATCAGATCATCAGTGAAGAGTATGTCGTTCATAATCACTCAAATAATCCAATAATCACAGACGTACCTTCGTAGTCAGTCTTATTTTGATTTTTCGTCCATTACATATATTGTTCCTGGAATGTTGTTCTATTATTCATTATTGACTTTTTTTTTTTTTAGTTTGCAGCTAGTCTGTGTCGAGATAATTAGACTGAGAGATGTGAAAGTAGAAACAAGGTCTTTTCAGAAAAGCTCTTGGCACCAAAACTTGAACAGATATTTTCTCCGTGCAACAGATAACTTGTTTCACACACCTGAACCAGAAATAAGGTCAAACAGATAATCCTTGTACAGTTTCTTCGTTTTAACAGAGCATTTTAATAGCTCAGTCTTTGCTACTACAAATCGAAAGATCCTCGGTTCGAATTCGCGAAACGGCTGGGGTCTTTTCATCTTTAGCATATCTTTGCTTTGCTAAGTGTCCCAAATTCTAAGTGGTTTGGATTCCATGAAAAATGAGAGCTGAGTTCACCAACTATGATTATCAAATTACTTCAGAGTAACGGATAACGCAGCAAATTGAAACACTGTCATAGATGTCACGGAACTAAACTTTGAGGTCCCTCGGGTAATGACCCTTTATGCATTTACTTTTTTTCAGATCAGTTATTCGATGTTAATTCAGAATAATAATTCCAGATTACAGCAGCCTTTGCAGGTGAGCTGCGACAAATTACACGCTCTCTGCATTATCCACGGGGTCATCAGTCGTGTCGCCTTCGACCCGATTCTCCACAGAGTTCCCTGGCTACCGTGTAGACGATGCGATCGCACAGTCTTTGTATGGTAATGGCGCCGACTTACAGCAAGGACACCTGCTCGCAGGGCGGAAATTAAAAATGCGCCCGTAATTAATATCGCGTTACGGCCGTCGTGTACGCTACGCGGCGAGCGAGCGATTACCATCTCGGGGAGCGTCCGCCTCAGCTGCCACTCAAACCCCTCGGACACAAAACGCCACCGGCCACCGGCTGAAGTACGGCTGTAAACCAGCGCCAGGCTGCACCAATCATCCGGCGAAAGTTGGCACTACTGCCAGAACACGAAGACGTTTCAGTGAGACCTCCACGATATATCCCAAGTACTCAACACCCGTAAAGTATCATCAGGAGAGGCGCGAAACTTGTCACAGGCTAGACAACTTGACGGCAGCGATGCTATGAAAATTTTTTATGAATAATTTCCACGCCAATGCAATTGAATATGTTTTTTTTATTTTCCGTACTCGTTTCACTTCATTCTTCAGCGGTTCTGTCTGTTAATTAAATTTGTTCTGTGTTAAAAAATTTTACATATGAAAATTATGATATATACAGATATAAGCTTTGAACATGAATATTAAGATATATACAGATATGGCTTCCCTGTCATATTATTCTGACACCATTTTGGGCCACTTTATACTATGAGTCTTACAGCTATAGCAGATAATAGCTATTAACTTTTATAAATGAATCATTCCGGCATCCACCTGAAGTAATTTCTAGAAATCATGAAAAAAAAATCTTGATGAAGAATTAGGAAATCCAGCCTCCGGTTCTACCAATTGTCTACCACTAATGTTAAAGTTTCATCCGATAGCAAAGATGCTTAAGTGAATCAGGTGTATGTTTGAGCATGTCACAACTGATTTTAGTCAAAGAGTCTTTCCTAAAGTTTCGTGTTACTAAAGGAAATTATTTGCACTGAAGAGACGAAATAAAACTAAGACCCTTATCTGAATTTGAAAAATTTATACATTTCGACGAGAAATTTGTCACAAGAATCAGATATTTTCGAATCTGTTATTTTACAATCTGTGATAATTTTATTTTCGTTCTAGAAGCAAACATTCTTTTAAGATTCAAATTATTTCAATGGCGCTGCAAAAATGTTCTCAAATAGTTTATTTCTCGCAATGAAAAATCCTTGCATGAAACCTCAGGTAACAAATTTTATTCAAAATTATGTCAAAAACTATAAGCATCTCATAGTGGCATTGAAAAGCGCTTTCCATTATCTTCTTCTATTTTAAGTCAAGTGATTACAAAATTAGAACAAAAAAATAACAGTTCAGCTTTTGTATTCCATCTGTTACAAATATCTGTTCCCAGAATCATTCCGCTCTTCCAGAAATATCCCGTGCTATTCTTCCTGGTGTATATTAATCCATTCATCTCCGCTTACAACCCATCTGCATACTTCAATCTCCTGCTTACATTATTTTTTGTTTCCTCTTTCAATTTACATTCCAGATTCCATGATTACACAGCGATCAAAAATTTATGAAGTGCTCGCCTCCTCACCGCAGCTATGATCTCATTTCCTTTTACTGCAGTTATACAATTACACCTTTCCATTCCATTTCCTTACTTAATATTGATACAAGATTTTTTTTTCTGTGCCCACAGCTTATGCTTTTAAAGTGTTTATCCTCTGTTGGAGGCCGTTTCCTTAAATCCCAATGAATAAATTTCTAATTTTATACATAGCATGGATTCATATGTAATTATTGAAAAAACGATCATTATTTCCTCATTCTTGCGGGTGGTCCCATTTTCTAATGTACTACTTCCTAAACCCATTACACTGAGCTATATAAATATATATAAATTGGTTAGGCTACTACCACTCCACTTTTTTCAGTACAGGAACTTACCACACATTTTATGTATCCAAAACACGTTTTCCTACTTCGGGGTATTATCCGTGTACCTTCGAAACAATCGACAAGGCGAACAGTATTGCTCTCTAATACTGTACTGTCCGTGGGTTGAAAGACGATTATTGTAGTATTTACTTCTTCCCATTTTCTCAAAACATAGGGGCAATAATATGGCCTTTCGCGAATTCCATGGGTGTTTAATTAGAAGTGTTGCAGTCATTGTTAATATGTGCTAGCAGCTTTTCTTAATCTGATAAATTTGAAAGTTCTCGCGAAAAAGTTTAAGAACAGATGCGACTTACAACAAATTAACATCTACATACAAAACGATGTAATCTAGTCAACAGCTGGACGATAAAATCAGCTAATTACAACTGCAAAGAAGCCCATATACAGATCGTTAACATGACGCAGGTTGTCATTTGATGGTAATAAGAGATTAAGGCAAAGTGCCAAGCAGTTCGGATTAGCAGTAGAGGTTTAATTTCAATATATTTTTCTGATGTGATGCATTCATCTGAAAGGAAAGCGAAGCACAACGAACTGAATAAAAACAATTTTTTTTCACCATGCATTAGAAATGAATGTTGCATAGCTGTAAAAGACAAAGATTTCATTAATCAAATAATTAATGCATAAGAATAATTTTAATAAAAAATAAATAAATGAACAGCTTACGATGATTAACGGGAAGGTGCAAAGAATAAAATATTTATATTAAAACTCTTTAAATCAAGATCTTGGTTCTTTTATAAATTAACATTCATTGAGATTAAGAATTAACGTATCTGGACGATTAGTGTGTTTCACATCCATGATGATTAGGAGGAGGAAAGAAAAATTGGGTTAAAAAGGTGTAATAATTAAAATAAAGAACACTGTGGCTTGTCAAAACACGAATAAAGCTATAGGAACCACAGCTGACACAGAATTCAGAATCAGGGGGTGACCACTTGATATTGTAGAGATTAGCAAGGCGTTTTTAATGGTGCTGCCTCTCTTGTGGCTCAAAGTAGAATACATGTTAATAAGAAATATAATAAATATGTTTCTACGTTCGTTGGTGAGCATCCGAGAAAGATTATACTGTTCAACTCGACGTACAAAGCATCTCTGAACCAAAATAACATTCTATTAAGGTAACTGTAGCCTATTATCTTCTGCCAACATTAAATTAAGTTGTAAAAAAATTGCAAATTCCTTTCAGTAGCAATATTTCTCAATCCTGAAATCCAAAAACTTAAGATTTACGGTTTACTTGCAGTCAAGGAATACCTAAAATACGAGCTTAGTCAGGTAGTGACAATGGAAGATTTTTTTGTTTTTGTTTTTATTCTTGCAATTCTTAAGATACTTAGTGCTTTGCGTAAAATAAAATTAATAAATAACTTTTGCTGAGAATAAATGTAGTTATTTAATATAAAATTATGATAATATAAAGAAAGAAGTAAGTGCGCAGTTAAAGACACTTGAATGAAGAGTCAAAGGTGAAATACGATAATAAAGCTTTCAATGTATAATGCTTCGTGCTCTGCCAGAAACTAAAAATGTGTATTGCTTTCCAGAAACTGAAAATCGGTATGTATGCTGCAAATGGGTGTTAACTCCAATCTCATTATAATTCTAATCACACTCAGGAGAAACACAAAATAACCGAAAATACGTCATTTCTTGTGTCAATGAAAGTAAAATGGAGCCTTTCCACGTTCCACATGGGATCACAGCTTGTGCCTCTTGCACCGTCCCGTGCTAACGGAAATCAGTTTAGCGTTTGCACCAATGTGTTTAGCGTGCTGCCGAATCTCTTGTTCCACGGCCAAAACGGATTACTGCCCTGACAGTAATCGAACAGCGTCATCTGTTGTGCATTGGATTAGCAGCAACAGAGCAAAGCTGGGCTCTCGTTTCAGCCGCTTATACCTCAGGTAATGTCCACTCTTACCATACAAGTAATCAGTATTATCTACCAACCCAGTACTTGGTACGATTCTTCAAATAAAAATCACTAATATTTCGTCGGTTATTGTTTAGGATTTGGAAAGAAGTTATCGCAAGTATACCACCGAAATTTACTTTCTGACACTACGTGTCTGGGGATAAGCTATTAAAGCTATTCTAATACACATATTACTATCACTTGAGGTTGCCCATAGAAGGAGTGATCGAAAAGTGCGAAGACTTCTATATTATTAAACACCGAGAAAATATCTGTCCTCACATTTAGGAATTATTTACTTATTTCTTTACTTATGACCGTGACAAGGTCACAGATTTAGAACAAAAGTGAGAAAAGAAAGAGTTTTTAGAGACAAAAACTAGTTTGGAGAATTAAATACCATGACCGCACTATCGGATGTGATCTGTTTCTTGAGTTTGACAATTCAGGATCTCTTAAGATCGTTTTAAACAAAACTGTATTCCACAGAGCCTAAATGTATCTAACAACAAAAAATTAACAAGTTTAAGCTTGGTACTGATGATTTAAACTAAATAAATATTGCTCTGGGTCTAAAAATAATAAACAAAGAATTTTTAGAAACAGAAAATACAAAGTTTTTTTATTATTATTATTTTACCTGTTCTTACTGAAATATGAACTTGACCTCTGCAAAATTTGATGACTGTCTTTTGAGGGTGAAAAATTTAGAATTAGAGGAGAATGGTAAAGATGATCGCGCTATTTAGAAGATTAACAAATAGTTCTCGGAGATTACACACGTTCAATAAAAATTAGGAATGAAAATGAATTTTTGTATAACATTTAACTAAATTATAGCATTCGGTTCTATGACGGACGTTGACCGGCCACATTGAATCAAACATCGAAATATTCTACTTCACTAACATACGTCAACTTCTGCATCGCTGTAGGTTACAATGAGGTAGTCTTAACGTAGATATCATGTTACTTGTACTGTGCTTGATGTCGGGATAGTAATGTCTCTGACCTTACAATTCGAGTTAACTTACTGCTTTCTTACCACCCGAGCGAAAATTATGGCAGTTAGTTTTGTAACATTTAGTAACAGTAGATATTCAACAGAACAATTTCGAGTACGCATATAAAAACACAGGATTATACTCGCATGGTTATAGACTGCCCGTTTGTTAATGTTTTTTTTTCAAGTCACCTCGATGATCTTGTATTTATCAGTTTTTTTAAAATATTAAAATAAAAATCTCGCTCGGCACTTTCGTAATATTAAATTATTGTAACGGAATCCAAAAGTTAAATAGTCATGTATATATGAAAAAAGCAATAAGAGGAAGCCATAAAACTTTTATTAGTATCATTTACAATAACTTCTGAAAGCAAAGAAATATAAATATTGATTTCTCCATATCGTTTGTATTAATTTCAATTACTCGAAGAGAAAGAGCCCAATTTGGGTAAATTATTTTTTTATATCAGTAAGAGTTTGCCACTCATTCATTTACATTATTTTTTTATTATTGGTTGAAACTATACAGGTCTTCTCAACTATAGTAAACAGAAAAGAAAGTCAATTTCGGGTATATTAAACAATAATTAGCAGAATGGTTTCGGTAGATCATTGAAAACTAAATTAAAGATAGGCAAAACATCATTGGAAACCGTATTCTCAGTCACATAGTTACGAACATTGACACTAACACACGTAGCTGTCTGAAAATATATTATCACTCTCAAAAAGATAAAAGAATCAAATAACTTAGTCCACAACGCGACCGAGCGTGGTGGTGTAACGGTTAGCGTTCTGGCCTCGCATTCGGGAGGACGGTGGTTCGAATCCCCGTCCGGGCATCTAGATTTGGGTTTTCCATGGTTTCCCAAATCACTCCAGGCAAGTGCCGGGATGCTTCCTTCAAAAGGCCATGACCGAATTCCTTCCCATTCCTTGCCCCCATCAGTGCCCCCCATCCTTTCCCGTCTCTAAAGACCTCGCTGTTGAGAGACGTAAAGCAGTTTAAAAAAAAAATCCACAACGCGAAGGTTGGTCAGATCCTGCTAAAAGAGACATGCCAAGCCATTGTGTCAGAGGTAGGACCGCCAGTTCCTTTCCTCTGGGACCTACAGTTTAACGTCGAATCCGAACCACCGAACGTCCTGGCGTAGCTCAAATTAACAAACCTCTTAGTTCCACCGGGATTCGAACTTGGAACTGGACCAGTAACATCGGAAAGCAAGCGCCTAACCATTGAGCTACCAGTCGTCTCTTTCGAAAATGAGATGCCGAAATTATTATAACTTTTTTTTAATTGTTGTATTTGGCTTCCATTGGTGGTCGGGAGATTGTGGCTACGGATAGTGTTGTTTATCACACTCAACGCCGAGATAATGAAAGAGGATAAGGAGCTCTATCTCCACCAATCTCACACAATGATCCTTAATAGCCCGTACAGGGACGGTTATTATCTTTCCCAAATGAAATATAGCTATCCCGGGAATCGCATGGTTTGATCGCTATTAGTCGTGGTGCTCCTACCTACCGTAGGTTTCGACCTGGCAGGGAGCTGGGGTCCAGTTCGAGTTAAGCCTGGTGGCCAACGCTGTGCACACGGAAACAATAAATATTATTTTTGGCGTATTAGTGGGGTGCGTGGGGGCGCTGGGCCTTTGTCATTGAAATGCGATCTCCTCTAATCTGCCGCACGCCACTGTTTTGGCAGCCGGTGCACGTGACATGCACCCCTGATCCACTGTGCGCGAGGGTCTGAACTCAGTGTAGTCCTAGACCAGCCTCAACTTGAAGCCGGGGAGACAGGAAAGACCAACCATTGCTACAACACACGTTAATCGCCACGATACAACAGACAAAGAACGGTCAGTCATTGGCCATCTCTATTAAGATCTTTTCCAAGTTTCCCTTAGCCACCTAATGAAATATTGGTACGAGTTTTTAAGCTTAGAGAGAACCAAATGTCTGTACAAGCTTACATTTATATCCTAGAACAGGACGATAACTGATTACATCCCTTTCCATTTGAAAACTTTGAAGCACTCTGTTTGGTGGTAGACGACAACTATGAAAAGTAACATGTAGAAGCGCCGCTAATACCAGCTTGGTCACGGTGTCTGTATCGTTGTGACGTCACACCACCGGCCTTTGTTGGCGAGCTAATCACTTTCTGTCCACATATGTTGTTACTATCGCACGCTAAGAATTCTGGTTTCCTGTTTGTTTCTGTATTAGTTTGATGTGTCATAAGTTGCAAACCGACCACTAAGAAATGAATGTATTACATTTAAATCCGCATATTAATTATTAGTGGCTTTGTGTTTATTTATATTCGCTCTATGCAAATGTTCTCGTTCCAGCTTCTGTTCACAGATGTCACTGTAATAGTAAGCTAAGAAATATGCAGTACAACATTACAAAATGAAGGTAATGAGCATTATTTAATAACGATTCTTTTTAAATAAGCAACTGAAAAGAAATAAGTTACCATAAAAATGCCTTCATTTTGTCATTTTTGCTTTTTGGGAAGTTAGTTTTCATAATGAAACCGTCAATAATAACTTTGTGTTTGAGTCGAAGTGTCGGTTCAGAGGATCTATTAAACGATCTAGACAAAACGATCGTTAGCGAATGAAAATGGTTGTAAGTTCTGGACATCTTCGGAAGGCAGAATATTTGTGAAACGATTGTCGTAATATTAAGTGTATAAATCACAATTAATGGTGACTGTAATAGGTATTGCATTATTTGAGAATGATAAAGTAAAAATGATGCAGTAAATAGGAATTATGAGTTCATTTGTGAAACGAAAAATAAATTAAACTCTGGAAAAAAGTATATGTTACAATTACAACATGGATAAGAAAGGTGAATTACTTGTTCAAAACATCTATCATGCAGATGACTGAATTGGATCCGCATTGGAACTATACTTGATGCATATCTATTTTCAAAGCAAGTTAAATGTTTGTAAAATTAATATGAGATACTGTAGTAGACAGTTTATATCTCGAAAACATATTTTTTAGACATGAATTACAAAAATAGATCGAAGTGTAATCAGCAGCCGGAAGGTAATGATAACCCATCTAAGCATTTATGGTTTTGATTTTTTTATATTTAAAAGAAAAATGTAATTAAATAAACCAACTCAGTAATATTCACAATAATTTGTTATAATTCCTTTAGACAATATTACTAATATTTTTAGTAGTGAAATTAAAATTCACTGGATAGATATTTACTAAAGTGCCCTTGATTTCCTGAACATTAAGAAACTCAAATACGAATTTTAATTTTACGCGAATACTCTTTTCTCCTGCCAGATATACACCTTTGGTTCACCTGATTAGGGTATGGTAGAACTTACATCAACTTCCAATTATTTCGTTCTAAATTCTTGAAAACGATAGGTGCACAAATTTAAGAACTGCAAGCTGTAGTAAATTCCTATTAAATAATCTTATCTTTCACCTGCTCAGAAGTTATAAACATTAGTTGATGGTTGGTTCATTTGAACTAGAAGGTCCTTAAAGTATTTAAATTTGTAAGCTGCGTAGTTACTAAAACCGAATAAGTTTATTGTCTTACAAGCGTTAGTCTATACTAAGGCAAAAAACTGAAAAGTGTAAAATTTCATAAAAATTTTAATTTAATTGAGGTAGTTAATAATCGGAATGGGTCAAAGATGACAAAAAGGATTTTTTTCATTCATGGTTTAATTTGCTACAAAGTATTGGGATTATTTATTGAGATGTCATTGGTATTTATTTCGTTATTAAAAAATATTTTTAAAAGGAAAATGAATTTAAAAAATATGATTTAAAAAAATAATTTCTCACACACTTCAATGTATGATCATTGGTTTGTTAAATAAAGTCAGTGCGTTTAAATTACCCCAAGAAGTCAAATATTACCTTTCACATCTACCATTTTGCAACATTAAGGAAACCAACACATTTTAAAAAAGAAAAGAGTCCATAATCCTTTAAATTTGATATCTTTAATCAGTAGTTAGACCTAACTGGAAGTCAGTGCAGAAAGAATGATAAAACAAAATAATTATGTTTCAGTTGTGATTATTTAAATAACAGGATGCTAAATGTTAACAGATATTCTTTAATCATTAAAAATACAGTTAATAATAGTAATATATGTTGTAGGTCGAGTTATGAAACAGATATAGTTCTACGCTTTTAGTTTTTCCATTCCCAATTTACATCGACTTTAGAAATATTTATGTATTCCTTCTGCGATGTAGTGACATATAACGGTTGATTGGCATAAAAATATTATCTGGAAGGTATCACAGATCTGTATTACATCAAATTAACTTAAATTTTTGAGTATGCAAACTTGTCCAAAGTCTGGTCAAAACTATGAATACTTCATGAATGTAGAGCATTCAATTTGAAAGCTGGCGGGAGACTTTTAAGTGTTTTGCTATTCTTTCTTCTTTTTATTCGAACTCAATAAAACCTATATTTGTTCTTAATAGGACTGTAATAATTCATCCGACCCTTGTTCATCGGTTAGATCAATTTTTGTTTTCCGTGGATCGCAACCCTGTAATACGGCTAACATAGATTCATTCCATTAGCGTACATGAAACTTGAACGAGAGAGATATAGACAAACCACTACACCTTGCTTCAGTCAATTTCTTTCACGGAGTCAGATCACTGAGATCACTGAGACTAAACTGAATATTACTGCATCCCTTCGCACAAAATATTGTTAGTCTCCTACTAAGTATTCATTTACGTCAAAGAAATATAGATCGAGGAATTTTTATATATATTTATATACATTCTGGTGTTTTAATTAAGTTCACAAATCAAATTTCGGTACACTGGACGGTAAACTACATTCAAGGCAGAATATTAAAAGTATTTGAATTTTGAACTCATAAGGTGAACAGCAAAATTGACACGGGAGCAGGTGTAATCTCATTTAATCAATAATATTAGTAATAAGCACATATGTTGTGCGCTAACATAACAGAAATGTTCTGATGTTTCGAAAAGATGAAATGCAAATCAAAAAAATTCAGACTTATCAATTGATTAAGTAAGATAAATTTTAATAATTCATTGAGATAACATTTCAATCTATATCTGCTTCCGCAACTTAATATTCGATGAATCATATTTAAATAGCAATGAAGTCTGTATGTAAAAGTCTAAACATAAAGGAAGTTCGTTCTTTATTGCACAGATTAAATATTATATTTGGCGTGCTAAATGTGGAAGTCATATATTTTTATATTTGTCCTTATAAAAACTCATTGTTCATAGTTATTTAAAGGCCGAGGCAAGATTTTTGATGTTGAATAAAAACTATATAGTTTTTGCAAGAATATGTTAAAAAGAAGAAACTGAAAAATCTACGATTATAAAAAGTAAAATTACTTTAATGAAAGGAGGATATACACAATTTGAATTTATCTATTGCCATGGTGATCCGGATTGACAGTTAAGTTGAGAATTAAAAAAAAAAAAAGTAGATTTAAATCAGTTTTTAAGCAGGTTGTTTACAAAATGAAAAGTCTTCTGCAATGTCATTTTTGTTTGGATTCATACAAAAATGTTCAACATAACTTCATTCGCTGAAAAACCTTTCTCAGTAAGCAGATTCGTAGTGTAGTATCGTTAATGTTAATCCGAGTTACATATGTAAAAGAATGTGGTGTTTACCATCAGGAAAAGAAAATATAAACTTTTTATCAGGTTCATCTGATAACGCACTAGAGAAAAATAATTTGTACGTTAGATAAGGACGAATTTATACGCAATTGTGTACAAAAACATTGATACCAGCTTATGACTTCTGTGAAACTTAACAAAGCTAACATTAATTGAAAACTGAATAGCGTTATAGTAGCTATGATCTGAAATGTCAACCAACGGTTCGTCTGTTTACCCGAGGAAGCTGCCGCTGTTATATTTTCCTTCGCGGCGGACTGACCTTGTTGCGAGAGCTCCATTTCATCCTGGCTGTAATCTACTCTTGTCTTCACCACGGCAGCAGTTACAGAAATTTACTGTGACAAATCGCAATTACAAAACAGCTTTACTGCTCCCGTTTCGGGACGGACATAAAATCCTTCCGCATGAGGCGTAAAACTACCAACAGGGTACTTAGTATCAGTAGCAACTGCTGATAGCGTCACAGTTAAATGGTAAGAAAACGGTCGTGAATAAAGAAACACTTTGCAGATTGATAATTACCGTCATGAAGGAGCTGTAGAATATTTAATAGTTACCTAGATACCAAAGCGAGTAATTAATGTTGGTAAAAACAGTGTTTTATTTCACATAACTAATTTAATAAAGACAAAAACGTTGTTTCTATAATCTGTGTGGAACTGTAAATTTGTAAGAGTTTCATACCTGTATTTTTATTGCTAGCTACAAGTTTTAAGTGTAAGATAACTAACTACACTTAAGACATCTTAAAGGAATTGTTAATTTAAAAAATTTTTAAAAAATCCCGTGAAATGTTTTACGTTCTAGATTCAAATGTCCAATGTTGAAGCTACCTGATTTGCAATTTTTGATCATTTTCAACAAATCTATTATTCTAAAGTATTATCCTGATTCTAGTTCTAGTTCTCTCATATGATATTTGAGCTATGGACTTTTATTAAAATTGTAGTACCCATTTCTTTGCATATAATAAACTATTAAACTGGTTGGAATCACAATTCAAATATGAATGGAAGAATTTAGAAAAATATATTTGTGGCTATGAAGACTGAATGGTAAAAATTGGAAAAATATCTCAAGTGTAATACAAGTAGATAAAAATAGCTGCTTCAAGTCTGTCAGATTTTTAATATGTAAAGAGTAAATAATCCATAAAACACAAGTTGAAAGAAATTATGCAAATTAATCCATCAAAATTATTTAAAAACTGTTAAGTTCATTTAAACAATTAACTAAATGATTTGAAGCAATACCATCATCATTCATCATTTGCCAAGAGGGGGGGAACAATTTTATTATAGAAATAGTTCAACGATAATATTTATTTTGAAGGATTACCTATGTTCTTACTTGTTTCAGAATTTCATGAAATACCATTATATCTACAGTTTTTAGTGACAGGAGCATTCAAAATAACGCTCCAAGCGAACGTGAAAGGAATCAAACACATTCCTTCACTGACCAAGCCAGAATTCAAATTAAGTTATTTGCATAACATGCCTTCTGTTTTTGGTCAGTCAGCTGTGACACAAAATTTAATCTCATTTACAAGAAACGTGCTAAACGATAACGGTAATGAACCGAAAGTGATAAAATACGTTTTTAATAACGGACGGAATCTTAGCAATCACTTACTTATAGTTTCGGTTGATTGCACGAAACTTTGTTGTTTATTATTGTTTAAAAAGGTCACATCTGCAGTTACATATTTAAAGACTAATAATGCACCACATTTTTGCTGTTATTTCCTTAATGTGATATATTGCTGTCACTAGTTTTTAATTCATGAGCCACAATAATGATAAAAAATCTTAAGAACGTATTAAAATATGTACATTGACTATCATTTATTGACGAGAAGATATATATACCTGAAAGAACAATCTTTATCATACCTCATAGCCGTTACATCAAGGTGAGTTAAATACATTTTCGACTACATATGTATATCGTTTACTTCACCTGAAATAGGAAATGCAAGCTGTATTTCCGTTTCAGGGACAGAAATATTTTTAAAAGCTCGATTAGAAGATGAAACATTTCTACGATTTGTATTATATCTACTCCATTGGTTTCAGCCTCTTTAAGGTAGTCACTATTGTTATGCCTTGATTTTCTTAAAACAGAAAACGTTAAGTCTCTTAACAGACGCAGAAAATTACTTGGTCCCAGAAAATGTGTTATTTACGAAAGGCATCTCTAATAAATATTTATGTGCTTGATAATGTGTTATAATTTGCTGTCGGAGTAACATTGATACTGATTACTTAGTTATTCGGGAAAATACTGGAAATATATCTAACATTCCTCCTAAAAACATGCAGTTTATAAACAAAATACTACTGCAAACATTGACACAAGCCAATAGTAGTAACGGATAGAAGGAACCATTCACTTACAACCAGTGAATAAAGAGTTCAGTAGTTCAACAACTTTATTTTGTTGTAGACACAAAAATGCGAGTGTAAGGGAGTGGACTGGTTTGGCGCGCGCACTTTGTACAGCCCTGGCGCGGTCGCCGCGTAGCCGGTAGCTGCGGTGTGGCGAGCTGCAAGTATTTCATTACGGCCCAGCCGCGCCTCTTCGCTCAGACAGGTAATTATTGACGATCGGGGGAAAACGGCCGGAAAACGAAGAAAAAAACACCCGCTCGTCTGGACAACGGAATAATTACACCAGAGGGAACTGCTCTGTCCATCACGGAGCGACAACTAACCGATAACTGCTACGAGCGAGGAACGTCTGCAGGCTTCGCGTCGATAAATCGAAAATAGAACGAGTTTTCAGCGTGAACCGGTCGCTAGGCTAGCTGGAAGCTGATCTAGTGGCGTAAAAAAAGCAAAGTGGTCTGTACTAGCGATAGTAACTTTACATCTGGTCTAACATCTGTTCATTATTGGAGTTCTAAGAGAATATTTTACTCTCAAAAGATGTCATCCAAAGATTTTAAGTCAGTAAATTGAAGGAAGGATTCTTATGCAAAATTACGTGGCAGTAATTTCCATTGGAAGCATTCTAAACCAAAGTAAATTGATATGGTAGGCCCTATGTGTGTATTCCCAGTAGGTGGACTAGCCAGAGATTTCACACGTATAAATCAAAACTTTACTGATAGTAACAGACAACAAATTTAGAATCGACCTACCGAAGTGCCATGTGTCAAAATAAAGAATCCAGATACTACACATCACTACTGAATTTCGCAGAAAGATATCGAAGAGGTTAGAACGACTGGAAACCAAAGATAAGCATGTGATGATTTGTGTGGTGTTACCTATATCTGAGACAAACGTACATCTACAGTCTAAAGGTGGATCCAAGATTTTGAAGCAATAAAACAAAAACAAACAAAAATCACACAAGTTGAAAGTTAGGTGTGGTGTAGACGGCGAAATGCCCGTCAGCAAAGGGCTCTATGGTGAAAGGGAGTACATAATTTGTGGGTAGCCTAGGTAGAGAGATACAGAGATCATAGATCGGTAAGTCTAAAAAAAGTTCCCAAAATTGTAACTAAGTTGTCAAGTCGATTGGAAACAAATCAAAGCATAGATACGAATGTTCAGCCAATAGTAGGATGAATAAGACATTTTACGCGGAAGGAGAAAAAAACACGACACAGATTGAAGAGCTAAGATTTAATGGAATGCAGTGGTTCCCAAAACAGTTTGTTAAAAGCTGGACATAAAAATTTATAATCGGAGTACCAACTGTGGACAAAGAAAGTAAAAATCTGTTATTCGAAAAGGCGTAGTTTTCAGAGAATAATCGATAACAAGATGTGTTTAGAAAATGACTTGGTGATTAGATAAATAGGAAAATGCTAATCCAAAAAGAAAAATCTCATGAATTGTCTGTCAACTGTGTACCAATGTACAGTACGTATACCAACTGTTGGAGTACGAAACTGAAATGTTTAACCAATAAGAGGAAACTAAGGCAGGCAGCATTAGTTTAAAGCAAAGGGAACGTAACATAAAGCTAACTGCTCTACACCAAGGATATTAAATTTAATATTTACGCTCCAGCTGAGACCAAACAAAAAGAAAAGAATCCATACATGACGAGGGTTTTATCTCTGTCGGAAGAAGACTAAACCCAGGATGTGTCATTTAAGACGAACGTGGATGTACTGAATGATGGACCAGAGATTTTAAAAGAATTAGTGCAAATTAAGACACTGATTGAATGGGAGCAAGATAAGCTTGAAACAAATGAGTGATGTCATAAACTAAATATTCCATGGTAGAAGTCTTAAATTTAGGATTAACGTATGAATTATTGCCAGTGGAGTGCACAATGTGTTGTTCGCTAAAGTGAAGAGCCCAGTGATCATCCATATATGCAAAATGTCGTGGCTACATTTTGGATGTAGACGGATTAAACCAAAGGTACAGCTCGCTTGCCACCTGTGACCAACGTTCGTTTATTGCATATGGAGGATGGAAAGAGGATTTAACGTCAGTTTGTCAAATATAAGACATTAGTTGAATGGGAAATGATACCAGCTTTTTGTTTTTAGTTTCATAATATATTACTAGTCAAGGTGCAGTATACATAGTTTGAAAGATCAATAAATATATGGAAAGTAAAGTACATGTTCTATCGGTTACAATATCAGTTCTATCAGCACAAAAAAGAGAGAGAGAGAAAAAAACAAGTAGCCGTTTACGTGCCATGTGTAGCCAACAGATTTGCACTATGTTATGTATCTCACTATAGATGATGGACAAAGATTTTGCTTTAGTAAGAATAAAAAATAGTCCTAATCAAACTGAAGAGTAAGCAATGTTAATTCGATGCTGGCAAACTAGTGGAAAAATAAAATTAGTATAATCCAGCGATAATAAATTTACACTGAATGTGTCGTCTGTGGTGGCACACAATATATGTGTTACTAGCAAAGGATCTTACGTTAGTAATTAACAAATAGGAAGCGCTTGCTAAATAACGCCGAAATTAAGATAATTTCAAGGTGGTTGAGGTACACGGAAAAAAGTACTCTTGACCAAAGATTAAAAAGAAAGTTGTACCATCTGTTGCCAACAAGCTGTGAGTGTATGCTTTTAATCCACCTGAGGATTTTAAATCAAAAACGAAACTGAGAAGTAGCTAAATAATGAACTAGATGTAGCAACTTAAAAGGCACATCATGCAAGAACAAGCTATTATTGTCATCATTTACGTACGTGCCATCAGTAACCAAAACAGATGCATTACTTACATTTTTTATTTTACGTTAGTAAATTGAAAAATAGGCACACCTGTGAGATGATGTAAAATTATATCGATTAAGAAAAAACCGCATTGGAACAAAAATAAAAGATTGTTACCTCTGTTTCCAGTACGGAGGAGCAATATGCATGTTGCTCATAAAGGAACAAATTCACAAAAATATTGCGCTAGTAAAAGGAAAATAACACATTCACGAAATTATTACACCAATTAAAAGAAAATAAGGCTCATTTGAGGATTAAGAAGAGGTAAGATCGATTCGAAGCAAATGCGGCAGTGCAAAAAGTATAGTGTCTTTCAGTAGAGATATGTACATAATCTTCTGCAAAAAGGATGCATAGTGTACGAGTCCTTCGTAAAGGAGACAGCTGCAGATATGCAACATCGAAAAATCTAAAAGATGAGTATACATACGTATGGAAACTGGGAAACGGCATTAAATTGTACTTCTACGTATTCTAGCTAATATTCTTGCTATACTGATGTATTTCAATACCTGTTAAAAGTTGTTTATCGATCAGGTTTCTGTTGTAATGTATCATTACCGCGTAATTTGGTTACAGAGTAGAGTTTAATTTTCTTAAATTCGTGTGCATCGTTGTTCTCTGTATCTGTCTTTACTTGTGTTTCAGTTAGCCTGGATTTGTTGTGGAAAACTACAAAATACCAATATAAGAAGAATGAGTTCTCATTATGGAAAATACAGCTTTAGAAGAGGCACTTCCTCAATACAAGTGGAGAAATTTTCCACACAGCTTTTAAAAAAATCTTCACCTAAAACTTTTTTACATTTTGCTCAGCATACGTTTTTTTGTTGGCCTTATACGTAAATATTTCAAACTACCATTTAACTGAACTGGGTTTATCATCTCTACGAAGTAGTGAGTTATATTTCCGCAAAAGTTGCAATGACGGATTGTGGCGGTGATAGTATCTCACACTTCTGCTTATTCGACGAAGAAATTATAGTCACTACGGATGGCGATGTTATCGGCACTTTCTATTTATTTTTTATGTTTTTTCAAATAGCAAAGTAGTACATGAACAAACATAACAAGTGTTAAAGAAACTGCATGATGGAAAAACTTGCAATTTTACAAGTTTAGTTTTGAAAAATGTATCAACCAAGGGAAAAATAAAGATAATACAGTTAAATTTGAATCCCACAACTGCAAACGTTCCTGCAACTTTGTACCCACCACGTAAGGTAAGCAGTGAAATTAGCCATTCTCCTAACTCCTTATGTGGAACTATTTGACGCATGAAGTTTTATGATTTATACTTTGTTTTGGGGGTGTTGAGCTAGGTGTTATCATTACATTTCAGCGAGTAATTCCAAAGTACTTTTAGATTTTTTGCTCATGGATTTACGCCTCGTCGACTCTGAGGTCATTAAAGATTGGAGATAAGGAACCGGAAGTTATTTGATCACTGCCTTTTGTAGGAACCATTCCAGTATTCACCTGGAGTGATTTCTAGAAAACTTGAAAAACCGAAAGGTAAATGGCTGAACCGGGATTTGAACCAACATTCTCACGAATACGAGGCCTGAGCATACCCCGTGACCCACGAGGCACGGTGTATTCTTTAAGATGGTGTGATGATTCTTCGCCAAATGAGTAGAAATACGAACTTACCATTCCTGTTGTAACGTAATTCATCACACATGTTTGCCACCTCCGTTAGTAAACTACGTTTGCATCTTAATGTTAAGTATCTTGAATAATCGCTGTCTTCACCGCATACAATTGGAAAATAGATTGGTAAGAATTCCGTTTCTTGGGGTTTCAAATTCTGTTAAGGAATGATTAAACTATGGAAAAAAGTTCTTTTTGAACCTGAAGCACGGAGGAAGGATTTGGTAACTGGGATAACACGTGAAACTGAAGGTCCTTTTATCTGGTATAATTATTGGGTAAGTTCGCTTGCACGTAGTTGAACAGGCGGAAGGAAAATACACCTCCTTTTTACCTCAACTGAAATAATTTATTTGTCAAGCAATTTAGAATGGTTGAAATATACTTACTTCAATCTGTATTGTATTGTATTGTACCCTATAAGAGTGTTACCGCCTCAGAATAAGCTAGCCGTGGGTCTCTGTCTAGAGACCGCACCTTCCTGGGTCACGCCCTCAGAGAGTTGCGTCAGTAGGAGACAGACAGAAATACATGAGGAGTGCCACTACGCCTAGGGATGAGGTCAAACAATCAACAACGTCACAACTACTAACCTGCATTCGCAGAGCCAAGGCATTAAGGACACATCAACGTAGTTTAAGATTTGCCTTCTTAATTTCCTCACGCAATCTTTTCTTTTTCGAAGCTAAATTAGCTCGTTTCGGAATTCTACGAACAGATTCACTGCATAAATGTCTTACAAAACAAATACTTTTTTGCTGACATAACCGCTTTACTCACATCAGCCTACAACAAAACTTTCTACTCACATTATTTCCAAAATTCTGTTGAATCTTATGTGAATTGTGTGTAAACTAGTTTAAATTACCGTCAAAAATGTCTATCACATTTGATGATAGTGGGAATTTGTTGAGGAAATTTTTGTAAGATAAAAAGGAATAGCGATTAATCGTTATCTTTTTTATTAATATTTTTCGTGATGTGAGTAAACTTTTTCTGATTAGGTTCCCGGAGTAGTTGTCTAGAATATTTCAAAATAACTGTAATTGATTTTGAACGATGAAATTTTTTAGTGTTGTGAAGAAGTTTCTAATTAAAGTGTAATTTCAGAGGAACTAATAATTATTATTTATTTAATCGAGATATTTCTTGGTTATCTACGTTTCGAGTAAGCTTTCACTTAGTTTATTAACCTTCCCTGTTTGTTACCTTCTGTGAAAACTATAATAATCTTAGATTATGTTGTCACATGGTTCCAGCAACTGCTGCAGATAATACAACATAAACATCGGATGCTATTTTCTTTTCAAGAATTTTTGCGTCTGGTCGTCATAAATAAAGAAAAAGGAACATATAAATTTAAAGGAACGTCACATTGTAATTTTTTTTTATATCTCTGATTCGCATCATAATTTTTATTTCTGTTACACAAGAAACAATGTAAGTGAAAATAAAATTTCATTATTTATTTGAAATTTACACTTCCTTTTAACAATGTAAGTGCAAATAAAGTCAATACAGTTACTCATTTACTGGTTAGTTAGCGCTGTGACGGCAGTCAGTGTAACTAACACATCGGGCATAATCGACACTCACCGAAGGTTGCCGAACCATTGAGGTGAGCGCAGTCTGAGCATTTGATTAAAGTGGACACTACTCAGTCATTATTAATCTCAGAGCTTTATCGCTACCACCTATTGTTGAGGATAAGCTGTTAAGTTCGGTGTTAGTAATTGGGAGGAACAGAGTTCGATTTCAGATCCGTCCGCACAGATTTTGGTTTTCCAAGTCATTCCAGACGATACCGGTATATTTTTTTCGTAAAATCCCTTCCCGATTTCTCCACCCCGTCTTTTCCGAAATTCCATTACAACGTTGCTGCCGACCGGGTGGAAAGTTGTAAGCAGACATAAAACACTATCGTTTCTTTAGAGCGGATGATATAAGTACCAAAGAGGGCTGCTAAATTTACAATTAGGAACACAGTGTTTCATCACTTGAAAGAAGAAAGAAATCTGGTCAGCTTAAAAGCTGAAGATCGCATAGGGTATGGGTAATCTCGTCACCTTCGGAACTAGCCACATACTAGAAAGCTGATGATATGTTCAATGCCTTAAAGTACAATTGTATACATGTAAATACCTCCTGCATCTTAAGTATTAAACAGGTACCATTTCCGCGAACGTTTACCCCTATAGTTTTCTACCTACGGGATGCCAGATAATGTAGACCGCTCTATGATAAATATTTTCGTATCTTCTTCTGTTGAATATTCTGTATGATTAAATGATGCAGAGATCCATAATTACGTTATCACCTAGCGTGGTAGGTGAACGCTAATGCTCTGGCTTCGCATTCTGGAGGACACAGGTTCGCATCACTGCCCTGCAGTCCAGATTTCGATTATCTGTGATTTCTCTAAACTGCTTCAGGCAAATAACAGGATGGTTCCTTCAAAACGGCCATGGTCGAATTCCTTCCAATTCCTTACCCCCCCGGTCCACCTCTAATGACCTCGACGTAGACAAGGACTACAGCCGCAAGCCCACAAAGTTGTTTCTTCAATGTGAACAGAAGAAAAGGCGAACCAGTAAACGAGATTCCTCTGTGTTCCTAAGGAGAGCAAAATTGAAAGAACAAGAGTACAATACATCGCTGGACTCCAGTTTTATACGCAATTGTGGCGAAACACTGTAATATCAGAGAAACCACAATTATTTTATCATAACCGCTTCGCCCCATTGGCGCTTCCTTCCGCCTTCGTAATTTTGAGACAAATGACTCTAACACCCCAACATCGAAGGCGGCGGGAGGTGAAAGGGCGGAAGACTGTGCCCTCGGGGTGTGGCGCTCCTCCTTTGTTTATTCCGTGGAAATTCCTCTGTTCCCGTCTGGTGCACTGCAGGCGCCCGGAACACGACGAGACACAAATCATGGCGGAGACGCGATCAAAACGCGCCCGGGTAAGTAATTCATCACCCACTCAATCTCCGGGCGTAATGTGGTTCCGCGCCGGAAATTCGGACACGGGGGTGAACTCCCCAATCAGAGGCTATCACAACAAGTGGGGAACGCCGAACTGTTTGTGCTAGCAGGTTGCTACGGCGCTAGATCGCCGAATTTGCTTACAGGTGGTTCCAAGCTATCCGACCCTCAAATACCCAATTAACACCATTATGTGTCACAACACCGTATATGAGAGATATACGCCAGTATAATAACGCTCAGCAATGTTTAAGTTTTTTTTACTTATGGCTTTTACTTATGGCAATGTCGATGTCTGTGTCGATGTCGATGTCTGTGTCGAAGTCGGTGTCTATGTCGATGTCGGTGTCTATGTCAATATCAGTGTCGATGTCGATGTCGGTGTCTATGTCGATTTCGATGTTGGTGTCAATGTCGGTGTCTATGTCGATGTCGGTGTCGATGTCGGTGTCGGTGTCTATGTCGATTTCGATGTTGGTTTCAATGTCGGTGTCTATGTCGATGTCTATGTCGATGTCTGTGTCTATGTCGATTTCGATGTTGGTGTCAATATTGGTGTCTATGTCGATGTCTATGTCGATGTCGGTGTCGGTGTCTATGTCGATTTCGATGTTCGTGTCAATGTCGGTGTCTATGTCGATGTCGGTGTCGATGTCGGTGTCGATGTCGGTGTCGGTGTCTATGTCGATTTCGATGTTGGTGTCAATGTCGGTGTCTATGTCGATGTCGGTGTCGATGTCGGTGTCGGTGTCTATGTCGATTTCGATGTTGGTGTCAATGTCGGTGTCTAAGTCGGTGTCGGTGTCTATGTCGATTTCGATGTTGGTGTCAATGTTGGTGTCTATGTCGATGTCTATATCGATGTCGGTGTCGGTGTCTATGTCGATTTCGATGTTGGTGTCAATGTCGGTGTCTATGCCGATGTCGGTGTAGATGTAGGTGTCGGTGTCTATGTCGATGTCGGTGTCGATGTCGATGTCCAGGTCATGGGACTGGGGATAAGGAATGGGAAGGAATTCGCCTATGGCCTTTTGAAGGAAGCATCCCGGCTGTCACCTGTAGTGATTTGGGGACACCATGGATAGCACAAAATCAGGATGCCCGGATGGGGATTCGAACCGACGTGACGTTCTCCCGAATGCGAGGCCAGAGCGTTAACCACTCCCCCGCCACGCTCGGTCACTGGGTATGAAAGTTTGTGTCTGCATGGTGACATCCAGCAATCGGAACAATATTACTTTAATGTTCAGTTTGTAACAGCCATCAGACCAAACCCTTTTATGATTTTTAATCGTAATAATTATGAAAGTTGATTAAGTATTAATTGTTTACTTTTTCTATTTGAATGAATATTGCTTTTGTGGAAAGAGAATGTGTAAATGATGTGTAAAATTGTTAGAAGTAGTATAATGTGTGATATATGAAGTGAATTACAAATTTTGTGTAAATCGCAGTGTTTTGAGGACGATTTTCGGCTATTTGGGGTGCTTTATACTGTCATTTTTATGTTTAAATGCATGTAAATAGCTGTAATTTCCATTTTAAGGTGTTTCTTAATAATTATGAGTGGTGCTGTTCTACTTCTAATTATCTTCGTGTAATTTTGGTTGTCAGTGCGACTGTTAGCGCACTAGAAACGTCTGTCGACACTCTTTGCTGTGTTCAAGATGTTTCTATAGCGCTAATTTAAACGAGCAGAGTCAGTTGTTAGAAGTTTTGATAATTGATTGTGGTTAGTCAAGCAGTTTTGTTCGCTGCAGTTTAATCGCTAGAATTGTTTTCTAATGTGTTTTAGTATCTTTGGACGAAGTTGTTTTCTTATCCGCGTATGTTTGTTATTGAAGATTTGGACGGTCTTGTTATTTAATTGAACTCTTTAGTCAATTCAGAAGTTGTGTCAATTATCATCATTGGTAAGAGGTAAATTCACCTGGCGACTGAACAGTAATAATTCCGTTAGTTAGAGAACTAAACAATTAAATTTCAATAAGTATTATTTGAAAGTACTATCCATCGAGTACCTTGACAAGTACATCATTCATTCGAATACCTAATACGTATAAGGTTCTGTATAACTATAAAGTGGAGACTTGCATGTCTAATAATTGAAGCGTAAATATCTTAGCATATCATTTCATAATGAACTCACTTAGGTAGGACACATTTGGCAAGCGGTAGGGAAATGTTTTAATACCTTGCCTTTACTGGAAAGGGAGATGAGGGGATTTACAAATGAATTTACTGATGTCTGATGCAAAACTTTAGGAAAACCATTATATGATATGGTGGGGAACTATAGGACCTGTTTTATGCTTATCGAATACAGGAGTTGCAAGGTGTGCAAAAGAGGGCAGCCAGATTCATTTGTGGAAATTATGGGAGAAAACAGTCACTGGAAGACACAAAAAGGGCGAATGGAGTTGGATGGCATTTATTAGTGGTAAGTTCTAGATGGATATTGGCGGAAGAATTCCGAATAGTAATTGCAAGGAAAAGTATGATAATGAACACAAACCAACACTTGACTTCAGGCATCATGCATAAGCGAATAGGATTTTTTTAATGCAATGAAACATTAGAAATATTTCGTATATCATCATTAGATATATTTATTTTTGAGGAGAGCTGCTAAATTCGATTTTGTTCCGTACTTAACTCCGTATAACAATTTGTTAAAAACTTCTGTTCTTACTAGTGTCTAATATTTCGCTATATTAGGCTACCCCAGACAAGGCTATTACCTCTTTGGCAGAAATATGGTCACCATTTTCTACTAACTACGCCGAACTCCTCACTTTAACATCAAACTTATAAACCGTAGACGCTATAAACAAAATACGTATATCCTCCCTGTCCATTTTACCACAAGACTGGGATGAAGACACGCGAATACTTTTCATAGATCTAGCATCGCGAGCACTCCCTGCACAACGCAAACCACTACAACTCAATAGTTCTCAACTGTAACAGCCCAAATACGTTAACAATAGGATATTTGTCGACAGCATTGGTCACTGGAACGTGATAAAACAAAACACATTCATTATCAATTCTCACCCATCTTATAATTTCACCACAATTAAAAGTTCCCTTGTTTCCTATAAATACAATTACGTATGTTAAATTTTTCCCTGTTTCCTTCTGTAAAAATTATTATGTGTTGCAAATTACCTATTAAAATTTTAAAACAATTTTCCTTTCCAAATATTAACTTTTTGTTATGTTTGCTACCATTTTTTTAAACCAACAACAACCATTTGGGACTATGTATATATATATATATAAACTACACAGGTAACTAGTGACAATAGAAAGACATTTCTATTCTTTCTTTTATATTTTCCGATTTGTTACAGAATATTAAAGTTTACGTGTATCTACTTAGTCTAGTGTTGATGCATACAATTCCGGACTGGATGGTAATATAATGATGATATGATTACTTAATCGTTTAATTCGTCCCATGAAAAAAGGATCTTAAGTGACGAAAAGATTTAAGTATACAGCCGAGCTCCAGAAATAAAGTCATATAATAAATTTTCAATTTTTTTGTTCTTTGGATAATCTGAATTGACATCAGCACCACTTCCACTGACTATGTAAATTTGCACAAGTATTCAAGGTATGATGATTTTTCCAGTTGCTGGTCAAGAGTATTTTGAGAAAACACCTGTGAAATATATGTTTTATATAGGTACCATAATGATGTGGAGTCATTGTATAGAGTAGGGAGGACGTCATACATGTTTAATTTCTCCTTACCTGTTTTGGGACTGAAAGAGCTTAGGGAATAATAGTTTCAGAAACTTTAAACGCCGTCGCTTAAAAAACCTGTTAATAGAGAAGAAATTTTCGTCACAAAGAAAACATCAGGTACCGGCATGATGTTCACATCAGGATACTAATACTCCCTTAATTAAAGACCACAGGAAACTGACTTTAAATAACGCCTCTTGAAAACTGTATGTGTGCGGACTTTTTAAACCTCCTAGGCCATTAAGAACAAAACGTGTCTCACTTCCTTTTCAAATTTATGTAGTAATAATAATACCGTACCCTTAATGCGATTACCAGTAGAGGGGTACAAAGGAGCGTCAATGTTTTCAGTAAACACTTTTAATATACCGCAGTATACAAGTATATGCATTCATTCAAGATACGGACGCAACGGTAGGGTAGGTACAGTATTCTTGATGTCTTGTTACACTACTTAGAGGAATCTTGATTCCCTTTCAGTCCTTACTCTTACAAAACAACATGTATACCTTAAGGCAACAAGTCTTTAAGTCCTTCCAACCATCTCGCCTTGATAACACTGCGAAGATCTAAGAACTGGCATGCATGTTGTTTGAAGTGCTTAACCGTCACGATCTATGTAAATGTTTGCTCTCGTGAATGTATAGTGATTTAAAAAAAAAAAAAAATAAAGAAAAAAAATAATAATTAAAAAAAAAACGGAACAGTGAAATCAGTATTCCTCCAGTCATTTCGCAGCCATTTATGCAATATTGTTAAAATTATTGTTATTAAATACTGTAGCTTAATGAGCCCCTCTAAAGTTGAGACTATAGTTTCACAGAATTCTATTTCGAGTATTCGTTCATAAACTAGTGTGCATGTATTCAACATCATTATTTTCCAGTACTAAACGAAATGTATATAAAGTAATTGAATTTTAGTTTTTTTCTTACTAGAACGTACTACAGTATTTTAGGTGTAAACGAATATTTAGTTATGCTACTGGATCAAAATACATTAATGTTCAAATTTAGGCTGCCACTGAGATATTAAACCGGCAAGCACCTTATTTTTTATTTTTTTTTAAATATGACGTACAGTTTTCTTTGTAGTTGTTAGTATAACACAAGATCTGAATTAATACTTTTCACTCGCAGTCGAAACTTTATCATGCTTTGATAAAAACCTCAGACTATACATAGTAGACATTAAACTAGTTATTATAGTTGAACAATGATTTTAGTGTAGATCAATGTCTTTAATAATGAGAGAATCGTGTTGAATAAACAATTTTCCTTTATAGGACGCATTCAACGACCATAATAGATATACCGCTACATGGAAACAATTTAAAAATTACCATTGTGATGGAAAATAGTTGAGATTACATGTAAAAATATTTCTGTGTTTCTTCTGTTATATATTAAGTGAAAAGTTTTCTTTAAACGTTAAGATCAAATTTTATTGATCACCGTATGTAGATATGATAGAAATGGAGCCTGCCATGCTTGAAACCTCGGTTCTCCGAGATATAAGTTTAGATTGCGATTATTATCAAAAAATTATTATAAAAGCTACGATCTTTTTTCAACACCGTTAACCGAATGCTTAACGAAATTAATTAAAAGGAATTTATGGAAGAGAAATACAGTAAATCAGTAAAAACGCTAAAGGAGTAGAAGCAAAAAAGTCAGTAACTGAGACGATTAATTACCAGGAATCTAATGTCGCGGTCCTAATTTTACATTAAATGCAATTTTATCTTAAATTCTTTCATTGTTTCAGATAAATTGCTCAGCAATTCACGCTTTAATTTGTTCCAGTTTCCCACACTTTAAAAAAAAAATCAAAAAAAAATCATCCCTTTATGTCAAAAATGACATACTATATCTCTTGATTCTTCTATCAACAACTACTCTTGACGTTTTATACACAGAAATTTTTTCATCCGCCTCCTATATTCAAATAACTCACCAACCGTGGTGAGTGAGCGGTAATGTCCTGGTCTCGCATGCAGGAGGACGCAGGTTCGAATTGTTATCCGGCTATACAGATTTTGGTTTCTCTCGGTTTCCCGAAGTCACTGCAGGAGAGAGTCGCGGCTGGTTCCTTCAAAATGCCATTGCCGGATTCCTTCCCGTTCCTAGTTCCAGTCTTTTCCCGATTCTAATGACCTCAACGTCGACGAGACGTAAAGACATAAGCAAAGGAAGAGAAAACTCAATCAAATGACTCCCGACGCAGATCCAGCCTCGCATTCGGTAGGACGCCAGTCCGATTCCCAGTCCGGGCATCCAGATTTGGGTTTTCCATGGTTTCCCCAAATCACTCCAGGCGAATGCCGGGATGGTTCCTTGAAAAAGGCCATGGCCTAATTCCTTCCCGTTCCTTATTTCCAGCCCTTTCCTGCCTCTAATGGCATCGACGAGGCGTGGAGCTATAAGCAAAAAAATAAATACAAAGCAGATCCAACTGCACTATTAGTTATTGTGTTCTGCGGTAATTTACACAAGCAAACATGGATGCCCTCCTTTGCACCCTGTAACAGCCCTCATACCTGAATTTTATTTGTGAATAGTGTTGCCCAAATGCAAGAACAAGACGAGACTTGGCTAGTCTTGGTCTTGGTCTTGCATCAATACACCTGGTCTTGGTCTTGCATTTTTGCAAGACCAAGACCAAGACTGCAAGACCAAGACCGATTTTGGGCAACACTATTTGTGAAGTATTGTTTATGAAGTATTTGTAGTGAGCTAAAGTTTGCTTGAATATGATCTTGTATGTTTGTTTCACAATTCTGTAAATCAATGTAAATACACTTTGTTTTATGAAATGAAATTATTTAAAGACCATTTAATATGTTTTAGAACAGAATAATGCAAGAGAATTGCTTAAATGTTGGTAATTCCAAGTATTAATGCAAGTTACGATGTCTAAAGGACAATTTACGACAGTTTAAAATGATTTCTGTAAATAATTTTGTGTTTAAGTATCATTAATTTCCATTTCTGACCATTTTGTAATGATGTTAAATGATTATGTATTAATTCTGATTGTTTTTAATGTGTTTCAATTGTTTGAGGAAGCTTTTGAAGAATTCGAGGAATTTCGATAGAGCCTATATAAAGAAATCGGCAGAAGGACAGTTTTAAGTTTATACAGCTTCACTTTGCGACTGACAAAAACTGCGTTAATAGTATTGTATGTAATCTTTGGATTGTACGAAGACATGTAAGCTGTATCGTTGATATCGTGTTCTTGATAAAAATAAACACATGTTAAACTGAAATTTATGGTGGACTACTTAATTGCTGTATTAATTAAAACCACCAAGAATCTGACAACCCCCTCAAAAGATAGCTTCAAATCCCAAGGCTCTGATTGAGTATTTTAGTTGAAATTAGTCAAATACATGGAATTTGTATGGAATGCCTTATGTCGAAAGATTTCTACTAGAAAAGCTTCCTGGAATTTTGAGAAAAGGTTTGTTTTTTTATATAAATAAGATGCCATCTACGCACACCGAGAATGGTGGGAGAGCGGTAACGCTCTGGTCTCGCATTCTGGAGGACGTGGGTTCGAATCCCCGTCCGGGTATCCAAATTTGGGTTACCAAAATCACTCCAGCCCAAAGCCGGGATGCTTCCTTCAAAAGAACCATGGCCGAATTGCTTTCCGCTCCTTATTCCCAATCCCATACCTCCTCTAATGACCTCGACGTCGACAAAGCGTAAAAAAAATTAAAAACAACAGTTGTTCGTAGAAGGCGTTTTATTTATAAAACTCTTTTGATCAGCAACCATGGACTATAGACTACAGCCAGATTTGTGTTGACAAAAAATGTGTTCGAGTTTCAGAAAACTGATTGAGACAAACTCCGAACTCGAGCAGGGACTTTTCCATTCCTAAGTTGGTACGATGATCCCAACTGTTTGGCCCCGCGGAGTGAAAGTTCGTGGTAGGCGAGGTCGTAGAACAATTACGGCGGGAAGCGAAGCCACGCGTGACTAGCGCACGAGTAATCACGCTGTAGGGAATGGCGCCGCCGTCGCCGAAATTTGTGCTCAGCTCATTATGCGCCGTGATTGAGGCGCGACAGGAAACACGACCACAGCGCATGCGCGGGGACAGAGCTACTGCGCATGCGCCGGCCTTAGCTTCGGCAGCCGAACACCCCGTGCGTCGTTCAATGGGGCTGAGCCACGCAGAGCCCGCCAACAAGGGAGCGTCCATAAACTACGTAGCTCCATTTTGGTCCCCTGTGAACCCTCCCCTCCCCCTCATGAAGACTGACGTCTCTTTTGCCTGCATTTTCCCTCCCCCCCACCTCGCGTGGCACGCAGCTTCTTTCCCCTATTGATTCCAGATTACATTTTGTACTGTTTTCTATTATCAGAATATCGCAAATTACGTACGGAAGTAATTAAAATTCGGAAATAAATATATGCACGCTGTTGTGTGTTCTTTATCTTATTTTAACTGTGATAAACACAAGGGATGATCAAATGAATAGGTACGAAACGACACGGTGGGTACAAATGTAGACTTTATTCAAAATATACACCATGGGCCTGAGCACAACGATCCCACTGATGAACAAGCCGCAGGATTCCTTGTTCCCAGAATTCCTGTGCCCGTGACGAGACCCAGTCCTTCACAACGTCCTTGAGTACGTCGTCCAAGTTGAAGCACTTCCCTTTCAGGTGTTTCTTCAGTGGACCAAACACATGGAAATCGCAGGGCGACATGTCCGGACTGTAGGGCGGATGGTCCAACGTCTCTCACTTGAACTTGGCCAGTTCCATGTGTGTGACTCTGGAGACGTGTGAACGCGCGTTATCATGGAGCAGAACCACACCCTCCGTGAGCAGCCCCGGTCTTTTGTTCTTGATGGACCTGCGTAGGCGTCGGAGTGTCTCACAGTACACATCCCCCATCTGTACGCCATCCTGTCCTCATATGGACTGCCGCATCATTTGGACGCCGCTTTTGATAAGAGCCTCTGCTCTCTACTGCGCATGCGGGCTTCAGCGCATGCTCCGATCCCAGTCAGAGACTCCAATCGCATCCCGAGATGTCTCGCTACGTTCTCCCATGGCGGAATATGCAAATATTTAACTGTTACATTTTTACGTCGTTTTGTACCTTTTAATTTGACCACCCCTTGTAATATGAATGAAAAGTTAAGTGGGTTTGGTTCGGAAACAACCCCCCTCCTCCCACGTAGTCAATCGTAGCTTATTTCCCCCCCCCCTCCCCCCTTGACTGAGTTTATGGGTCTGCCGCAAGCAATTTAGTCATTAGCGAAGTCTGTGTTCTTAAGTGTTGCGCCATGAGTATAAGTTAATGATATAGAAAGATTGAAGCAGGTACCTTTCTAGTTACTATTAACTGTAAAAGTAGACAAAGCGCTCACGAAAAGACTTGGCTAATGTTTTGTATGGAGCGTGCCTCTTTATTGGGCAGAGACTTGGACACAGGGGCGATAAGATGAAAAACCGTTAGAAGCGTTTGAGATGTGGAGGAGAATGGAGAGGAACGCACTTTCAGAAAAACATTTCCTCTCGCTGTTTAGGTAAAATCGTTCAATTCACATCCAATTGAATATAAATAGAACAAACGTTCCAGAAAGTTTTGTAAATTCAAGACCTAATTCACGAAGAAACCCGTATAAATCACTGCAGTAACTCGAGTAAGATATGAAAGTGCGTAACAATCAATGATAAAATAATTGTTTTTAAAAAAAACAACATAAAAACCGCCTTTTAAAAAAAAAAAAAAAAAAAAAAAAAAAAAAAAAAAAAAAAACTTTATACCTAGCTTAGGAGAAAGTAAATCTAAATGGACAATATTTTACATTACTGTTATTGAAATTTTTACATTAATAATCTCTGACTAAGCCTCGTTAGTCTTCCAGGCATATCACAGTCGCTACAGTGTCAGTTGGTAAGGCTGCATCATACAGTAACGCTTTACAGATAGTATAATATCGGCGTATCATCTGTATGTTTCAGTTTTGTTGAAACATGTTTCTAGCATTAATTGTAGGTAAGCAGTGACATGATTTTTTATGTATTATTGTTATTCTTTATTGTTTTTATCAGAAGGCTGTAAATGTTTCTCAGAAGCGTTTAGAGCATTCTCCACCAGAATGAGACTCATTAATGATGCACAGTGTCTCATGAGATGTATCATGGGTACAACACTAAACACCAGAAATGAAATGATCGAGTATAGGATGGCGCACAAAAGGGCAAAAGCTGTGGTAAAGGAGAAAACCTGTTTTTTTTTCTGTTCTCAGAATTATCAGTTTATCAAGATCAGGTCTTGGAATACTAACTTTGTTATGTACATCACATACAAACGTTAGAGATACCAAAATATCGCAGCATTCTGTTTCTCCACCACACTACTGCTGCTACGCAAATGAAATTGGAAAAACCATCCCCCTCAAAATCCAGATTGGTCGATTTTGCGTGTTTGGACCTCTCAACAAAAGTTTAGGTAGGAAGAAATTTTCCAGTGACGAAAAAAGAATTTTTTACTTTATTTACTAATTACAGATCCAACATTTTTTTACGAACAAGAAACTTGAAAAATGCCACTGAGAAAAAATGTCAACAGTGGAGGTTATGTAGAAAAAACTCTTTTTCTGTTTTTTTAGTAATATATTTTTCAAATATGAACCATTCTAGTATGCAAAATCTTTATGAAAGGATTTAAAAAAACATGGCTCTAATTATGACATCCTTCCTACAGTAAACACATACAAATTTATTTGTAAAAAGATTTTTTTATCCTATCTCAATTGGAGTTTAAAATTTTTTGGGAAAAAATTGTGTGCCAGTAGAATAACACCTAACTTGAAGATATCTCTCATGTTTTTATTTTCCT
This sequence comes from Vandiemenella viatica, assembly GCA_031002005.1. Taxonomy (NCBI): domain Eukaryota; kingdom Metazoa; phylum Arthropoda; class Insecta; order Orthoptera; family Morabidae; genus Vandiemenella; species Vandiemenella viatica. The sequence continues at coordinate 107,969,765 of CM061914.1, forward strand.
TGCAAGTGCTTCCTGCACATTTCTTTGTAACTATTCTCAAATCTCCAATAGTGCATTTTAAACACAGAATTGAGCTCGACAGTAAACGCCCACCGTGCATTACGTCACGTTCGTCGAGGTATCGAGGCAGATATCGATGTAGATGTGTCCATGCCGTGACGCCTTCATAACAAGCTTCCGGCGTAGCCATTGCGTGCCTCCCGGATTTCTTAGACACCTGCTGCTCGTTCTGGAATAATGAACGCCCCAATGAAAGGCGATCGTGTCTGATATGACATATTGTTTATTTAGGGAGCTAAATAACTAGCCTGGCTGACCCTCAAGCTGAAGGCGAGAGGTGGAAATGACTTCCAGATTAGTTAGCATCCGCCTTCCAAACTTTGAGCGATACATTTCAGTATCGCGACTAAGTAATGTTAACAATCAAAGATATGTACAATGAATGAAAGCGCTGGAGTAATAGAGAAGAGACTAATTGTACCGAAAAAGATTCAAAATATTGTTTCTCTTTAATACAGTTTATTAAGGTCAGGGTTACGGGGTGTATTGTCGTGTTACAAACAGAAGGTTCCCTGCCAGGCTTCAAAGACGTATGTCAGCTCAATCATTATGATGTACCGAGCGTGGTGGGAGAGCACCAAGGCCTCGCATTCGGGTTGACGCGGGTTCGCATCCCCCTTCAGCCATCTAGATTTGGATTTTGCATGGTTTTCCAAAATCACTACATGCGAATGCAGGGACGATTCCTTCAAAATGCCAAGTGAGAAATCCTTCGCATTCCTTGCCCCTAGTCCTTTCCCACCTCTAATGATTTTGTCGTCGGCGTAGCGTAAAACCAGAAGGAAAAAAAAAAAAAAAAAAGTATACAGTATTACCGCGGTTTAAGATGTTCTCGGTAGAAATCACTGTCTCGCCCACATTCCCCCCCCCCCCCCCATAGCTGTTTAACGAGCTTCAGCACATTCCATGCACAGTATTTCACATTCCTCGAAAGAACACCGAACTGAATTAAATCAAAATCAAATGCTAAACACGCGGCAAATAGAAACTCTGTCAAATAAGAGCAGGAACATGTTTTAGGGCTTTATGCGTTTCTTGAGCCGAGAGAGGATTGGAGGTGAGGAACAGGAAACAGTTTTCGGTCATGCCGTTAATGAAGGAACAATACCGGTTTTCGCATTCAAAACCTTGGGGAAACGAAGTTTGAATGCCGCAACGGGAGTCAAACCCGTACCCTCCCGCATGTCACGGCCGAGCATTGACTATTCTCACAACAGACTCTGTCAGCATGAATTATCCTTCGGTATCCACCGACTAAAAACACCAGAAGTTGTCATCGGATTCTAAGCACATAAGGTAGCAATGGCCGCGATAACGCATTTTCGTCACTTCATGGTAACGGAAGCTGTTTGCATTGCGGTGTCCCCTTTCTTAAACTTTTTACGATTGTTTACGTTTTACTTCGTGAAAGGCTGAAGCTTACAACATGTCTAGCATCCAGTCGCGCAAGGAATGCATTAACTATCTGCATGTTCGTACATTGTAGGTCTGGCATCTTACGCTCAACGTAAGTAAAGTGGATTATGAAAATGTGACACTAATGGGTGAAAAATAGTGATAAATGTACCATACTGCAGGATCAAGGTGTTTTTTTTTTTTTTTCTTTTTTTTTTTTGTTTTTTTTTTCTCCTCTCTAGTTATCATATACAAAAGCTGCAATCACAGATGGTTCTACAGTTAGCTGGTGATGCCACAAATAGTCGATCGGCGAAAGCAGAAAGAGCACTAAAATAAGAAAAATTGGTATCGCGCCAGTGCATATTAACTAACTGAATACAGCTAAAAGATGGGCTACATTCAGTAGTATCACCGGCAAACCTTTTTCTGCGATCTGTCTATCAATTAATCTGATCTCTTTCTCAATTCAAGATCATATCTTTTTCTCGACGTTCCTATCTCCTCAATCATTTAAATTAGGGATGACTGTGTAGATCAGTGGTTCCCAATTAATGGTACGCGTAACCCTTGGGGTACGTAAGGTTGCTTCAACGGGTACGCGCGATAATCTCTTGGCTGAGGTAAACAGTAGGCCTGTTGATAAAATATCGATATATCGAAATATATATATTATTTTTTCAAAATATCGATATTTATGAGTGATATTTCAAGGACGATATATTGATATTTCGATACTGAAATATGAATATCGCAGACGATATTTTTTTAATTAAGTTGTCATTTTCCGTTTTCCTCGTAGAAGATATCTAGTTACTATTGGTGGAAAAGAAGACGATTACCTGTGTTGCACATGCAGTAAATTAATTCTTAGATAGAATTTTAAGAAAGGATGAGAATTAGTAAAATCTATATGATCAAATAGAATTTATAGAACCATATTTAAACACGCAGTTAGTGCTTCTGATTAATTACTTCTACCTAAATAAATGCCACTAGTGTTGCTTTATCAGTCTCATAAATTCACTAAAGCCCTGGGATCTCTTTCTGGATTTATAAGACTTAGAATCGTACACATTATGCTTTTCATTTTAGTAAAAATGTGTAATACTTAAGTTAAAATTTTCATTAAAAAAAGTTCGTACTGCCGTGAAAAAGCATTCTGTTTCAGAAATTGAGGTCTTGATTCAGAAGAATATTTAACAACGTTTTATGAGTAAATAGCCATAAGGCTTGGTCGTATTTTTGCACGATTTGTTTTTGTAACATTGTTTCCATAAAATATATCGACACTTTTTCTTCGATATATCAAACCCGATATTGATACTTTTAAAAATATCTATATATCGAAAATCCGATATTTTAAAAAATATCAACAGCACTAATAAACAGTAGTATTCTTTAAAAAAAAATTATGTAAACGTATGTCGCCAAAATATATTTTAAGACAATCTGCGTGTGTGAGAATTAGGTTGCTGTATTGCTGTGCGAAGAATTCAATTGGGGTGAATGCAATTAATTAATTATCATATCATGGTTAAGATATACGAAAAAGTGAATTGCAATTTGAAGTGGTACTCCGAAAAATTAATTGGAATTCGACGAAACACCTACGAATTAAATTTCCCAGGTTACTAACCAACACTGTAGCAACTTAATTATGTAAACAAGAATAATACTCGACTGCGAGAAATTATAAAATTTCCTGGTGAATTATTTCTTTCTTTTGTTGGATTAAAAATAACTTTAAAACTCACATGTCACAATATCGTGGTGAATTACGGATAATAAGCCGTCAAATGTGCAAGACTCTTCTTATCGAGGATATATAAAGAGATGTCAGAGGTCATTCACCATGCGACATTCCCACAGAAAGCTCGACTCAGCTGGAAGAAGACATCTTGTCTAAGACTCGGTACCCAAAGAGAAACAGACCCTTATTACTGTCGCAGGACTCCAACTCTTAAATGAAACGAGATTCAGAATTCAGATGTGGATACTGTATATTTCGTTCGCCCAATATCGAATATCGTATTTAAAAGTTTGTAAAATTAAATTCGATATGGGTTACGTAGGAATAAATAGCTTACCCCAGCGAGTTAGGCATCGGTGCATATAGCTTGAAGAGAAATGAGATTTTTTAAAAAAATGTCCCGCTAAAAAATGAAGACATTAGTGCTCGTCAAACCTGTCAGTTTTGGACCATTTTTGACACTCCACTTCAAAAATGCTATTTCATAAGAGCTTAAATTTCTCTCCAATATGGACTATATCCATATTTAAAAGACGAATAGTAAAAACACATCCAGCGTGGTGGGTGAGCAGCTAATGCTCTACCTTCGCATTCGGGAGGGCGCCGCGCCGGTTCGAATCCCCGTCCGGGCATCAAGATTTGGTTTTCCCATGGTTTCCCCAAATCACTCCAGGCGATTGCAGGGAAGCTTCCTACAAAAGGCAATGGCCGAATTCCTTCCCGTTCGTTGTCCTCAGTCCCATCCCGTCTCTAATGACCTCGCCGTCGACAAGGCGCAAAGCCATTAGTTAAAAAAAAAAAAAAAAAAAAAAAAAAAAAAAAAAAAAAAAAAAAAAAACAACAACAACAACATTCAAAGTTGTGAAAAAACAAGCAAACCTTTTAATTCAGAAATTCTTTGTCTTTTATTAAAAGCATTCCACTGAAAATTCTATTAATTAAAAGTGCGTTGTTACAGACTGTACTTATAATAAATAAATATGATTGGAACTGGACTATTTAGCAGCAAGGTGACTGTTCGGACAGTTGTGGAACGGAATGTGGTACCCAGCCTGAAATTGCGGAAGGCTTTGATTTTCGTAGCATTTAGCTAACCAATCGCATGCGAGATAACTATTTACTTCACTAAATTCAAGCGAGACGCTTGCCCTACTAGCACTCGTTTTGGGCAGATTGGTATTATACATCGATTTGATGTATATTCTTAACACTGCCCCTACGCCACTTCAGGCACTATATGACGTCTACGTTCTGTGTTACTGTCGTTCGTATTACTTCGGTAAATATCAACGTCGATATTACTGACTCAGTCCACTCTGACATCACGTGACTGCACGAATTTAAGCATGCTAAACAAGTAATCCGTTTTCATAATTTTTTAAAAAAGTCAAAAACGAATGGTAGCAGAGAACTGTAAATTTGAATTGCTACTCGTATAATGGGAGAATGTTGTCTTTATTTCTGCATAAAACATGCACTAAATCTTTACAGAATTTCAGATGGCTTACCGCGCAGTCCATTAAAAACGTAAGGGTTTTTTTTTTTTTTTTTTTTTTTTTTGGACCCCTCCTCCTCCACCTTGGTGAGATTTGGTGAAATCAGGTCGGGCCTACTCTCTCCCCTTAAGGTGACATTGTAATTTTGAAAACACCCCCACCCTCTCTATTTTGATCTCACGTAATTAATGGATGCTCCTTTAGAGTCTTTCGGAAAACTGATATAAGGATTAAATAATAAGAAAAAATTATATTTCAGTTTGATGGTGGATGATATATTGCCTATTGTTAACAATCCAAGGGCGAAGCAAGTGTTTGGGTATAGCAACTACTATTGGATGCCTAGACAAATGAGAACCAGTAGGTATCGTATAAGTAATCGCTACACGCGAGTTGTCATGATTTAATGTCCTTTTTGCGAGTATAGAGTATTTGAACAAGGATGTCGGAAGTACTTTAAATCAGGAATACAACAGAAGGTTACACAGATCAAGAAGCCGTTCTACTTAATATTATGCTGTCTCAGGAGATAAAACCGTGACTTGCAATAATTTCACGAAATTCAATAAGAAACATGACGAAACTTCTTTAAGGTTAACAGAGTTTAATGGTACCTCCAGACATTAAAATTAGAACATGCTGAAATTTTATTTTGGTGCTAGAAATAAATAAGCTGATAACATTGTTTCCAAAAATTTATCTGTATGAGCGTTTCGCCTTTATACTATAGTGCATATTTGTAACTTGTAGTTATATATTTTGTTGTTGTTGTTAACTTGGTTTTCCGGGTTGAGCCGCGTCAATTTATGAAAATCTAACGTTTCGCCCATCATTTTGTGGCCTTCTTCAATGCACTTCTTTGTTAGCACTTCAGCTAAGTTATAGTGTCGTGCTAGTTGCTAAATAAATGTATTGAACTGACATTTTTGGTCACTGTTATCATATTGTCAGTTATGGGGAGTTCCAGTTCGTAAACAATTAAACGATTAGCGAGTTTTGAAACAGATCTTGACAAAATATGTATTGTATGCCCTAACTGCATACGCATTAAGTCTGAACTTGACGAGCGAGCATTCTTGTGGACTTGTGTTCGTATCCCCTTCTGGTCATTCTGATTTCGGGTTTCCATCGTTTCTTTAATAACTCCGGGATGGTTCATTCAAAAGATCATGTTCGAATATCTTCCCCTTCGATGACTCATAGCCGCTCCTGGCACTAATGACCTCGATGTCGACGAGACGTAAGCCTTAAGGGGTAACTGAACACAAGAAATAGAGTTTGGTATTGAACCGAGACTTTTGGTGAACAATCTGTTAATGAGGATCTGTGTACCATTATCTAACCTACCACGCTATCAAATTACCATATGACAAATAACTAATAACCACTTGAACTGGAACCAGATAAAATCAAATCCAACGGCAGACATTTTAAAAATGTCCTAGTTACAACCCACACCAAAGACGAGTGTTATATTACCGTTTGTAATTTTTTTCATTTTTAATACAAAAATAGAATAAAGTCCCCGCAGTCCCCTCAATGACTGTGGAAAATCTCCAAAAACGGTAATTACGTAAAATTTATACGTAATATGCTTTCAGTTTCCACAAATACCTGATATGCCACTCAACAGAACAAGAAAACTCATTCAGATACGAACCCGTTTGTCTTTTGTGTGGGACGATAAGATACTGGAATTTAGGACAGCTGAAAGTGCCACCTTTTTTCCAGCAACGTTGATTCGCCGTTGTATCTAGTTGTAGCTGCCTCCGTAATTTGTGATCCAAGTTCTGTGTACGAAACCTTCCCTCATTTGCGTCAATGATAGTTAGGAATTAAGAATGTAAATTTACTAGCGTTGGACCTTCAGAGGGTCAATAAAAACGTTCTCACATATGGCGATAACTACATAGGTGTTGCATTTTAAATATTAACTTTTTATATCACCTAAAAACTGTTTTCATTGTTTCTGTCGATGTGTCAGTTTTGAGTTTCCATTCCTTTCGCCCAAAGCAGTTAGAGTCAGACCTACGGTTAAATAAATTAGTGGAATTGGAAGCACGTAATGAAGATTATCTTGTTGAAATTACTCAAATACTAATTTCCTAATGGATTTCGTGTCTAAATGTCATTTTCTGTTCTCTAAAGAATGGTTGAGGACGTAATTATCCTTATCTGCTTATTATTTCACAAGCTTCAATTTACAACGGAAGCTACAGGATCAGAAATGGAAAGGTGAAGCCAAAATTTAACCTGCACTTCTATCTTTTATTGAATTTAGCTAAAAGTCTTAATTTAATTATAGCACTAATTAACAGGAATTGTAAGCTTAATATGAATCTAATGACTGAAGTTTTCTGCTCATTTTGTTGGAATATAATTTGTACTGATGGCCCATAAATTCATATATTTCAGCGATACGTATAAGTTTAAGCATTACAACGTAAATTTATAAATATTATTATTGCAACAATACCAAGAAAAATTGCTCACGGTGGTTGAAAGTCCAGAAACTGTCAATGAAATGCACTAACGTTATTCAAGAAACTAATTGCGTTTGATTCATTAGTGACATCCACTAAGAAAAATTGATAAAATGGTAATATTGTTATTCGTTTTCAGTTTGAAGGTTTTGAGATTTTTTACATTTTCTAATAATGCAAGACGACTACATAAATGAATAAATATTATTTTATAATCATTAACAAATACACAACATGTCATAAAAACGTTCCTTTACTTTTAGAGCGCATTGGCCATAATATATACTGTATAATGAATTCTGTGTTGTGTAGGTTATTGATACCAGCAATGTGTGTAGTCGATGCAAGACAGAGGCATATTGTGTTAATTACTGTAAGTATTTATAATACTTCCATATAGAATCTAATTACTGAGGGTCATAATATAGATTCCATTATTCACTTGGAAATTCCCAAAAAATATTTACACTTTTAATTTCTGAGACAACTATTCTAACCCGTTTATCCACAACGTAAAAGCAATCTACAGCTTTGCATGATATTCGAACCTCACAGCGCACTTCACATTTACGAAGCAAGAAGCTGCCAGAGGTGAAGGCATAGTGAAGGTGAAGTATAAGCATGCGTAAAATACCTGGGTTGGCAGGGAGTCGAATGGCAGAGTTTCTAATCCCCAGTGATGCAACTCAACCACTGAAGTTACCAAACCATTAAAGGCTTAAATAAGAGCCGAATTTACAAAACTCGTTTTTTTTTTTTCGGAGAATATGATGGATAAACTATCATCCCAGTAGTTGGACTTCATGCTCTCATAGGTATGGAAAAATGCGAGAATTTCTTTAAAACGTTGTTATATTTGCAAAACTCCTGTGAACCAAAATTATACTTTGTAGAAACAGTTGTTTCCATCTACTAAGATTTGTCACGCATCGGTTCTAGGTATAGTTCTTCATGATTTCAATGCCCAGATATTATGTAAAATTAGTAGTTTCATCTGAATTATATCGACAGATGATATGTCTGCTTAAATTAAAATTGTACACACAGTTATTGCAATGGTTAAGGTGCACTATCGATCTTAAAACGACCAGACCTGTTTTTCAAACAATTTCAACTACTGTACTTATTATCAATAGACAAATCATTGTAGGAACCTCGTGGAGTAGAATACAAGCATTGCTTAACATTAACTGTATCTATCCCGTTTCCAGACGTTAGTTGATATGATCCCTGGACCAATAAATATGTAAAGGGGAGCGTTCTTTAATTACGACTGTTCAAAATAGAGGGGCTGGGTTCCGGCAAAATCTCATCAAATCTTATTTAATGGAGAGTAGGGGGTCAGTAAAAATCTCGCGACAAATTTTTACATAATTTTTCTCCTCCTATTTCACATAAAAAAATTATTACTAAGAAGACTTCAATATCAACGTTTAGGAATTTAGTTGAATTTTGCATAATATATGAATATGTTAAACAAATTTAAATACATAAAAATTATAAGGTATCACACTCGTTTGGTAATAACGCATACTAGGTGATGTGTCTTGTCTTACTAGGATGGCTGTCCATAGTAACTATTTTGAATTCTTCTTACTCATTATCAATTTGTACACAGTAAAAATACTGTTTACATTTTTAATTTTTTTATTATTGTTTTTTCTTCCGGTTTTAAGGTTCGCCGACGTCATGGTTCATTGTTGGACATTGGAAAGATGGAATTAAAAGGAATTCGACTATAGCATTTTGGAGGAAACATCCGGGCATTCCAGATTTTTTTTTTCAAGTAGTGTTAATACGGTATATATTTAATATTCTGGATCACAAAGGTTTTTGTTACAAATAATTTTTACTTCGCATCGTTCGCATTAATATGTACGTAACTTATGAAGAATAAACTCGAAAAACGCTGGGTAGCAAATCGATTTTCTGTGCCACAAGCTGCGAAGTTTTTGGACGCGTAGCGGTGATGTGATCCAGTTTCTCGTCGGCTGACTAATAGCTATTATAGTGACTCAACGCCAGATTAGGCCCACGCAGTTTGTTTCGCAAGCAATCCGTCCCGCTCGGAGATGTTCGGAAGAGTTCGTCCTCCCCCGCTTTACAGTCCGAGTCGACCCGAACTGCCGCCAACACGCTCGGCAAAAATCGGCTTTCAATTGGGCAGGGCGCGTTATCCGATTATCTCTGGCTAATTCAATATCCCTACCTCCCCCTCCCCGACCGCAGTCTGCCTTTTTATTGTCTTATTACCAAAGATTCGATATCCCAGAGTCGGCCTGCCTTATCACAGGAGGCTAGCGAGCAGGTGCGGTACCATTACGGGGCCATAAAGGAAATGTCCACTTAATACGCATTTAATTACCGAGGATTACTGTGTGCGTACGTTTCTAGTTCGAGATTCTCCGAAACGAGAATAATTCTGAGGTTTAAAAAATTAACAAAAAAATATACGTTCCAGTTGAGAGAGGAAAAAATCTTTACGCTAACAGCATTGCTGTAATTAAATGTTCGAGTATTGCGAATTGTTAACGAATTTAATACCAGTGTTGGAATCTGTGAACAGTTACGCAAAGCTGTTATAACTAGTTTTTTCTCACGTCTCCCTTTCACTAATTGCATTTTGTTGTTATAAAATGTAATAAAATGTACTTTTTCATTAAGTGCGGTGTTTTTTCAGATAGTTTTTCATCTTCCTTACAGACAGCACAATTAAAATTTAGATTCCTGGAATATTTACGATTTTTGGTGCCGTTTCAAAATGTACCACGTATTTTTACTGTGATACAGTGCCTTCCTTAACAGTATAACTCTTTGAGTAATGAATCGATTTATTGGAAATATAAATCAAATATCCCCAATTATTGGCTCTTTATCTAATTAGAGTTAAACTCAGTTTGAAGTCAGTTAATTCAGTCTTTTTTATATTTTACTTATTTTTTTTTAGTGATATATATATAAGTTGTTGAGTAATCCGTAATCTAGTAAAGTCGAGAAATTGCCGTTTTTTTGTTTTTCTTGTTTTTAAAAAAATCAGCAAGTTACAATTTGCTGTTATGGTTCATAGTGACTAATCGCAAACGGATTCGAAACCGATGTTTATACTCTAATAGATCTGCAACTAGGATACATCTATCTCTCCAATTGTCAAGGCATCAGGCGAAACTACTCAAGCAATTTCGATGAGATTTTCGCAGTTTTAAAATTTTACGTCACCATGTAACTAGGGTACAGCAAAAGAAATAATAATTATTCCGTACCGATAACAGATAGGTACCACAGATCCCCTACATCACATATGAACATTACACTTCTGTACGAGATACCAACCAAAGATAACGCTGCAATACAGTTAAACATTTCACTCTCTGGATTCCGTTAATATAGTTTTTTGATTACGTAAGTTTGGTTATTATTTCTTCAGATTACAGAAATATAGTATGTTTGAATAAACGAAAAGAGTAAATCAAATAACTAAATCAAAGGTTAAAAATCAGAAAGCGTTACGAAATTGTGGATTTTAATTTATGGTAAAGGTGACAAAGATGCGAGAACCCGCGAAGACTTCATATCAAAGATGCTACAATTGCATGAGTTGAAGGGTGAAGATGTCATTTAACAAAAATAATGATAATGGTGAAATATTGAACTGAGATACAGCAAACAGAAATATAGTTACTGGAAATATATAATAATTTGGGTATGGGTATGGAAACGCAAAAAAATTGACGAAATCATGCAACACAAATTTCCTGGCAGTTTCTGCTGAGTTGAACCAACTGTTCAAAAGGTTGCATTTGTTTTGTGTACAGCGTTTTCTTTGTTTCTGTTAGTGTTTATAAGCACATTTCGATCTCATAGTTATGCTGGTTATTATATGAATTATCTACGTTAAGAACGATAGATATACAGATGGTATGAAACCCCAGAAGCTAGAAAGAGATTAGCCGCTATCGATAGAAACAGTTGGAGACGCCAAAATAGTCTTACCGAGAAGGATCTGATGGATAAAAGACGCTAATCGATCTAAAAGTCTATCCTGATGATACCTGCAATATAGCACGGCTGCAGCTATGGTCGTGTGGGAACCCTGTTACATTTCCCATTTGACCAACTCCCTAAGGAACGCTAGTATTTCCGGTTTCTAGAAACCTGCCATTCCGGACTGTCTGCAGGAGCAACCGCCGTTCTTACCGAAAGGGAACGGGAGGAAATGGTCAGCGGAACTTCTTGAGACTTGGAAAATTCCCAGAGCCGGAAGACATCACTCACTGGCTTCGGAAACATTCTCTACGAACCCTGCTTGCAGTAAATGTTCCGCTTAAAGGCTTTATGTGTCGCGGAAATTCTGCGATAATAATGACTAACTGAATACGCTAGTGAATATTTGTGTTACTAGGTTCTCGTTTAAAGCACTACTGATAAATCACTACAGATGTTCGATCCCAAGGGAAGAAAGTGAAAGTCAACTTTAATTTATGTAAGTTTAATTCATTTGTGAAACATACAGTTTTGACCCGGAATCGGTGAATCATAACACCATCCTCTAAATTATCTTGAGGATAATACCAGTCATACCTCCCGAAATGAATTGCGGTAGTCCTCTGAGAGCGAAATGTTACAAGACATGGAAGACATAATCATTTAGAAGCAACTGCATACTCAAGTTTGTGTTTGCTTAGTTCTGTAAAGAGAAATGTCCTTTCCTTTCTCTGAACTAAAGATCGTACAATATGTTTTATCTAGTAACTCTCCGCAATGATGCAGCACCATAGACAACGGGTTCTACGAAACAGCTCTTAATTACAATCCCCCTTGGCCCAGAGCAAACTGGTGAATAGGAATTAGCAGGACTTTTGGGCTACCTCAAAGGATTACCGGGAACTGACAAAGTCACAAGCGGAAGATGTTTCAACGGCCGGTGTGTCTGGAAGTTCTTACACTGTGTTGTATAATTGTAAAATTACTAATCGCCAGCAATGAATGGTTTGTGGAACTACCATGCCTGGAGGGTAAGGAGTAGCAATCGGCAAAACGCTGCTAGATTTCGGTTTTCTACAGTTTGTTGATATCACTCCAGACCGTAGTCGAATTCCTTCCCGTTCCTGGCCTCAGAACCTCTTGCAGCTCTAATACCCTCGAGAGAAAAATCTGATAGGTAGTAAATTGCACTTATTGATTACCTCGATCATCACTGGAAAAGCGGTATTCAAATCTAAGCAGAGTAATATTTTTATCATAGTTTCTCTGTATCGCATCTAGAAAAAAATAATAATACTCTTCCTGGCATATTTTTTTTTTTAAATTCAAATCGTCAGTACCCTAGGTAATATACAGATATATATACATTGGTAATTTTATGTATATGTTACCTAGGTCAATTAGATGACTTGAATAAAAAAGAAATGCGTATGCCATATACAGCTTTTAATTAGTTGCAAAATGGAGAAATCATAGTGAAAATAAATTTCATACCAACGGAAAGAGTTTACATTGGGAAATACGAATATTTCTGACATCATGAATTTATTATAAGGGTCGTTGCATTTTAGAGAAATATACGTGCTACACTAGCAAATATTACAACTGACGTGTAATTTTGCCAAGAAAGAAAGCCTCTTCTAGTTCGTTTTAGTCTAATTATCCTACTAGCAGTATAGTGAATCGTAACCAAGACAGTGCATTGCCTTCTCAGAAGGAGTAATTGGGAATTAGACTGCAGTCTCTGAGGATGCCGAGGAGAGAATGCGGTCTGGGGCTGCCAACCAGGGTCTAGAGGACATGGTCTGCCGTCCCATTTGACAGCCTCAAACACCTAAGCCTTGGAGGAAAGTTTGCAGGTGCCTCCAAGGACAGCTGTGGTGTTTAGTGTCTGCTGTATGTTGCTCTAAGCGCTCCCCGCAATTAAATTAAATAGGAGTGCTTTGGATTGGAAATAAAGCGGTATCAGCTTTTCTGACCTAAAACTAAACAAACAAGGTATCTATCAAGTAATACCCTAAAGTTCTGAGCCTCTGCCATAGATGAACTACAGAACAAATATCAGATACTCGAAACGATTTGTAAGTTTATTTTTGATTACGAGTTTAAACAATCGGCATTTCAAGTTAACGTCAGTATGAAAATATTTTTGGACGAGCTTGAAATCTATGAATGAAAGTAAAATCTTTCTTAGTTCTTTCGTTATTCGTACACATTTCGAACATCACTCAGATACTGAGCCAAAGGCAAATATTCCTCTGCATGACGAAACGTAAAGATGTTTGTAAGTTACTATGTCGGGACATAACGACTTGAATCTGCTCTGGAGATTAGGCAAATGAGCAGGAAACTTTTTCAGTTTTCGTGTGGTCGTAGGAGTCCACGTAAAACATTTCCAGGTAAACATGCCCTACCGATAAATGCTGCAGCAAAATAATTTGTCTATAATTGCTATTTTAAGTACTGATGAGTTAGTTGTTTATAAAATATCGCTGATTTGTGTTTTTGATTCACCCTTTAAAATAGAAGATGAAAGCACCAAAAGCATTTTGCGTAACGTAAGTCCATAGAAAGTTTTTAAAGCAACTTTGCATATTTGCACTTAAAACACCATTTTAGCGATAATACGAGAAGGACGGAATTTCCACCAGTGCCTGATTGAAATATGTAGCTCCAAGAGTTTAATAGTGAACAATCAAGCCATGCGTATGTTGATTCATTTGTATTTCAAATTATCAAAACTTTTAATCCAGTTCTGCCGCATGAGAAGTGTATTACTTTGCTTTCGATGAGACTACTGCAATACATCTACACTCAGTATCATCAAAATACTTACTGTCTAGTTTCCGTTGATAAACTTTGTTATTTCGCCGAATTTGCCAAAACATTTGACAGAACTGTTCACTATCTTTCCACTATGAAAAAAATCTAACTAAATACGCCGCAATTTTTTAATTATCTTACAAATTTTTAACAGACATATTTTATCGTAATTGTATCCTGATTAATTTCAGTTATTGCAGGAAATAATTGCAGTATTTTAAATTCTCTCCTTCTAAGCAGTTAAACTATATTTTGCTGCATTATATATTCGTAACGTTAAATACACGAGCTGGAAGCTTATTTATTGGCACTATTAGAGTGTGTCATTATTGCAATTAAGTAGAATTATACGCATGCTAGAATAAACAAACACTGCAATGTGTGTAGCAGGTATCTACTAGATCACATGTCAGCTGAGAAGTTGGCAGAAGTGGTTGGCAGCTAGTTTAACGATTTTTTCTTTAGTCTGAGCATTGGTAATTCTCTAAGTATTGAAGTGCTTGTCACGTATGTATTCCACGTTTTTTAAGATAAAAATAAACATACAGTGTAGTTACATATCTCGTAGAGATATTCTAGAAAGTTTGTTGCACTTCGTATGGGTCAGAAGTTGTATGGTTATTAGCGTCATGAAAAGCCTTCTCAACTACAAAAACATCCTGCAATAACTAAATCTAATCAGGATATAATTACGGTAAAAGATGGCTGTTAGAACTTTGTAAGATAGTTAAAAAGTGATGGCATAGTTAGTGAGATTGTTATCATAGCGGAAAGATGGTTAGTGAAGTTGCTTTCAATTTTTATTGGAATTTATGCAGTGCGATACCATATTCGCATTTCAACATTATACTGAGTTTCTAAAAAAAGCAAGAACTTGTTAATAAGGTGGAAAGATGAGGTTAGACTTGAACTTACGATCAACAAAACATCATTTCATCACAATAAACCTTTCGACTTTATTCTCTCACCTAGCATTCGCAACCAACATAATCCATGGGCATACATTCCTCGATGAATTCAGGAAGATGAGGAAATTGATATAAAATTTCTGTTTTAAATGTTACTGCGAAATCTGGGATAAAATCTATCTAAGTTGTAAAAGAGTAACTTCGTCACAGTAAGATATAGACATAAATTTAGACTTCTTTTTCTTCTTTCGACCTATTCTGGCTACAGGGCCTATTCCCATCACTTCCTTTTTCTGGCTATACTTCTTCTATCTTTCGGTTTATATTGGTTTACTGCATTTGCTAAGTGAGCATCACCTATTTCATAGTCTCTCCAGTTATACCTATGTTACTCTATTTAATAAAAGTAGAATCTGTTACTAAATTACAGTTTGATCAGGAATCTTAACTGTTAAATAGAAATTTCCTCGTAATTATTACCATTAGTACTCTAGCTTGGGGATCAACTATCTGTTCAGATGGTATTTATGAAGCTATACCAGTCCAGCTAGACCTTCCTGTCTTCCACATACTTCCACTTCATTCCTCCACTTGAGACGTAGTTATCATGTTCCTAGAAAATCTGTTACTAACAAAGAGATGAACAGTGATTGAAATTAATTAAAATGCTTCAAGTGTCAAAATAGTTAATACATTTTAAATTAGAAATACTGGATGATTTAATGCTGTTTGAGTTGGGATCACTAAACAGTAGCTGATTCTTCTTCTTCCATCGTTATGCCCAATCGAGCTTATGTACTTATATAGCAGATGTGTTTTTCTTCTGTTCCCAAAATCTTTTGGCCCTCTAGCTGAACTCTTTACTAAGTTCCTTCTTCTAATATACTGTGATGGGAAATTGATGGCTAATTGACCGTGATGCTAAATCGGCATCTGTCCTGTAAGATATCGTGTATGATTCCAATTTCCTGTAGATCCTTTTCAATTTAAATTAGCCACTAGTCATTTATTTTCATTGAAATGGTCAAATTGAGAATTCTTTTCGTTAGTCTGTTGTTATTCATCCTGATAATATGGCCGTAGTATTTAATTCGACTTTTCCTGAGTGTATCAGATATTTTTTCCGAATGCTGATATAGTTCGTGTGATTTCCTTTTCATCCAAATTGCTCTGGTACAAACTGAACCAAAAGATTTTCCTATCTTGTTTTTCAATATCTTTAATCAATGATCTGCCCCCAATAATCAAAATTTCTGATGCGTATAATGACTCCGGTTTGATTACAGTGTTGCTGTGCCATTTGACTTTTTGTTGTATCTGTTCCAAGTGATACTGTGGGCTTTTTGTAATTTAGATATTCCCTCCTTGTTTGCTTCACGATTTAATCCTGCAGGTTGAATAATTTCTCCTAGATATCTGAATTTAGCTACTTGAGAGATATTTTTCATAGGTTGTCCATCTTGGTACCGCGAAGATCCTTCCATGTAGTGGGTTTTAGCATATGAGATTTGGATACCACATTTAGCTGAAATTTACTAGAGTTTTTCTAAGGCGTAGATTGTCTCTTGCCTGTTGCTGGAGAGAATTGCTAGATCATCTGTAAAGGTCAAACACCGCACGTGAACTTTATTTCTGAGTAGCCTGAGAATGGTTATTCCTTTACTTCTTTCTCACAGACTTTGATTACTTTGCCCAGAATAAGATTGAATAAAATGGATGATAGTCCATCTCCTTTTCAAACTCCTGTTCTGATTCGAAACGGTCCAGATGCTTCACCTAAGAACCTAACTTTCAAGGTAAAATCCGTTAAATTCTGTTTGATTAATTCTCTAGTTTCCGTGTCTACTCTGTATTCTTCTAGTATATTAACAGTAGCTGATGTCTCAGGAAGAGATCTATGACAGTGGTATTTTCATACATCCACTCCCTCCTTTCGTCACCCTGCTTCAAAGCACCTCACGGGATCGTCCGTCTGGGCTGCTGTAGACTTTTACCGAGCGGATGATGAGTTAGAGGCCGATCATCAGACGCAGATAAATGCAGTGAGGCAGCGGGTCGTAAAGAAGAGGCGCGGAACGTTCGTCCGTTTTCCCTTTCGGAGGGACCCAGCCTCGCCGGGGGCTGCTACCGGGTTATCGCGCAAACTACCTGTTCTACTTTGTGGAACGAGATAATGCGCGGTGCGGCATAATTCCAGATTGCGGCCAGACAAAGGGAAGGCCGCCGAGAGTTGAGCAGCCGCCGACGTCGAACGCAGATCGCATACCGACCGACGATGCATGGGTCATCTCATCAACCGGTACACCATATTGTCACCATAATCCATGCACCAGGCTTTGATTCAACTTACGGTAAGACATCGAAATTATTTCAATGACTTTATTAATCTACTAGCTGTTACCCGCGACATCATACGCGTGGACTAATTTGCAAGTTACGTATATAAAAAAAAGAAGAGTCAGGAAATATGACACAGAAGCCATCACCATCGTACATGTCTCATGAACGGAACCAATTTGCTGCATTTAAAAAAAAAAAAAAAACAGGTGGAAGGAGGGTATCTTGTCTTTCGGTTTGGTTTTGCATTCTTTCTTAAGCATGAGCATCATATTGTTGGTTTCTTATAATTTTAGCTGTTCGTGCTCTGCTAGAGCTACGCCTTAGATCTGATTAACACTTGTAAGATATGTGAAAAAATAAAATAAAATATACTGATGCCAGAAACCTTTCAGTAGACACAAAATAATAGCTTGGTGCTGCGAAAATCAATATCTGTACTATATAATACGTTTCGTCTATAAACGAAATTTATGAACAGATAATACACTAACAGACTGTTAAAGAAACACAGCCTGAATGAACGGTGTAACATTACAGACTTACACGCCTGTGTGGCACTATTCAGTTAGTTTTCAAAATTTAATGACCAAAAATGTTATTTATCACCAAAAAACTTAGCATAGATTTTTTTTAATGATACAAAGTAATTTTATATTAATATTTAACAGTATCGATATAGCTGTTTAGCCGTCTAAACATAACAAACAAGGAATCAGACAAACCAACTGCGAGAAAAACAAAGGCTGAACGAATAACATAGCATAAAATATAAAACGCGTATGTTGAGTCCCGAAGTAATGTTTGGCCACCTACGTAGCAGATATTCGATTTGCCATACATTCTGCCTCTGTCGTAGGTGGACCCACAGTTTAACGTGGAATCTGAACAACGAAATGTCCAAGCATGGCCGATAGTATGATCAAAAACAACATTTAAAAATTCCTACTCCAAGCTGGTTTTGAACCCGTCAGCGAATTCTAGGGCTTAGCCACTGAGCCACCAGTGTGCTAGGTAGCATAGCACTATAGCGTCTTACACTAGCTATGTCATACGCTCACTTATTTTTCAAAATATTATTTATACAGAAAAGAGTACCCTATGTCCTTTTCAAAGACAAATAGTATCTCCTTGTCAAATGTCATCAAGATCCGATTAGCCGTTTAGGCCTGAAAACGTAGCAAGCAGACAGAAGGACAGAGTTACTTTGATATTTATATTATTAGTATAGATAATCTCGATAATTTTAGATTACAGTCGCCTGATGGTCTCAACGCCAAACGAAAGTTTATTACTTGTTACTTAACTTCAGCATCTTATAGGACATAACTTGCTCATTAGATTCTCCTGACTTTTATTCTACCTCGACGTCAGTCCGAATTATTTTTCACAAATTACCAAGGCACAAACAACGTTTGAGTTACAGTTGAGAGATTCAGTTCGAAATATAGTCTCCCTCTAAGCTTACAGTGGAAGTTTCTTCTCGATTCAGCAACAAGTCAACTTGCAGTTTTACCTGAATAAACAAGTTGCATTCTAACAATCTAAATGTAATTAATTTTTCTTAAAATAATGATCTAGTAATTTTGCAGTGTAGTGTATACTTAAAAAGTTTCAAATACTCATTAAAGCACTATAATATTACCAGTAACGAGTGAAAACGTACTGAAATATGGTATCGGCTGTTCATGTCCCCACTTAATATCACTACGTTTAATATTCTTAAGATATCGCAACTAATACCTATTATAATCACTCATTACATACGCAACACTATTCTACATTAGAGACAAATCATATACTTTCGAAATTTCATATTCCCAAAGAATAATTTCTCGTAGATTTCACCTAGTAAAATCTCAACATATTAATTAATTAATTAAATGTATAGTTTAATGGGGGAGAAAGGTCATGGTTACATTCCGAACAAAAAACCGGCCTCCCTTGTTAAAAGGACGAATCTCTTGACAACGAGGTAGTTTTTGGTTTCATTCGTAATGCAATCTACAATCCAGTTCCAGTTCTAACATCCATTCAGACACGGTTTTTTCGACAGTGGCATATGAAGCCTCATCAAGGAGTATCAGGCCTTCCTGGATTGATCAGAAAATAGAGATAACTCTACTCAACGGCTGAAAAACTTCCTATGCGCTTACTTTAATGTTTTCAGCCTTGTTATTTACTTTAGCATGATGGATAAAATTCTGGAATTACATTTACTGTTATAATTTTTGTTTTAAAACTTATCATTGCCTTTCTACTTGGGAGATGTTAATATGGTTTCAAAACAATTAAAAAAATTGGTGAAAAATCCTATGTCTCGTTTGATATCTGACATACGTGAATTTTTTCCTAAAATGAGCAGGAACTGTACTGTCAAGGAAACTATCAAAAGTTAGCTGTATCTTTGAGTTTTACTGCTTCTGTACTATTAGTGATGTTAAGCATTAAAGCTACCTGTATGCTGTTATTCAGACTGCGTAATGACCAAAAACGAAATCAGATTACCGTGAGTAAGAAATATGCTCAAAACCAGAGAGGAATGTTGTACCTTTATTTCTCAATAAACCCTTAAGAAAATGTGGCACTGACAAATAAAATGGCTTTCTTTTTTAATGTACTAATATTGCGGTTGACTATCAAGTTGAAGAAACTTTGACAGTGAAGGTGGAGTCATTTGAAAAGACTGAAGATACAGTTATGTTTTTCAGTATGTTATCCACTAAATTAAGGGATAATGTGTGAAAATTGGTGATGGTATGACTATCTAGTAACTTAGAATTTTGTAAATGACTTGCTCTGCGTCAAATCATTGCTCCTTTTCCTACATTTCGACCAAAAGATGGAATTCCTCAGGAGTCTAAAAGAAGGAGGATAGAATTTTGACAGTGTAGATGGTAGATAGCCCTTCCGATTACCCTCCAAGCAGAGTAGCTGCGTCACCAACCACAGTGGCTGTCTGTCGCAGGCTGGAAAAGGTCCCAACCCGATTCGCTCGAGCTGAATTTGACCCCCCGCAGCCCACTTAACACTCAAGAGTGCCTCTATTAGCATACCGCACGGCGCGTTGTTTTCCATCCCGTGCACTGTTGTTGCTGTGTTGTTTTTGTTGTTGTTACTGCCGAGAGGGTGTCAGGGCGCCTCTTAACGGGGCGCTGTCCCGCTGTGCGCTACGAGAGAAAAATCCATAACGTGGCCACCGCTCTATCCGCGCAAAGTTACGAAACTACTGTGCAATCTTGTGCCACTACGGAAACGCTTTTTGAATGTTTTTCTATCCGTCACTCACTGACCCTTTAGTAGAAGTTAAAACGCTGTGCTACAGGGCCACCAGTTACAAAAAGGCTGTGAACATGACAGGCTTTTATTTCGTGTTTTTGGTGTTCGTTATAGTATACTAGAAGTAAACAAACGTATTTGACTTAAAAAAAATTGGAAGAAAACCAGTCCCATTATTAGATAGCTCAAAAATCCGCAGTAACATTTAGACTGTCGTCATGCTTATAAAAATATTATAATTTATTTACTTATATTAAAAGTGGACGATTCTGGATGGGAGACCTATCAAGCGTGGTTGGTGAGTGTAACGCTCTGGCCTCGCATTTCAGATGACGCAGGTTCGAATCCCCAAGGTGGAAACCCGTAACGGAAAAGAAATCTAGATTTAGTTTTCCCGAAATCACTGGAAGGGAAGGCGCGAATGGTTCCTTCAAAAAGCCATTGTCGAATTCCTCCCCGCTCCATGTCCCTCGCCTCTATAACGACCTCGACGTTGACGAGTTATAAAGCCATAACAAAGGGAAAAAAGAATGAAAACAAACTGAAACCATCATAGATTCTTCGGCAATTTCGATTTGATGGAAATTCCACTTCTGTCGTGGTTGGATCTGAAGTGTAACGAGCAATCCGAAACATGGGCAAGTTAGCTATGTAATACGACCAATGCGAAGTCCACAAAACTTTCTCGATCCACGGTGATTTAATGTCCATACACTGCATTTTCTAGACTCACGCCATAGCCACTAAGCTAGCAGACTGCTCAATTCTTAAGAATATTTTAAGGTGAGATATAATTTTTCAAATGAAAGAAAGCTTTTACCTATGCTGATGCAACTTCCATACCACGCTCACAAGAAAATATTGCTACGTATTGGATAGCAGTTTCGTGAGAATTTTCGATCCGTGGTTTATTGGTTGGGAGCTCCTAATTTTGTCCCAATATTTGTGAGACCACAAATCTGACTTTCGATATGATTTAAGCGGTAAAGATATTACTAATTTGTGGTCTAAAAAGTGAAGTCAAACAAATAAAATAACAGTACAATATTAAATTGTTAAATTAATTTGTGAAGGCACGCTGTAGTTGAGTAGATCTCATGAAACCAAAAAGAGAATTAATCACAGATATGTCTAAGCAATAGATTTAAGTTTCAGAGCTATATTTCTGCAAAAGATGATCATAAATAGTTAATAGAAAAAAAAAGAAGTTTAAGAGCTACAATATTTGTGCAAAATATGTGCGTAATTAGAAATAATAAGAAAAATTTGTTTTGTAAAGATAATTGGACCGGATTTCAAATATTGTAATGACAGATCATTTGGCATTTTTTTTTTTTTTTAATATCTATTTTTTTGACTTAAGGCACGTAAAGGTCATTCCCCCACTCTACGAAATTTCAGCATTATAACCAAGGTTTCAGGCGAAAAAATGAAAACCTTAACTACTAAAAATATTAACTTACGCAATACAAATACAAGACATTTTACTAAAACTGGCCTTTACTTTATTATTTCCTTTATTTAAGAATATAAATTGCTGCTTTCTTGTATGCGAGATAAACGAACAGTGCACCTAGACTTCATCACTCTACTATTTTTTCCATTGTCTGGGGACTTTACGCCATCTTAGTTTCTTATTTAAAGTTCCTTAAACGAAATTCGTAAGCAAAATATTGTGATTTTACTCATAAGATTTAATATGCTAGTAATTACTGTCGTATCAAGCATTTTCAACAGACTGATTGATAATTATAACTGGTGATCCAGACAGGCAGAAAACATCAAAAACCATTCCACTGTTTCATTACTGGTAGTAACATTTTTCTGTTGACATGTGAATTAGTGCTCAGTCAGTAAATAACAGGATAAAGGAGCTGATTTGGGAATCAGTGGAAGACATGAGGCGGGTGAAGACAATGTTGTTAGTATAATAAGACGTATATTGACGATCAGATATACACTGATATTGGGAGAATAATTAATAGATTTAGGTGGAAGGAGAAACACAACCGTGACCATAAAATAGATCTTGATTTTAGTCATAAGGCAGTGGGAAAATGTTTATTTGTATATAAGAAAGCGAGCGACAGGAATAAGTGTTTCAAAACACTTTGCCTCGACCAGTGAAAAAATGTAAAGTTAATATTTTGCGCGGTTCAGAATTAGGTATGTAGGTATTAGGAATGTAGAAAAATTGCCACTGGAGCTAAAGTTTCGTCATAAATGATTAATTAATAATTATAATCATCTTCGTCCTCAGTCACCTGCTTCAAGTACTGCAGCCTTACTATTACTTTGTAATTCTTTCTTCTAACTATTCATTGTCTTAAGAAATTAATTAGTATAACATTTCTCAAAACGTAATTGATTGTACCATCGCATAGTAGTGCAAAGTTCTCAAATAACTAGAAATGTAACTGGGTGTATGTACTTAATGATCTAAGTAACAGACCATTTTTAACATTAATTAGTTTTCCATCACCTCGTTCTGTGGGATTTACAGCTGTGCTAATACGAATTAATGTAGTACTAACAGTATTTAAAATCGTAAAACGCTCAAAATTTTAAATAAAAAAATTAATTTATGTAGTATAATTCAGTGAACCAATAAATGATTCCAAAACTGAGGATAATGGACCACAACATATTCCTGTTATTTCTGGTAGGATAGCCATTTAAAAAATATAGGGGATAAAAGAAATAAGTTAGCAACCTTAATAATTATCTAGAAAATAATTAAATCACGAAATTTCTATCCATTCATTAAATTTTTCGTATTTATAGCAAAGATTTTTTCCATCATAAAATCAGCTATTTCGTTCCAGAATATAAAGTAATATGAACTACGCAATGTTAAACATTTTGAAGAACTGAGATGTCACTATATCGTATGAATCTACAGATCATATTTGGACAAAACCTTACATACAGATGGAAATAACGATGGTACTGCTAAATAGTACCTTCCTTTGTGTTCTCTGGAAACTCAGATATCTATATTGCTCTACTAGTATTTCAAAAGTGATATCTCAAAATTGGTTCTCATTTCATGGTGCATACTAAAAAAATAACAGTTTTTAAGCCAAAGTTTGGTTTACCTATCACAGTAATGAAAACTCAAAACCTGGTAATTATATATGCATTTTTCTCTGCATTTGAACACATCATCTTAAAGCTTACATCAGTACCGACACAATTACCATACTACCTAGTTCAAGCCACTAATCATCATTGTGAAATATGCAACGAAGCCAGAGACGATAAAAGAAAATTGCTTTAAAAACCTAAACTTTGATGTTAAACAATGGGAGAACTGTTAAAGTCGAAGATGCTTAAAGATTAGGCGGCATTAAATTGCTAGCAGAACAGTAAATACAATTTTCTTCTATAGAAAAGAACAGTTTTGATGCATAAAAGAATTTGTTATATATTAACGGTCAAATGACAGATAAAAAGGAATTATGAAAATTTAGTTGGTCACAATGCAAGTGTTTGTACAGATTAAAGGGGTTCTCATACCGTAGGAGTTTGCAGTGTATTTGCTTCGGACTTGGCGTGATTGTGGAATCAAAAACTAAATTCCTGTGGTCTTACTACCTGCTGGTAGCGTAGTTTACGCTAACAAAATAAATCTTTGCCTGAGGTGAAGATCAGATAAAGTTCCTGTTAAAAAATACTGGTCAGATCGATTTTTTAGCTTAGCACCTCTAAATTTTAATGTATGCACTTAAGCATCTCTTTTGTATGAGCCAATTTATTCATTCGTTGTGGCGGAAAAAAATTTCAGGTATAGTCATGCAATAAGACATTTAGGATTTTCTAAAAATTTCTAGAATAATATTCAAGCCCATGACTTTATAACAAATGATAAAGTCTGCCACCCATTCAGTTGGATGTTTTGTTATATACTTCAACTATTTTACATATTGAGCTAGTAAGGACGAGACCAAAGAAATTTCAGATCTCTGGTACAAATTTCTTCAATATCCAAACCTTGGCACTCTTCATTTTCACAAGATTTTTTTTTTTCCGTAGTCCTTCAATCCCTGAAGATGAACAGATTTATTCAAAACCCCAGCCTCCCATAATACCGTGACTTCATTTTCACGATGTGGTTGTTAACACTCTCTACGACATCATACTGTGAACTAACAATGAAAACTCTGGTATTTATTTAATTTTCAAATAAGTTTTGTATAATAGAAAGTCTTGAAAACAAAGAGACAAATTGCCGCAATGAATTGTAAGACAGTTGAAGGAGGTTTCAGTAAAAGGTAGGATAGACATCTATCTACACTAAAATTCCGTTGACAGCGTTCCACAAAGAACAGGGTTCTGTATGGGCAGGGTACGGGCCAAAGAACGCGTGACAAGTACTTCTTAAATATTGACCGAGCCCGGAGGAAGTATGGTGGTAATGAAAGTTGTACTGTTCTAGACCCCACTAATTCAAAACGCAACGTGTCCTAATAGTAATGTTTACAGGCATTTTTATGTTTTCGCGACTTTGCAGGTAAGCTACGGTAAGTGCAGTCTGGAATAAATTATGTTTTCTGTCCTGCGAGCGAAAATCGATTAGCTTTAAATTATTTCAATGGATTCCCTGTCAAGATATTTCTGTTGGGAAACAAAACATCAGCATTTTGGAGGAAATCATCTTTTTTTTGATCGTAATGAAGGATGTTAACAGGACAGTATTAATATCTCAGTTATTGTAAACATACAACCACTCTCCGATTCCTCGGGAAAAAGATTGAAACAAAGAAAATCATTATATTAAAGCATCTTGACACACCTGTTGAGCTTTTAAAAAATTAAAAAAAGACATATATGCTGAATGAAGTCATACACGTGAGACATTATAATAGTATTTATCTGTGATTTAGTTGATATGTTCATTGCGTTCATGACAGCTGAAATCACTTGCTTCGTGTAAGAAACGTAAATCTCTTTTTATTTCTTGACATGAAGTGCAAAATTGTACGGAGTCACGAAACATCCTAAGTGGTACTATGTATTCAGAATAATTATCCATCCTTTCGTGTGCTACAGTCATAATGCATTAGTATTTACTTTTCACAATATTTATTTTCAGCAAGTGTGATTTAACTAATTTTTTATAAAAGAAATGTTAATAAGCTCAGGAAAAATACAGCACACATAATAGTAAATGTCACCTGAGCTAAAAAAACTAATAACTGAAATGTTTGGTTACTATGACAAACGTTGATGCTAAACCTGATATGACCTAAGCTAAAGCCAAAACAGATATAACCACAAGAACACATTATTAAATAACTAAGGAAATTTCGTTTAATATTTAAAATTGGTTTACGAGATTTTTTGCAACAAGTCCTTTCTCTTTATAACTTCGTTTAATTCTGAGTTTCATACATTAGCATTGCACATAGTATAAGCATGGAGAGGTATCATAGTACGCCATCCACATGATTAATTCTCCGTCCCTCCAAAATATAGTGGTAAAGTGATTTAAATGATTGTAAGTTATGTTTAAGAAAGTAGAAAACAGACACTTTTTTTCAGTTGATTACCACTAATTCAAATTACGACTCTTCAACTTGACAATTGCGGATAACGTTTTAATATCTTTTCTTCTTTGCAGATGTGTCATAGTAGATAGACTGTTTAATGAAGTCCTCCACTCCATCCAATCTAGTCTAAGTCTCTTTATGACATTTACAACTTCCTCCTCAATTATAAGCTTTGCATACGAAAATCTTCTTTTTGAATTTCAGTGAAGCAATTTTTATCTCACATTTTTTCATCGCTGTAGCAAATAATTTTTCAACGTTCCCTCAGTAACTTATCCCGGACAGTGACTACTTCCATGTATGTCCCTTGTTTTCCAGTTAACTTTCTGGGTTATAATTGAACAATACTACGTGGAGAATAACTTATATTTTAAATTGTATTTTTATATTTTTTATATTTAACTGCTACAGTTTTTCGTTGCAGTTCGGATATGTACGAGTAAGGTCGCTGTAAGAGAAAAGTATCAAAACACTTAACACACAAATTTAAATGAAAATCATTGAGTACTTACACTAGTTTGATACTTCTCAATAGACTTCCCTGATGTACTGAATCAAGTATGTTTAAATCTTTTAAACCTTCCTGAATAATATAATGACATACACATTTTCTTCGTAAGTGGAGGCGGAAGAAATCAGAATATCTTTTGATCCAGCATCGTCGATATAGTTCTAACAATATAAACGTGTTTGAATCCGAGAAGGAAAAAGTATTTCCCACTTCTATCGATTTTTACGTTAACACAATGAACATCTTCACTTAACTTATTTCATTTTTACAACAGCTAATTATCAATTTGCTTTAGTAAATCGTATTCTTGGTATTACTTCTGCATAAAGCAATCCTTGTGGTAAAAAATTAAGAAGAAACACTAACATAGGTTTTTGGTACCTAATTCAGTACTCCTTCTGACAAAGATTTGAACCATTTATACTGATGAATCGGTAAATAAGAATACGGAAATCGTTGGAAACAAAAAATTGGAGTTGAGAAAATATTACTAGAGCAACGAAAGATTCGCTTTAATTGGAATACATTCCGGGAAAGTTATAAGAATGAGAATAATTGAATCTTTGCTGTTTCAAACTTAGGTAACTTAGAAAATCTGCTTAAATGACTGAAAAACGGGTTTGGAGACTAAAAATAGTATTAAATACCAAAGATGGTAGCACTGACAAATAGGCGTAACAAATGCGATCCTATATTTTGTCCAACAACTAGCGTGTAAACTTATTTGTCTGACGTTTATGAGTGGACTGGAAGTGTGTTCCAATATTGTGAAATGAATTATTAAAAACCTTGCTCAAGAAAACTCGAAACCACCATCTTTTTTGTAAAAACATAATATACATTTTCGTAATTGCAGCTATTATATCTATCGACTGAAGTTTCAACAAATAATTGCGAATGTGTCGATAATGAGCTGAATTCTCGGCTTAAGAAATGATTGATAAGAGACTGAAAGTTTTCCTCAATGAAGTTGTAAGCTACCGAAGTGATGGAACCGATAAGGGAATAAGAAGGAAATCTGTAATACCAATTTATTCGTTTTATATCACTATCTAAATACGTTACAATTTAGGTTTGAAAGTCCATCATACTACTTGATCTAAGACGTAAAATCTGCTACAAGAGATATCAAGAGAACGTACGACTAACTCCCAAATATAGTAGTTTCTCGTAACTTGATTACACTAAAGGAAATTTTTAAATGAAGGAAGAAGAAATGAATAGGGCTATACCTCTATTTACTGCTTGCACGAGGTGGTTACGACCTATGGCTTTCTGAAAAGGTGCCATTTACGTCCTTTGTTAACGGTGGCTGCAGCAAGGAAACAGCAAACGTGGGATGCGGCATTGTCGTCCTGAGAGGAGAAATTCCGAATGCAGATTTCAAAATACGACTTGTAAGGCATTGTTCTGCAACTCGCGGAGGTAGCTTTGTAGGTCGCACACCGCGGTTATTCTCCTCGTTAAAGTTTTGTGCGTTTTCAGATTTACGCGTCTCACAAGCATTCCGACCGGGTAACAACAAAGCTACGAAACCATTAGGCAGATATATAAAGTCTTTTTACAAGACGGTCAGGAGCGAACAGTGATATTAAATACAGATGTTTCAATCTAAAGCACCATGAGAAAAGAAATGTTTGATTAAATTATTACTGAATAAACAAGGCGTTGTTATCACGTCGTAAACAAACTAAGCAAATTTAGAAAGTCGAGAAATGTTTTAGAGGCTTTTATTGGTCTAATACCTTCAGAAAGTATGTAGCATGTTTTAACGCTAAAGACTGAAATAATTTCTTGCATGTAATCACGAAATTCGAAAAATTTTACTAAACTTATCTATATATATAAAGATGAATGTATGCATGTTTGTTTGTTTGTGTGTTCTTCATACAAATCCACAGTTTTCATCCGATTTCACTGAAAGTTTGCACATTTATGCTATGAAACAAGGAGAAAAGTACTGTCTACATTTGGTTGAAACATTTACTGTATAAATAATACATGTTGCCTTATAATTTCGAAAAGTTAGTGAACGGCGATAAACAGACGCGTAGGATGTGTAGGTGTCTGTACTGCCGTTCCCTATAGAGGTCTGGTAGGTCAGTGGTTAAAATGTTTGCTTACTGCTGTTTGTATCGTGGTCCTTGGTTCTAATCTGTGTGGAAGCAAAGATTTAAAAAAATTGTTTTTGATCGTAAGAGTCACGCCTGGACCGTCGGTTATTCTGATTGAATGTTAAACTGTCGGTATCACAAATTTAGGGGTTCGGTGCGAGGCAAATCGTAGGTAGTCTTGCAATGCTGTAGGTGTACACTTTTTTACGTTATAATGATCCCTCAGGGGGTGTTCGCAATCAGTGTGTGTGTGTGTGATCTGCAGTAATAATACTATAAATGTGGAAGTAAGCCTCTGTCTTCTTGTTACGTTTTGACGACTAAATGGCTATATCGATATTGATGGAATTAGACTAGAAAATCTGTAGGAAGGACACAGGACATTTATTTCCGGTATGATTAACAGTTGTAGTAACGAAATTTTGAGAACTTATCGAATGGTAACAGAAATATGTTGGAAATTGATTCTCTTCAAAGACAGGTTCGACGGTAGAATGATATAGTGATAGCTTTTCTGTCATATTATGCCTATTCGGTGTTGTTTGGGACCAATCCTTCGTTACCAACAACTTTCTATATTCAATTCTGGCAAAGAAATTCTTAATCCACGCGTACGAAGTCGCGGGTATCAGCTAGTTAATGTATATTATTATTTGTGAAGAATTCATGCTACCTAACTTAATCTTAATTCATAATCAAATTAGAGTAGTTGATTTTGAGATCTGGAAAGGTGATTCACGAAGTAATTCTGTTTCACAGATCAATATTTCATGGAAAATAATGTTTCACATTTGGTATTAACGATAGTGGAAATATTTAGACACAGATAAATCTCATTCGAGATAGATTACTTCTGGGCTATACTAATAAAAAAAAATTACAGTTGACTTAGTCAATATTGGGGTATGGTAGTATGGTAATACATTACTAAACTGAAAAGTGGATAAAACATATTTTTGTAAGCAGTCTTAAAAATAAGATTTTTCAAATAAAATTCCTACTATTTCGCTAACAGCGCTCCATTATCTGACCTAAAATAATTGTAGTTGGTAAAGGAAGACATTTGTAGTGACATAGCTCCGGTATATAAACAATCCTCGTTTGTTACTGAACGTAATGAAAAGTCTCTAAGTTTACCTCTTTGTTTCCAACAACAGATATTTTTTTTAGATGATAAAGGATGTGTTGGTACCAATTAATAATTCATTCCGACAAAAATATACTCTGCCTGCAGTGTGACAGTTTAGGTGAAAGGATATAATGTCATTTTTTGTGCTAATCAAACGTTTGAGCCAAAATTATAGTGTTTGAAGTTTTGTCTTACTATCGTGTTGTTCTTAAACTAAAGACACCAAAATGTTTACAGCACTGCCTTCACTTATGGCAAAATAATCTTTATACTAGCTGCTTGCTAATATAGGTATCAATAATCTCTTGCCGTAAGTCTTAGTAATGAACTATGTAGAAAAATAAAATGCACCAAAACCCAGGGGGACTGTTGGATGCGCGCTGTGAGGTGGGGCCCAAGTGAATGCGGAGGTCGTCCAGAGATGGAAAGGTCGGAGGCCATCCACTGCAATCACCGCTTCGTACAGACGGGAGTCTAACACACATACATCACATCAAATCAAATCAAGAGAGGTACACATCAGCTCCTATTGTCACACCGGCCAACAGATTGATTATATTTACGGGTTATTATTAATATTTTTAACAGTTGGTAACCACAGTGCACAGAATAACATGGGAGACGAATATATTTTTTAAAAATCTCTTCCATTTATATAATAAGTGTTGTGAGCCTTAAAGCATGAGCACTTGATCATCAAAAACTAGTTATGGGCAAGACAGCAATCACTGAATTCACCCAAACAAAGATATACTCAGATTAAAATGATTGTAATTTAATTTTCAAAAAAGAACTCTGAAATTCCTGCGAGAGAAATATAAAATATCAATTCTAAAAGTTTGTATGTTAGGGCTTAACTGATTGTACGATGTTAGCTATTAAATGTTTCAAAACATTTCTTAAGATATTTTTCAAGTGAAATGATATTTCGGAGAACACTTTAAAAAAATTAAAGAGGTTCTAGAGACCTTTAATTTTCTTGTCTGTTAGAATGATGTTGAAATGAGTATTAAAAACTCAAACCAAATCATTTGCAAGACGTCTGAATTCTGTAAGCAGAGGGAGATGGGAATGCGTACAAAAATATTTCTGTTGTAAAATTTGGTATAAACACCGCCAGGTAATGGGATATCATTTTTGTTTCGGACGGCTCGTTATCTAATGATATTGGGACATTAGAGTATCGCTCTTTCTGGGCATAAAATATTGTAAATTAGAATATAATAACAATTAAAACTTTTCTCTGATACCATTAGTATTTAACAGTAAAATGATGAAATCCTAGAGCATTGTATGTTTAAAACAATATGTATCAAATATCAGTCTAAAAAATAGAAGTTCTACTACTATCTCCAGAACTGAAATGTTACCAAAGTGATACAAATCAATATACATATTACTAAATCAAATCAACATCACACATTCAGGAGTTTTATAAGCAGAATGCAAAATAACAGGAAGCATTTTCGGAGCGTTTTCAAATATTATTGTTTCAGAGTTCACGATGTTTTCGCCTGTATTCCAGAAGTAATTATTCTACATCTACATCTACATATATACTCTGCAGCTCACAAAATTGTGGGTGGCAGAGAGTGCTCAGCACCAAAGCTTTGTTGTGCATTCCAATCTCTAATGGTACAAGGGAAAAAAGGAATCATATAAGAATCATTGCGGCACCTTATTTCTCTAATCTTATTTTCCCTGTCATTCCGGCTCAAATAGGTTGGTGGACGAAGTATTTCACTACATTCGTTAGTGAAAGTGGGAGTTCACATGTTTACCAATAAGTTTAAACGAAACGTACGTCGTCTGTCTACCAGAGACTCCCAGCCTAGTCTATTAATCAGTTCTGTGACGTTTTCATAAGGACTGTAGCAAGCGGTCACGAATCGAGCGGCTCTTCTCTGTACTTTCTCTATACTTTCGATCAACCCCTTACGAAACGGATCCCAAATGGCACAAAAATAGTCCAAATGTGGACGCACAAGAGATTTGTACGCTATCTACTTTGTTTGTTCATTACAATTTTTCAAGATTCGACCTATGAATCGCAGCCTAGAATTAGCTCTGCCTACTAACGAATTAATGTGTATGTCCCATTTCATGTTCCTTTGTACTGTTACTCTCAAATATTTCATAGAATCAACCATTTCAATAACTGAATTGTTTAACTCGTATTTCTGAACAATCGGATTCTTTTTGTTAGTTATGCTCATTGTCTAGCACTTTTTACAATTTAGCGTAAGTTGCACTCAGCGAACCATGCCAAAATAACATCCAGATCATTCCTTGTTTATGTTAAACGTATAACTAGACGACAAAAGTTTCTGTATACCACAAACGTAAGCTTCTTAAAAAAGGAAAGAATTTTTTTGACTTATTTTCCTACTAGCGCAACGTTTAATAGTTCCACCTACACAACTACACACTTGGTTCCTGGAATATTTTTACTAAAAGAGCATGCAGAAATTCAGATGCCGGTTTTTCCCTATGTTTCTAATCACAGTCCAAATGGATAATAACACTATCACCAATTTTTTTTAAAAAAATAATAAGTGTTTCCAGACATTATTCTGAAAGGTAAATGGATAAGTATTACTAAAGTGAAATATTATTAAGAGAGAGCAACAAAAATGTACGCACAGATAAATTGATACAAAACGAATGTTATCAGAATTGTTACACATTCAATTAGATTTGAATAGCAGAATATTCTCAAAGAAAGAGTTTTATTTTCATATTCTTGTATTAAATAGCCGATCGACTGTGTTTAACATTATACTTTAAGATAATTAAACAAACCGTGATCATTTTGTTCTGTAATTGTGTTAAAATTGTTAGTGGAACTTCAAGTAAAAAACTTTTACTGTTAAAATTGCTGATTAATCAGGGGAGACTGAAAACTCCATACTCCAGAATTTAAATGCATGTACGGGTATAAACTACACCGTTGTAATGCAATCAATGCATTGAAGCATAAAGTATGGGAATTTTAAGTTAACAAATAACAGAACCACAATTGTTATCTTACTGAACTGATTAGGACGAAATATTTTTAGCTTTAGGAAATTCAGTATGTTCACAGCAATATTTTGAGTAAAAAGAGGTAAGTTTCAAAAATATTAAAACCAAATTATGACTTAGTTTCTGATTAAAGCGCGATTTTCTGTTGTCAAAAAATTTCGGGTGAAATTGTTTAAATATAACTGAAACAAAGAAATCAACAGAGCTGAAACAATTTATAACTGGAATTTAAATTGGTATATTGTAATAATCCAGCCCATAAATCATTTATGCAGAAAGTATTACTGTTTGGGTGTGCAGATGCATATGGCAAGTTGTCTAAGATGAAGGCGTTTGGTAAAGCAGCCACGTACAATTGGCTGAATTTGTAACAGCGGAGTTGGCCTTTAGTGGCAAAATTTCCGCGTGTGTGTGCGTGTGGGATGCGTGAGGGTTGCAATCAGAGAGCGTGACAGACTAACACGCAAGCACGCAATACCCTCGCCACGCAACAGAATCTCTGCATTCGCCATTTAGTGCATTGCGGGGTAGTCGCGTTAATACTCCTTAAAGTTATTTTGAGCTATTGTCTAAGTTCTGTGACAGCCTGCGATTCTAACACGGTGAGGCGCTTTTAATTATACGTCAATTGTTAGCAGCTGACTTTCAAAATGAGATAGGAAAATACTTTAAATTACCATCATCAGTATGCAACTGAATTAAGGAACTGACAGTGAAAACAAATTTCTTTTAAAAAAAATATACAAAAGGTAGTAGAGCCATTCAAGCGCTGTGTATTTCAAAAGAAGAGAGACTTCAGGTATTTTTTAAACATCGTGATCGAACACTATATTAGTAATTGATTTTTAGTCCCCAAACTAAGGGTAAATTTTCTAGCAGCAAAAAATTAAAAAAATATTTTTTTCTAG
>CM061914.1:108004517-108042029 GCA_031002005.1 Vandiemenella viatica
CAACTGTTGGAGCACGAAACTGAAATTTTTCACGAATAAGAGGCATTAGCTTAAAGCAAATGGAATGTAACATAAAGCTAACTGCTCTACACCAAAGATATCAAATTTTATATTTCCGCTCCAGCTGAGACCAAACAAAAAGAAAAGAATCCATACATGACGTGGTTCTTACCTCTATCGGAAGCAGACTAAACCAAGGATGTGAGTGTCATCTAAGAAGAACGTGGGTGTACTGAAAGACGGACCAGACATTTCAAATGAATAAGTGCAAATTAAGAGACTGATTGAATGGAAGCAAGACAAGATTGAAACAAAAGAGTGGTGCAATAAGCTAAATATTCCACAGTAGATGTCGTAAATTTAGGATTAACGTATGGGCTGTTGCCAGTGGAGTGCACAATGTGTTGTTTGCTAAAGTGAAGAGGCTAGTGATCATCTATATAAGCAAAATGTCGTGACTACATTTCGGATGTAGGAGGATTAATCCAAAGATATAGCTCGCATGCCACCTGTGACCAACGTTCGTTTACCGCATTTAGAGGATGGAAAAAGGATTTGACATCAGTTTGTCAAATATAAGACATCAGTTTGTCAAATATAAGACATCAGTTGAATGCGAAATTTTTTATAAGGAAAATAAAAAGTAAAAAATGTGTCATAAAAAGAAAACTTCAGAGAAATAATTTTTGGTTCCAACTGTCACTAACATTTCATAATATATTACTCGTCAAGGTGGAGTATACAGAGTTTGAAAGATCAATAAATCAGAATAATAAATATATGGAAAATAAAGTACATGTTATATCGGTTACAATATCAGCACAAAAAAGAGAGGAAAAAAAGAAACAAGTGATGGTTTACGTGTCATGTGTAGCCAACAGATTTGCAGTATGTTATGTATCTCAGTATCGATGATGGGCCAAAGATGTTGCTTCAGTAAGAATAAAAAATAGTCCTAATCAAACTGAAGAGTAAGCAACATTAACTCGATGCTGGCAGAATAGCCGAAAAAGTAAATTAGCTTAATCCAGCAATAATAAATTTACACTGAATGTGTCGTCTGTGGTAGTGCTCAATTTATGTGTTACTAGCAAAGGATCTTAAGTCAGCAATTAACAAATAGGATGCGCTTGCTAAATAACGCCGAAATTAAGATAATTTCAAGGTGGTTAAGGTACACGGAAAAAAGTAGTCTTGACCAAAGATTAAAAAGTAAGTTGTACTATCTGTTGCCAACAAGCTGTGAGTGTATTCTTTTCTTCCACCTGAGGATTTTAAATCAAAAGCGAAACTGAGAAGTAACTAAATTATGAAGTAGATGTAGAAAAATAAAAGGCACACCATGCAAGAGCAAGTTAATATAGTCATGATTTACGAATGTACCATCTGTAACCAAAACAGATGCATTACTTGCATAATTTGTTTTACGTTAGTAAATTGAAAAACAGGCACACCTGTGAGGTGATGTAAAATTATATCGATTAAGAAAAAAGCAC
This sequence comes from Vandiemenella viatica, assembly GCA_031002005.1. Classification (NCBI taxonomy): domain Eukaryota; kingdom Metazoa; phylum Arthropoda; class Insecta; order Orthoptera; family Morabidae; genus Vandiemenella; species Vandiemenella viatica. The sequence continues at coordinate 108,006,014 of CM061914.1, forward strand.
ACTGGAACAAAAATAAAAGAGTTGTGATTCGTGTGCCCTCTGTTGCCAGTACGGAGGAGCAATATGCATGTTGCACATAAAGGAGCACATTCACAAAAATATTGCGCTAGTAAAAGGAAAATAACACATTCACGAAATTATTACACCAATATAAGGAAAATAAGGCTCATTTGAGCATTAAGTGGAGGTAAGATCAATGCGAAGCAAATGCAGCAGTGCAAAAAGTATAGTGTCTTTCAGTAGACATATGTATAGAATCTTCTGCAAAAAGGCTGTATAGTGTACGAGTCCTTCGCAAAGGAGACAGCTGCAGATACACAACATCGAAAAATTTAAAAGGAGATGAGTCTACATACTTGACATATGAACTGAGAACGTATGGAAACTGGAAAACCCAATTAAATTGTACTTTCTTCTAGCTAATCTTCTTCCTTAACTGATGTATTTCAATACCTGTTAAAAGTTGTTTATCGATTAGATTTCTGTTGCAATGTATCATTACCGCGTAATTTGGTTACAGAGTAGAGTTTAATTTTTTAAATTCGTGTGCATCCTTGTTCTCTGTATCTGTCTTTACTTGTGTTTCAGTTAGCCTGGATTTGTTGTGGAAAACTACAAAATACCAATATAAGAAGAATGAGTTCTCATTATGGAAAATACAGCTTTAGAAGAGGCACTTCCTCAATACAAGTGGAGAAATTTTCCACACAGCTTTTAAAAAAATCTTCACCTAAAACTTTTTTACATTTTGCTCAGCATACGTTTTTTTGTTGGCCTTATACGTAAATATTTCAAACTACCATTTTACTGAACTGGGTTTATCATCTCTACGAAGTAGTGTTATATTTCCGCAAAAGTTGCAATGACGGATTGTGGCGGTGATAGTATCTCACACTTCTACTTATTCGACGAAGAAATTATAGTCACTACGGATGGCGATGTTATCGGCACTTTCTATTTATTTTTTATGTTTTTTCAAATAGCAAAGTAGTACATGAACAAACATAACAAGTGTTAAAGAAACTGCATGATGGAAAAACTTGCAATTTTACAAGTTTAGTTTTGAAAAATGTACCAACCAAGGGAAAAATAAAGATAATACAGTTAAATTTGAATCCCACAACTGCAAACGTTCCTGCAACTTTGTACCCACCACGTAAGGTAAGCAGTGAAATTAGCCATTCTCCTAACTCCTTATGTGGAACTATTTGACGCATGAAGTTTTATGATTTATACTTTGTTTTGGGGGGTGTTGAGCTAGGTGTTATCATTACATTTCAGCGAGTAATTCCAAAGTACTTTTAGATTTTTTACTCATGGATTTACGCCTCGTCATAAAAGATTGGAGATAAGGAACCGGAAGTTATTTGATCACTGCCTTTTGTAGGAACCATCCCAGTATTCGCCTGGGGTGATTTCTAGAAAACTTGAAAAACCGAAAGGTAAATGGCTGAACCGGGATTTGAACCAACATTCTCACGGATACGAGGCCTGAGCTTACCCCTTGATCCACCAGGCACGGTGTATTCTTTGAGATGGTGTTATGATTCTTCGCCAAATGAGTAGAAATACGAACTTCTCATTCCTGTTGTAACGTAATTCATCACACATGTTTGCCACCTCCGTTAGTAAACTACGTTTGCATCTTAATGTTAAGTATCTTGAATAATCGTTGTCTTCACCGCATACAATTGGAAAATTGATTGGTAAGAATTCTGTTTCTTGGGGTTTCAACTATGGAATGATTAAACTATGGAAAAACGTGCTTTTTGAACCTGAAGCACGGAGGAAGGATTTGGTAACTGGGATAAGACGTGAAACTGAAGGTCCTTTTATCTGGTGTAATTATTGGGTAAGTTCGCTTGCACGTAGTTGAACTGGCGGAAGGAAAATACACCTCGTTTTTACCTCAACTGATATAATTTATTTGACAAGCAATTTAGAATGGTTGAAATATACTTACTTCAATCTGTATTGTATAGTAGGAAGACCCTATAAGAGTGTTACCGCCTTAGAATAAGCTAGCCGTGGGTCTCTGTCTAGAGACCGCACCTTCCTGGGTCACGCCCTCAGAGAGTTGCGTCAGTAGGAGACAGACAGAAATACATGAGGAGTGCCACTGCGCCTAGGGATGAGGTCAAACAATCAACAACGTCACAACTACTAACCTGCATTCGCAGAGCCAAGACATTAATGTGGTTTAAGATTTGCCTTCTTAATTTACTCACGCAATCTTTTCTTTTTCGAAGCTAAATTAGTTCGTTTCGGAATTCTACGAACAGATTAACTGCATAAATGTCTTACAAAACAAATACTTTTTTGTTGACATAACCGCTTTATTCGTATCAGCCTACAACAAAACTTTCTAGTCACATTATTTCCAAAATTCTGTTGAATCTTATGTGAATTGTGTGTAAACTAGTTTAAATTACCGTCAAAAATGACGGCTATCACATTTGATGGTAGTGGGAATTTGTTGAGGAAATTTTTGTAAGATAAAAAGGAATAGCGATTAATCGTTATCTTTTTTATTAATATTTTTCGTGATGTGAGTAAACTTTTTCTGATTAGGTTCCCGGAGTAGTTGTCTAGAATGTTTCAAAATAACTGTAATTGATTTTGAACGATGAAATTTTTTAGTGTTGTGAAGAAGTTTCTAATTAAAGTGTAATTTCAGAGGAACTAATAATTATTATTTATTTAATCGAGATATTTCTTGGTTATCTACGTTTCGAGTAAGCTTTCACTTAGTTTATTAACCTTCCCTGTTTGTTACCTTCTGTGAAAACTATAATAATCTTAGATTATGTTGTCACATGGTTCCAGCAACTGCTGCAGATAATACAACATAAACATCGGATGCTATTTTCTTTTCAAGAATTTTTGCGTCTGGTCGTCATAAATAAAGAAAAAGGAACATATAAATTTAAAGGAACGTCACATTGTAATTTTTTTTTATATCTCTGATTCGCATCATAATTTTTATTTCTGTTACACAAGAAACAATGTAAGTGAAAATAAAATTTCATTATTTATTTGAAATTTACACTTTCTTTTCACAATGTAAGCGCAAATAAAGTCAATACAGTTACTCATTTACTGGTTAGTTAGCGCTGTGACGGCAGTCAGTGTAACTAAGACATCGGGCATAATCGACACTCACCGAAGGTTGCCGAACCATTGAGGTGAGCGCAGTCTGAGCATTTTATTAAAGTGGACACTGCTCCGTCATCATTAATCTCAGAGCTTTATCGCTATCACCTATTGTTGAGGATAAGCTGTTAAGTTCGGTGTTACTAATTGGGAGGAACAGAGTTCGATTTCAGATCCGTCCGCACAGATTTTGGTTTTCCAAGTCATTCCAGACGATACTGGTATATTTCTTTCGTTAAATCCCTTGCTGATTTCCCTCCCCGTCCTTTCCGAAATTCAATTATAATGGTGCTGCCAACGGGGTGAAAAGTTGTAAGCAGACATAAAACACTATCGTTTTTTTTAGAGCGGATGATATAAGTACCAAAGAGGGCTGCTAAATTTACAATTAGGAACACAGTGTTTCATCACTTGAAAGAAGAAAGAAATCTGATCAGCTTAAAAGCTGATGATCGAATTGGGTATGGGTAATCTCGTCACCTTTGGAACTAGCGAAATAGTAGAAATCTGATGATACAATCTATGCCTTAAAGTACAAGTGTGTACATGAAAATACATCCTGCATCTTGAGTATTAAACATATACCATTTCGACGAACGTTTACCCCTATGGTCTTCACCTGCTGAATTCCAGATAATGTAGACAGCTCTGTGAGAAATAATTTCGTATCTTCTTCCATTGAATATTCTGTATGATAAAATGATACAGAGATCAATAAATAGGGTGGTTGGTGAACGGTAATGCTCTGGCTTCGCATTCGGGAGGACACAGGTTCGCATCCCTGTCCTGCAATTCAGATTTCGGTTATCTGTGATTTCTCTAAACTTCTTCATGCAAATAACAGGATGGTTCCTTCAAAACGGCCATGGTCGAATTCCTTCCAATTTCTTACCCCCCGGCCCACCTCTAATGACCTCGACGTAGAGAAGGACTACAGCCGCAAGCCAACAAAGTGGTTTCTTCAATGTGAACAGAAGGAAAGGCGAACCAGTAAACGAGATGCCTCTGTGTTCCAAAGTAGAGCAAAATCGAAAGAACAAGACTACAATACATAACTGGACTCAAATTTTATACGGAATTGTGGCGAAACACTGTAATATCTGAGAAACTACAATTATTTTATCATAACCGCTTCGCCCCATTGGCGCTTCCTTCCGCCTTCGTAATTTTGAGACAAATGACTCTAACACCCCAACATCGAAGGCGGCGGGAGGTGAAAGGGCGGAAGACTGTGCCCTCGGGGTGTGGCGCTCCTCCTTTGTTTATTCCGTGGAAATTCCTCTGTTCCCGTCTGGTGCACTGCAGGCGCCCGGAACACGACGAGACACAAATCATGGCGGAGACGCGATCAAAACGCGCCCGGGTAAGTAATTCATCACCCACTCAATCTCCGGGCGTAATGTGGTTCCGCGCCGGAAATTCGGACACGGGGGTGAACTCCCCAATCAGAGGCTATCACAACAAGTGGGGAACGCCGAACTGTTTGTGCTAGCAGGTTGCTACGACGCTAGATCGCCGAATTTGCTTACAGGTGGTTCCAAGCTATCCGACCCTCAAGTACCCAATCAACACCATTAAGTGTCACAACACCGTATATGAGGAATGTACGCCAGTATAATAACGCTCAGTAGATCACAAATAAGCAATGCCAGACGGCTCAATTCTGACGCGGCTTGAAACCCGAGAAGTTTTTATGAAGCATTGCCGCCGCGAAAACGTACATAATTATCCAAGCAATGTTTATGTTTTTTTTACTTAAGGCTTTACGCCTCGTCGATGTCGAAGTCGGTGTCGGTGTCTATGTCGATGTCGGTGTCGGTGTCTATGTCGATGTCGGTGTCTATGTCGATGTCGGTGTCTATGTCGATGTCGGTGTCGGTGTCGATGTCGATGTCGGCGTCGATGTCGGTGTCTATGTCAATTTCGGTGTCTATGTCGATGTCGATGTCGATGTCGGTGTCTATGTCGGGGTCGATGTCGGTGTCGATGTCGGTGTCTATGTCGATGTCGGTGTCTATGTCGATGTCGGTGTCTATGTCGATGTCGATGTCGATGTCGATGTCGGTGTCGGTGTCTATGTCGATGTCGATGTCGGTGTCAATGTCGATGTCCAGGTCATGGGACTGGGGATAAGGAATGGGAAGGAATTCGCCTATGGCCTTTTGAAGGAAGCATCCCAGCAATTTGCCTGTAGTGATTTGGGGAAACCATGGAAAGCGCAAATCTACATCTACATCAATACTCTGCAAATCACAAATACTTTGGGTGGCAGAGGGTGCTAAGCACCAATCCTAATTCTGCGCATTCCAATCACGAACAGATCGAGGAAAGAAGGAATACATAAATGAATCAGTACGGCATCTTATTTCTCTAATCTTATCCCTCCTGTCATTGCGACCTAAATAGGTTGGCGGAAGAAGTATTTCGTTGCACTCGTAACTTAAGGATTTTCGCATATTCTCCAGCAAATTCAAATGAAAACGACGTCGTCTGTCTGCCAAACAGTCCCAGCCCAACCCACGAATCAGCTCTGTGACACTTATGTAAGGACTGTAACTAGCAGTCACGAATCGAGTGGCTCTTCTCTCTTCTTTCTCTAATGTGTCAATCAATCCCTTGCGATACGGATCCAAAATTCCACAACAGTATTCCAAATGCGGACGCACTAGTGTTTTGTACGCTCTTTCCTTTGTATGAACATTACAACTTCTCAAAATACGTCCTATGAATCGTAGTTTGGAATTAGCTTTGACTACAACGGAAGTTATGTGCAAATCTGGATGCCCGGATGAGGAGTCGAACCGGCGTAATCCCGAATGAGAGGCCAGGGCGTTAACCGCTCACCCGCCGCGCTCGGTCACTGGGTATGAAAGTTTGTGTCTGCATGGTGACATCCAGCAATCGGAACGATATTACTTTAATGTTCAGTTTGTAATAGCCATCAGACCCAACCCTTTTATGATTTTTAATCGTAATAATTAAGTACAGGGATATGAAAGTTGATTAAGTATTAATTGTTTACTTTTTCTATTTGAATGAATATTGCTTTAGTGGAAAGAGGCTGTGTAAATGATGTGTAAAATTATTAGAAGTAGTATAATGTGTGGAATATGAAGTGAATTACAAATTTTGTGTAAACCACAGCGTTTTGAGGACGATTTTCGGCTATTTGGGGTGCTTTATACTGTCATTTTTATGTTTTAATGTATGTAAATAGATTTAATTTCCATTTTAAGATGTTTCTTAATAATTATGAGTGGCGCTGTTCTAGTTTTAATTATTTTCGTGTCAGTGCGATTGTTAGCGCACTAGAAACGTCTGTCGTCACTCTTTGCTGTGTTCAAGATGTTTCTATAGTGATAATTTAAACGAGCAGAGTCAGTTGTTAGAAGTTTTGATAACTAATTTTGGTTCGTCAAGCAGTTTTGTTGGCTGCAGATTAATCGCTGGAATTGTTTTCTAATGTGTTTTAGTATCTTTGGACGAAGTTGTTCCCTTATCCGTGTATGTTTGTTATTCAAGATTTGGATGGTCTTGTTATTTAATTGAACTCCTTAGTCAATTCAGAAGTTGTGTCAATTATCATCATTGGTAAGAGGTAAATTCACCTGGCGACTGAACAGTAATAATTCCGTTAGTTAAAGAACTAAACAATTAAATTGCAATCAGTATTATTTGAAAGTACTATCCATCGAGTACCTTGACTAGTACCTCATTCATTCGAATACCGAATACGTATAAGGTTCTGTATAACTATAAAGTGGAGACTTGCATGTCTAATAATTGAAGCGTAAATATCTTAGCATATCATTTCATAATGAACTTACTTAGGTAGGACACATTTGGCAAGCGGTAGAGAAATGTTTTAATACCTTGCCTTTACTGGAAAGGGAGATGAGGGGATTTACAAATGAATTTACTGAAGTCTGATGCAAAACTTTAGGAAAACCATTACATGATATGGTGGGGAACTATAGGACCTGTTTTATGCTTATCGAATACAGGAGTTGCAAGGTGTGCAAAAGAGGGCAGCCAGATTCATTTGTGGAAATTATGGGAGAAAACAGTCACTGGAAGACACAAAAAGGGCGAATGGAGTTGGATGGCATTTATTAGTGGTAAGTTCTAGATGGATATTGGCGGAAGAATTCCGAATAGTAATTGCAAGGAAAAGTATGATAATGAACACAAACCAACACTTGACTTCAGGCATCATGCATAAGCGAATAGGATTTTTTTTAATGCAATGAAACATTAGAAATATTTCGTATATCATCACTAGATATATTTATTTTTGAGGAGAGCTGCTAAATTCGATTTTGTTCTGTACTTAACTCCGTATAACAATTTGTTAAAAACTTCTGTTCTTACTAGTGTCTAATATTTCGCTATATTAGGATACCCCAGACAAGGCTATTTCCTCTTTGGCAGAAATATGGTCATTATTTTCTACTAACTACGCCGAACTCCTCACTTTAAGATCAAACTTATAAACCGTTGACGCTATAAACAAAGTACGTATATCCTCCCTGTCCATTTTACCACAAGACTGGGATGAAGACACGCGAAAACTTTTCATACATCTAGCATCGCGAGCATTCCCTGCACAGTACAAACCACTACAACTCAATAGTTCTCAACTGCAATAGCTCAAATACATTAACAATAGAATCAATATATTTGTCGACAGCATTGGTCACTGGAACGTGATAAAACAAAACACATACATAATCAAGTCTCACCCATCTTATCATTTCACCACAATTAAAAGTTCTCTTGTTTCCTACAAATGCAATTACGTATGTTAAATTTTTCCCTGTTTCCTTCTGTAAAAATTATTATGTGTTTGCAAATTACCTATTAAAATTTTAAAACAATTTTCCTTTCCAAATATTAACTTTTTTTATGTTTGCTAACATTTTTTTTTAAACCAACAACAACCATTTGGGACAATATATATAGGCCTATATAAACTACACAGGTAACTAGTGACAATAGAAAGACATTTCTATTCTTTCTTTTATATTTTCCGATTTGTTACAGAATATTCAAGTTTACGTGTATCTACTTAGTCTAGTGTTGATGCATACAATTCCGGACTGGATGGTAATATAATGATGATATGATTGCTTAATCGTTTAATTCGTCCCATGAAAAAAGGATCTTAAGTGACGAAAAGATTTAAGTAAACAGCTGAGCTCCAGAAATAAAGTCATATAATAAATTTTCAATTTTTTTGTTCTTTGGATAATCTGAATTGACATCAACACCACTTCCACTGACTATGTAAATTTGCACAAGTATTCAATGTACGATGATTTTTCCAGTTGCTGGTCAAGAGTATTTTGAGAAAACACCTGTGAAATATATGTTTTATATAGGTACCATAATGTTGTGGAGTCATTGTATAGAGTAGGGAGGACGTCATACATGTTTAATTTCTCCTTACCTGTTTTGGGACTGAAAGAGCTTAGGGAATAATAGTTTCAGAAACTTTAAACGCTGTCGCTTAAAAAACCTGTTAATAGAGAAGAAATTTTCGTCACAACGAAAACATCAGGTACCGGCATGGTGTTCACATCAGGATACTAATACTCCCTTAATTAAAGACCACAGGAAACTGACTTTAAATAACGCCTCTTGAAAACTGTATGTGTGCGGACTTTTTAAACCTCCTAGGCCATTAAGAACAAAACGTGTCTCACTTCCTTTTCAAATTTATGTAGTAATAATAATACCGTACCCTTAATGCGATTACCAGTAGAGGGGTACAAAGGAGCGTCAATGTTTTCAGTAAACACTTTTAATATACCGCAGTATACAAGTATATGCATTCATTCAAGATGCGGACGCAACGGTAGGGTAGGTACAGTATTCTTGATGTCTTGTTACACTACTAAGAGGAATCTTGATTCCCTTTCAGTCCTTACTCTTACAAAACAACAGGTATACCTTAAGGCAACAAGTCTTTAAGTCCTTCCAACCATCTCGCCTTGATAACACTGCAAAGATCTAAGAACTGGCATACATGTTGTTTGAAGCGCTTACCCGTTGCGATCTATGTAAATGTTTGCTCTCGTGAATGTATAGTGATTTTAAAAAAATAAATAAATAACGGAACAGTGAAATCAGTATACCTCCAGTCGTTTCGCAGCCATTTATGCAATATTGTTAAAATTATTGTTATTAAATACTGTAGCTTAATGAGTCCCTCTAAAGTTGAGACTATAGTTTCACAGAATTCTATTTCGAGAATTCGTTCATAAACTAGTGGGCATGTATTCAACATCATTATTTTCCAGTACTAAACGAAATGTATATAAAGTAATTGAATTTTAGTTCTTTTCTTACTAGAACGTACTACAGCATTTTAGGTGTAAACGAATATTTAGTTATGCTACTGGATCAAAATACATTAATGTTCAAATTTAGGCTGCCACTGAGATATTAAACCGGCAAGCACCTTATTTTTTTTTTTTTTTTTTTAATATGACGTACAGTTTTCTTTGTAGTTGTTAGTATAACACAAGATCTGAAATAATACTTTTCACTCGCAGTCGAAACTTTGTCATGCTTTAATAAAAACCTCAGATTAAACATAGTAGACATTAAGACATCAAAATCGCCTACTACTAGCCACAAATCTGCAAGAAAAGCAAACGAAATATTGTACAAAACTACAACTCTGATCATGTAACATCTAAATTCAAATCTACTGTATTATTTTTGTAAAAGTGTAAACATTCCTTTACGAAAATCTATTGTAAACCATATTATCATTTGGCTGAAGAGCACGACATGTGTGCTGCCAGCCCGCTTCCCCCATTAAGGGGGTTGAATGAAATGACAATATATATATATATATATATATATATAGTAGACATTAAACTAGTTATTATAGATCAACAATAATTTTTGTGTAGATCAATGTCTTTAATAATGAGAGAATCGTGTTGAATAAACAATTTTCCTTTATAGGACGCATTCAACGACCATAATAGATATACCGCTACATGGAAACAATTTAAAAATTACCATTGTGATGGAAAATAGTTGAGATTACATGTAAAAATATTTCTGTGTTTCTTCTGTTATATATTAAGTGAAAAGTTTTCTTTAAACGTTATGTTCAAATTTTATTGATTACCGTATGTAGATATGATAGAAATGGAGCCTGCCATGCTTGAAACTTCGGTTCTCCGAGATATAAGTTTAGATTGCGATTATTATCAAAAAATTATTATAAAAGCTACGATCTTTTTTCAGCACCGTTAACCGAATGCTTAACGAAATTAATTAAAAGGAATTTATGGAAGATAAATGCAGTAAATCAGTAAAAACGCTAAAGGAGTAGAAGCAAAAAAGTCAGTAACTGAGACGATTAATTACCAGGAATCTAATGTCGCGGTCCTAATTTTGCATTAAATGAATTTTTTTCTTAAATTCTTTCATTGTTTCAGATAAATTGCTTAGCAATTCACGCTTTAATTTGTTCCAGTTTCCCACTCTTTCACAAAAAAATCATCCCTTTATGTCAGAAATAACATACCATTTCTCTTGATTCTTCTATCAACAACGACTCAAGACGTTTTATACACAGAAATTTTTCCATCCGCCTCCTATATTCAAATAACTCACCAACCGTGGTGAGTGAGCGGTAATGTCCTGGTCTCGCATTCAGGAGGACGCAGGTTCGAATTGTTATCCGGCTATACAGATTTTGGTTTCTCTCGGTTTCCCCAAGTCACTGCAGGAGAGAGTCGGCTGGTTCCTACAAAATGCCATTGCCGGATTCCTTCCCGTTCCTAGTTCCAGTCTTTTCCCGATTCTAATGACCTCAACGTCGACGAGACGTAAAGACATAAGCAAAGGAAGAGAAAACACAATCAAATGACTCCCGACGCAGATCCAGCCTCGCATTCGGAAGGACGCCAGTCCGATTCCCAGTCCGGGCATCCAGATTTGGGTTTTCCACGGTTTCCCCAAATCACTCCAGGCGAATGCCGGTGTGCTTCCTAGAAAAAGGCCATGGCCTAATTCCTTCCCGTTCCTTGTTTCTAGCCCTTTCCTGCCTCTAATGACATCGACGAGGCGTGGAGCTATAAGCAAAAAAATAAAAATAAATATAAAGCAGATCCAGCTGCACTATTAGTTATTGTGTTCTGCGGTAATTTACACAAGCAAACATGGACACCCACCTTTGCACTCTGTAACAGCCCTCATACCTGAATTTTATATAGTATTATATTTTATGAAGTATTTGTAGTGAGCTAAAGTTTGCTTGAATATGATCTGGTATGTTTGTTTCACAATTCTGTAAATCAATGTAAATACACTTTGTTTTATGAAATGAAATTATTTAAAGACCATTTAATATGTTTTAGAACAGAATAATGCAAGAGAATTGCTTAAATGTTGGTAATTCCAAGTATTAATGCAAGTTACGATGTCTAAAGGACAATTTACGACAGTTATAATGATTTCTGTAAATAATTTTGTGTTTAAGTATTTTTAATTTCCATTTCTGACCATTTTGTAATGATGTTAAATGATTATGTATTAATTCTGATTGTTTTTAATATGTTTCAATTGTTTGAGGAACCTTTTGAAGAATTCGTGGAATTTTGATAGAGCCTATATAAAGAAATCGGTAGAAGGACAGTTTTAAGTTTATACAGCTTCACTTTGCGACTGACAAAAACTGCGTTAATAGTATTGTATGCAATCTTTGGATTGTATGAAGACATGTAAGCTGTATCGTTGATATCGTGTTCTTGATAAAAATAAACACATGTTAAACTGAAATTTATGGTGGACTACTTAATTGCTGTATTAATTAAAACCACCAAGAATCTGACAACCCCCTCAAAAGATAGCTTCAAATCTCAAGGCTCTGATTGAGTATTTTAGTTGAAATTAGTTAAATACATGGAATTTGTGAGGAATGCTGCACCTTATCTCGAATGATTTCTACTAGAAAAGCTTCCTGCAATCTTGAGGAAAGGTTTGTTTTTGTATATAAATAAAATGCCATCTACGCACAACGAGTATGGTGGGAGAACGATAACGCTCTGGTCTCTCATTCGAGAGGACGCGGGTTCGAATCCCCGTCAGGGTATCCAAATTTGGGTTACCAAAATCACTCCAGCCGAAAGCCGGGATGCTTCCTTCAAAAGATCATGGCCGAATTGCTTTCCGCTCCTTGTTCCTAATCCCATCCCTCCTCTAATGACCTCGACGTCGACAAAGCGTAAAAAAAATTAAAAACAACAGTTGTTCGTAGAAGGCGTTTTATTTAAAAACTTTTTTGATAAGCAACTGTGGACTATAGACTACAACCAGATTTGTGTTGACAAAAAATGTGTTCGAGTTTCAGAAAACTGATTGAGACAAACTCCGAACTCGAGCAGGGACTTTTCCATTCCTAAGTTGGTACGATGATACCAACTGTTTGGCCCCGCGGAGTGAAAGTTCGTGGTAGGCGAGGTCGCAGAACAATTACGGCGGGAAGCGAAGCCACGCGTGACTAGCGCACGAGTAATCACGCTTTAGGGAATGGCGCCGCCGTCGCCGAAATTTGTGCTCAGCTCATTATGCGCCGTGATTGAGGCGCGACAGGAAACACGACCACAGCGCATGCGCGGCGACAGAGCTACTGCGCATGCGTCGTCCTAAGCTTCGGTAGCCGAACACCCCGTGCGTCGTTCAATGGGGCTGAGCCACGCAGAGCCCGCCAATACAGGAGCGTCCATAAACTACGTAGCTCCATTTTGGTCCCCTGTGAACCCTCTCCTCCCCCTCATGAAGACTGACGTCTCTTTTGCCTGTATTTCCCCTCCCCCCCACCTCGCGTGGCACGCAGCTTCTTTCCCCTATTGATTCCAGAGTACATTTTGTACTGTTTTCTATTATCAGAATATCGTAAATTACGCACGGAAGTAATTAAAAGACGGAAATAAATATATGCATGCTGTTTTGTATTCTTTATCTTATTTTAACTGTGACAAATACAAGGGATGATCAAATGAAAAGGTACGGAACGACACGGTGGGTACAAATGTAGACTTTATTCAAAATATACACCATAGGCCTGAGCACAACGATCCCACTGATGTACAAGCCGCAGGATTCCTTGTTCCCAGAATTCCTGTGGCCGTGACGAGACCCAGTCCTTCACAACGTCCTTGAGTACGTCGTCCGAGTTGAAGCGCTTCCCTTTCAGGTGTTTCTTCAGTGGACCAAACACATGGAAATCGCAGGGCGACATGTCCGGAGTTTAGGGCGGATGGTCCAACGTCTCCCACTTGAACTTGGCAAGTTCCATGTGTGTGACTCTGGAGACGTGTGGACGCGCGTTATCATTGAGCAGAACCACACTCTCCGTGAGCAGCCCCGGTCTTTTGTTCTTGATGGACCTGCGTAAGTGTCGGAGTGTCTCACAGTACACATCCCCCACCTGCACGCCATCCTGTCCTCATACGGACTGCCGCATCATTTGGACGCCGCTTTTGATAAGAGCCTCTGCTCTCTACTGCGCATGCGGGCTCCAGCGCATGCTCCGATCCCAGTCAGAGACTCCAATCGCATCCCGAGATGTCTCGCTACGTTCTCCCATGGCGGAATTTCCAAATATTTAACTGTTACGTTTTTTACGTCGTTTCGTACCTTTTCATTTGACCACCCCTTGTAATATGAATGAAAAGTTAAGTGGGTTTGGCTCGGAAACAACCCCCCTCCCCCCACGTAGTCAATCGTAGCTTTCTACCTCCTCTCCCCCCTTGACTGAGTTTATGGGTCTGCCGCAAGCAATTTAGTCATTAGCGAAGTCTGTGTTCTTAAGTATTGCGCCATGAGTATAAGTTAATGGTATAGAAAGATTGAAGCAGGCACCTTTCTAGTTACTATTTACTCTAAAAGTAGACAAAGCGCTCACGAAAAGACTTGGCTAATGTTTTGTATGGAGCGTGGCTCTTTATGGGGCAGAGACTTGGACACAGGGGCGATAAAATGAAAAACCGTTAGAAGCGTTTGAGATGTGGAGAATGGAGCGGAACGCACTTTCAGCAAAACATTGCCTCTCGCTGTTTTGGTAAAATCTTTCTGTTCACATCCAATTGAATATAAATAGAACAAACGTTGCAGTCAATTTTGTAAATTCAAGACCTCATTCACGAAGAGACCTGTATAAATCACTACAGTAACTCGAGTAAGATATGAAAGTGCGCTGACAATCAATGATAACATAATTGTTTTAAAAAAAACAACATAAAAACCGCCTAAAAAAAAAAAAAAAAAAAAAAAAAAAAAAAAAACACTAAACATTTTAAAATAACTTTATACCTTGCTTAGGAGAAAGTAAATCTAAATGTACAATATTTTACATTACAGTTATTGAAATTTTTTACATTAATTAGTTACTTTTGAATCGGTCTCAGCTGTCACATCGCGAAGATCGAATTACTGAACTTTGGTTTTCGAGGTGAAACGGGGAGTAAGAACAAAAATTACAAAAATTTTACAGCATGTAGTGAGGGAGATAGTATTATTGCGGGAGGCAGCTTAGGGAAACAAACTAATAGTATTTTAATCTGTGACTCAGCCTCGTTAGTCTTCCAGACATGTCACAGGCGCTACAGTGTCAGTTGGTAGGCTGCATCATGCAGTAAACACTTTATAGTTAGTATAATATCGGCGTATCATCTGTATGTTTCAGTTTTGTTGAAATATGTTTCTAGCATTAATTGTAAGTAAGCAGTAACATGATTTTTTGAACAAATACAAACGTTAGAGATACCAAAATATCGCAGCATTCTGTTTCTCCACCACATTAATGCTGCTATGCTAATGAAATTGGAAAAACCATCTCCCTTAGAGTCCAGATTGGTCGTCATATGACTATTGTCTGTTTTGACCTCTCAACAAATGTTTATGTAGAAATTTTTTTTCGAGTGATGAAGAAAGTATTTTTTTTTCACTTTATTGACTAATTACAGATCCAACTAATTTTTATGAACAAGAAACTCAAAAAATGTCAATGTTGAAGAAAAAAATGTTTAGTCAACAGTGGGGGCTATGTAGAAAAAACTCTTTTTTGCTGTTTATTTAGTAATATGTTTTTCATATATAAACGATCTTAGTATGCAAAATGTTTGTGAAAGGATTAAAAAAACATGGCTCTACTTATGACATCCTTCCTACCATAAACAGATACAAATTTATTTTTAATTTTTTTTTAATTCTATTACAATTGGAGTTGAAATTTTTTGGGGAAAAAATGTCTGTCAGTAAAATAACACCAAAGTTGAAGATATCTCTCATCTTTTTATTTTCCTTGCAAGTGCTTCCTGCACATTTCTTTGTAACGATTCATTGTGAGCTGTTTAGTGATAAAGCTCCAATAGTGCATTTTAAACACAGAAACGTGGAATTGAACTCGGCAGTAAACACCCACCGTGCATTATGTCACGTTCGTCGAGGTATCGAGGCAGATATCGATGTAGATGTGTCTATGCCGTGACGCCTTCATAACAAGCTTCCGGCGTAGCCATTGCGTGCCTCCCGGATTTCTTAGACACCTGCTGCTCGTTCTAGAATAATGAACGCCCCAATGAAAGGCGATCGTGTCTGATATGACATATTGTTTATTCAGGGAGCTAAATAACTAGCCTGGCTGACCCTCAACCTGAAGGCGAGAGGTGGAAATGACTTCTAGATTAGTTAGCATCCGCCTTCCAAACTTTGAGCGATACATTTCAGTATCGCGACTACGTAATGTTAATAATCAAAGATATGTAAAATGAATGAGAGCGTTGGAGTAATAGAGAAGAGACTAACCGTACCGAAAAAGATTCAAAATATTGTTTGTCTTTAATACAGTTTATTAAGGTCAGGGGGGGGGGGTGTATTGTCGTGTTACAAACAGTAGGTTCCCTGCCAGGCTTCAAAGACGTATGTTAGCTCAATCATTATGATGTACCGATCGTGTGGGTGAGCACCAAGGCCTCGCATTCGGGTTGACGCGGGTTCGCATCTCCCTTCAGCCATCCAGATTTGGATTTCACATGGTTACCCCAAATCACTATATACGAATGCAGGTACGGTTCCTCAATAATACCATGGGAGAAATCCTTCGCATTCCTTGCCCCTAGTCCTTTCCCGCCTCAAATGATCTTGCCGTCGGCGTTGCGAAAAGCCAGAAAAAAAAATAAAAATAAAAAAGTTTACAGTATTACCGCGGTTTACGATGTTTTCGGTAGAAATCGCTGTCTCAGCCAATTTTTTTTTTATTTTTTTTAGTTCCGCTAGCTGTTTAACGAGCTTCAGCACATTCCATGCATAGTATTTCACATTCCTCGAAGGAACACCGAACTCAATTAAATCAAAACCAAATGCTAAACACGCGGCAAATAGAAACTCTGTCAAATAAGAGCAGGAACATGTTTTAGGGCTTTATGCGTTTCTTGAGCCGAGAGAGGATTGGAGGTGAGGAACAGGAAACAGTTTTCGGTCATGCCGTTAATGAAGGAACAATACCGGTTTTCGCATTCAAAACCTTGGGGAAACGAAGTTTGAATGCCGCAACGGGAGTCGAACCCGTACCCTCCAGCATTTCACGGCCGAGCATTAACTATTCTTACAACAGACTCTGTCAGCATGAATTATCCTTCGGTATCCACCGACTAAAAACACCAGAAGTTGTCATCGGATTCTAAGCACATAAGGTAGCAATGGCCACGATAACGCATTTTCGTCACTTCATGGTAACGGAAACTGTTTGCTTTGCGGCATCCGCTTTCTTAAACTTCTTACGATTGTTTACATTTTACTTCGTGAAAGGCTGAAGCTTAAAACATGTCTAGCATCCAGTCGCGCAAGGAATGCATTAATTATCTGCATGTTCGTACATTGTAGGTCTGGCATCTTACGCTAAAAACACGTGAAACTCAACGAAAGTATAGTGGATTATGAAAATGTGACACTAATGGGCGAAAAATAGTGATAAATGTACCATACTGCAGGATCAAGGTTTCCCCCCCCCCTCTCCAGTTATCATATACAAAAGCTGCAATCACAGATGGTTCTATAGTTAGCTGGTGGTGCCACAAATAGTCGATCGGCGAAAGCAGAAAGAACACTAAAATAAGAAAAATTGGTATCGCGCCAGTGAATATTAACTAACTGAATACAGCTAAAAGATGGGCTACATTGAGTAGTATCACCGGCAAACCTTTTTCTGCGATCTGTCTATCAATTAATCTGATCTCTATCTCAATTCAAGATCATATCTTTTTCTCGACGTTCCTATCTCCTCAATCATTTAAATTAGGGATGATTGTGTAGATCAGTGGTTCCCAATTAATGGTATGCGTAACCCTTGGGGTACGTAAGGTTCCTTCAAGGGGTACGCGCGATAATCTCTTGGCTGAGGTAAACAGTAGGCCTGTTGATAAAATATCGATATATCAGAATATCGATATTATTTTTTCAAAATATCGATATTTATGAGTGATATTTCAAGGACGATATATCGATATTTCGATACTGAAATATGAATATCGCAGACGATTTTTATAAAAATTAAGTTGTCATTTTCCGTTTTACACTTAGAAGATATCTAGTTATTATTGGTGGAAAAGAAGACGATTACCTGTGTTGCACATGCAGTAAATTAAATCTTAGATAGAATTTTAAGAAAGGATGAGAATTAGTAAAATCTATATGATCAAATAAAATTTATAGGACCATATTTAAACACACAGTTAGTGCTTCTGATTAATTACTTCTACCTAAATAAATGCCACTAGTGTTGCTTTATCAGTCTCATAAATTCACTAAAGCCAAGATTTCCCTGGGATCTCTTTCTGGATTTATAAGGCTTAGAATCGTACACATTATGCTTTTCATTTTAGTAAAAATGTGTAATACTTAAGTTAAAATTTTCATTAAAAAAAAATTTCGTACTGCCGTGAAAAAGCATTCTGTTTCAGAATTTGAGGTCTTGATTCAGAAGAATATTTAACAACGTTTTATGAGTAAATAGCTATAAGGCTTGGTCGTATTTTTGCACGATTTGTTTTTGTAACATTATTTCCATAAAATATATCGATTCTTTTTCTTCGATATATCAAACCCGATATTGATACTTTTAAAAATATCTATATATCGAAAATCCGATATTTTTAAAAATATCAACAGCGTTAGTAAACAGCAGTATTCTTAAAAAAAAATATTATGTAAACGTCTGTCGCCAAAATATATTTTAAGACAAGCTGCGTGTGTGAGAATTAGGTTGCTGTAATGCTGTGCGAAGAATTCAATTGGGGTGAACGCAATTAATTAATTATCATATCACGGTTAAGATATACGAGTAAGTGAATTATAATTTGAAGTCGTAATCGGAAAAAAATGGTTGGAATTACATGGAAAACCCATAATTAAACATCCCAGATTACTAACCAACACTAAAGCAACTTAATTATTTAAACAAGAATAATACTCGACTGCGAGAAATAATAAAATTTCTTGGTGAATTATTTCTTTCCTTCGTTGGATTAAAAATAACTTTAAAACTCACATGCCACAATACCATGGTGAATTACCGATAATAAGCCGTCAAATATGCAAGACTCTTCTTATCGAGGAGTTATAAAGAGATGTCAGAGGTCATGCACCATGCGACATTCCCACAGAAAGCTCGACTCAGCTGGAAGAAGACATCTTGTCTAAGACTCGGTACCCAAAGACAAACAGACCCTTATTACTGTCGCAGGACTCCAGCTCTTAAATGAAACGAGATTCAGAATTCAGATGTGGATACTGTATATTTCGTTCGCCCAATATCGAATATCGTATTTAAAAGTTTGTAAAATTATATTCGATATGGGTTACGTAGGAATAAATAGCTTACCCCAGCGAGTTAGCCATCGGTGCATATAGTTTGAAGAGAAATTAGATTTTTTTAAAAAAATATCCCGCTAAAAAATGAAGACATTAGAGCCCGTAAAACCTGTCAGTTTTGGACCATTTTTGACAGTCCACTTCAAAAATGCTATTTGATAAGAGCTTAAATTTGTTTCCAAGATGGACTATATCCATATTTAAAAGACGAATAGTAAAAACACACCGAGAGTGGTGGTTGAGCAGCTAACGCTCTGCCTTCGCATTCGGGAGGTCGCCGGTTCGAATCCCCGTCCGGGCATCAAGATTTTGTTTTTCCATCATTTCCCCAAATCACTCCAGTCGAATGCAGTGAAGATTCCTATAAAAGGCAATGGACGAATTACTTCCCTTTCCTTGTCCCCAGTCCCATCCCGCTTCTAATGACCTAGCCGTCGACAAGGCGTAAAGCCAATAGTAAAAAAAAAAAAAAAAAAAAAAAAAAAAAAAAAAAAAAAAAAACCAACACTCATAGGTGTTAAAAAACACGAAAACCTTTTAATTCAGAAATTCTTTGTCTTTTATTAAAAGCATTCCACTGAAAATGCTATTAGTTAAAAGTGCGTTGTTACAGACTGTACCTATAATAAATAAATATGATTGGAACTGGACTATTTAGCGGACAGTTGTGGAACGGAATGTGGTACCCAGCCTGAAATTGCGGAAGGCTTTGATTTTCGTAGCATTTAGCTGACCAATCGCATGCAAGATAACTATTTACTTCACTAAATTCACGCGAGACGCTTGCCCTACTAGCACTCGTTTTGGGCAGATTGGTATTACATCGATTTGATGTATATTCTTAACACTGCCCCTACGCCACTTCAGGCACTATCTGACGTCTAAGTTCTCTGTTACTGTCGTTCTTATTACTTCGGTAAATATCAACGTCGATATTACTGACTGAGTCCACTCTGACATCACGTGACTGCACGAATTTAAGCATGCTAAACAAGTAATCCGTTTTCATAATTTTTTAAAAAAGTCAAAAACAAATGGTAGCAGAGAACTGTAAATTTGAATTGCTACTCGTATAATGGGAGAATGTTGTCTTTATTTCTGCATAAAACATGCACTAAATCTTTACAGAATTTCAGATGGCTTACCGCGCAGTCCATTAAAAACGTAAGGTTTTTTTTTTTTTTTTTTTTTTGGACCCCTCCTCCTCCACCTTGGTGAGATTTGGTGAAATCTGGTCGGGCCTACTCTCTCCCCCTAAGGTGACATTGTAATTTTGAAAACACCCCCACCCTCTCTATTTTGATCTCACGTAATTAATGGACGCTCCTTTACTTTCGGAAAACTGATATAAGGATTAAATAATAAGAAAAAAGTGTATTGCAGTTTGATGGTGATGATATATTGCCTATTGTTAACAATCCAAGGGCGAAGCAAGTGTTTGGGTATAGCAACTACTATTGGATGCCTAGACAAATGAGAACCAGTAGGTATCGTATAAGTAATCGCTACACGCGAGTTGTCATGATTTAATGTCCTTTTTGCGAGTATAGAGTATTTGAACAAGGAAGTACTTTAAATCAGGAATACAACAGAAGGTTACACAGATCAAGAAGCCGTTCTACTTAATATTATGCAGTCTCAGGAGATAAAACCATGACTTGCAATAATTTCACGAAATTCAATAAGAAACATGACGAAACTTCTTTAAGGTTAACAGAGTTTAATGGTACCTCCAGACATTAAAATTAAAACATGCAGAAATTTTATTTTGGTGCTAGAAATAAATAAGCTGATAACATTGTTTCCAAAAATTTATCTGCATAAGCGTTTCGCCTTTATACTATAGTGCATATTTTTAACTTGTAGTTATATATTTTGTTGTTGTTGATAACTTGGTTTTCGGGGTTGAGCAGCGTCAATTTATGAAAACCTAACATTTCGGCCATCATTTTGTGGCCTTCTTCAATGCACTTCTTTGTTAGCACTTCAGCTAAGTTATAGTGTCGTGCTAGTTGCTAAATAAATGTATTGAACTGACATTTTTTGTCACTGTTCTCATGTCCCACTAATATTGTCAGTTATGGGGAGTTCCAGATTGTAAACAATTGAACGATTAGCGAGACAGATCTTGACAAAATATGTATTGTATGCCCTAACTGCATACGCATTAAGTCTGAACTTGACGAGCGAGCATTCTTGTGGACTTGTGTTCGTATCCCCTTCTGGTCATTCTGATTTCGGGTTTCCATCGTTTCTTTAATAACTCCGGGATGGTTCATTCAAAAGATCATGTTCGAATATCTTCCCCTTCGATGACTCATAGCCGCTCCTGGCACTAATGACCTCGATGTCGACGAGACGTAAGCCTTAAGGGGTAACTGAACACAAGAAGTAGAGTTTGGTATTGAACCGAGACTTTTGGTGAACAATCTGTTGATGAGGATCTGTGTACCATTATCTAACCTACCACGCTATCAAATTACCATATGACAAATAACTATTAACCACTTGAACTGGAACCAGATAAAATCAAATCCAACGGCAAACATTTTAAAAATGTCCTAGTTACAACCCACACCAAAGACGAGTGTTATATTACCGTTTGTAATTTTTTTCTATTTTTAATACAAAAATAGAATAAAGTCCCCGCAGTCCCCTCAATGACTGTGGAAAATCTCCAAAAACGGTAATTACGTATAAATTTTACGTAATATGCTTTCAGTTTCCACAAATACCTGATATGCCACTCAACAGAACAAGAAAACTCATTCGATACGAACCCGTTTGTCTTTTGTGTGGGACGATAAGATACTGGAATTTAGGACAGCTGAAAGTGCCACCTTTTTTCCAGCAACGTTGATTCGCCGTTGTATCTAGTTGTAGCTGCCTCCGTAATTTGTGATCCAAGTTCTGTGTACGAAACCTTCCCTCATTTGCGTCAATGATAGTTAGGAATTAAGAATGTAAATTTACTAGCGTTGGACCTTCAGAGGGTCAATAAAAACGTTCTCACATATGGCGATAACTACATAGGTGTTGCATTTTAAATATTAACTTTTTATATCACCTAAAAACTGTTTTCATTGTTTCTGTCGATGTGTCAGTTTTGAGTTTCCATTCCTTTCGCCCAAAGCAGTTAGAGTCAGACCTACGGTTAAATAAATTAGTGGAATTGGAAAGCACGTAATGAAGATTATCTTGTTGAAATTACTCAAATACTAATTTCCTAATGGGTTTCGTGTCTAAATGTCATTTTCTGTTCTCTAAAGAATGGTTGAGGACGTAATTATCCTTATCTGCTTATTATTTCACAAGCTTCAATTTACAACGGAAGCTACAGGATCAGAAATGGAAAGGTGAAGCCAAAATTTAACCTGCACTTCTATCTTTTATTGAATTTAGCTAAAAGTCTTTATTTAATTATAGCACTAATTAACAGGAATTGTAAGCTTAATATGAATCTAATGACTGAAGTTTTCTGCTCATTTTGTTGGAATATAATTTGTACTGATGGCCCATAAATTCATATATTTCAGCGATACGTATAAGTTTAAGCATTACAACGTAAATTTATAAATATTATTATTGCAACAATACCAAGAAAAATTGCTCACGGTGGTTGAAAGTCCAGAAACTGTCAATGAAATGCACTAACGTTATTCAAGAAACTAATTGCGTTTGATTCATTAGTGACATCCACTAAGAAAAATTGATAAAATGGTAATATTGTTATTCGTTTTTAGTTTGAAGGTTTTGAGATTTTTTACATTTTCTAATAATGCAAGACGACTACATAAATGAATAAATATTATTTTATAATCATTAACAAATACACAAAATGTCATAAAAACGTTCCTTTACTTTTAGAGCGCATTGGCCATAATATATACTGTATAATGAATTCTGTGTTGTGTAGGTTATTGATACCAGCAATGTGTGTAGTCGATGCAAGACAGAGGCATATTGTGTTAATTACTGTAAGTATTTATAATACTTCCATATAGAATCTAATTACTGAGGGTCATAATATAGATTCCATTATTCACTTGGAAATTCCCAAAAAAATATTTACACTTTTAATTTCTGAGACAACTATTCTAACCCGTTTATCCACAACGTAAAAGCAATCTACAGCTTTGCATGATATTCGAACCTCACAGCGCATTTCACATTTACGAAGCAAGAAGCTGCCAGAGGTGAAGGCATAGTGAAGGTGAAGTATAAGCATGCGTAAAATACCTGGGTTGGCAGGGAGTCGAATGGCAGAGTTTCTAATCCCAGTGATGCAACTCAACCACTGAAGTTACCAAACCATTAAAGGCTTAAATAAGAGCCGAATTTACAAAACTCGTTTTTTTCGGAGAATATGATGGATAAACTATCATCCCAGTAGTTGGACTTCATGCTCTCATAGGTATGGAAAAATTCGAGAATTTCTTTAAAACGTTGTTATATTTGCAAAACTCCTGTGAACCAAAATTATACTTTGTAGAAACAGTTGTTTCCATCTACTAAGATTTGTCACGCATCGGTTCTAGGTATAGTTCTTCATGATTTCAATGCCCAGATATTATGTAAAATTAGTAGTTTCATCTGAATTATATCGACAGATGATATGTCTGCTTAAATTAAAATTGTACACACAGTTATTGCAATGGTTAAGGTGCACTATCGATCTTAAAACGACCAGACCTGTTTTTCAAACAATTTCAACTACTGTACTTATTATCAATAGACAAATCATTGTAGGAAACCTCGTGGAGTAGAATACAAGCATTGCTTAACATTAACTGTATCTATCCCGTTTCCAGACGTTAGTTGATATGATCCCTGGACCAATAAATATGTAAAGGGGAGCGTTCTTTAATTACGACTGTTCAAAATAGAGGGGCTGGGTTCCGGCAAAATCTCATCAAATCTTATTTAATGGAGAGTAGGGGGTCAGTAAAAATCTCGCGACAAATTTTTACATCATTTTTCTCCTCCTATTTCACATAAAAATATTATTAACGTTTAGGATTATAGTGGAATTTCGCACAATATATGAACATATTAAACACATTTAATTATATAAAAATTATAATAAGGTATCTCACGTGAGGGGGGCAGGGAGGGTCCCACCATATCTTACTCAGTTTCATTTAGAGGGAGGGGGGTCCAAATGAAAGAAAAAAACTTGCATACTTATTATTAATGGAACCCCCAAAGTAAAAACTCGTTTGGTAATAACGCAAAGTATGTGATGTGTCTCGTCTTAATAGGATGGCTGTCCATAGTAACTATTTTGAATTCTACTTACTCATTATCAATTTGTACACAATAAAAATACGTTTTCTATTTTTAATGTTTTTATTATTATTTTTTCTTCCGGTTTTAAGGTTCACCGACGTCATGGTTATTGTTGGATGTTGGATAGAAGGAATGAAAAGGAATTCGGCTATAGCCTTTTGGAGTAAACATCCAGATTTTGTTTTTCAAGTATTATTAATACGGTATGTATTTAACACTCTGGATCACAAAGGTTTTTGTTACAAATAATTTTTACTTTGCATCGTTCGCATTAATTTGTACGTAACTTATGAAGAATAAACTCGAAAAACGCTGGGTAGCAAATCGATTTTCTGTGCCACAAGCTGCGAAGTTTTTGGACGCGTAGCGGTGATGTGATCCAGTTTCTCGTCGGCTGACTAATAGCTATTATAGTGACTCAACGCCAGATTAGGCCCACGCAGTTTGTTTCGCAAGCAATCCGTCCCGCTCGGAGATGTTCGGAAGAGTTCGTCCTCCCCCGCTTTACAGTCCGAGTCGACCCGAACTGCCGCCAACACGCTCGGCAAAAATCGGCTTTCAATTGGGCAGGGCGCGTTATCCGATTATCTCTGGCTAATTCAATATCCCTACCTCCCCCTCCCCGACCGCAGTCTGCCTTTTTATTGTCTTATTACCAAAGTTTCGATATCCCAGAGTCGGCCTGCCTTATCACAGGAGGCTAGCGAGCAGGAGCGGTACCATTACGGGGCCATAAAGGAAATGTCCACTTAATACGCATTTAATTACCGAGGATTACTGTGTGCGTACGTTTCTACTTCGAGATTCTCCGAAACGAGAATAATTCTGAGGTTTAAAAAATTAACAAAAAATATACGTTCCAGTTGAGAGAGGAAAAAATCTTTACGCTAACAGCATTGCTGTAATTAAATGTTCGAGTATTGGGAATTGTTAACGAATTTAATACCAGTGTTGGAATCTGTGAACAGTTACGCCAAGCTGTTATAACTAGTTTTTTCTCACGTCTCCCTTTCACTAATTGCATTTTGTTGTTATAAAATGTACTTTTTTCATTAAGTGCGGTGTTTTTTAAGATAGTTTTTCATCTTCCTTACAGACAGCACAATTAAAATTTAGATTCCTGGATATTTACGATTTTTGGTGCCGTTTAAAAATGTACCACGTATTTTCACGGTGATACAGTGCCTTCCTTAACAGTATAACTCTGTGAGTACCGGTAATGAATCGATTGATTGGAAATATAAATCAAATATCCGCAATTATTGCTTCTTTATCTGATTAAACTCAGTTTGAAGTCAACGAAATCAGGCTTTTTTAATTAATTATTTTTTTTTTTAGTGATGTATACATAAGTTGTTGAGTAATCCGTGGTTTAGTAGAGTCGAGAAATTGCCGTAAATTATTATTATTTTTTTCTTTTAAATCAGAAAGTTACAGTTCGTAATAATTAATCGCAAATGGATTGAAATCCGATGTTTATACTCTAATAGATCTGCAACTAGGATGCATCTATCTCTCAAATTGTCAAGGCATCAGGCGAAACTACTGAAGCAATTTCGATGAGATTTTCGCAGTTTTAAAACTTATGAAAATCTGCGGCATTTTTTTGTGTCACCACGTAACTAGGGTACAGTGAAAGAAATAATAATTAGTTCGTACCGATAACAGATAGGTACCACAGATCCCCTACATCACATATGAACATTACACTTCTGTACGAGATGCCAACCAAAGATAACGCTGCAATACAGTTAAACAATTCACTCTCTGGATTCCGTTAATATAGTTTTTTGATTACGTAAGTTTGGTTATTATTTCTTCAGATTACAGAAATATAGTATGTTTGAATAAACGAAAAGAGTAAATCAAATAACTAAATCAAAGATTAAAAATCAGAAAGCGTTACGAAATTGTGGATTTTAATTTATGGTAAAGGTGACAAAGATGCGAGAACCCGCGAAGACTTCATATCAAAGATGCTACAATTGTATGAGTTGAAGGGTGAAGATGTCATTTAATAAAAATAATGATAATGGTTAAATATTGAACTGAGATACAGTAAACAGAAATATAGTTACCGGAAAGATATAATAATTTGGGTATGGGTATGGAAACGCAAAAATTTTTACGAAATCATGCAACACAAATTTCCTGGCAGTTTCTGCTTAGTTGAACCAACTGTTCAAAAGGTTGCATTTGTTTTGTGTACAGCGTTTTCTTTGTTTCTGTTAGTTTTTATAAGCACATTTCGATCTGATAGTTATGCTGGTTATTATATGAATTATCTACGTTAAGATCGATAGATCAACAGATGGTATGAAACCCCAGAAGCTAGAAAGAGATTAGCCGCTATCGATAGAAACAGTTGGAGACTCCAAAATAGTCTTACCGAGAAGGATCTGATGGATAAAAGACGCTAATCGATCTAAAAGTCTATCCTGAGGATACGTACAATATAGCACGGCTGCAGCTATGGTCGTGTGGGAACCCTGTTACATTTCCCATTTGACCAACTCCCTAAGGAACGCTAGTATTTCCGGTTTCTAGAAACCTGCCATTCCGGACTGTCTGCAGGAGCAACCGCCGTTCTTACCGAAAGGGAACGGGAGGAAATGGTCAGCGAAACTTCTTGAGACTTGGAAGATTCCCAGAGCCGGAAGACATCACTCACTGGCTTCAGAAACATTCTCTACGAACCCTGCTTGCAATAAATGTTCCGCTTAAAGGCTTTATGTGTCGCGGAAATTCTGCGATAATAGTTACTGACTGAATTAAACATTCAGCTTAATCTTTGAGCAGATTCATTAAAGCGATATGGAGGTTCAATTAAAGAAATCTCCTATATTAATGGAGATCAGGATGAATTCAAGCATAGTACACTAATGAATATGTGTGTTGCTAGGTTTTCGTTTAAAGCACTACTGAAAAATCACTGCAGATGTCCGATGCCAAGGAAGAAAGTGAAAGTCAACTGTGTTTCAATCATTTGTGAAACATGCAATTTTTACCCGGAATCGAGGAATCATAACACCATCCTCTAAATTATCTTGAGGAAGTTTTGTCAGTCATACTTCCCGAAGTGAACTGCGGTAGCCCTCTGAGAACGAAATGTTACAAGACATGGAAGACATAATCATTTAGAAGCAACTAAATACTCAAGTTTGTATTTGCTTAGTTCTGTAAAGAGAAATGTCCTTTCCTTTCTCTGAACTAAAGATCGTACAATATGTTTTATCTAGTAACTCTCCGCAATGATGCAGCACCATAGACAACGGGTTCTACGAAACAGCTCTTAATTACAATCCCCCTTGCCCCAGAGCAAACTGGTGAATAGGAATTAGCAGGACTTTTGGGCTGCCTCAAAGGTTTACCGGGAACTGACAAAGTCACAAACGGAAGATGTTTCAACGGCCGGTGTGTATGAAAGTTCTTACACTGTGGTGTATAATTCTAAGATTACTAACCGCCGGCAATGAATGGTTTGTATATCTACCATGCCTGGAGGGTAAGGAGTAGCATTCATCAAAACGCTGCTAGATTTCGGTTTTCTACAGTTTGTTGATATCACTCCAGACCGTGGCCGAATTCCTGCCCGTCCCTGGCCTCGGAACCTCTTGCACCTCTAATACCCCCGACGACGACGAGAGAAAAATCTGATAGGTAGTAAATGATTGCACTTGTTGATTACCTCGAATAACACTGGAATAGCGGTATTCTAATCTAAGCAGAGTAATATTTTTATTATAGTTCCTGTGTATTGCATCTAGAGAAAAATAATAATACTCTTCCTGGCATATTTTTTTTTTTTTTTTTGTAATTTCAGATCTTCAGTACCCTAGGTAATATATATATATATATATATATAATAAAAAATGTTTGTCCATATACACAGAAGTCAGACATTACAACACAGTTATCAAACCTGAATCCCTGTACGCCAGCGAAACTTTAACACCACACAGGAAAGGTGACATAGAAAGCATTTTGAAAGAAGAACGCAAAATTATAAGAAAGATCCTTGGCCCAGAAAAACTGGTGACGGATATAGACTTAAATCTCGAAAGACAACAGAAACACTGTCAAACCTCGCGGCAGACATCAGGAAATGAAGATTAAGATTTTATGGACATATCCACAGACTTCCAGCAATAAGACTGATTTATAAAACTGTGACGTACATAGAACAGCAAAAACTATGCCCTGGGCCCAGCAGATCTAAAAAGAGCTGGAAAAAGCCCACATAAACTCATCAGAAATCGTGGACAGACAAACATGCAGAGAAAAAATTATTAATTGGGAAGTACCGCCAGAGAATGAAGTCATTAAGATACCGGGGACGAAGTGGACTGAAGAAAGGAAGAGAATCCACGGAGAAAAAATGAAAGCTATATTGAAACATAGAAAACTGAATCGTTAAGGCTTTGCGTGATCCGACATGGTCCAATTACAGATAATAATAATAATATATGCATTTGTAGTTTTATGTATGCAGTATGTTACCTAGGTCAATTAGATTACTTGAATAAAAAAGACATGCGTATGCCATATACAGCTTTTAATTAGTTGCAAAATGGAGAAATCATAGTGAAAATAGATTTAATACCAACAGACTAAGAAAGGTCTAAACACCAATAAGTTAAAAGGAGATTTCGTTGGGAAGTATGAATATTTCTGACATCATGAATTCATTATAAGGGTCGTTGCATTTTAGAGAAATATACGTGCTACACTAGCAAATAATACAAGTGACGTGTAATTTTGCCAAGAGAGAACGCCTCTTCTAGTTCGTTTTAGTCCAATTATCCTACTAGCAGTATAGTGAATCGTAACCAAGACAGTGCATTGCCTCCTCAGAAGGAGTAATTGGGAATTAGACTGCGGTCTCTGAGGATGCCGAGGAGAGAATGCGGTCTGGGGCTGCCAACCAGGGTCTAGAGGACTTGGTCTGCCGTCCCATTTGACAGCCTCAAACACCTAAGCCTCGGAGGAAAGTTTGCAGGTGCCTCCAAAGACAGCTGTGGTGTTTAGTGTCTGCTGTATGTTGCTCTAAACGCTCCCCGCAATTAAATTAAATAGGAGTGCTTTGGATTGGAAATATAGCGGTATCAGCTTTTCTGACCTAAAACTAAACAAACAAGGTATCTATCAAGTAATACCCTAAAGTTCTGAGCCTCTGCCATAGATGAACTACGGAACAAATATCAGATACTCGAAACAATTTGTAATTTTATTTTTGATTACGAGTTTAAACAATCGGCTTTTCCAGTTATGGTCAGTGTGGAAATATTTCGGAAGATCTACAAATGAAAGGAAAATCTTTCGTCATTCGTACACATTTCGTACAAAACTCACATACTGAGCCAAAGGCAAATATTCCTCTGCATGACGAAACATAAAGATGTTTGTAAGTTACTATGTCGGGACATAACGACTTGAATCTGCTCTGGAGATTAGGCAAATGAGCAGGAAACTTTTTCAGTTTTCGTGTGGTCGTATGAGTCCACGTCAAACATTTCCAGGTAAACATGCCCTACCGATAAATGCTGCAGCAAAATAATTTTTCTAGAATTACTATTTTAAGTACTAATGTGTTAGTTGTTTATAAAATATCGCCGATTTGTGCTGTTGATTCACCCGTTAAACCAGAAGATGAAAGCACCAAAAGCGCTTTGCTAAACTTAAGTCCACAGAAAGTTTTTAAAGCAACTTCGCACATTTGCACTTAAAACACATTTTTAGCGATAATACGAGAAGGATGGAATTTTCACCAGTGCCTGATTAATTGTGAACTATCAACCCATGCGTACGTTGATTCATTTGTATTTAAAGTTGTCAAAACTTTTAATCAAGTTCTGCCGCATGAGAAGTTTATTTCTTTGCTTTTGATGAGACTAAATGCAATACATTTACATTCAGTATTATCAAAATATTTGCTGTCTACTTTCCGTTGATAAACGTATGTTATTTTGGTTGAGTTTACTAAAAAATTCGACGAAAATGTTCAGTAACTATCTTTCCGCTATGATAAAAATCTAACTAAATACGCCACAATTTTTTAATTATCTTACAAATTTTTAACAGCCATATTTTATGGTAGTTTTATCCTGATTAATTTCAGTTATTGCAGGAAATAATTGCAGCATTTTAAGTTCTCTCTTTCTAACCAATTAAACTATAGTTTTGCTGCATTTGATATGCGTAACGTTAAATACACTAGCCGGAAGCTTATTTATTGGCACTATTAGTGTGTGTCATTATCGCAATTAAGTATAATTATGCGCATGCTAGAATAAACAACCATTGCAATGTGTGCAGAAGGTATCTACTAGATCGCATGTTAGCTGAGAAGTTGACAGAAGTGGTTGGCAGCTAGTTTATCGATTTTTTCTTTAGTATGAGCACTGCTAATTCTCTAGGTATTGAAGTGCTTGTCACGTATGTATCCCACATTTTTTAAGAGAAAAATAAATGTACAATTAAGTTACATATCCCGTAGAGATACTCTAGAAAGTTTTTTGTACTTTGTATGGGTCAGAAGTTGTATGGTTATTAGTGGTTGAAAAACATTTTCAATTGCAAAAACTTCCTGCAATAACTAAATTTAATCAGGATATAATTACGGTAAAATATGGCTAGTAGAACTTTGTAAGATAATTAAAAAGTGATGGCGTAGTTAGTGAGATTTTTATCATAGCAGAAAGATGGTTAGTCAAGTTGCTTTCAATTTTTATTGGAATTTATGCAGTGCGATACCATATTCGCATTTCAACATTATACTGAGTTTCTAAAAAAAGCAAGAACTTGTTAATAAGGTGGAAAGATGAGGTTAGACTTGAACTTACGATCTACAAAACATCATTTCATCACAACAAACCTTTCGACTTTATTCTCTCACCTAGCATTCGCAACCAACATAATCCATGGGCATACATTCCTCGATGAATTCAGGAAGATGAGGAAATTGATATAAAATTTCTGTTTTAAATTTTACGGCGAAATCTGGGATAGAATCATTAAAATCTATCAAACTTTGTCACAACAAGATATAGACATAAATTTAGGCTTCTTTTACTTCTCAGTACAACGATTAGGCCTTCGACCTATTCTGGCTACAGGGCCTATTCCCATTTCTTCCTTGTTCTGCCTATACTTCTTCTATCTTTCAGTCTATATTGGTTTACTGCATTTGGTAAGTGAGCATCACCTATTTCGTACAGACAGTCTCTCCATTTATACCTATGTTACTCTATTTAATAAAAGTAGAATCTGTAACTAAATTATCAGGAACCTTAACTGTTAAATAGAAATTTCCTCTTAATTATTACCATTAGTACTCTAGCTTGGGGGTCAACTATCTGTTCAGATGGTATTTATGAAGCTATACCAATCTAGCTAGATCTTCCTGTCTTCCACATAGTTCCACTTCATTCCTCCACTTGAGACGTAGTTATCATGTTCCTAGAAAATCTGTTACTAACAAAGAGATGAACAGTGATTGAAATTAATTAAAATGCTTCAAGTGACAAAATAGTTTATACAATTTAAATTAGAAATACTGGATTATTTAATGCTGTTCGAGTTATGGATCAGAATTTGGGATCACTAAACAGTAGCTGATTCTTCTTCTTCCATCGTTATGCCCAACCGAGCTTATGAATTTATATAGCAGATGCGTTTTTCTTCTGTTCCCAAAATCTTTTGGTCCTCTAGCTGAGCTCTTTCCTACGTTCCTTCTTCTAATATACAGTGATGGAAAATTGATGGTTAATTGACCGTGATACTAAATTGGCATCTGTCCTGTAAGATATCGTCTATGATTCCAATTTCCTGGAGATCCTTTTCGATTTCAATTAGCCAGTAGTCATTTATTTTCACTGAAATGGTCAAATTGAAAATTCTTTTCGTTAGTCTGGTGTTATTCATCCTGATAATATGGCCGTAGAATTTAATTCGACTTTTCCTGAATGTATCAGGAATTTTTTCCCGAATGCTGATATAGTTCGTGTGATTTCCTTTTCATCAAAATTGTTCTGGTACAAACTGTACCAAAAGATTTTCCTTTCTTACTTTTCAATATCTTTAATCAATGATCTGCCCCCAATAATCAAAATTTCTAATGCGTATAATGACTTCTGTTTGATTACAGTGTTATAGAGTCTTAACTTGTCATTTCGGGATATTGACTTTTTGTTGTATCTGTTCCAGGTGATTCTGTAGGCTTTTTGTAAATTAGATATTCCCTCCTTGTTTGCATCACGATTTAATCCTGCAGGTTGAATAATTTCTCCTAGATATCTGAATTTAGCTACTTGAGAGATATTTTTCATGGGTTGTCCATCTTGGTACCGCGAAGATCCTTCCATGTAGTGAGCATATGAAATTTGGAGACCACATTTTGCTGAAATTTCCTAGAGGTTTTCAAAGGCGTAGATTGTCTCTTGCCTGTTGCTGGAGAAAATTGATAGACCATCTGCAAAGGTCAAACACCGCACGTGAAGTATATTTCTGAGTAGCCTGAGAATGGTTATTCCTTTAATTCTTTCTCCCAGACTTTGATTACTTTGTCCAGAATAAGATTGAACAAAAGGGATGATAGTCCATCTCCTTGTTAAACTCCTGTTCTGATTTGAAACGGTCCAGATGCTTCACCTAAGAACCTAACTTTCGAGGTAATATCCGTTAAAGTCTGTTTGATTAATTCTCTTGTTTCCGTGTCTACTCCGTATTCTTCTAGTATATCAACAGTAGCTGATGTCTTAGGAAGAGATCTATGACAGTGGTATTTTCATAGATCCACTCCCTCCTTTCGTCACCCTGCTTCAAAGCACCTCACGGGATCGTCCGTCTGGGCTGCTGTAGACTTTTACCGAGCGGATGATGAGTTAGAGGCCGATCATCAGACGCAGATAAATGCAGTGAGGCAGCGGGTCGTAAAGAAGAGGCGCGGAACGTTCGTCCGTTTTCCCTTTCGGAGGGACCCAGCCTCGCCGGGGGCTGCTACCGGGTTATCGCGCAAACTACCTGTTCTACTTTGTGGAACGAGATAATGCGCGGAGCGGCATAATTCCAGATTGCGGCCAGACAAAGGGAAGGCCGCCGAGAGTTGAGCAGCCGCCGACGTCGAACGCAGATCGCATACCGACCGACGATGCATGGGTCATCTCACCAACCGGTACATCATATTGTCACCATAATACATACACCAGGCTTTGATTCAACTTACGGTAAGACATCGAAATTATTTCAATGACTTTATTAATCTACTAGCTATTACCCGCGACGTCATACGCGTGGACTTTGCAAGTTACGTAAAAAAAAAAAAAAGAGTCAGGAAATATGACACAGAAGCCACCACCATCGTACATGTCTCATGAACGGAACCAATTTGCAGCATTAAAAAAAAAAAAAAAAAAAAAACATGTGGAGGGAGGGGTTAACTGAGGGTATCTTGTCTTTCGGTTTGGTTTTGCCTTCTTTCTTAAGCATGAGCATCATATTGTTGGTTTCTAATAAGTTTAGCTGTTGGTGCTCCGCTAGAGCTACGCCTTAGTTCTGATTAGCATTTGTAAGACATGTCAAAAAATAAAATATACTGATGCCAGAAACGTTTAAGTGGACACAAAATAATAGCTTGGTGCTGCGAAAATCAACATCTGTACTATATAATACGTTTCGTCTATAAACGAAATTTATGAACAGATAATACACTAACAGACTGTTAAAGAAACACAGCCTGAATGAACGGTGTAACATTACAGACTTACACGCCTGTGTGGCACTATTCAGCTAGTTTTCAAAATTTAATGACCAAAAATGTTATTTATCACCAAAAAACTTAGCATAGATTTTTTTTAATGATACAAAGTAATTTTATATTAATATTTAACAGTATCGATATAGCTGTTTAGCCGTCTAAACATAACAAACAAGGAATCAGACAAACCAACTGCGAGAAAAACAAAGGCTGAACGAATAACATAGCATAAAATATAAAACGCGTATGTTGAGTCCCGAAGTAATGTTTGGCCACCTACGTAGCAGATATTCGATTTGCCATACATTCTGCCTCTGTCGTAGGTGGACCCACAGTTTAACGTGGAATCTGAACAACGAAATGTCCAAGCATGGCCGATAGTATGATCAAAAACAACTTTTAAAAATTCCTACTCCAAGCTGGTTTTGAACCCGTCAGCGAATTCTAGGGCTTAGCCACTGAGCCACCAGTGTTCTCGGTAGCATAGCACTATAGCGTCTTACACTAGCTATGTCATACGCTCACTTATTTTTCAAAATATTATTTATACAGAAAAGAGTACCCTATGTCCTTTTCAAAGACAAATAGTATCTCCTTGTCAAATGTCATCAAGATCCGATTAGCCGTTTAGGCCTGAAAACGTAGCAAGCAGACAGAAGGACAGAGTTACTTTGATATTTATGTTATTAGTATAGATAATCTCGATAATTTTAGATTACAGTCGCCTGATGGTCTCAACGCCAAACGAAAGTTTATTACTTGTTACTTAACTTCAGCATCTTATAGGACATAACTTGCTCATTAGATTCTCCTGACTTTTATTCTACCTCGACGTCAGTCCGAATTATTTTTCACAAATTACCAAGGCACAAACAACGTTTGAGTTACAGTTGAGAGATTCAGTTCGAAATATAGTCTCCCTCTAAGCTTACAGTGGAAGTTTCTTCTCGATTCAGCAACAAGTCAACTTGCAGTTTTACCTGAATAAACAAGTTGCATTCTAACAATCTAAATGTAATTAATTTTTCTTAAAATAATGATCTAGTAATTTTGCAGTGTAGTGTATACTTAAAAAGTTTCAAATACTCATTAAAGCACTATAATATTACCAGTAACGAGTGAAAACGTACTGAAATATGGTATCGGCTGTTCATGTCCCCACTTAATATCACTACGTTTAATATTCTTAAGATATCGCAACTAATACCTATTATAATCACTCATTACATACGCAACACTATTCTACATTAGAGACAAATCATATACTTTCGAAATTTCATATTCCCAAAGAATAATTTCTCGTAGATTTCACCTAGTAAAATCTCAACATATTAATTAATTAATTAAATGTATAGTTTAATGGGGGAGAAAGGTCATGGTTACATTCCGAACAAAAAACCGGCCTCCCTTGTTAAAAGGACGAATCTCTTGACAACGAGGTAGTTTTTGGTTTCATTCGTAATGCAATCTACAATCCAGTTCCAGTTCTAACATCCATTCAGACACGGTTTTTCGACAGTGGCATATGAAGCCTCATCAAGGAGTATCAGGCCTTCCTGGATTGATCAGAAAATAGAGATAACTCTACTCAACGGCTGAAAAACTTCCTATGCGCTTACTTTAATGTTTTCAGCCTTGTTATTTACTTTAGCATGATGGATAAAATTCTGGAATTACATTTACTGTTATAATTTTTGTTTTAAAACTTATCATTGCCTTTCTACTTGGGAGATGTTAATATGGTTTCAAAACAATTAAAAAAATTGGTGAAAAATCCTATGTCTCGTTTGATATCTGACATACGTGAATTTTTTCCTAAAATGAGCAGGAACTGTACTGTCAAGGAAACTATCAAAAGTTAGCTGTATCTTTGAGTTTTACTGCTTCTGTACTATTAGTGATGTTAAGCATTAAAGCTACCTG
>CM061914.1:108043029-108106145 GCA_031002005.1 Vandiemenella viatica
TTGTATAGAACGAAATATTCAGATTTAATAATACTTTACTAGTCTACCAATCTCCTAAATTTATTTAACTGAATTCCTTAGCCACATTACCACATAAGTAAAAGTTGTAATTAATATCGAGATTAAAAAAAAAGATGATTATGAACGCCACGCAGAGCGTATAATTTTTCGAGCATATTTTGTGTCGTAGATTAAATAAATAAAAATAATCCGATAAAAGCTATATTTAACAGCAAGAATTGTTACAAACGAATTCGGATGGAGTTTCTTGTTGGCGTACTACAGCCACAAACAAAAAATTAAACAGATTAATATTGTAGATGTTATTAGAAATAGATCTATATTATCTTGGCTGATTTGCTGTACTTTAAAACTGTGACTTTAAAGATGTGACTCTAAAATCATAGCATATTTCTTAGACTGCAATATGCGAAGCACAAGACTAATTCCACAGTGTGAAACAACACGTAATTAAACACAGAAACTATCTTAGTAAATGAAACTTACATTCAGATCAATTTCTTCTCTTTCTGAATGAGGAAGTAAAATAGTAGCGTTATTCCTTCTCTACAATATACAGGAATTTACTACCACATCTTCGTTGATTTATATTCACTATATGCAAGTTCACTCTTAGATATCACACAATAGTATTTCGGCTAAAACTTCAGTCTTGGTACACCACATTCAAAGATAGTTATTAAAACAGTAATAATTTACATTCAATTGATCACCAGTATTTTCTGAGGACTTGTTTGTAGTTTCTGGGTACAAATTATCAATTGGCGAAATACCTGTTCACCCAAACTTCTAAAAAGTCTCAGTTTAAATCGTAAAGATAACAGCCAAAAAACTATTGGTTTTCCAAGATTTTATGCTTTACTATCAGGGACACATAGCAGCATAATATATGTCTGGCTATATTTAATAGATGTTAAATTTTATGCTAATGATGTATGTTATCCGACTTATGACCAGGGAGCGATGGGGATAATTGTTAGCTGATTTTCTAAAACGGAGAAAAATGATTGTTTATAGTCATTACTAATTTAATGTGAAGCGTCATTGAAACAATTTCATAGAATAAAATGTGTTTTATGAAGGTCACAATGTTTTTCGAAGATTACCAGAGCCCTAACGAAGCAGCAATTTTTCGGTCTTATTCCAAGAAGGAAGGCAGAATAACAAGTAGTTGTGGAAGCCGACGTTTGCTCTGCCAACAACTAAAACTTTTCACTGCCGTATGTCAGAGGCTATCCCCACGACCAGCGCGCATCAATGCTTTTAACGACCACAAATTAGTCGCTGGCGAACGGAGGGATGTTTGCACAACGAAAACATTTGTTTCCCTCCCAGAGCGGGGCAGATAACACGCGTAATTCGGTTATAACTGCTGTTTTTACTTAACGGAGATAACGGCTTGTCTGAATGGTGCAAATACTCGCTGTTTGTGTTTGAACTTTGTCAGACACTGGACCAGGAATTACCACGACAATACACAAAGCATGTTGAACTGATTACTTGATTATTTTCCGATTCAGATGGCCATGGAATATCCTGCTAAGCAATTTAAGACTAACTGGAAATGAGATTTCCAAAATCATTTTTTTCGAAGCAGTTAACAGTTGACTAAAATAAGTGTTTGATGTCCTGTAAGTGAAAGAATTGGAAGACTGACACTAACAAAATACCACTGTAATCTAGTAAACAGGCCCTATGTAGTGATAAAAATAAATTGTGGCTAGATAGTTAGTAATTGTTCTTACAGGCCGATTCATGTACTGTAATTTTATGTTCGTTAACCTCCTTTTGATTTGAGAACTAACCCATTCGTTTGTAGCGGAAACAATTTATTTCATAAAATTATTGTCCAAGTACTAGTGCTAGAAAAACAACACATCATAGTAGAAGATCAAAAATGGAAGACAATGTGTAAAACAAAACATTGCTGTTTTATCCTGTCCATATAGTGTCAATAACATTTTTAAATCTCTGATAACCTCCGGAATTTTGAAGAAATAATATGAATTAAAATTAGCATTACAAGGAAAACTCTGAATTTGTTTGACCGCGTATTTTCTAGAAGTTCAAAAGCATCACATCAATAAACGAACGATATTAACAAAACTAGTAATTAGTAA
Source organism: Vandiemenella viatica (assembly GCA_031002005.1). Taxonomy (NCBI): domain Eukaryota; kingdom Metazoa; phylum Arthropoda; class Insecta; order Orthoptera; family Morabidae; genus Vandiemenella; species Vandiemenella viatica. The sequence goes on from CM061914.1 coordinate 108,045,171, forward strand.
GTATCATACCGCTACCGTCTAACAAACATTTCTTGATAGACTATTATCACGTTTGTTTCGGTTTTGTTAGCAAAATAAACGTAATAACCAAAACAAAAGAGTTTTAGCAGCAAGTGAAATTCCTTTTATATTTTTTTAAAATCTGTTATGAAACCTGAATCAAAGATTGTGTCGTATTTATCACATTTTGAGTATATATTACTCAACACATTATACAAAATTTAGTTGAACTGGATAAAGATAAAAAAAAACAGGGAAAAACGTATAAGAAACAACACTTATTTAAAACACATTGAAATGTCAATTTTAATGCATCGGTGAATATGAAGTTAGTATTTTTCGGTAATATAGTTGATAAATAACTGTGTACACATACAAATCCAAATGGAGTTATTCTCAAAAGCCTTCAAGGTAAAGAGCTACTGTGGCACGGATCATTAAGTAGTTGTTGAGTAGGACATGCGGTTTCATCTGACTAATTGGACGAATAACGACGAAGAAATAGGGAGAAGACATTGTGGCGTTGCGTACAATTTTAAAACATTATCTATTCTAATGCCTACTAAGAAAATAATCAACAATTTACAGCCACAAACAAGAAACAGGCAAACTCAATAAGTTAATTACATCTTGCAGTATTGTATCGATAGAAAACAAACTAATGGTCATTCAGAATTTGTTAAATGTAAGTGTTTGATAATTTTCACTGTGATCTTATGGCTTTGCTTAGTAAATGTGATTGAAATAAGTTAACGACTGCTCTGAAGGAAGAAGGCAGAATACTAATATCTTATTTGTTATTATGCAATTAAAATTTTACTGTTACACACAAAACAATTTTGTAAAGTTAGCATGATTAAAGCAACTTGCTGTTTTGGATAAGTAGAGCGTGTGGTAAATGGTACTTGAACTGCTTTTATGTCAGAGTATTAATTTTAGTAATTTTGTGGCAAATGTTTTAATCGAAGTTAACAACTGGAAACTACTCACTATCTTTCTTCACACCATCTCTTTATTGGATCCAAATGATTCCAAGAAACTAGTGACTGTACTGAAATGTTCATAAATTCTTTAATTGCTAACTCATATGTCGTTGTACTTTGAAGATAATCACTATTTACCTTGTAGCACTTATAGACTGAAAAAATCATAGTCGTTAGTGTATTCTAGTAGCACTGCTGTCTTCTCTTATTAGTCTAGAGTAATGAGTGACATCATATACAAGGACATAACATTCCAATTGCCTTATAAACTTGCGTGTCTGGCTATCTAAGGCCACATCTGTGACCAAGAGCGTTTAATCTACAGCATGGTCTTTATTTTAATCGCTATACACTGGCGTAAGCTAGGCCTAACACATCAGTAAGAGAAATGCATCCGGCTTTTATCAGATTCGAGATTAAAATACAATGCATGCACTAAAGATTAGTTTGGCATTGTATATACGTTAAAGTCACAGATAATAACAATGCTAATTAACGAATAATATGCCCGTGCTAACGAATAAAATAAACACCAGTGTTATAAATTAAACGCGTAAATTGATATGAGACTCAAATGGGATTTCAGTGAAAATGGAAGTATTTGGTTTTTCAGCAATAAACAGACGCTAAACAATTTTGTTTTATTATGACAAAAACTTGCCACTTGTAATTTATTGACGATTCGTTCTGTGTTCTTGAGTCAAGGACAGTATACAATAGGAAATACTTCGGTCTACTTACAGAAAAGTTGTATATCATAATAGGCTATTACTTTTAATTTTAATATAATAAGATGCAGATCTCATCTTTAAGTTTTTATCTTCCAAATTAGGACTTAAGAAACAAACAAAAATAAAATATACAAACAATTGAATAACAAATATGAGACAGGTAATTTTCTTCCTATCTTACACTGGTATTGTGGCGGCTAACGGCTATTTACAGGAAAATTAATAATTTATATAGCCTGAACTTTATCCACAAACTGAACTCTCCAGTTTCGATATTAATTCTCGTTAGACAGCTATGTTTGAAAAATATATAACTCATCAGCAAGTACTGCAAATAAACAATAGTGATTTCTTGTGTTAACAGAGCACTGAAATGAGAAATTACTTTTCCTGTAATCATTCCAGAGTACTGTTAAATCGTGTAAAAAGATAGTGTTCTCTGTTTATTTTTTCTTAAAATACTTGTTTGTATGTTTGTATTTTTCTCCACTGTTCTGTTAGCCTTTTGAACACATTCCAAACACACTATCTTGGACTCTGTTTTAGCACGGCAGAAATTAACATATGAAAACAAAAGGGTTAGATATCCTACCTACTACATGACGCAGTTGCGGGACTAGTAGCTTGTTAATCCTCTTCTTTATATCGCGTCCGCACCGAATTTATTGCTCGACAAAAACCGAACTGATCACACACACTGTAGGAACGCCAGACTGGCGCTGCAAGCAAGGAAAAGCCGACGGAAAAGAGGAGGAAAATTCTCTACGACTCAACTAGAAGCAAAGAGGAGCACATGCGTATTCATAATTTCTTTTCGTGACTGGATTGTTAAACAAGTGTCAGCAATGAATGACTAAATGGTATCTGTTATTCCAAATAACATTTCTACAAAAAATGTAAATGTAAGTCGATAAATAGAAATTACCACTATAGGAAATTATAATTTTTTTGTCTGTCCTAGATTAATTTTGTTACTAATTGTGTAGCTGCGTTAAATAATAAAAACACCGTTTTTTTGTCGGTTAATCTATGCTTCCAGCGCCAGTGATAAGGGGTGTCTCAGGAATAAAACGGGCACCAAACTAGATCTTTGCAGAAACAAAAAACTAAAACCCAGACGAAACACACTAAACGACACTCTCACCTAAGACTTGAAACACTTCGCTTTTTTATTTATTCTTCGAAATTTTTTTTATTTGGATAGTAAAAATATTCGCGGATCTGTTTTGTCCATAACGATACTTAAATAAAACAGCATGTGCAAATAGGACACTATGTAAGGTACGTATATTCATTGCATCGGTTTTTCAATTTTTCATATTTTCGTGGAAAAACATTGTGTATAACTCTCTCTCTATTTTTAGTTTTTGTTTGTTTGTTTGTTTGTTTGGCTGGGTTTTATTTTTCTATACATTTTCTCTCGCGATTATTTCGTGTATTATTTCTCTCTAGCTTATTTATACATATAAAAAAACTCGGTGCACAACGTTTGCTTGTTTATGGTTTGTCTTCCTTGTCCGCACACACGAGGGTAGTCTGTTGGCGTGGCTGGCTCCTACCTTGAGGAAGCGAGCGGGCAGGCGACGGGTGAAGAAAGAAGAGGGGCAGCCGCCTCGCGAAGACGTGGAAGGCTTCAGCGTGGAGTCGACATCTGCGTCACCGTCGCCGCCACAACCACCACACTTAACGTCGCCGACCGGTGTGCAAGTCCGTCGTGTTCATTAAAAAACAACTATCTCTCTCTCTCCGAAACTTATGTACAATTTCTTTGTTGACAGTGAATATACAAATATTGGAACATCGTACACTCGGTAGTGTTTTTATAGTTCGTGTTAGTATGTACACTGGGGTTGCGGGGGCTGGACCGCTCCGGCGACGCCTAAGGCCAGTAGTAGGCGTGGGCGTGCCGGAACAGCCGGCCTTAGGCGATGTGCTAGTGGGCCGCTAGGCTCTGGTGGGTCGGCAGCGCCTGTGGCGACAGCATGGGCGGGCTGTGAGAGTGTGCGTGCTGCTGAGGGCCCATGGGCGACAGGTCCGCCGGCTGCCCCGGAGGGCCCCCGTAGTGGCCGTGGGGCGGCGGGGGCAATGGCGGGCCGCCCCCGGGGCCGCCGCCTCCACCAGGACCACCCGTCTCCATCAGGCCGCCCTCTCCCAGCGTGTTCGGCGGCGTCATCCGCTTCTCCTTCTGGCGCCTGTTGCAGAACCACACGCGCACTACCTCTTTCTCCAGCTGCAGCGAATCGGCGAGTGCCGTGATCTCTTGCGCGGAAGGTTTCGGTTGCTTGTGGAAGTGCTGTTCTAATGCGCCCTTCACTGATACCTCGATGGAGGTGCGCTTCTTGCGTTTGCGGCCCTGCGCCGCGATCTTGTCGATGGACGTCGGTGATCCGGTCGTCGAGTCCGCCTCCTCGAGCCACTTCTGCAGCAGTGGTTTCAGCTTGCACATGTTCTTGAAGCTGAGTTGCAGGGCCTCGAAGCGGCAGATGGTGGTCTGGGAGAAGACGTTGCCGTAGAGGGTGCCCAGCGCCAAGCCGACGTCTGCCTGGGTGAAGCCGAGCTTGATCCGCCGCTGCTTGAACTGCTTGGCGAAGGCCTCCAGATCGTCGGAGGTGGGCGTGTCTTCGTCTCCCGGTCCGCCGCCCCCGGGGCCGGGGTCTCCGGGCCCGCCGCCGCCCCCGGGGCCGCCGCCGCCTCGCGGGTCGCCGTGGTGCGCCGCGGCGGCGGCCACTGCGTGGTGCAGGTGGTGCGGCGCGTGGTGAGCGGCGTGGTGGCCCACGTGGTGCGCCGCCGCCGCCGCGTGGTGCAGGTGGTGTCCTCCATGGTGCCCCATCACGTGGTGGTGCAGCGGCACCGCCACCGGACTGTGGTTCTGCATCTCTCTCAGAGAGTGGTGCAGCTGTTGCGGATGCAGCATCCCGTTCATGGAGACGTGGTAGTGATGCTGCAGTGGAGAGCCGCTGCCGCCCCCGCCGCCTCCGCCGCCCCCGCCGCCAGCACCGCCACCACTTTGCGCCAGGTACTGTGCGGCGGCAGATACTACGGGGGTGTGCCACGACATCTGCTGTTGCTGCTGCTGCTGTTGCTGCTGTTGTTGCTGCGTCGGGGGCGGCTTCATGTCGGGTTGGTGGTGGTGGTGATGGTGGTGGTGGTGCGCCACCATGCCGCCCCACGGGTCCTGCGTAGGGCCGGGTCCCGGACCGAGGCTCGCCCACGGGTTGTGCGACAACGTGGGCGAAGGAGACCCGGCCACCGCGTGGTGTTGCTGGTGCTGCTGCTGCTGCTGTTGCTGCTGTTGTTGCTGGTGCTGTTGGTGCGGCGGCAGGTATTTGACTTCGGCCGCGCCGCCTCCGCCGCCCCCGCTGTCGCCGGAGCGAGGCGACGAGCTGTGGTAGCCGCCGGCGATGTTCATGGCCGAGTTGGCCGCTCCGCCGTCGATGTCCTGCGGCGCCAGCCCCGTGCCGGCGGGCAGGTAGGTCGTGGTGGCCATGTAGCGGGGGGCCGCCGCTCGGGCGAGCCACCCTCCGCCTCCCAGCGCGACGCCGCCGCTGTCCTCGTCGACGCCTTCACGCGCGCCCGCGCGCCACACAAACCCACGGCACGGCACGGCTCCGCTCTCCGACGCTCATACGTTATGCGTGCGGTGCTTCCACCGCAGTCCTCTCCTCGCACTGTCTCTCCGCGACTCGACACACTCGTGTGCTCTCTCGCGCGGCTGCTGTCGGGCGCGCTCCGCCTCGCCGACTGAGCCGACGCCGCCCGCCGCTGCTCGGAAGCGATCGGCAGCGCTCGGCTGCGGTCGGCAGCGCTCGGCTAGGCGCCGACGGCCCCCTCCGCTCGGACCGTTGCGCGCGCAGCCGATTGGCCCGCGGCGGCGCCGCGTGATGTCACGCCGGACGCGGTCCGCGATTGGTCGCGCCTCGCATTGGCCCCGCCTCCTGCGGGCGACGCCAGCGCGCCGCGGCGGCGAGTGGGGAGACAGCCGGCGCCGGCAGTGGGGTCTGCGGCAGTGTCGACTGCAGCCAAAACAAACCGACTCCGGCCTCAGCTGCGACACTTGCTACCGGAATTACCCGTCTCTCAACCCTCTCCTAGGCAGTGGTTCCCAGTTAGGGGTACAAGCGGTAATCTCTTACCAAAGGTAATCACTAAAATAATTTAAAAATTCGCAATCATTACCATCGCCAGAATATATTTTTCGGACATTTATTGAGTTTTTGTGGCGTTTGTTTCTGGATTAAAATTTAATGAATTGCGAAAACTGTTTTCAGTTTTTATTTATCACTTCACCCTTAAGACGTACACTTGGTCGAGGTCTTTCTTGAAGTGCTACTAGAGAAAAACTAATTGGGAACCACTATCCTATACAATAAATCCTGTTCGGACCTATTTTCTTCCTTACCTAGCAAATTATGGGAGCTACGACAGTGCAAATCATTTTTAAAAGATTCGGTCGAATATTATAATGGCATTTTATTTTTGCAGTTTATTTTATTATCTGATTTTTTTCCTGGACGATGCTCGTGTATTAGTGAGTGTAATAGTGATCTGTGTTACATTAGTTTAAATTCTTTATTTACCGGTTACCATCATCGTTATTTCGCAAACAGTCAAACAAATTTTGAACAATAATGTTCGCTTAATATAGCTGTAGCTTTTCAAATGGTATAAATTTCTTTCCTTATTTCGCGACAGCGAATCTTTGATAATCTATGGTCTCAGGTTGTCTCTTTATCACAAAATGTATCTTCAACCCTTATTAAGGTACTTAAACGTAGACAGAAGGTTGCTACTTCTAATATATCACTTTTTCATCTGGTTTTAGTTCTTACTTGTTCTTGTCCAAGTCTGATGGTAGCTCCAAAACATTTAATATTTTCTTTGAGAGTTTTGCAATATAATACCGTTTGATATAATTGTTTTCTGTCCCAAAGTGTAGTATTCTTGTCATCAAGCATCTTTTTTATGATTTATTATTAAGAAATATATATACACGACATTAGGAGTAATTCTGCATCCAAACATATTTTTCTAGTAACCATATTACATTCGGCCGTCAGTGCTATGACATGGAGCAATTAATACCTCTTTATTATCCGTAAGTTGATAATGGGTATACATGTATACCTAAACATTGCATCTCATAGTCAATGAGAGTTTCCTCTCTGTAGGTAGCACTCAATTGCCTCAATGTGCGGGGAAAAAAAAATCTGTGCCATGTCATTTTTCGTATTATGTCAGATATGTGTACTTGGATTAGAGGTAGAGGTAAAATACCTTTAGAACATTTTCAGTGATAATAGCGATCATAGAAAGAGTCTGTTCCTATTCAATTGCCATCTAACATCATAGCAGGACGTGAGTAATTCCGGTAATTCCTATTTAGCATCTGTCTGACTGGCATATTAATATACGATCTTTGGTGTTGGTACTAAATTGTAGCATGGAGTATTGACTGAACTACTTCCCATCTCTTGTCGTCCACTCCGCTTTTGAGTATTTGCCTGTGTAGGGTCTGACTATCGTGCGGTCGCGATATCGACCGGGTTGCACGTTGGTACGCACGCACTCCGCTTTAAGCCGGCTGTCCCGCATCAGCTGCCTGGGTGCACTCTCGCTTTCAGAACCCGCGCACGCTCCGCTGCTTAAAGAAGAAGCCGCCCCATTGTGCGCCAAACAAAGCTCGTTTTTAGAGCGTCGACAAATAGCCTCGCTGCGAGCGTAGCGCTATGCCGCGGGTGGTGGGGGTACAGCGTATATCTCTGACTGGATGCTTCATAAAACTAAAATAAGAATGCCGAAAATATAGTTAACAGCAGACAGCATAATAAGGGAAAAATACACACGCAACCCGGAATCCTACTCCACTACGCCATAGAAAGATTAAGGCCCTCCAGCTTAACAGCTGGCCACCCTCATCTACCATTCCACAACTATCTTTCCAACCAATGTTATTCCCTATCCATACTATCCACCAAACATTAGTGTAACCTAAATTATTTTCAATAAAGAATAATTTTTGTCCTTGTAATTTTAAGTAAACTATCGGCTGAAAAGGGCCCATCTGGCCCTTCCCCCTAGGCTTCACCTAGGGGGAACTGAAGGATTTTTTTAAAAAAATGTCAACCCGGAAATTACAGGATACTTTGAGTGAAGGGTACCATGGAATGCAAGACATACTTCTTTCGGCCAAGAGATGTTATACGTACAATCCCAAAAATATGTGACAGTTTCTCATCGATATTAAATGTGGCTTTAGTTATTTGGAAGTCAGTCAATATTAAGGGTGTGATGTGGACAATATAAAAGGAACTATGACAACAGATTACGCTATATCATTTACAGTATATTGTCGGCGAAAAGGAGAGGAAAGTGGATGCAGAAAAGATTATAATAAATAAGAGGGATAAATGTACCTCAAAGGTGCAGCTCGGGGTGGAATTGCAAAATGAAAGTAAAATCACCCAGAGCATCGTTATGAATGACAAGTATAACTAAGGAAAAAATGTACCTGTAAGAAGGCGTTTCCGGGTGTTTTGAATCATACTTTCGACGGACAATTTCACGAGATGATACAAAAACAACCTCCAAAAATATTTGGTAGTTTCATATAGGTACAGACACGGCGGTTGATTATTTTAAAGTTAAGAAATATCAGGGATTTGGACAAACCAGTAACAAAAACTGTGACAAAAATTAAAGAAGCTCAAAATACTGATCTTCCACTACAGAGAAAACGATGTTATGGGTTGAACTGTGGTAAAGGGGAAAATTAAATCAAATTTGGCCAACACAAGATGCAAAAACTTGGCAGAGCGTGCAGCCTGGGTCGATCGTTTTGCTAAGCTTAAATAAAGTTTCTGAGCATAAAGATACAAGTTATTAATACAATAAGGCGAAAATACATTAATAAGGTATGAACTATACTATAACGTGTAATAGACGCTACAATTGTCAGCAAAGATTTTGTACAAATGATGTACTTGAAACATACAATATAATTGACAATTCAATAACGATATAAATTCGACGCATTTAGTACTCTATAAAATGGTACCAAAACTACGACGAATAGGACAGATATAACGCTTACAACTCTGATTTTTCAGCCATGCAAAACCAAATAATATCTACGGCGAAACAATGAAGATGAAAATGCAAGAAGGAAATTATTAATAATGAGAGGTGCCAAAGAATTTTTATTTTTGTCAAAAAAAAAAAACAAAAAAAAACGAATTTATGGATGTGAGAGAGGCATTTAAAGAAATTTATGTGTTCTCTTAATATCAGTGATAATTACATGGGTTTATGTCGTTTTATTTCCATTTAAGCTATGGAAAATAATTATTGTTGATTTCATATTGTAAAAAGGTAATTAACATGGAAATCCGATTGAAAAGATTCTTAGAAACCGATAAGAACAGTAACCTGCTTGATCGGATTTGGAAATAGAAATACAATAATAAAATCGTTGTCTACCTAAATAATAGATTATTATTTCATGTCAATGAAAGTTCTCGCATAGACTTCAATTAAAAAGGAGAGAGCTATTTCACATTTAATTTGTGGCTTATGTGACTACAGGTATCAATATGTCAATTAGTCTACGTCATGATTGGTACACAGGCCCACTTCTGCCTCTTTCGACTGTGGTATTATGCTTAGTAAACCATGATTTTTATCGAACATTTAAGTGATTTTACCTCCATGGCATTAAACGTAATATCGGAAAAGAATTGGATATAAAATTTCCATATTCATGTTAGCTTTGCAACTTCCTAATTGGTTATAGGCTAGGTTTCAATCGTAGAATCTGCATTACAATAATAATAATAAAAACTAATGAAATTGACAGTTGTGAAATAAAAGTAAAATTTTGAATAAACTTTATAAAATATATTCATGGTTTAATTTTTAAGAAATACAGTCGATTTTTTGCGAAAACTGTGAGTCTAGCCTAAGAATTTTCAGTTTCGACTACAGATGTCAGGGACAATTATTTTAGATTTTAACTTGTTTCCGCATGTTGTCAGAAACATACAATTGCTAGTAGAGATAATGATCACCAAATCTCGGATAAATGTCATGTTTCGCAGTGCCCCGACAGCAACGCCATCTGTCGTATACACTGAGAACTGTACAGCAGCCATGTATTTCTGTTAAGCACATTCATCAGAAATGAGATTTTGCGTTGGTTGCTGATATTTCACAAGAGTTACTAAGTAAAAACTTTGTAACAAAGGACGTGGTTTGGTAGCAGAATTAAAAATTCAATGAATACCGATAATTTTAGACCTATCATGTACATACAAATATGTTGAAGTATTTTAACTGCCGAGATTCTGTCACAGACACGTAAATAAATAGTTAAAAACCGAAGAATTACTAAGACGATGGTAACCAAAATTTTTGCTTCCATTTTAGTCCATGGAAATTATAACAATTGCAGAAATTTTATTTCTGTCGAAACTTATGCAAATTTCTTAAATAATAATATGTTTGTAAGTTCATTTGGGTCAACTAGGATCACATAAAGCCTTTGTTTGGCTTGAATTTGCTGTGGATGTATGCTCACGAGTGTTACAACTAGGATTGTTAACCCTAGAAGGGGCTTACAGTTTAACGTAGAATGCTAACCACGGAAGCGTTCTGCCGTAATTCACATTGCACAGTAAGCTGTGCCACAGTGAAGGTTTGGTTAAGGGCTTGTGAAAATCGCCGTGGAGAAAGTGATTCGAACCGCGGATCCTTCGGTCTCCAGTCAGATGCCTTAATCACTGAGCCACCAGGACGCTTAAATAATAATAATAATACTTCTGAATTAGTATTCATTTCAAGTACAGTAATGAATAGTTAATCATGTCTCAGTGTTAATAGTTGTATCCAGATTATTCAAGAACTGCACAAAGGAATTAACAAAGTTCTTGAGTTTATAATATAGACAGCTCCAAACTTTGAACTCTTATACCTTAAAATCACCCAAGACTCTAAAACACATGTAGCATTTAAAGAAGCGCTAAAATTATCTTCAGTATAAAAAAAAAAAATAACATTTATATTTTACCAAAAAAATGTTTCAACTGAGGTTCATAAACACGTTTTTAAAGTAGAAAATCTGGTTTCTGTGACAAATTAATTTAATTTTTGCCAGAGAGAGATTAAATTTCGTACCACAATCACCCGTCTCCAATTTCACAAGTAGCTGACACTAGCATATAAGTATTAATGTGTGAAAGTATTAAATGCGTTAGAGAAATACACAAACTGCAATTAATTCACCTCTTCATGTTCATTTGTTCTATTCGAATACTGTATCGTTATATCCTATTAACACAATCTATTTAATTTCGTAACTTCCGATCCAGCTGATGTGAAACACGTTGAAAACTAATACCTATCCTCAATTTGGTGTCACCATTCTGGTGTAAGGGGCAGTCTGTGAATTAGGAATTAAATTGGGAGTTTTGATATTTTAGTCTGTGAATATTGTGAGTTGCGCGAAGCAAGCGGACAGTTGTTACTTCAGACTTTCTGCTGACTCCCAGTGCTTCTGCTGCGCGAAGCACGCATCATGTGTTTAGCACGTGATCGGACATATAAGAACCCCGGCGTAGCATCAGATCATTCTATTCTATTCTATGCGGTAACTATTCTGCCAGCAGCCATGTAAGAGGTAAGACTTGTCTCTTGTCTGTGTGCCTTCCGGCACTGGGCAAGCTATGCTTGCCCATAGTCTTGTCTCACGTTAGTTGGTATTTGGCCAGTTAAGGGGAAAGGTTCAGGTCGAAAAAAAAAATCGATTTTTGGTTTTCATCATATTTCGATAGATTAAAGTTTTATTTAAGTATTCTGAAAATGGTTTTTCTGAAAAAAATTCGGACTTTTAAATTGCATTTTTATACAAAGTGAATTTCAGTGCCACGCCCACTTTTCTGCATATTTTTAGACATTTATGACCCCTATATTGCACAGTAGTGATTTTTTTTTTGTGACTCCTGTGTGTGTTAGCTATCCTTGGAGGGCAACGATCAGTATTCTCTTGTTTCTGCTGTTTGTAAACAACACACCTTGAAACACGCTGTTAGTTTTGTTTGAGTGCGTTTGCGAGCAGTTGTTTTCTTTAAAGTGAAATTCCCGCAAACTAAAATTTTCAGTACATATGCCTCAGAAACTTTCAAAGATAATTGAATGAAATTTTCAGAGACTCTGCATGACATAGAAAGCCACCTTTGGTACTATACTCATTAATATTCTCCCATTAGGAAATTCACAAAAAAAATATTTTCTGCAGAAAAAACTTAATATTTTTGTTAATAACTTTAAAATAGTGTGTCTTAAAAACTATGAAATAGGTAAAAAAGATTTTAGTACAGTTGACTCTATTAGCATCATGTAACATGCAGTAAAAATATTAAGGTTCTGTATCAAATAGTTTTTTCAGATACTTGCCTAAATTAACATGGGTTAGATAGGCAGGGTCTGGTCCCCTTAAAGTAGTTAGATAAATTATTCAGTCATTATTCAATCTGTGTAACTTAAATGAGTTGTTTGCCGTTGTTATCGTAATGTTGTAGCCTCGTGATAATCCTATTTGGTAATGAAGTGTCATATTAGGGTTCGTTAATTATTCAGTCATTCTTGTAATAATTCAGTGAAGCCATGTTTCAGTTACATTCGTATGAAGAAGCTAGTCATTCATTTAATAACAGTTGAGTATGTTAGTCACATTGTAACGATGCGTGCGTGTCAATTCCTTCCAGCATAATGCTAGACAGATTTCCGGATAAACGTATGGTTAAGCTTTTATAATTAAAGTATGTTTAAATTATCAGTTGTGTCGCCTCAGTCATTTACAGTCGTTAGGTTAGATCCCAAGTTATTTCAGATAATTATGTGGAAGAGTTTATGATATATCGGCAAGGTAGGATCTATTATAAGTATATCACTGTTAGAGCAGTTCGGGATCCCTGCTATATCAAAGATAGCCCTGGTGTCAAATATCCTTATCCTGACAAATAACATCACGTTGCCCACAAGTAGTGAATCTGTTACAACCTGGAAGATAGCCTAAAATCCTAAGATGCTTCTAAGAACACCTCCCAAATCAATCTAGACGCTCACAAGTGGACTGCACGGCCATAATAACCCCCTTTATCACCTATACATAACCCCCGTTTATTACAATCGGCTTGTTTTTTAATTACCAACAATAACTCAGACTTTAATTTTTTATATTTTGACTACCATCAAAATCTATTCGAAATTTGCCACAATTGAGTTAAATTTACTTTCGAACTTTCGATGTAGTTGTTAACATAATGCTAACATAGAAATTTAGCATAACAGTCTTAATACTGTTATTACATCTCGCAGTTGCTCTATGTTGCAAATCTAATAAGAAATTAGAACATTAGCAAGGATGTTGTTTATTAATGAACATACGTTGAGGTGGTCAGAATATATAGTCTAAGTGGAAGACTGATCTTAAATGTTTAAAGCGTATAAATCACTGATTCCATATTTTTCGCTAAGGGATGGAGGATTGCATCAAACCAGTCTAAAGACTGACAAAAGCAAAAAAAAAAAAAAAAAAAACGTGTTCTAACAGAGTAACTGCAAATAGTAAATTTCACCCGGACACAACAGAACTACAAGTCAAACAGCAATTTCGCTTATGGCCAATTACGTGTCTAAAATATCAAGTATATTTCGCGGATCTTCGCCGTAAGCGGAAGAATGCAATGATCGTCTACAGATAAATTTTTCAACCGCATGAGGCGTTCATTATTGGCCCTACTAAATTTCTAACTGCACTGGGCTAATCTATCCTCAGTTATATAGCCTATTCTAAATATTCCAATATCTGTGTTTTTCTACTTCACCACCACTTTCGCAACATTTTTGGGGTCGGCTGTATTTAACAAGGTATAGTCATCGTTGGCCTTGTCAAATTGAGTGCTTTGATTCTTCGGCCGCACGCCGTTTCTGACGCCGAGCAACATACACCTATTGCAAAGCCATAGTACATAGGCCCACTAATGTGAGAAATGAAATGTTGCCACTTGTTAGCGAAATGTTCTGTGTGTGATAAATGTATTCTTTGTTTGTGGAATGTGCAGTTTATGAGATGGAGATTGAGGAACGTCCCGCACACACACTGGTGGGTAAATATTCCAATATTTCCTCTAGAATTCTTCTTTCTAGCTTTAACTTGTATTAGCGAGTTAGTCACTAATTACCACAACCAGCATTAAAATTTAAATCATATTTTCTTTGTAGATTCATCGGTGTGCTTCAAGTCAGTTAGCTAGTGACATAATGAAACCAAATGTAAGAGAAAAAGTAACTATAATTATTTTTGTTTCAAGTTTATTTAAACATCAAACACCTACCACTTTCAGAAAATCCTGTTACGTATTTCTCCGTTAATGTTTTGATCACATTTTACTTTTCTGCTACGGTTGCAGGTGAAGAAATGAGATGATATAACATCAGATCTTAAGTCAGGCCACAAGCTTTCAGGCTGAGAAAACATCATCAAAATTGGTGCAGAATTTTATCTGATCCTTGAACACAGTTATCAAAATTAAATGTATACAACAGATTCGAGTTCCGGGTTCTTCCTCCAGACAATAAAACCGTGTCAAAAATGATTTAGTTGTTTTTAAGTGATTCCAGCTTGTCGCTAAAAATGTTTAACGTTAAAAACGGGCTTTAAGAATAATTCAACGCTGCCCCTACAAACGGCTGAGTGTCATAATGCATGTTTCCTACTTTTGTAAGATCCTAAGATTTTAAGCCATGAAAACACATTATAGAAGTGTTAAGTAATTTTTTCACGTGATGCCGGAAAAAAGACAAACACAAAAATTCTATATTTTCTTTTATTTCAGGGTCTTTTAACGTAGATTCCATTAGTTTTAAAAAATGCACAGAAATATAATCTTATTAGTTTTATGATAATACTGATTTCTTCTTATTCTCCTTCTTTTTTTTTTACTTTCGTTCTTTATCTAGAATATGGTAGCTATACCAGGGGTTTACTGACATCTTTGTTAGCTTTACTTCTTTCGTAATTACCTCTGTGTGATAATGTTTCTCATTTACTCCTCTCTGCTTTGTAATCTATGTTTTGCCGGCTTTATTATTACTTTTATCAGAATTGTTATTATAATAATGTTTTGGTCCAAGGTTGCATACAGTTCTATACCTCTACTCATTCAGAAATCAGTAACAATGCACACTGGCTGCTTAAACAAATTGGTACATCTTCCAGCGAATTATTTCATGTTACCAATGTTGATATTTCTTTTAACAGTCATTGAATAAAACTTTAATTTACTTTTAAACCAACCTTCTAGACACATAGCCTTATTATTTCGTAGGTGAAAGGCTAGGAGTTCTTCTTTTTTTATAAATGTTAATGACTTAGTTATATGGTTTTTGTCTTGTTTATTCTTTACACAGTACAAAACACGCACATATAAAGAATTCTAAAAATTACAGTTTCAACTTCAAGGATATGTGCTTATTCCTTGAGGTAATTATTTCAGTTAATTTAAAACACTGCAAATTCCTCAATAGTTTAAAACCAATATTTATTGCCTTACAACGTCCTATTTACATATATAATATCACACGAAATTCAAGTTTATTTCTTTGGCAGCGGAGTAATAGTGGAGGAAATTACTCTTTCATAGCTTCACTCATTATTAATACCAATCTAATTTCTATAACTTTTTAAGCGTTATTTCATTCTGTAAGTTTATGCGTTCCACATACAAACTCAAACAAATCTTATATGTATAGATTGGAGTGCTCACGTTGGGTTAGGAAATTTGTACGTCTTCTTCAGTTGTTTGATTGTATCCTTCTTTGTAATTTTAGATTTAAGTGTAAGTGCACTACAGTCCGTATTCAGACACGAATCTACGCCTGACCTCGTGGGGTTAGTGGCCCCTGACTTGCTAAAACCCGCGAGGCTATAGTGCGTAGTTGGCTGTCTACATTTAGGCTCTAGCTTTATCGACATGCGGAATACTGACTGTGGAACAGTGGTAGCGCTTTCATAGGTGCTGTTACTACGTATCTCTCCGGCATCATACGTATATAGCGCTGCTACTGATTTTGTTCTAAAATAAGCTCTAACCTACGCTGAAAACAGTTCGACCAATATTTCGATTCTATCTTCATGTAATATGTTTTATGCTACACCTCACAGAACGAATAACTAATCATAAGATGATGAAATCACTTCCATCTAACATTTTTCAAACGTATGTTGCAACATTAAATGTGTAACATTCTGAAATATACAAGTTTAATAAGTTGGAAGAATCATATTATTCGATACCACGTTTACTTTTTATCCGCTGATTCGAACAGAAATTGAAAACATTAGATGTAGTTACTTTCTTTCAAAACAAAATAAGTATTCTAAGACAAGCGTTCAAACAAGTAGAGTAAAACACACGAGTAGGATTACTTACTGCTATTTTTAGTAAATTCACAGTAACTATGAATTTGATAAATGGTAACAGAAAAATATTTTTGGATTTACATCTAATAATCTGTTTATGTTACGTATTCACATGATCACAGATATATTCAGCAAAGTGTTTTGCACTCTCAGAACCCAGTGCCTGAATTAAAAAAGCCATTTAGGTACAATGTAACACCATATAATATATAAGCACTCTATATTTACTTTTTGTAATATTTAATCTTTGTTTTTTTCTGGCTTTACACCTTGTTGACGTTTTGGCGGGGAAGGACTGGGGAGAAGGAATTCGGCTATAGACTTTTGAAGGAGCCATTCCGGCATTCATCCCTAGTGATTTGAGGAAATCATGGAAATCCAAAATCTGGATGGGAATTCGAACCCGCGTCCTCCGGAATCCGAGGGCAGAGCATTACCGCTCACCTCCCACGCTCCGTTTGATTTTCTCAGTTGACTCCCAGAAATTCAAGCAACATACCTTGTGTTCTATAGTACTGCATAGTTCAAGTCAAAATGTTTTGTCATTTATGGTTTCTGAATATTAATCTCTTCATACTTGTCCCCACATGGATACATTTTAAATGTATCACTACGTTTATGGAATAAACGGAAGAAATATTTAAGTATGAACAAATTTAGCTACAGTTAATACTCTTAATGAAAGCGCAATATTTCATTTTTAATCTTATAAGTCATGTTTACTTTTGCTGATTCCTCACAATAATGTAAAGGAAATAGATGACATACGCTGTGTCTGCTGATCAATCATAATCTGGTGTAAAATGTGTCGTATTATTTACTAACTAAGAAAACATTTGTCTTTCCGTCCTTAATGTGGAGGTGAATGTTATAAATAATGTTACTTTCCACTTGATGAGTAATCTTACATTCGATGGCACCTACCAAAGAGTAGTGAAAGAAATATGTTGGATAAACGCAATCAATAAGACTTTGCTGAGCACACAAACTAGGATTATAAAGTACATTACAAACAGCTATTATGAATGAGAAAAAGATGTTCACAAAACTTAAAGGTTGTAAAAACACGTGAAAATAATCATTAGGAAAGAAAAATTAAATAATAGCTTGAAATGTCTGTACCAATTACTACCGTTAAGAATCAAATTCAAACACAAAACTAACAACTCAATGTTACTAGGAAAGGCTTATAGAAGAGATTAACTCATTATGAATATGACCAATAAAATATACAGAGAAAGTATCTAGAGAAATCAATAACTGCGAAATAGCAAAATTGTATTAATCAAGTTAAAATAGAAATATTTGTATATTTATATTAAGAGAGTGAGTCTGTATCCCGCTTTTTATTTCTTTCTTTAACTGAGCGTATGGCTATAAGGCTAAAGTTCTTGCACACAATGTTACTATAATGTATAGAAATAAATGTAAAGAAATTCCAACTTTTTAAATATGAGATCGGAAATATAGATTTCGTGGTACTTAGATTAAGGTTTCAAGAACAAATACGTATGATGAGCCAGTTATTTCATTCAGCGATAAAATAGAAAGCAACAAAATTTGGCTGTTTCACCGACTCATAATTTATAGAAACACACAACAGTCTTACAAAGAAAAAGAAACTCATTCCAGTTGTGTATACACAGGTATGGTTGCCAGGATCTTTCCTCAGTGTGTGTAATTGCTCTTGTATCTATTATTATGGTTGTTTTAATGGTTGATAAGTGTATGTTGTGAATGAAAGCGGAGGAAGAGAGAAGGAAAAACAAGGTGCCAGCCCTTACATACATTCTCTTCCGAAAAACATTAGCCTTAACGTAACCATATAACAACAATTTATCTGTAACTAGTTTTTTATTCCGTCTATCCATAGACACTGTTTAAAGGTTTGAAATTTAACGCAGGCCTTTGAAAGGAAGGTTCGCGTATTGTGAATTCTGAGCTACCATTTCTTATATCCTTTTGTACGAGAAATGTATGATGAATTTTTCTTTAATCAGCTGGACTCCGAACCACAACATAGCAGATGCATCTTCTATATAAAAATGGAACTTGATATATTTGTATATATATTCGATATTAATAGACGTCGACCGATCACCATAAAAGTTGGAACATACATGTATTGTTTCATGAAGAATGTTTCTGGTAGAAAAAAATATCCAAAAACTACCCCTTCTCCCCTATTACACTCCTTAATTTGTATACGAATCCACATTTTTTTTTATCCGATTTCGATGGAACTTTCCACACGTATACTTTAAAACAAATGGAAAAATACTTACTGTCTACATTAGATTTGCAAAATCCCAACCCCCCTCTTCGTTTACCTCCACCCGTGTTAATTTACAATATTAAAACCAACAGATTTATCAGATTTTCATGGAACACTGCGCACGTATACTTCAAAACAAAAATAAACATATTGTCTAAATTCATTCTCTTTTGGGGGAGGGGGGCGGGAGGGGGGTAAGATTTCAGGGATTGCAATAAGTTACAAAGGGAAATTTTGAATAATTTACCAAAAACGTTGAAAGAATTTCAGGTTAAAATTTGCCGAGGGCAAATGTAGGTGGGTGCATAGAAGGGGGAAGATGGGTGGTAGGGAAATTGACACCGGAGCGTGTGCTCGATTACAATTTAATTAAATATTATTATTACAAAATACAACCTCTTGCCCCCTTTACTGCATTTAATATTTGAAAATTTTCCTCATAGAAAGCTTCAGTTTTTATCAGATATCAATGAAACTTTGCTCAGTTATATTTTAAATCAAACAGAAAAAAACTCTTTACATTTGGTTTATAAAAGATCAATCCTTTTACCCCCAGCCCATTTAATTTCCAATCGTCTTTATAGAAACCCACACTTTTAAATTCCGTCAAAATCAGTTGCACTGTTTTTAAGTTATGCCAGAATATTCATAAAATAAATGTCCTAATGCCTCAACATATGCGTCAGATTTTTAACTTGGGCCCCGGGTTTTCGCTTTGTAAATACCCATTAAAAATCTGTATTTTCTGCGTGATGCCGGAATAAAAAGAAATATTCCAGACACAGATTTATGTATGTGATATGTATAATGCCCGGATGGTACATGTTTTGTTTATCGAGCATCATCTTTAACAGATGTTGTGATTATGTTGAAATGCAGATTGGACCTAAATGTAAAATTACATTCCGTATCACAGCTTTCGGTTCTCTCTGTTCTGGGAATTGTTTGGGTATATCAATGTTTAGTTTACTTCTGCAAATGGGTGATGCCACATTAATGAATCCTGGTGCACGTGATTGACATCGGAAATATAAAAACAGAATACGGGTAAACCGGCTGGCCGCGTAGTTCAGGCGCTAGAGCGTCTGACCACGGCCCGAAGGACCGGGGTTTGTTCCCCGAAGAGGATTTTTCATCGAAGCTGAACGACCCCAGGCCCACTCAGCCTGCTATCAAATGAGTAACGTGGGGGAAACTCCGCGGGAAGGTAAACAAAAAAGGGCCTGATTGTGACGCAGACAACGTCACGTCCACTCCAGTGACTACGGTCAGGAAATAGGAATGCAGAGCCCTGCCACCCATAATCCTATGGGAATACGGCTTGGAAGCTGTGAAAAACCATTGCCTTTACCTTTTACAGGTAAATCAATCCCTGTTAAGCCGAGTTCCCACGACCTCTTGTAACGGAGGCAGGACGGGACGGGACCTCATTAGCCGAAGTGTAGGGACGAGAATGCGCCGCAGGTTAGCCCTCGCTTACCTCGCCGCCACCTCCCCACCACGTTGCCTAGTGTCGTTTGGCATAGAGCACTTTACAGCAACAGAAGGGGTGCGCACCGCTGCTGCAGATCGATGACAACAGCGTACCTCTACACACGCCTGTGATGTTTACCGACACGGAGTGGGTAGCTGCGTCTCATCTACGCTAGCAGAGGTGGCCCTGTTCCCATGGCGTGTTGTTGAGTATTCGTCCCGTCCCGCCTCCGTTACAAGAGATCGTGGGAACGCGGCTTTAGACTTGGCAACGCCGGGTATTCTGCTAGTTTACTGTACCTTAGCGGTTTCAGCTATGCAGTGGGCTAGGACTTGAAATGCTGAACATTTGTAAAGGAATAACACGAACAACGCATGGGACTCTTTAAACTTTTTATTCGTTCACCTCACTGCTTGCGTTAAGCCGACTAAAATAATTCCACTCCCCGAACCGAAGGCTAAGTGAAGAGAATTCTTACGACCCCACACACCACTTAACTCCGCTCTTAATTTCAGCCACATTTCACGAAAGTTTTAATTTCGTTCGGTGATAAAGTGCGTGCGCGGCTCACCGAACTTCTCCTCGCAATAACACTAAATTACTTCATTTATAAACGTGCGTGGAATCTTCAGGAACGCCGCCGAACGAAAGCGCCGCACTGTCTCGTTATAAACTATTAATTTCGCTCGGGGGGAAAGTTGTGCGTTTTGCCTGCTAACGCAATGATTTTAAGGCGCTGACATCGGTGGAGCGTACAGTGCTTCTTAAAACTTGGGGCAGGCTTAAGGGAACTTTAGGGCTGCCGCCGAAGGGAACTCTCAAGGACCAAGCACATTGCACTTAATCCTTTAAATAACCGTAAACATAAAGAATTACAATATGGCAGCAATAAAACTTTCTCAACACCGTAGCAATAACACCCATACTTGTTTTTTCTTTAATTAACGCCTATAAACTTTGAAAGCCACCACTAAAATGCCAACAGTGATATAAAGATTTAGGTGTCTTTTTACGTATGACATTGAGTTGATAATGTTTAGTTGTGACCTTCTGGGTTAACTATAGGCTAATGAAAATGTTCAATAACACATACTCATTTCAAATTGTCACCATTCACTACATGCTGTTAGTAGCAGATTAAACTTAATTGTTCATTCTTCCGAATTGATGTCACTTAAACCAGATGGCATTAATCTCCTTTTCTTGAACGGAAAATCCAACATTAATATACAGGGTGTTACAAAAAGGTAGGCCAAACTTTCAGGAAACATTCCTCACACACAAACAAAGAAAATATGTTATGTGGACATGTGTCCGGAAACGCTTACTTTCCATGTTAGAGCTCATTTTATTACTTCTCTTCAAATCACATTAAACATGGAATGGAAGCACACAGCAACAGAACGTACCAGCGTGACTTCAAACACTTTGTTACAGGAAATGTTCAAAATGTCCTCCGTTAGCGAGGATACATGCATCCACCCTCCGTCGCATGGAATCCCTGATGCGCTGATGCAGCCCTGGAGAATGCCGTATTGTATCACAGCCGTCCACAATACGAGCACGAAGAGTCTCTACATTTGGTACCGGGGTTGCGTAGACAAGGGCTTTCAAATGCTCCCATAAATGGAAGTCAAGAGGGTGGCGGTGAATCGAGGAAGTACAGTACATACTAACGAAACTAAAATGAGCTGTAACATGGAAAGTAAGCGTTTCCGGACACATGTCCACCTAACATATTTTCTTTGTTTGTGTGTGAGGAATGTTTCCTGAAAGTTTGGCCGTAACTTTTTGTAACACCCTGTATAAATGGGTATAGTGATCGCATTTGCTGGATTCCTTATACGTAAAAAAAAAAAAAAAAATGATTGAGGTTGTAACAGCCCTAATACCTGAATTTTGAATAATATTGTACTGTGTGAAATATTTGTAGTGAGCCAAAGTTTGCTTGAAAGTGATTTGATATGTTTATTTTGTAAATTCTTGTAAATAAGTGTATATAGACTTTGTTTTAGGTTAAAAAATTATTTAAAGTCTATTTAATATGTTTAATAACCGAATGGTGCAAGAGTATTTCTTAAAAGTTTGTAATTCCATGTATTACTGTAATTTACGATGTCTACAGGACGATTTTCTACCGTTTGAAAGGATTTCTGTAAATAATTTTGTATTCAAGTATCTCTAATTACCATTTCTAATCATTTTGTAATGTTATTAATTAATTTTGTATCAATTCCGATTGTTTTTAATATGTTTGATTGTTTGAGTGATTGTTAATGATCGAGAAATATCGGGCGGATGCCTTTGAAGAATTCTCGTAATTTCGATAGACTCTATATAAACAGATCGCCTGCACAGAGAAGTCAGTTTTGCATTAGTATTCATTCAGTGTTACAAAGACATTCATTAAGTTTTCATTCAGTCCGTTATTCAGTTGACAGTATTCAGAAATATATCTTTGGATTGTACCTGTGATTGTGAATATCGCTGACTTGTTGTTATGATCACAAATAAACGAGCATCAACATACATTGTTTTTTTGGTGGACTTTTTAATTAATAAATGCAGTAAATTAAACCACCCAAAGAACCTTAACAAGGTCCATGTTTGCTTGCGATCATTTCTTATTAAATGGACTAAACATAGTATAATTTAGTCGGAATACGTTTTTAGTGAAATCGAATAACTATTCTTTTATCTCTCACTTTGTAATGTACTGCGGTTTGGTAACAGAATGACTTAATATATTTTTATTTTTTTGTGCTTGTGGCTTTTACACCTCTTTGACCTCGAGGTCAATAGAGGCGGTAAACGACTGTGGAAAAGTAACGGGAAGGAATTCGAACATGGCATTTTAAAGGATTGATTTTGGGAAACAATGGAAAACTCAAATCTGGACGGCCGGACCGGAATTAGAACACGTGTCCTCTCGAATGCGACTGCATAATTAAAAAAACGAAACTTCATGCATTATGCAGTCACAAAGCAAACAACTTTTCATGGCGTTGGAAGATAATCACGTTAATGTAATTTAATGATGTTTAATCAGACTAAATCTAATTACGAGAATGGAATCAACAGTAAAGGGAATCAGTTTACCCACCAACCCTTCGGATTCATTAACAAAGGAAAAAAAAATTACTGTTCTTAATACTCCGAAATCGAACTAAGTGAGAGGTAAGTTGAAAAAAGTATAAAAAATTAAATTTTACTTAAGTAGTTGCGTAATCATCTCATTAACTTCAACTAATTATTATTAACAACAAAAATATAAATTAAAAAAATATATATCATTGATCAGATTGAACACAATTATGTGATTTTAAATGAGGACTAGGTTAAGTGTATTATAACAACCTTCCTCGATAATTTTTCCATGGTCTCCCCGAAACACTCCATCCGAATACCGGGATAGTTCCTTCAAAACACCATAGTCGAATTCCTTCCCGTTCCTCTCCCCCAATCGTTTCCCTTCTCTTGAGACCTAGACGAGGCGTAAAGCCATAAAAAGTATGGGTTTAATAACCAAGCGACCTTGTTGGTCAACCATGAGCGGATTTTCTTAAATGTTCGTGAATGGTTTTGACAAACTTTGACTAGTTACACAGTTGGTTTGGGGGTGAGGGGTTGAGCTTTCGTCTTAATTCAAATTCGATCGTCGCATCAATTTTTCAGTTCCAGCAATCCGGCAGATGCTCTAGCAGAGGAGAGCTTATGTGAACAGTGCCCGGTGTCTGTTCTGAGACTCTAACAGTGCAGAACTAGTGAACGAGGCGTGACAGGCCACTGGGAGCTATCACCAGTTGCTCTTCCGATCATGCTGACAATGGTTTGGCATATGGAACTACTCCTACAAAGCATTAGAGAGCTAAATGCGAGCTGTTTGTCTTCACTAACTCCACATGAAAGACAACAGTACAGTAACGTTTAAGTTTAAATCACTGAAAATGGATTCTTCGCTATTTAAAATATATTTCTATCAAGCTCTACAGGTGCTGCCTCAGTTTGGAATTGTTCGATTTTAATTTTTATGTGTGAACTACTTTAATTTGGACTGTTATTTCTAATAGCATTTGATTGGTAAATAAATGACATTTTTCTTTGCAAACATTCCATTCAGAACCCAAATAATTTTCATTGAACAAATAATTTTTTGTGTGTTATTAACTTTGTCATTTATAGGAATTTTCCGTGCTTGCCATTCTGCTGAGCAGTAATAGAAACCAAAAGTAAGTATAGTTGATCTGCTTACCCTACTTTAAATAACAGCAATGACTGTGTAGTATACAATGACAGAAACGTTATCAGCTGCTACTTTGTGCTATCTACATCTTGTCTCTCTAACATTTTTCCCATCCACAATTTGTTCAACTACATTACTGTTTGTGAAAACTAAAAAGCAAACATGAGATTAAAATGAAATTGTTTCCGCAGATTTGGTACCTGGAACTACACAAAAGCATATGTACTTTGACAGTAAGAAATCATTACGGTTTGAAGACGCTACGTACTGCAGTCAGAGCCTATAGACATCGTGGCATGGAATCAAAGAGAGTCTGAATATGTTGCTGGGGAACACACTACCTCGCGATTTGTAGATGCGTCCACTAAGCATCGACAGTGGTTACAGGAGGACCAGAACTAAAAAGTTGCCGACCAACCATATCCCAGACAAGCTCGATGGGCGACATGTCAGGTGAACGTGCAGGCCAGAGAAGCAATGGTACTCGCCGTTCTTTGAATTAGGCATACAAATTTCTCGCCACATGTGGAGCTGCCTACAGGAGGAACAGTGCCTCGGTCTGTAAAACCTCCCTGACGTAGCGATTGCTGTTCAGATTGCCCTCATTAAGTAGGAGGCGAGATCGCATACTATTACCAATGGCGCCCCAAACCATAGACTCATAGCACGCCGTACAACAGTGCAATATGCTGGATTGTATTTACCACGGTAGCGTTTAACACGTACGCGACAATTATTGTAGGACAAGTTGAAGCGGCACCCGTCTGAAATAACAACATTTGGCCACTCAGCGCGTCTGTGGTGATTTCTGGTCAATGGAAGCAGGAAGCCTACGCAATGCCACTAGTCCAGCTCTTAACACACGCCGTTGAACCGTCAACGCAGAAATAATTACAACTACTACACTGCTCCAACGTATAGCTAACAGTGTGAACGAAAATGTTGTGTTGTACTTCATTGGTTCGTAGTTGACCGAGAGAGTGTACACTCTTTGGCAAAAAAATTGACTGTGGGCGCCTGAGACTAAGTCCGTTATTTCACACAATGTGGCATCATTGCGGGTATTCAACTCAGCGCCATCTGTTATTCATTTCCTTAAGTCAATGCCTGGAACAAACTCTCCAGTGATGCCACATAGTGCAAAATAATGGACTTAGTCTCAGGCGCCCACAGTCAAATTTTTTTGCCAAAGAGTGTACATTAAGGGTGAAAGAGAAGAGCATCACACATAACCTTCGTATATTCTACAACGGATGAGATGCTCCTACTGCATTGCGATTTTAGACATACAACCTTTCTGCACTCTGTTTTAAATATTATATGTTCTTTTTTATGCTGTCAAACATCTCGTTCAGAAGCAATAGACCTGCCTTGTAGAGCAAACTCGTTTCTAGTTTCTAATGGTTGGTTTTTGAGAGGTGCTTGCATGGTTAAACAGTGTTCTGTCGTAAGTCACATTAAGGAGGGTATCTACCATGATGACTGGTCCTCCGCGGAGGCGGTGGCGCTGGGGTTTGGTCGTCCTTGGAGAGCGCGCTGTTGAGACAATAGGCCTGGCCTGTCGGCCCATTGTTCACGACACGGACGGGCAGGCCGCCCGAAAAACAAAACTCGCACCGTAAACACCGAGCACGCTGTCTTAATGAGCACCAAACACACCTCAAAACGGAAAACACTTAACTCTTAATGCCAGCTTCGGAGGTTGCCTCTTAATCAGCTACATGATCCCGTGTTGAGCATCAACGTGTCTGTTGAAGACAATGTACTGCCTTTTCACTTCACTAGTATCCCCAGCCTCAAGGAAAATAACGTTATTCAGTCCAAATCGTATTTTTTTTTTTTTTTTTGGCTCAAGTTTAATCCAAGTTATAGGTTTGGTAACTGAAAAACTTAATCCACCATCCGAATGTTGGGTGGATCCTCCAAAAGGAAGCTTACTAAGCCATAGTATCAGAGGTAGGACGGTTAGTTCATTTCCTCTGGAGGCTACAGTTTAACGTGGAACCCCAACCACTGAGCGAACTGACCTACCTCATATGAACAAAGGACAGCGCTTAAAAATTATTGACAACACCGGGATTCAAAACCAGGACCTTCAATTTAGTAGGTGTGCACCGTATCCATTGAACTACCATACCGCTTTGTAGTAACTTAAGGAAGAGTAAAATGACACAATAAGGAGGATAGTGAATTGCCTTTACCTACGGGTCATAAAGTATAAAAATACCCTATTACCCAAAGCATTTTTTTTAATATACAGATTCTACCTATAGCTACTTCTATTCGAAGCTGACAGGAATGTACATTTTGTCGTCACACATCCCAACCACCCATAACTTTATCTCGCATTCGGGAGGACGAGTGCTCGAATCCCCGTCCGGGCATCCAGATTTGGGTTTTCCATGGTTTTCCCAAATCACTCCTGACGAATGCTGGAATGCTTCCATCAAAAGGCCATGACAGAATTCTTTCCTATTCCTTGCTCCCAATCCTTTCCCACTTCTGACGTAAACAAGGCATAAAGCAGTTGGCAAAAAAAAAAAAAAAATTGTCATCAAGCGAATCCGGGTATAGGCGGTTATCATTGGGATTACTGGATTACTGTGATGGTGAGTGTTTAGTGTAACATGTTGTTTGCTTTGTATATAAGAGATGAAAGCAGGAAGTTATATAAACCCGATGCCTGTCTATTCAGGCATACTCTTCACATTCCTATTTATGACAGGCAAAATGCTTAGAATGTTATGAGCAGCATGTACGAGTGAACTAAGGACACTAATCACATAACTTTGGTCACTACTTAGCTTGAGAATGGTATAGTGGTATGACGATTACATTTTCAAACTAAGTGATGACAAAAATTTGATACCCAGTGTCTTAAATTAAGTGGTACATCACCCTTATAACATTCTAAGCATTTTGCTCGTTGTAAAACAGAAATTTTTGTGTTCCTATATTCGTTGCATTAAACAGTGATTGCAATATTGAACAGACTTGTTTTATTGAACTGGTCTACTTAGCCAGCTTGTGAGATAACAACCATAGAATTAGTTAACTTGCGTAAGAAATAGATAAAATAATATAATGGGATGTTTAAGTTGGTAACCGTGTAAACCAAAGATTTAAGCTATGAATATCTCTGACTCTATGTTTTGTTTTGTTTTACTCGATATAGAAGACTGGCTTAAGAAATTGTTGGTTTGAGTTTTTTTTTGTTAAACTTGTGAAAGTTTTAAAATATTGAGAGTACAATAAAAAGAAAATCAAACCGAAGGAGAATTCTTTTCAATGACTGATGAATTAATTATTTTTTTTAGAGAAAGGCGAGGCGGCTAACGTTTGACATTTTTGGATAAAATCAAAAGTGCATAACGGGCCCAATCAAACAGCAGAAGTAAGTATAAACCTCGCAAGCTGTTCAGTTTATTTGCATTTGGGGGAAAAAAGGGTAGTGAATCACGTAAAAAAATTTTTTTTTCTCAACAGTAAAGATCCGCAGTACAAAGCTGGATGCTGTTATCATCGGAATTAATGGCAGCTTCAAATAAGCTGCTTTCAACTCTTTGCAGCCATATTCCGCGACTCGTAATAACCGTAATAATGGCAGCGTTACCTGAACAAAAGAGGAGGCGGTATTTTGGAAGAAGGACGTCGTTCTTAACCCACTCCGTAATTATGTAAGAGGGCCCCCGAGAAATGACCGGCATCCGCTTCAAAGTTAAACGTGACGAATTACCGCCGTATTGCCCATACGGACGCTCTCCCGGGGGGGTTTTAGCGCTCTATTTTGGGCGGGCAAAGTGCCCTGTTCGGCCGGTGTCGAACGGGGAGGAGGTATTGAGAACCGGAAAAGTCGTAGCCCGAACGTTAAGTAGCAGTTTGGAACAAAGCGGACCGGCAAAAACTAGGAGCACATTGGCGGAGGCAGCTGCCGTACGGCCTCAACTACTTTGTCTCTACAGGACACCCGCCTGACCTCTCATTAGGCAAGCGACATAACAGCAGCTACTTGTTACAAAGGGTGTCAGCCGGCACACCTGGTAACTTGCTGTTTTCCAAAAGCTGCTAATGAAGGTCCCAGGTACAGGGGAAGACGGGTCGAGGCGGAATAACGATACTAAACTGAACTTACTTTTCGATAATTCTTGGAACAACAGCTAATATCTTCCTTCTCGCCATCCCTCTTACGAAATTAAATGATCTTGGAAATACGTATTAAAATCCAGTAATTTGTTGCGAGGAATATAACCAAGGACACGTATGAAAGATGTCTGAAGGAAAAAGCAATCAGTTAAACAAATTACCATGATGTTTACGTAGGTAACAAATTAAACCGAAAAGATCTTTCTTATGCATTCTTCCAGTTAAGAATAACATGTAGTACAGCTGTGAAGTATGGATTAGAGGTTATGCGATGTTATGTCAGTGATCACAAATTGAACCAAATTTATAAAGAACTTGGCAGTTTGGGAGCGTCCATAAACCACGTAGCTCCATTTTGTCCTCATCTGAACACCCCCTCCCCCAACGTAGCCGACTTGGCTTTAGTCTCTAACCCCCCCCCCTTTCCACCTAGCACGTAGCTTTTTTTTCCATATTGATTCCATACGACATTTTGTCTTGTCAGACTAGCGTAACTTACATACGGGGATAATTAAATGATGGAAATAAATATTTACATGCTTCTGTGTGTTCTGTATCTCATTTTAATTGTGACAAATAATATGAAAGAAAAGCTACGTGGCCTGGCCAGGAAACCCCCCCTCCCTCCCCCCCTTTACTTCCCCACCCGAAGCCCAGCGTAGCTTTTCAGCCAACCCCCCCCTCCCCCTCCCCCTCCTAGACCGAGCCACGTAGTTTATGCACAACCCCTTTGACCCCACTTATCAGACCCTCTGGCCAGGATGCATGCACCTGATTCGGTTGGGAATAGTATCCTCTCCTGATGCAAGCTTGCTCGCAACTGTTGTGTCTCGTCATTGTTATCCTGGATACTGGCACTGGGGCAGAGTTGACCTCCGAGCCGGTCCCACACATGTTCTCTGTGAGACAGATCTGTGGAACTTACTCGCCTTGCGAGTACTTCAACATCACGCAGAAGTTTCGTAGAGACGAGCATCGTCCTGTTGGAAAATGGCACTACGATACTGTCGCATAGTATTGTTATGACTGGTGCTGAAAGGGCAGTTGTGACTAAGGATTGCAATCCCGCAGTGTTTTCAATCCCGCGGGATCCGCGCGGGATTTGCGCCAATCCGCTGGATCCGTGCGGGATTGGTACAAACAGTTTTTTAACGCATATATTTAAAAACATAGTTACTTAAAACGGTAATAAATTAAATAATAATTAAATTAATAAATAATTTTTAATTTTAAATGATAAAAAATTAACAGTTAACAATATTTTGATTGGCAAAATGACATTAAAACTTTTTAGCGTGTCTTAAGTGTATTTCGAGGTTTTACATTTTGTTTTTTAATCTAAACCAATTTTTAAATAAATAATAAAAATTATTTGCCTTACAATTACATCACGTAAGTTCAAAAATATGGTTTTGCTTAGTGGTCAAGTTAACGGAGTTTTTTTTTTAATTCTAAATAAACGTTCCATAACACCGAGAAAAATCATTCCATTTCACAAAGTGAATATACTCTGTAAAGGGTTAGACTTGGCTCAGAACAAGGTCTCATAACTTTTTATCACTGCACAAGCACGATACTTGGCCTTTTTTTGCGTGATTCATTATTATATCTCCTGATTCCTTGATTGATATTACAGTTGATTCAATGTTATTAAAGAAACTACTTACCAACACGTAAACTGTCAAGTATTTCAGATTTACTTATGTGGCGTAACGACGTTTTTAGAGTGGAAATTATTATTTTTTAGTAAGAAAGGAGACTTTCTCGGCGAATGATTGCAGTGAAGTCCTCATAGGTTGTATCTCCGGATTTCATTGCAAACACACGAAATTACACACGTGAGGAAGACGGCGGAGGCAGCCGTCGAAGTATGGTGTTCCTACAACACAATTCGTCGATACACCCGTGAAAATTTCATTATAACTTTTTTTACCTTTAGTCGAAATAATAACAAGGAGAAGAGGGATTAATCGAAAGCCTGAGCGGCACATGTAAGCAGGTGGCTTTCGTCAAAGAAACGCATTGAGGCAGCGGCCAAAACAACAATAAGTCAAAGGATATACAATTTCCTTTTGATAGCTGTTAAATAAATAGGTACGCGATCGTTAAAATTACGATAACATTAGTTTCATATCAACGAATAATCAAATTTTCAGCCGCAAATTAGGAAATTGTCACAATTACTTTATCTGCAAATACAGAAAATGGGAATAATGAAACCGTGAATAAAAAGCTGTAACCGTGTAGTTCAGATAACGTGTGCGACACTTAAAAAATAATTATATAGTTAGAAAATCGTACTAAATACGCACCATAACTCAAATTACAGAAATGTGTACTCGAAACAAACGTAAGTTTTGATGAATACGTAAAAGTGTATTTATTTACTTACGAATGACGAAGGTTGACAAAAACAAACGCTTGTTCACATGAGTCAAATGCCAACTGGAAGGGTACAGGCAAACAGTGCAAAATATCCGACAGAGACCGAGTGGGGCAGCGAGTCACGCAGACTGACACGCGTTTCCGCCGGATTTTGCGGATTGCGGATCCGCTTAATTTTGTGCGGGATCCGCCAGACTGTCTAATGATGCGGGATTGCGGGATCCCGCTTTGCTGGATTGCAATCCCTAGTTGTGACCACTTTTCGTCTTCACGTAGAAATTTCGTCGAGACAGATGCCGTGTGCGAACTAGCATTGTCCTTAGTTGAAAAATGTTTAACACAAGAGGACGTAAGGATATCCATGACAGTACCAGTGTGGCCATCAGAGTTTCATCAGTTACGAACCAGCTAGATGGGCTCACCACATCCATGACGCCCAGGAGTAATACACACTGCAGCCCTCTCAAATATGGAAATTAATTAGTGGGATTGCATTGTGGTCATCGATGAATCGTCGTTCTGCTTTACCATCCAGATAATAACGTCGCCGGTATGGTGACTACCTGGAGCAGATGTCTCATTCTTCCAATGTTTTTGAAGAAGTAAGCAGCGGTGTTACTCCTGGCGTCATGGTGGGGTAGAGCCCGCGGTATGACGTCAGGTCACGGCTGGCAGTGATTGAGGGTAACTATGAAGGCACAAATCGGTACGTCCACGTCTGGCATCCTCATGCGTCCTGCGATAGTACTGTGGTGCCATTTTTTAACAGGACCATGCTCGTCCACACAAGACACGCGACTGCGTGATGTTGAGCTACTCCCGTGGTCAGCAAGATCACAAGATCTGTCCCCGACAGAATATGTTTGGTACCAGCTCGGACTTCAATTACGTCCAAGTGACAGTATTCAGGATGTTATGGACCAGTTACAACATTTGTGGTCCAGCTTGGTTAAGGAAAGGAAAAAAGGTTTTTTGACAACCTTCCTAACTGCATCCATCCAGGTCAGAAGAGTTGCAACGTCATATTGATAAGTAGACTAATACTGCCAAGTTCTTTGTAAATTTGACTCGATTTTATAATCACTGAAATAACATCATACACCCTCTCAACCCATGAGTTTAATAGTTTAGTTTCATTTCCTCCTCCACTTCTGGGCGCTTCACTTAAAACAAAAAAAAAAAAAAACAAAAAAAAATCAGGCCAATGTGTTAGGAGTAAACTAAGTCGTATAGAAAGTGGCACGGGAAGAACTGCTTCTACTCTCCACACCTGGGGCTGCTCAGATTCGCTTACTGAGACTGAGGTGAGGTCACAGAGTATGAAGCACATTGTACGAGTTTGCCCACTCGGTGCCATCCCTGGAAATTTGGAAGCAGTGGTTCAGATTGAATATTTGGATGTCCAGTTGTAGGGGTAGGGGCGCAATACAACCCTCTGTATCTGTTTTTTTCTCAGTTCGGTATTTATAATTTTAAAAAAATATATTTCGCGTATAAATTTAGTTATATTGTTGTTCATTAATTGAGTCTCATTTTATGTGTTCTGTGTATTTTCCATAATTGTCATGTAAGTGTCATACACACAGTAAATAAATAAATGACGTATTATTGCAAAGCATAATTCAAGTGCAAAAGAGCAATGAGTTTTATTTTTTTTAATTTCTTATCATTGTTAGAAATCTTGCGTTTCATTTCTTTATATCATGAGTGTTGTCTTTAGTGATGGCGAGTATTTTCACTAAGTCCCTTTTCCATATTCGAACAAATTCACTTCGGACATTACACCACCGAGCGTGGTGGCTGAACGGATAACGTTCTGACCTCGCATTCGGGAGGACGCGGATTCGAATCCCCGTCCGGGCATCCATATGTAGGTTTTCCATGGTTTGACCAAATCATTCCAGGCGAATGCCAGGATGCTTCCATCAAAAGGCTATGGCTAAATTCCTTCCCCTTTCTTGGCCCAGTCCCATCCCGCCTCTAATGACCTTAGCCGTCGACGAGGCGTAATGCAATAAGTAAATAAAAAAAAGTCGGACATTACAGGACCATTTTTTAATATGGCTTTACGCCTAGTCTACTTAGAGGTAATTATAGGCGGCAAAGGATGTGGCATGGAATGGGAAGGAAATCGACCATGGCCTTTTAAAGGTATCATCCATGCATTCGCCTGGAGTGATCTGGGGAAACCATGGAAAACGCAAATCTGTATGTCCGGATGGGTATTCGAACCCACATCCTCCCTAATACGAGGCCAGAGTGTTAACCACTCACCCACCACTCTCGGTAACATTATAGGGCGGGGACTTATGACATACGTGTACACCTAGAACATCATGAATGGAACTAACAACTAAATTAGGAAACAAGTTACAGTATGAATATCTGAAGTTAATATAACAAGATACAAGGATATATATGTATTTGAAAAATTCTTAATATTATACTGTATTAACAGTCATCATCAACACATATTGAGTAATCTGACTGTCCCATTTATAATAGTAGACCTCGTCAGATGTTCAGAATGGTGTATGTTTTATAGAGCCCTATTTTTTTTCTTTTCTTTTTTTACGCTTCGTCGACGGCTAAGGTCATTAGAAGTGGGATGAGACTGGGGACACGGAACGGGAATGAATTCGGCCATGGCCTTTTTTTTGAAGGAAGCATCCCGGCATTATCCTGGAATGATTTGGAGAAACCATGGAAACCCAAATCTGGATGCCCGGACGGGGATTCGAACTCGCGTCCTCCCGAATGCGAGGCCAGAACGTTAACCGTTCACCCACCACGCTCGGTTTAAAGAGCCCCTTGCAGCCCCTACCGTAACTCTTTCTCGTGGTATAGATTCCTACGGAGACCACAGCACACCAGGAAGTTACCCTCCTGGAATACATGAGGGTCTCCGGCAATCACTCAGAAGGGAGACTTCTGTGGAAAACTCAGAGATGATTTCGGCAGATGTCTTCGTCGGTTCCCATCCCCCACTTTCTTCCACTCCAGATATTTTGCTTTTCGATTTGAGAGGCTGTTTCTGCGATTTAGAGAGTGACACAGTTTCCCATATCGCAGTATATCGAATATTCTCAGTCCTGATGCTGTGTGAATCTCATCTCAGTTGTTGTTGGACATAAAGTGCTTGGCGTCACCAAGAGCATGCGGCCGTAAAACCAGAGATCAAAATTGACCATCCGAACGATGAGTAAAACTTATCAAAGACAGCTGACCTGAAAACTTTTCGAAAAGGTGATGATAGAGAAGAAGATTGCCTGTAATAAGTACAGATATACAAGATGAAGAAAAAAAAACACAATTCAAAATACCCAAACCCGAAGCTATTGAACACAAGACTAGCGTGCCACAATTGGTAAGAAACCTTCTTCTTTGTTGTGCTACAGAGAAACGGATGTGAAGGTGAGGTAGGATGGTGGCCAGTGGACGGCTGTTCGCTCGCAGTGCCCGGTAGCGGGGGCTTCTTGCTGCTCTGTTTGCGGCTGCCGGTGGGAACCAGTTTGCAGGCGGGTCTGTCATGTTTATGGACGGCCCCGCCGTTTCACGGCGCAATTTGTTCTAATAAATCAGGCACCGGCCGACGCGGTCGCGTCCCGCCGCGACGGCAGCAATTTTCTCGGCGGAAAATGGGGAATTTTTCAATAACAGCGAATATCGCCCGCAAGGCTCTGCATACTGGACGTGGGGGCGTCGGATAGAAAAAGATCTATACGCTGGGCAGCCTCTCAGCAGGCTGGAGTACCGAGACTTGCCGTACGACGGAATGGGCTACAGTTCAGATCGCTTACTGCACATCTAAAATAACGCAGCTATTTTAATTTCGGTAGCGACTCAAACCAATCATTGGATAGTGCCCGCTTACATTTATTTGAAGTGAAATTACTTTCTGCGACCTACAGTGTTTCACCGTCATTCCATGTTATTTTAAGTCGGTAAACCGGCCCTCGCCTGCACATTTTTTAGTATTGTTTCTTTAAACACAATAGCTGCAATTAGAAACACTTTGAGACCACCACCGATTTAGAGAAGAGTTATATTGTTTGTATTGTTTTTTGTGTATTAGTTTTTTGTATTTGTTTTTTTTGTGTATTTGTTTTTGTATTTGTTTTTTATTTGTTTTTATTTGTTTTTTTGTGTTTTTTGTATTTGTTTTTTTTTGTTTTTGAAGTGAAAATTTCTGTAGGCGGGCTGTAGGCTGGGGGTAAATCTATTTGATATGCGCGTTGGGCCCTTTTTGGAACACACAGTTTTTATCCGATTTTGATGGAACTTTGCATAGGTATATACTAAAACAAATAGATAAATACTGTTTACGTTTGATTTACAAAAACCTAAACCCTCTCCTCCTTCACCCCTCACCTTAATTTCTGTCGACGTTGTTCATACAAACCCAAAGTTTTTATACGATTTAGATAGTACTTAGCACACTTATACCTCAAACCAAGGCAGTCTGGTATGTCAGTGGTTAAGGCGCTTACGTTAGAAAGTTTCTCACTCCGGTCGCTGGTTCAAATCCCATGTTGAACAGAAATTTTTAGGAGGGATGTTTTGTGTTTCTGATTTCACGTTAAACTGAAGACCCCTGTGGAAAGGTTTTGGCCTTACTGCTTCTGACACAATAGCTTGATACATCTCATTCGAGAAGATTCTACCAACCTTCGGGTTGCTACGTCTTAAGCCACACTGGGCGAATTTTGGATGGGTAAAATCTTGTGAGTTCGCGTTACCGACATACTAATTTTAACAGTATGTCTGTAGCGGTCTGATATGTTAGAGATTAATGTGTCTGAATAGGGAAAGAAGGGTCCCCGGTTCGAATTCCTGTCTCGGTAGGGATTTTAATAGATCCTTAACCCCACCTTCACCTCTGGCGTAGCTTGCTGTGTACGCCAGAACGCTTCCGTGGTTCCGATTCGACGTTAAACTGTATGCCCCCTGTACCTGGTAGCACTACCGGGTTATGTTAAGGCGGCTAAGACAGGGGCGAAATGCGTAGCATTAGAAAACCTGTCACCAGGTCATACCGGCTACACGGAATTATTAATGTTGGGAATATGTATAGCTATAAGCTTCAATTTTTACTTCTGCAGGCAGTTCCCAATGACTGTCAATTGAGTTTTTTTTTATTTTTTTGGATTTTTTTTTGGTGTTTTTTGTTATGCATTTATTTGATTTTTTTTGGTATTTGATATTTGTTTTTTTTTGTGTTTATGTTTCTTGGTCTTTTTAGCTTTTGATTACTTCGCAGTTTTGTTGTTTTCTTTATGGCGTTATTTTTAACTTAGAATCTCACAACTCGTTCACGTTGAGGTTGTTAAAGCCGGAAGAGATTTGGTGTCAAGGTAAAAGAAGGAATTTCGACATGCTGTTTTTAAGGAACCACCCCGGAATTGGTCTGGTTCAAGAAACCATTGGAAAATGGAAATCAGGATTTCCACATGCTCCCGAACGGCAAGTTTCAGCGATAACCGATAAATCACCAGGCATACCTGAGAGAGGTTACTGAAAACGGCAATGAGAGACACGGATAATACGTGGAAAAAAATGGTAACTTAAGTCGGTATAGAAAAATTGCCGATAGAAAAAAAAATCTTAATCTAAAAGATAAAACTGATAGTGCGAGAAAATACAGTTTGATAATATTTTGACTTTCTGTTGCCATCGAAAGTAATGGGGGAAGGAGAGAACTGGCGCAAAACAGCTTAAGCCGTTCCCAAAGATATTCCACACTATGTTGCCAGGAGTAATACCACTGAGCCACTCCAAAATATTGGACGAATGGAACCTCTAGCCAGATCGGCGCTATACTCGCCAACGATGGTAATCCGGGATACTGCATAATCACTTAACACAATGAATGGTATCGCGTTGCGTTCAGCAGTATCGCCAAGTTTCTTAGCTTTCACCGCAGTTCATTATGACGGCAGGGAGTTCAACTTTCCCGTCTTCAACAATGGAGCAATTCAATACAGCTATTTTTTTTTTTTTTTTTTTACGATTTCATTCCTCCCAGCAGAAGGCTGGGAGGCGGGCTGCTGGAGAGTCATAGGGGACTCTTTTCAGCCAATCTACTACTACGGGGAGGGAAGGGGGATTGAAGGTCGGCCGTGGCCTTGTAGGGAACCATCCCAGCATTCGCCTAAGTGTCTGAGGGAAACCACGGAAAACCTCAGACAGGATGGCCGAACCGAGTTTAACCCCGGTTCTCCCGAATGATAGGTAGGAGGCCGTTAATGGCCTCCTCCCATCTCGGTGATGACAATACAGCTAATGTGAACAGGAGTTATATATTATTTTCCCAGCGACGTCTCCTTCAGAAACGCGTCAGTTGTGGCTATGTAGAGCTACCGAAAGACGGTTAACTTACAATTGCGGAGTTCATTGCGGCCCAACCGAATCGCATCAGCAGTCTACCACCGGCACTGTAGTGCCCTCATGGCATATATCGGAAGCTGTACGTCTGCCTACGACACGTCAGTGGTTTGTTATTACTCCTCATCTGAATTGCTAGAACTCTCAGGATCGGTGGAAATCTAAGGGTCGGAGGCAACTGTGGTATCCCAGAATTACTTATATACCGTATACCCTGGGATATACTCACCAGCCATGACATGTTTCTTGCAAGACTGGAGGCTTGCAAATTAGTAAAATTTTAAGAGTTCAGACAGTTCTTGAAAGGGTATTTAAATTCGATATTATCACAGAATAGAAGCCAGTGAACTTCTTAATATTAACAATTTTATTTTTGTTTATTTGCTTCATTTCTGTTTAATGATTCTAATATAGGAACAGATAAAAGATTCGTTCATAAAGTAACGGGAATTCCAAAATTTCGTTCGTTACATTAGTCCAATCAGCACGATTTTTTCATTATTGTGTTGGCAAACATGTCTTAAAAGTATCTATAGTTTTTGAGCTGTATTGGATGTTTGGTCTCTTATCAGCTGTTAAAAGGATAACGCACATTTTGATGCGGTTGGTGATTTATCATTTGTATAAATTATGGATCATAGAATTTCCATTAAATTTTTCTAAAAATGGAATTACGTGCAACAAAGTTTCAGAAAAGTTAAATATTACTTCTGGTGAATCTACTATAAGTAAAACAAGGGTTTACGAATGGTATAACGGTTTTCAAGATGGCCATGAAGAAGTTGAAGATGACGACCGTAAGGTTCATCCTACCTCATCAATAACCGATGAGAACGTGGAAAAGGGGAAAGAAATGATTATGAACGTTCGCGAATCACAATTAGAGAAGTTGGTGATGATGTTGGCAAATCAATTGACTCGTGGCATGTAATTTTTTTCATTTATTTTGTGTATGAAACATGCTGCAGTAAACTTTGTTCCAAAAGTGTTGATTTTCGAACAAAAATAGCGGCGAATGGAAGTTGCTCAAGATTCGCGAAATGAGGTCAACAACGATGCAGAATTATTGAAACGTGTCATTAAAGATGATGAAACATGGGTTTCTGTGTATGATATCGAAACTATGGCTCAATCGTCCCAGTAGAGGCATTCTACATCTACATATATACTCTGCAATTCACAAAATTGTGGTTGGCAGAGGGTGTTCAGCACCAAAGCTAATCTCTTTGCTGTGCATTCCAATCCCGAATGGTACGAGGGAAAAAAGAATCCATATAAGAATCATTGCGGCAGCTTATTTGTCTAATCTTGTCTTTCCTGTCATTCCGGCTCAAATAGGTTGGTGGACGAAGTATTTCACTACACTCGCATTCTGACCGTCAAGACCGAAAATAGCTCGGTCAAATGTGAAAGTTATCCTCACTGTGTTATTCGATTTTAATGGTATAGTGCACCATTTGTTCTTGCCACACGGTCAGATGATTAATAGGGAATACTATCTTCAACTTCAACGCCGTTTACGTGAAACACTTCGAAGAAAACGCCCGGATTTGTGGAACAATTCATGGCTTTTGAATCACGATAACGCACCAACTGCTCACACATAGTTGCTTGTTCGTAAATTTTTGGCAAAGAACAACACTGTAATGATGCTCTAGCCTCCATATTCGCCATACATGGTCGCGTGTGACTTTTTTCTGTTCCAAAAAATAAAGAGAGCCATCGTTTTACAAACACAGATGAGATTAAAAGTACATAACTGAAAGAGCTCAAAGCTACCATACATGTCGAATTCCAGAAGCGTTTTGGGCACTGGAAAAAGAGCTGGCATAAATGTTTAATACTTAATGGGCATTACTTTGAAAGGGATAGCATCAATGTAGACTAATAAATAAAATTCTTTTTAAAAAATATGAAAATTCCCATTATTTTTTTAACACACCTCGTACGTGCTTGCAACATTATGCACAGAAGAAGATTTTTGACTGTTTTGAACGCAATGTTGAACTGTCGTCATGGCTTTGTTGAATAGAAAGAAGGATGAAGCTTCACGCACTGTACGATTTTGGGGTGGTCGTCCGTGACGTAGTGTGGGTGACAGAACTGCGCCTTGCGGCTGTGACACCAGCGACTTAGGAGCCACTCTGCGATGCTAATACCTTGTTACCTGAAGACTCGTCCATCTGCCTTCCAAATGGCGTCTACGCACCACCAGTCATCAGAAATTCCGGCCACCAAGACGTCAGTCCGTAATGGCTATGGAAGAGGCTCCTTTTCGCACCAGTAACAAATGCCAATGGGCCTTACCCAACAGTTCACATTTGTTTCGTACATCTAATCTCCTAGGAATTCATGCTGCAAGGTGATTAAATCGTTTGACTGGTATTGGCGCATATCTCGATTTCGGTTTAGTGGAACTCTTGATGAAAAACCACCGTGAAGAACGAAGATCTAGTAACTTGCAGAGTACTCTTTTTTGGAACACTCACACATATCCAGATGGCCTTCCACTACCTTTATGGTATTAGACCTTTACGTCTCGTCTAAGTCGGGGTCATTAGAGCCAAAAGGGGAATGAAATCGACATTGGGATTTTCAGCGACCTATAGTGTAGATGGTCAAGAGTCATTTTAGGTAACCATGGATGGTCGGACGTATACTGAACCCGCATCATTCAGAGTGTAAAAACACTATGTTACCGCTACCCACCATGCTCCGTACTCCAATACCGAAACATTCCAGGAAATCCTCCTTTCAGGAATTAAGTACTTTTATCAACATTGCAGATTTAAGAGCTGCCTAAGTTGGCAACGAGTGGTGATGTTAGAGTCGGAAAACAAGCTGCATGCAGTGTTTGTAAATTGAATCCGATGAAGAGGTGTTTGATCTTATAGCCCTTCATGCAGTTCTAATTAGTCTTTAAGTCCATACAAATGCATGCAGTTCTAACTTGTAAAAGTTTCTGATTCTTGTCGTAACTGTAGGTATTGCAATTTGATTAATATCGGGAAAAATAGGGACCAAAGAACAAAAACTCTGCAGTAAGTTAAAAATGCTCTCAACGACAGTTCCTAAAGGGCAGAACAACACTGCTATTATAAACCCCAAAAAAGTATCTATGGATACTAGTTACAATAATAATTATGGTAACAGTGAAGGTCCACATAATATTATAAACACATACTACTGTAAGTACAAAAATAGTTTGCGGTACCTTTCTTTGTAACAGTTCTTGTTTCAGTTGGCAACCTTGAATTCTCATAACATCATTCTTTCCGACCAAACAGAAATATGTGTTTTTTTTTTTTTTTTTTTTTTTTTTTTTTTTGCAAAAGTCTGAGATCTTCTTCAATTGAGTACTGCCAACAGAAGTGAAAACTTAAAAATCATACGCGAAAGACGTCATACTTATAGCTGCAGATATACTAAATAATGATAATTCCGTTTGGACGTAATCACTTAGTGACAGGGTTTCTGTTGGGTGTGCATTCCGCCCCTGCTTTAGCCAATTAAACTAACCCGTTAGAGCTACCAGGTACAAGGGACTCACAGATTAACATCGAATCCGAACCACGAAAGCGTTCTGGCGTACTTCACATTACACAGCAAGTTGTGTCAGAGGCGAAGGTCGGGTTTAGGGTATATGAAAATCCCACCCAGACAGGGATTCGAACCGAGGACCTTTCTATCCCCTGTTAGCATCCAGATATATTGTTAACATTATGTCGGTGACGCGAAGTCATTAATTTTACCCATCCTACAGAAATTTTCATTTCAAAAATTAAAAATCTAACTTACTCCACAACCCGACGGTTCATCGA
Source organism: Vandiemenella viatica (assembly GCA_031002005.1). NCBI lineage: Eukaryota > Metazoa > Arthropoda > Insecta > Orthoptera > Morabidae > Vandiemenella > Vandiemenella viatica. The sequence continues at coordinate 108,086,086 of CM061914.1, forward strand.
ACTTTCCAGAAGGAGATGTACCAAGCTATTGTGTCAGCGGCAGGAAGGCCAATTTCTTCCCTCAAGGGACAACGGTTTAACGTGGAATCAGAACCACGGTACGTTCCGGCGTAGCTCATATAATCAAATACAACTTCTAAAAATTCTTGCTCACCTCGGGATTTGAATCCGAGGCCGAAGAGAGAAACTTTCAGAAGTAAGCGTATTAACCGCAGACCTACCATATATAAGTAAGCTAAGTACTATAAAAATCGAAAAAAGACTGTGGGTTTCTATGAAGAACGTTGCTGGAAACTAAGGTGAGATGGGAACGGAGGAGAGAACTTAGGTTTCTGAAATTCAAACATAAAGAGTATTTTTCTGTTTTTTTTGGGTATTTTTAAAGTATACGTATCAAAAATTCCATCAAAATTGGATAAAAACTGTGTGTTTGTATGAAGAAAATTGGCAAAAAACAAATAAACATTAATTTTTGTATATGTCACATACAAGTATAATCCGTTGCTACGTTGTCCACGTGCAACACGTCATACTTGTAGTTACAGGTAGACTGCTACTACAGCAAGTTGATGACGCGAACTCAAAAGATTTTGTCCATGAAAAAAAAAAAAGCGTCCAACGCGCATATAATACGCGAAACACGTCATAGCATGTCGATGACGGAAAGTCGCGAACTCATAGTTTGACCCCCATCCCAAAATCGCCCAAAGCGCCTAAAGAAGTCTTACAAAAAACAAAAAAAACAACAAAAAAAACAAAAAAAACTTGGAAACACATAAGCTTTAGCCAGCCAGCTCTGATACTGGCGAGGGTTTCGGAGGGTTCAACTGAAACATCAATTGATGAGATGCAAGAGATGTTGGAGCTACTTGAGTCTTTGATCGGAGAGGCGTAGTATTCCCCTGGTGTTGGATTCCTGCTCTATCCGACTATTCCTCGTGGATCTGCCACCAAGACAGCAAAGTGCGCCTCTGGCGGGGTCGCCAGCTCTTCCAGATGCAAATGTGACACCGGAGGGTGAGCTCCCGAGGGAGCGGCGTCCTCGCCGTCTTGGCGTCGCGGCAGGAGTGCGGCGCCGCGGGCGTCGGCGCGCGCCGCACTGTGGGTTTGCGGTCGGCGCGCTGCATATGCAAGTCTGCGGGTGCCACGACCGCCGCATAATGACACAGGTGGCGTGACCAGCCCCAAAGTAGGCAGGGCCGTCTCCCGAGACCCTAACAGCCCAACCACATCGCCGCCAGAGGGGGCATAGCAGAGGTAACACTTTGCAACTACGGAGGCGAACTCATCCACCAAGTCTCTCATCTATTGGCTTTACGCATAAGTTGCTAACATGTCTTCTCTTTACGATAAGTTATTATTCTTCACCGCCTTTTTTCAACTATGAGGGTTGCATTCATTCGTTATTGGCATGGTCAAATTTAGTTAGGTCTTTGATCCTACAACCAAAGGTAGTGAGGTACACTGCCTCGTATTAAGAATAAACTAAATTTGGTTTACACAATTTATCAATAAAAATACTATTAATGATTCAAATTGCTGATATGTGGAATCGGGATGTTGCTTCAACTTTAAAAACACCTTTTTACACATGTTTTTATTATTATTATTTTATTTTTTTGCTGTCATCAGTCTCTGCATCCTTTCCTATATTGAGCTAACCTCTTAATCTATACATACCCCTTACAACGCATGTCCTCAGTTATCTGCTCCATATATTCAGATGTCTGTCTTCCTCTCCAGTTCTTACCTTCGACAGTTCCTTACACTAACAAATTAACCAATCCTTCATGTCTCAAAATATTACCTACCAGCCTCTCTCTTCTTTCTGTGACACTCTTCCACCAACTTCTCACCTAGCCCATCATTTCCAAAACTCGTTCGTTTCGTAAGTTTGACATTAATGTAGTTTAATTAAAAAATGTTCTTCATAAAATGTTATTAACAATAGAATGGCAACTATTTTAAATCCAACAGTGGGTTTACTTTACATCAGTTGTCATAGTTTTCTATATGACCGTTGATTAAGCTCAGGGCAATGACATTTTCTCTAGGGCGACACTGGGTTGATCAATACGATAACGATTAGCGGTGATCACCATATCAGCGGGGTTACCATTGAGCAAAACTGCCCAGTCTGCTGCCCGCCTTTGTGTGACGTGATGATTCCAGTATCTGCTGGCTGTCGGAGACATATGTCCACTTCGATAACGACATGGAACACAAGAGCAACCATACACCTCACCGACCTTAGTCGCCACACATCTCTTTCTGCAGGCTGATCGCGCACCCACCACACAACTCGCAATCCACTGTGCCATCCCTACCGCGTAACCATGGCGGCACGTTGCGTTACTTCCCTGAGGGCTACTCAGACTAAGGTCACATTTCGGAACGCAGCCGGGCAGTACTGTTACTCCGTCCATCGTGCAAGCTACGAATCCAGCTTCTCACAAATATACTGTATTTCGATGTAGCGTACAATACGCTACAGTAGTAATAGACGAAATAAAGTATTACTTTCTATCTGCGAAATGTGTAATAATGCTCTGTGGATGATTAATAAATTTTTTGCTTGTGAAATGTATAATGTATGAGGTGAAGATTGCGGACAATCCTGGCATGAGCCTTGATGACCCCCCTAAAAATCGCGATGATAGTTTTGCTTTCTGTCCGCAAAATATGTAACTATGTTGTGTGTGTGATAAGTGTATTTTTGTTTGTTTGTAGAATGTGTAGTTTGTAAGGCATAGATTGGGTACCATCCCGGCATTCGCCTTAATGGCTGAGGAAAACCGCCGAAAAAGCGGTGTCAGGGGAGACTGGTAAATGGGGGCTCGTGTCTGGTCCCGTTTCACTTCCCCGACAGAGTATTTAGGCCCACTGAGCCTCACTGGTGGGTCTTTTTTAAAGATTATTAGTTTATGTAAATTTCATGAGAACCAAAGACAGAATCTAAAACATTCCTACAAAGATATTAATAGTCAAGCACCCTCGTATTTCATTGTTAGTATTCTTAAACATTCTGTCATATCCAAATACATGTTATGCGAAATAATGAACTAGTAAAAAAGTTAAGTACCAAAACCAAAAAAAGAAATGTTTTATTAATTTTCTATGATTAGCAGAACTATCTTTATCAAAGCAATTCTCAACAAAGATAAAGCATATACCAATGTGTACGAAATAATGTTTTGTTCGTCATCCCTAATAAGCACTACTAAACAAAAATTTTTTAAAAGACGGTATACACCGATCTTTCTTCAGTTCAATGCTATAATTTTTATAAAAAAAATATAGATGGCATGATTCAAGCTGAGAGATCTTAACAATTTCAGTTTGAAGGAGCCAAGCACTTTTGAGGATCTCTTTTATAGGTTGTGTGAGATTTAATGACAAGGTGTCATTTTTGCGCAGATACAATAACGAACGGCAGTGGAAGCTTTAATTTTTTTTTTTGTATACAATTCGTATGATTGCTTTGTTTAATTAAAATATGCTATTCCAAATGTAACAATTAAAATATAGGATTCCTAGTGGTTTTACGAAATGATTGTAGAATATCTCTTCGTTCAAATAGCTATAATTACGTCGATACAAACAAGTCAGCAGGCCATAAACCCAATAATTCTAATGTGATCATCCATTGAATGTAATAGGTTTCCTCATGCTGTAAATGCTACAATAAAAGGACATGTGTCCATGTACAGAGTATTTGCATTCCTCTAACTGTAAACATGTGTCTGGTTGCTCGTTTTTGTAGAAATGATTAGCGTGATTCAGTAGTTTCGTATGGGGTAGAGGTTGGTGAAGTAATTCGTGATGAATGTGGGTACCATCTTATGGAACTGAATCATTGAGAACCGGAACAGCAGAAGAATTATTTGAATAACTTCGGTGTCCAGTAATAGACAAGAATGTAAAACGTGTGATTGCTGATAGACTGAGCAACAGAAAGATGATAAAAGAATGTTAAGTGGATCCAACAAGAAGGATCTAAAAAAAGAACTGATTTGCTATGAGCTGTGTGTTTCGAAGGTAATGTTTATGAGAGAGGAGTATGCAGGAGAAAAAGGGAAGAGAAGGAAGGAGATTTAGAGTTCCAACAGACAGCAATCAACAACTGAACAATATTCAGTTCATTCATATCAGATATCAAAAACAAGAAATATCGTACAGTAATGTATTACTAGAAACGTTGTACTTACAAATTAAACTTAAAACCATTCGACTTTCATTTCTGAAATACTTCCAATAAAAGTGGTAAGAAATTTAATCATCAGTTTTAAGAAAGAGAAATAATGTAAAAATTATGAAACCCTGATCGGACATAGTATTGCTGATGCATTTTGAGCTGGGATGTTTTCAGCCAATGATTTGCTCTTTTTTGTTGCTCGAGGCACTGTATTTAATTTAGTCGTATGAATAATTTGTATTCGACTGTCCAAAAGAAGTTTTTGATAGTTACAAATGCAAATGACAAAAACTAATTGGGCTTTAAGTAGAATTGTGGTCTGTATGTTGTGACTGTAATTACCTGAAGGTCTCCAGAGTCCTTCTGGTAGGTTTGAGGGTACTGACCTTTCCTAAGGCTGGGCCGACTCTTTGTTTGGTGGGATAGGAGTCAGTCGCATTGACACCTGGACCGCAGGCTACACGCGAGGAAGTCGGTTCCCAGAACTCACAAACGGCTGCTAATCAATATACAAATCACTTGTCCACAACAGTACGGGAACAAGTCAGGCCGGAGAAAACAGTCGAGTGTGGAACTCAGAGGGTCGGGTCGCGTCAGGAAAAGGATTTGGAGAATATGACTAGACTCTATGACCCTCAAAGAGCGAGCCTCAAAGACAATTCTTTTATTTTTATTTTTTACTTGTCGCTTTACGCATCGTCGACGTCGCGGTCATTAGAAGCAGGTTGGGACTGGGGACAAGGAACTGGAAGGAATTTGGCCATGGCCTTTTTTGAAGGAAGCATCCCGGCATTCGCCTGGAGTGATTTGGGGAAACCATGTAAAATTCAAATCTGGATGCCCGGGCGGGGATTCAAACCGGCACCGAGCGTGGTGGGTGAACGGTTAACGTTCTGGCCTCGCATTCAGGAGGACGCGGGTTCGAATCCCCATCTGGGCATCCAGATTTGAATTTTACATGGTTTCCCGAAATCACTCCAGGCGAATGCCGGGATGCTTCCTTCAAAAAAGGCCATGACCAAATTCCTCAACCCCAACCCGCCTCTAATGACCTTAGCCATCGACGAGGCGTAAAGCCATAAGTTTAAAAAAAATCTAACCAGCATCCTCCCGAATGCGAGGCCAGAACGTTAACCGTTCACCCACCATGCTTGGACGCTGCTATCCTCAGTGCTTGCCAGTTTAGCATTCCTATGGCTAGATTAGCATTTTTCTAAGTGATTTAGCATGACAAGATTCAATTTAGCATATTTTTTAGCATTTTTTCCTGATAAGGCAACGTATTCTTGGATGTGATAATAATTTAATATTTTTCATTTAATTATTAGAATAATCTATCATAACGAATTGTTATTAATTATTGTTAACTTTAAGTGGATTGTTTTATAAATTTTACAACTGTAAAGCAAGCATCTCTATACCAATGGACTATTTTTTTAATTAATTGATTTAGTTGTTATAAAACATTAAATATGTATTTTTTATTCTTATTTTTAACTGAAATATACCGTATATTAAAATTTTGTTTCAGATAATTTTCAAGACAAGATTTACATCTCATGATGTATGTCTTAGCAACGCAAGCGAATTAATATTTTCTCTTCTCATTCCATGATACATAGACAATTTTGGTTTTTCTGGTAGGGTCAAATTCTAGTAAAGTTGTTTTAGGAAATGGTAATCTTACATTAAGGAGGTTTTTTTATATAAAGATGTTTGGGGGTATAAAATTACTGTAGTAAAGTTTTATTTTGGTAGGTTTACGATTTATTCAACATGTTAATGGTAGGCTTGTGATTGATAGAGAGTAATGGTAGTAGACATATTTACGGCAGATATTGCGTTTGTCAGAGATTCCCGAGGTATAAATGTTTGTGTTCGTGCGGTAGGTTTCGTAAATGGAAGAGATGTTACTAGGTATAACTAGGAAATAACATTTGGAAGAATGTTTACTGGTTATTATTTGGTAGGTTTTCAGTTTGACAGAAATATTCAATGGTTGTGATGTTCATAATAGACTTGTTAATGGTACAGACTTTTCTGGTAGGCATGTTAAAGTGTCTTTTGGCATTTTATAAATGTAGATTTGTCATTAATTTTTTTTTTTTTTTAGAGTTGGCTGGACTAGCTATCTCGTCCGAATATTTACAAGTCTTCACGATAGTTGGAAATGCCGGTTACCAAATTGTAATCTAAGGGTTATTAAAAAAGAAAGAGCAGATTTTGCATTTTTATTCCTCATAAAGAAGAAAAGACACAAATATGTGCCACACATCACAGGATAGAGAAAGTTTCAAAGTTTGTATTCCTCGACTGTAAGTTCGATTCGCTGCCAAAGGCGTTGGCATCTACTTACATGGAAATGGTTTTATTTATTTCGTATCAGAAACATACAGTTACACAATCACAATCATCAAATTATACTGGACCAGTACTTGGCCACTTCCAGTGCATTTTCTGAGGCTTCATACAGTTCAGCTGCTGAGCAGGATGCTGGACACAGTCGACACTGGAGCATGTGCTGGACAGTCTGGTCTTCACCGTAGTCGCACTTGATATCATTGATCTTAGCATAGCCCCATCTTGCCAAGTTCACTTTGCATCTGCCCACTCCTGATCTCAGCCTATTCAAAGACTTCCATGTCAACCATCCCTTGTCATGACCAGGTGGCAAAGATTCAGACACTCTTCCCCAGCCATGCGGAAGGGGAGCCTTAGCTTCCCATAGTTGTAACCTGGCTTCGTCAGTTGTCGTTGTAAGTTCCAGAGATATTCTTAGAAAACTTTTTATGGACATCAGTATTTGCCTGTGAGGGATATGTCCATATAGTGGATGAGATTTTTCATGGTTCACTTTCCTCCTTTCCTTGTTCACTGCTATTTCCCTTCGAACAGAAGGTGGTGCTATTCCTGCGAGACGGTGGAGCCATTCTACTGGAGTTGATTTTAAGCAGCCTGTTATGATTCTGCATGTGTCATTAAGTGAAATGTCTACTTGTTTGGCATGAGTTGAACTGTGCCAAAGAGAACAGGCATACTCTGCAGCCGAATAACATAGTGCTAAGGCAGAAGTTCGAATTGTTTCAGGTTGGCTGCCCCACTGCGATCCAGCCAGTTTTCTTATGAGATTGTTCCTACTGGAAACTTTCAGCTTGGAGTTCATGCAATGTTTCCTGAACGTAAGTGATCTGCCAAGGGTCACTCCTAGATATTTTGGAGTGTCACAGTGTTCTAGTTCGACCCTGACCATGTTACCTTTAACCTACGAGTTGCTTATTTATTCCTTAAATGAAAAGCACATACTTGTGTCTTCGTAGGATTTGGTTTAAGCTGGTTCATGCTATAATACCTTGACAAATCTTCCAGAGCGTTGGTAAGGGTGCTCCCCACTGATTCGAAGTCTTTGCTCTGTGAGACCAGAGCAAGATCATCAGCATACACGAAACTCCTGCATTTGGGTGGTATAGGCTGATCATTGGTATATATGTTAAACAATAATGGGGCTAGTGGAAATGGTGAAGCCACACGAGAAGTCGTTTTGAGTGCTATACTATGCAAAATATAAGCAGCGCGCATTCCGTCGTAAGCTCAATAAAGTCTCACCTCGTCATTAACAGACTTACGATTGGCATAAGAAATTCGTAGAAGATGGCTGAATATTCAAAAGAAAAAGCACTGGGACGAGATAATGCATACATGGCAAGAAATGGACTAATTTTTTGACGTTTCTTGCGCATGTCGAATGTTTACAGTAAAATTTTGAACCTTCAGATAACCAGTAATGTATTTATGTCTGTTATAGTTTGTGAGAAATAAAAATGCAAAATCATCTTCTCCTTTTTTAATAACACTATATATCTATACTACATAACCAAATCGTAGAAAAGTTGTTTCTATATATTAAATTTGTTTTAAAAAAAAATTTCGATGAACATTACTGATAATATAGATACAAAAAACATAAAATTTTGAATTTTTGTCTGTCTAAATAGTCGACCAACACATAAAATTAATTGGGAGAATTTTAAAAAAAATGCATATAATGACAGCATATTTCGTTGAGCAGGATTAAGGATACTTTTTATTCCGATAAGCTACAAAGTTCTATATGATACACACTGTTTGTTCGCTCATCACTCTAAAACTAATAAACCATTTTCAACGAAACTTTGCACGGTGGTAACATATGTTATCAATTAGTATCTTCTTCTTTTGCGGTGGGCAATCTAGGGCTGATATATGGCGATCCTCCATTCGGCTCTATTCTCTGCCCTCCTGTTCATGTCAATATATCTCCTTCAGTCAACATCTTCCATTATCTGCTTCATGTATTTTAACGTAGTCTTCACTGGTATTGTCTTTCTTTCAAGCAGTCCTTCCAGTATTATTTTCACTAGGTCTCATGTCTTAAGACATGTCAATTTAGTATTGTCCTCCACCTGTTTTTACTTAGCCCTATAGTATTATATTTGCCTGCCCTCTGAAAAACTACTGCATTAGTAATCTTGACCCTCCAACTAATCCTTAATAACATTCTATAACAGCATTGCTCAAATGAAATTAATCTCCTTTTTTCTTCTTTCCCAACTGTCTGGGTTTAAAATGCATATAGGACAATACTCCAAACATAAGCTTTTGCGAATATCTTCCTTGTCATCTAGCTGATATTATTTGTTGCCAGTAGTCTTTTTGTTGAAAGCTATTTTTGCTTCAGCAATCTCACATATTCTTGCTTCTTCCATCTCTTGTAGTTTTACTTCCCAGTTCTCAGAATTCTTGCACATCGTTCAATGTTTGTCCACTGATTATAATTTTCACTTTTCAGTCTTTACCACTTGCTGCAACTTTGATACCTGTTTTGTTAATTTTTATATTGTAACATGTAGGACACTATTTGTTTAACCATGCAAGCGGCAACGTGTCGCGCCATTTGGATCCTAAATATAATAATATTAGAAAAACATTGTGTTTGTACAAAACACAGTATCTACAATGCACACTCTTGATGACAGAAATATAAAACAGCAAAATTTATAACATTTGTCTATCTCTCATTATGCATAAACGAGTGAACGAATTTTAACGGAAATACAGATTGTGATATTTTATGTCGTCGGACAGATTAGAGGATTCTTTGATCCCAAATCGTTACAAATTCCCGATGAAACAGAATGGTTTTTTTTCTGTCTTTCTACACATAATGCAATAACATAATGCAAAGATTTTAGCGGATCTCCAAACACATGTAATAGTTTAACATAAAAGATTCTATCCATCCAGACAGGCTACTAATTCCGCACGATACAGAGTCATAAATTATAATTTTTATATTAAAAAAAATTGTCTGTCTGTCCTCGTATCACACAAAAACTAGGTAATCCATTTCATCAAAACTTCTCATAGATGTTGAATTCGTAATCTGCTAGCTCTTTTTTTGTTTTACGCCTCGTTGACGTTGAGGTCATTAGAGGCTTGGAGACGAGAAAGGACTAGGGCCGAGAAACAACTAGAGGCGAGGCACGGGATGGAATTCGGCAATGGACTTTTGAAGGAACCATCCTGGCATTCGCCTGAAGTGATTTGGGGAAACCATGGAAAAGTCAAATCTGGATGCCCGGACGGGGGATTCGAACCCGCTTCCTGCTGGCTGCGAGGTCAGAACATTACCGCTCACCCACTACGCTCGGGCAGTTACCACATGCGATGGTTTTTATCGAAATCAGTAACATAGTTCTCGATGATACTGAGGACTAAACAGTATTTTAATTTTGCAAATGTGTTCCCTCCTCACGCAAAGTATAGTAAATAATTTTCAGACAAAACGTCGTCAGTTAACATATAAGATACAATTTATTCCTATTAGCGGTATATTTCATCCATGAAATAGTGGCCATATCAGTAAATTTTGGATGTGTGTACTTGGTTCCAGTAGAAATCAACCATTTTAACGAAACTGTAGTTTACGTACTGATATGTAACTAATATCAGATTAGAGATAATATTCTCGCAGTCATATTTTATACAGCAACTAAATATAAAACAATCCACAAATTATTCAAAGTCACCGAGATTGGAGGAAACCAATATTGGCCTCCTACCTATCATTCGGGAGGACCGGGGTTAAACTCGGTTCGGCTATCCTGTCTGAGGTTTTCCGTGGTTTCCCTCAGACACTTAGGCGAATGCTGGGATGGTTCCCTACAAGGCCACGGCCGACCTTCCATCCCCCTTCCCTCCCCGTAGTAGTAGATTGGCTGAAAAGAGTCCCATATGACTCTCCAGCAGCCCGCCTCCCAGCCTTCTGCTGGGAGGAATGAAATGTAAAAATATTCAAAGTTAGTTTAGCATGTATATTCTTTTGCTAATAGACGGTTGTCGAATTTGCAAATGCTAACATTTCGTTGTTTTATTCAACGTTAGCGTTAATGATGTTGTAAAATTTTATTCGTGTTCGTTCTAAATTTATAATGATGAAAAATGATGATGCTCCTGATAAATTCTCAAGTCCCATTTTATTGTTTTTTGTTCCTGATGTTCGTTCATCTGAAAATTTTTGCAAAATTTTAGAAAATTAATGTTCGTAAATTTACAGGGTAAGTAAATCTTTGGTGGAGTAAGGTAAAATATAGGAATAAAATTTTTCTGAGAAACTGTAATCAGACTGTATAGAATAATGATCACAAAATTGAACTTTATGTATTTTTCTCATAGCTTTGTTAAGGCCAAGAACTTATCGAACACGTTAGTTACTAATTAAAGAAGAAAGCAGGAACAAAATATAGTGATCCTCATGACATTGGAGTGATCATGTCCACATAGCAGTGTATCGCGTTGCAGATAACGGGATAAAATGAAAGGGTATTTCCGAGCCTGGTGGATTAGCGGTAACGTTGGGTCCTGGCATTCAGGACTTCGAATCCCGGTCCGGGCATCCAGATATGGTTTTACAAGGTTTTCACAAATAGAGGTGAAGGTCACTTTAAAAAAGGCCATAGCCGAATTCCTTCCCGTTCCTTTGCCCCAGTCCTTTCCCGCCTCAATTACCTGGACAAAAAAGAAAGACTCCCAGGAGCGGCAGTGATGAAGATAAATCGTATATCGTTCTTATTAGGATAATCTTCTTTGATAAAACGCGTTGTCTGCAGACTGCGCTCACCTCAATAGTTCGGCAATCCTCGGCGATTCTCGATAATGCCCGAAGTGTTAGTTACACTGACTGCCACCACAGCGCTGTTTGGCTACCCAGGAAAATTCAAGTGAATGACTGTATTGCCTTTATTTGCGTTTATACTGTTAAAAGGAAGTGTAAATTTTATATCAATAATTGAATCAGATGTTTTTACACTTATAGTGTTAAAAGAAAGTGTAATCACGATGCCAGATAAAAGGTAATTTTCTGCTGTGAAATAACAACACAAAAAATACAAAGAGCAGGGATAAAAAAAATTAATGCAGGCAATCGAACGTTAAAAAGTTACAATGGTACATTCTTCTAAATTTACATGTTTTTTTGTTTGTTAAGTTCATGTAAGGAGAAGGGGATACGATGTTTACGTTATAGTTTCTGTAACAATTATAAGAACTATGTTACGAGATAAGCTAAGATTTATACACACACACACACACACACACACACACATATATATATATATAACCCTCCTCCTTTCTCATCTGGGTTTGGGACCAGCAATGGCGGAGTTATATATATATATTGACCCATGTGGGGTTGTTGGTACCCCCATCGGGAGCCTCCCCAGGTGGCGGATAGGGGAAAGCCTCCTAGATATAGGTGGTACTCGGGAAATAAAATACCCAGGGCGGACCAAAGACTAACAAACAACACAATCCCACTGGTGTGTGTTCGGGAGCCGACAGCCAGTGGTTAGCGTCTGTTCCTCTAGTTGAGGAGGCTGCATTAAAATCTTCTCGACTTTACAAATCGAGTCGTACACCTGTGATCTCAACTGAGATCACCACAAAAACCAAATTTCAACTTGAGCGCATGATGGAAGAGACGATCATAGCATCACTACCCCAGGCGCCAGCCAATAGGCTGGATTCACCTGATCATCGGATTCTGGGGGATCAGGGACACCATGCGGAGAGGAATCGGAGCTTCTAAAAAAACTCTTCATACTCTCAAAACTAAACGGAAAAACTTTATCGGTACAATAAATGTGAACACCCTTGCCAAAACAGGTAAATTAAAACAACTCACCAACACCCTGGAAAGATTTGACTTGAAATTCACAGCACTCCAAGAGACAAGATTCACGGATGAAGGACACTTTTACACAGAAAATTTCAGAATCTACAAGGGCAAACCTGCCATAAATGTTAATGACAAACTACCACTAAACCTGCCATAAAAGTAAATGACATACTACCGCGTTTGGGAACTGGATTCGCCGTACACAATTCCGTACTCGACTCAATTATTGACTTCACTTCTCCCAAAGAGAGAGTCTCCCTGCTTTCAATAAAATCAGCTAATAAAGCTTACACCCTTATCAACGTGCACGCCCCTACAAATCAATACAACAGAACCGACCATGAAACTGTGGACACTTTCTGGGAAACTCTGGAAGAAACAACCAATAAAATACCAAGACACCATGTAAAATTTTTTTAGGTGACTTTAATGCACAATTAGGTAAAGAAAGGAAATTTAGAGATATCACATGCCTCCATACCAAACACAAACGTACCAACAGGAATGGTGAAAGATTAATTGACTTCTGCAGAAACTTCGGACTTAAGGTTATGAGTACACAATTTCAAAAACCCACACACAAATTAACCACGTGGAGATCACCCAATCTTAGACAGGGTGAATATCAAATCGACCATGTTGCAATTTCCAAGAAAAACGCAGAAGAAATTCTTAACGACAGAACTCACAAAGTGGCCTTTGAATCTGACAATCATCTTCTCCAAATAAAAACGAAATTCGAACCCAATTGAAGGCTAAAACGTCCACCAAGGAATATTAGACCAGATCCGGAATACCTAAAACTCAACAAGGACAAAATCATTATGCAAATCAGTCAGGGGAAATCAAGAGACTGGAAGGGACTAACACAGGAAATTCAGGAAGCCATGAAATTAGGACAACCCCCTCGCATCAGGAAACATCGCTGGTGGAATGCGATGTGCGATCAAGCAGTCGACAACCGAATAATGGCCTGGAAAAAATTTTACAGTAACAAAAATGAGGAGAATTGGGAGAACTTCCTTGAAACTCAAAAACAAACTTCAAAAATAATTAGGAAGGAAAAAAGGAGATATGACAACAAAAAACTACACGAAATTCAGCAGGATTTCACCAAAAATAATACAAGAGATTTCTATAAGACCTTTAGAGAAAACCTACAGGGGTACCAAGTTCCAACCTTGTGCTTTAAAAGGTCTGATGGCTCACTGGAAACCAATACAAAGAATAACTGCAAACTTTTAGCTCAATATTTTAACACGCTTCTTAATTGCGAGTCACCTCAAGAAAAACTAGATGTCACCGTTCCAGCAATCACACAACCGAACTCAAAGGCCCCAGAGCTTAAAGAAATTACTGAGTTAATCAAACAGCTCAAAAACAACGAAGCACCAGGAGAAGATGGTATCATCGATGAACTCTGGAAACTGAATGATCCTACATTAACGCAGAAACTTCACCATTTAATTTCAGACATATGGACAACGGAACAAATACCAGATGACTGGAGATGCGCTCTGATCCACCCGTTACACAAAAAGGGCGACAAGCTGGACATCAACAACTACAGAGGAATCTCTCTGCTCCCAGTTGCTTATAAATTCTCTCTAAAGCACTCTTAAACAGGTTAAAACCTCAAGCGGATCCACTAATTGGCGAATACCAGGCCAGATTCAGGAAAAGTCGATCATGTGCTGAACAGATCTGGAGCTTAAAGACAATATTACAAATGATAAAGTGCAGAAATACAGTAATTACATTCATCGACTTCAAAAAAGCATATGATCGTGAAACCCTCTTTAAAATCATGGAAGAATTCGGGATTGACCGCAAAACCCGAAAAATAATAGAGCAGACACTTACAGGAACAACGACCAAAGTGAAATTCATGGGCGAAGTCTCAGAGCACTTCGAAATTAAAACTGGAGTCCGACAGGGGGATGGGCTATCCCCAATCCTCTTCAATATGGTTCTGGAAAAGATTATAAGGGAATGGGAACCTCATGTGAAAGGCATCCAAATTGGTATCAAGAAAGAAAACCGAATTAAACTTAAATGCCTTGCGTTCGCAGACGATATTGCAATAATCACAGACAACAGAACTGAAGCGATTCACGCAGTGGAAAACCTACATGAAATAGCACAAAAAGCCGGATTGCAAATATCTTATTAAAAAAAAAACAGTATTTGGAAAGACGGCCAGAAAATAAATCTCCCTTGATTACGAAATACGGCAAAATTGCTCCAGTCGCCCATTTTAAATATCTGTTTGAAATTATACAATCCTCAGGGCTAAACCGAATTGCCAATGAACAAAGAGTCACCAAGCTTCAAAGGCCCTACAGGCTAACGTGGAACTACTACAACAAGAAATGCATTTCAGTAGATGCAAAATTAAGGCATTATAAAACAGTGATTCTTCCAGAAGCAACTTATGCAGCCTAAACAATAGAAATTGATGGTCATTCAAAAATTAAAGAAATAAAAAAACAGGAACGAAAAATTCTGAGGAAGATATATGGGGCAATAAGTAGAAATGGCATTTGGATGAAGAGGCCACGGAATGAACTCTATCAAAAGATCAACACAATAACAGAAGAAATCAGAAAGCGTCGTGCTAAGTTCTACACTCACATCTGCAGAGTGGAAAACACTAAAATAGCAAAGAAATTACTTGGCTTCATAACAAAGAGTAAATGTGGTACAGAATGGCTAAAAGAGGTCCAGAGGGACCTACAACGGATCAACATAGAAAATCCCTAAGACCGCATTGAGTGTCATAAGAAGATCACAAATGCTAATTTGGAGCAAAGAACAACACGACAACCTGGAAAGAAATGGACAGATAAACGGAAGAAAGAGCACTCCGAGAGGATGGAGAGACTTTGGGAAGAAAAGAGGAAAAACAACTGAAGATTAAATCGTGATTTCAAGTTCAATCGCTCTCCTAATGTGGAATAATCGCAAATAATAATAATATATGTATATTGACAGAAGATGAGAAACAATGAAGTTTATTAAACTCAGAAAAAGTTTGCATGAAGCATACGGAATCGCGAAATATATAAATTAAATTAATAATAGTTATCTGGTTTTGAAATTATACTTTCCGCCATTTAAAGTAAAACGTATTTTTTTTTTTTTTAAATCCTAGCCAAGTACTCCGAGAATCTACCCAGAGTAATGTACTCACATCATTAAAAATGATCGTTACTCGGTTTTCGTTACAAGCTTTTCCGGATAAATTCCTAGTACCACCATAGGTGATACCCGTAGGTTTTGCCAGGCGTTAAGACTAGTTTTCTTTATAAAAATCTTTCTTTGTCAAAGCACCTCGTAACGTGTTTCGGTGCTTATTCGGTACGACACCTCGGCACAGTGGAGTCTACCTGGCGGTGGGTACCTGGTATGTAGTACGCGGCGCCAGTAAATGAGAGGCCGGGCCCGGCCGACCTCTCCTAATTCACGGTAAGTGAGCGCCTCCGACCGACCAGTGCGCCGCGCCTGGGGCTACGCGCAACCCGCCCGACAAAAACCGGAGCGTATCGCCGCCATCTCCGGCCTTTATCACCTGCGGGCCCGACCGAGCGTAATGAGAGCTCACCGACCGAGTTTATGGGGGTGGCCACGACGATTACCGGCCGACGGAAAGGGGTTGCAGCCCCCGGGCACGCGTCCTCCTGGCTACCAAAAAGAAACTACCTTGCGCTCCTGAATTCTTTGCTACGATTATCTCCTAACTGCACAAGGGACACAGAGTTGTCTAAGGCATCGAAACTGCGGACGGACCCGTTTTTTGTTTACCACTCCACCCTTTAGCCTCCTCGGGCGGCAGAATTAAGTCGGGGTAGGTAGCAAAGTCGATAGGACACTCCGTCATCATGTAATGTCTAGCTGGGGATGTAGTCGACATTTTTTGTCACAGGTGAAAAACTTTATGGTGGTAGTTTGGAGGAATTAAGGTTCTTGGACATCTATAGAGACAACATATTGTACGTGATCGCTGGCTTTCGTTTGGGGAGTTTAATAATGGCAGAACGAATTATGCGTAAACGTTTGCGTACAGTTTCTATCAGAAAAACACACCTAACCAACAGGGATGAGGAAATGCATGATACGTCACAGGACAGACACAAGAATCGGTGGAATTGTACAGGTAACAATTTGTGAGTTGGTACAAAACATTTCCAGAGATAATTTGGTTACATTATATTTCTAGTGGTAATGAAATGTTTGCTGTGAAAAACTTGAAAGGGCATGTTGTAACCCCTTTATAAAATAATTCGAATTACTTTTTGCTCGAGCGACCTTTGATATCTTTCCTATTTCTACATGATTCGTGGAATGACACTGCCTTTAAGTGAACACTGAATTATTTTATTTTCGATTCAAGATAAAATTTGCAGCCAAGACATAGTTCGGAGTTATATCACCTGTTTGTATCAACTATCAGTAGTTTCATAGGTGCTAGCGTTGCTGTTTAATTTCATTTTCCAATAGCTGCTCCTTTCTTCTTACAAACAATAAAAAATAGTGTGTTTCTTGCGTCGCACAGATGCTCCGATTACATTTGAACATAAGTTTCTTTCTAATACGATGGAATTACTCAAGTCATGTGTTATCAACATTGATGATACGTTTTCTCTCGAGTGTAATGCTTAGGTGTCACCTCACAAAAGAGAAATGTAAAAGTGGAGAGAAATAGAATTCATACACACAAATACATACGACAACAAACACCACATTAATTAAACTGCACAACAGTCAATCACCTACTTCGTAAAGTCGTTCTTTAGTATTCCCTTGACGAAGGTTTGATTGCTAAGCACCCAGTTGTTTTTTAAGTATCGCTGCGGCTGAAGATGGAGATTTCTGCTAAGTCCACCATCTCGATATTACTCTTAACTTTATTCTGCACACTGGTATTGGAAACTACCACAGTTTCCGTAGTTTTGTGGTCTCTGCACATGTAGCGAGAGTACATTTCTCTATTCCCTGTATTCATATTTTTTCAGTTTCTTTGGTTTTAGATTGTCCTTTCGCCATAATATCGAGACTGGCTGAGATTTGAACAGTTTGCCTCAGAAACTCCTACACAATTTTCTCGAAAATGACATAGTCGTGAATTCATCACGATAAATATTTTGGAATATTTTGCGACATCTAATACCCCGAGTGGCTCAATCAGAGATGAAACCTTATGAGAATTCCTTTTAAGGATGGGTAATTAGCTGACTTAATGAGCAATTTCACACAAAGAAGTGTCACTGCTAAGAATTATATTTCCACCACAAAGAAAAGAGTAGCTTGGAATTGACGAATAGCTCGATTCATTATCAACACATTTTAGCTGTAACTCATTTGAATTCAAGGATGTAATATAGTTACTAGATGTATCAGCGCAAATTGAAGGAGCTGTTATTACCGATTATTTGTAAGCACTGTTCGGAAATATTAACTTTGTTCCGTAAAACTGCAGCAAGTATCAACACCAATACTTCACAATGCGTTAACATTAAATTTCACTTTACTTGACGTAATTACTTGATAATATTCACAGTATTACTGATCCTACCGTAATATACGATGCCCCCAACTCACACATGCGTTCTTTTCGACATTCACCCCACAACTCTTCCCGCACTCGCTATTAACAACCGAAGGTCTCAATACCGGTTATATTATCATAAGCTGCAATACTAATTTCATTATCATCTTAATTTCCAACTTGCTCTACCTGAGTATAAGTCAAAATTCCAAATTACAATAAAAGGCTTCATTTTTTATATTGTTTTGTTTAATGACATCACAGAGGCCAGGATCGATCAATAACACCACAAAAATAATAATAAAAATTGACAGTCGTTGGGGACTATCGACAGAAGAGAAAACTTAAAACTATGAATATGATACGCAAAACACGCCATACTTATAACTACAGATATTATAAATAATAATAACTGCGTGTAGTCGTAACGACTTGGTGACAACTAGCAAGATGTGTCAATGGTGAATGTTGGGTTAAGAGTATATGAAAATCGGCACCGAGACAGGGATTCGAAATGCAAACTTTTCGTTCCCCAGTCACACACCTTAACCACTGAGCCATCAGTTCGCTATAGACATACTGTTAACATTTGCATGTTGGTGACGCGAACTCACAAGATTGTACCCATACAAAAATCACCGAACATACCTCAAAAAGTTTTCACTTCAAAACTAAAATTCTAATTTAGTTCACAACCTGAAGAAGATGTACCAAACTATTGTGTCAGAGGCATGAAGGCCAATTCCCTTTCTTCTACAGTTTAACGTGGAATCAGAACCACGGACCGTCCCGGCGTAGCTCATATAATCAAATACAACTGCTAAGAATTCCTGGTCACCACGGGATTTGAACCTTGTCCAAAATTTTTTTATATATTGGATACAAGTATAATCTTTACTTTCACGGATGTGCAAGCAAGACAAATCATAAGTACAGATATGCTTTTATTACAGAATCTTGGTGATGCGAGTTCATGAGATTTTACCCATCCAAAAAGCGTCCAACGCTTATATCGTAGGTGCAACAGGTCGGTTACAGGAAGTCGCGTATTCATAGATTTACCCCCGTTCAAAAATCGCCTACATACGTAAGTCTTCACTTCAAAAATCAGAAAAATTGATTATTATTTTTGTGACCCCAAAGACGTATGTAGCCAAAAGTAAATTATAATTGTTAAAGCGGGGAAAATAATTCATGATGATGATATCTGAATCAGCAGCAAGTGGTTTTTTTTCGCATTACTGTTTTAAGCTTCGTCGATTTCGAGGTCGTTAGATGGGGGAAAGGACTTGGTGGAAGGAACGAGTAGGATTTCGTCCATGGGCGTTTGGAGAAACCATCCCAGCATTCGATCAGAGTGATTTTGGAAAACTCAAATCTGGATGACCAGTTGGGGAATGGAACCTGCGTCCTCCCGAATGAGAGGCCATAGCGTTACCACTCACCCATCACACTCAGTGTTACGGAGTGGAGACAGTCAATATTACTTCCACTTCCTAGATAGTCGCTGGGTGTAATTCAATTCCCTGACACCGGATGTTGTTGTGGGCATGTGTACCAACACGCGCTGTCACTGGATGTAACCTGAGGGCAGAATCTCTTTGTTCGTGGGTTGCCGTTCCGTGAACGCCGTCGTAAACGGCTTCTGGCGCGAGCCTTGCAAATTGCTTTCTCACGGTCTGCCGCCTCGGGCCCTGTGGTGCGGTCTGACCAATGGGCAGCCTGGAGGATGAGGTGCGTTAAGGCGGTGTCGCACCACACACGAGTTAGCGTGCCGTCCATAACCAGCGTGCTGCCCTGACAACCACATTGGACGTCTTTTTGAGGAGGCAACAGCGTGGAACACGACCAGCATCAAACGGTGAAGTTATCACTCCGAGAACACAACACTAGCACATTTTATGAAATCGTGTGCTCCATTTTACAAGTTACCAAGAAAACAAATTAGTAACAGAGCGTGGTGGGTGAGCGGTAACCTTCTGACCTCACATTCGGGAGGACCAGAGTTCGAATTCCCGTTCAGGTATCCCAATTTGGGTTTTCCATGGTTTCCTCATATTACGGTATGGTTCATTATAAAGGCCATTTCAGAATTCAATCAATAA
>CM061914.1:108107145-108165331 GCA_031002005.1 Vandiemenella viatica
AATATATATATATATGACCCGTGTGGGGTTGTTGGTACCCCCATCGGGCGCCTCCGCTGGTGGCGGATAGGGGAAGCCTCCAAGATATAGGTGGTACTTGGGGAAATAAAATACCCAGGGCGGACCAAAAACTAACAAACAACACAATCCCACTTGTGTCTGTTCGGGAGCCGACGGCCAGTGGTCAGCGTCTGTTCCTCTAGTTGAGGTGGCTGCATTAAAATCTTCTCGACTTTACAAATAGAGTCGTACACCTGTGATCTCAACTGAGATCACCACAAAAACCAAATTTCGACTTGAATGCATGATGGAAGAGACGATCATAGCATCACTACCCCAGGCACCAGCCAATAGGCTGGATTCACCTGATCATCGGATTCTGGGGGATCAGGGACACCATGCGGAGAAGAATCGGAGCTTCTAAAAAAACTCTTCATACTCTCAAACTAAACGCAAAAAATTTATTGGTACAATAAATGTGAACACCCTTGCCAAAACAGGTAAATTAAAACAACTCACTAATATCCTGGAAAGATTTGACTTGAAAGTCACAGCACTCCAAGAGACAAGATTCACGGATGAAGGACACTTTGACACAGAGAATTTCAGAATCTACAAGGGCAAACCTGCCATAAAGTAAATGACAAACTACCACTTTTGGGAACTAGATTCACCGTACACAATTCCGTACTCGACTCAATCATTGAGTTCACTTCTCGCAACGAGAGAGTCCCCCTGCTTTCAATAAAATCAGCTAATAAAGCTTACACCCTTATCAACGTGCACGCCCCTACAAATCAATCCAACAGAACCGACCCTGAACTGTGGGACACTTTCTGGGAAACTCTGGAAGAAACAACCAATAAAATACCAAGACACCATGTGAAAATTTTGTTAGGCGACTTTAATGTACAATCAGGTAAAGAAAGGAAATTCAGAGATATCACAGGCATCCATACCAAACACAAACGTACCAACAGGAATGGTGTAAGATTAATTGACTTCTGCAGAAACGTCGGACTTAAGGTTATGAGTACACAATTTCAAAAACACACACACAAATTAACCACGTGGTGATCACCCGATCTTAGACAGGGTGAATATCAAATCGACCATGTTGCAATTTCCAAGAAAAACGCAGAAGAAATTCTTAACGTCAGAACTCGCAAAGGGGCCTTTGAATCTGACCATCATCTTCTTCAAATAAAAACGAAATTCCAACCCAACAGAAGGCTAAAACGTCCACCAAGGAATATTAGACCAGATACGGAATACCAAAATTCAACAAGGACAAAATCATTATGCAAATTAATCAGGGGAAATCAACAAACTGGAAGGGACTAACACAGGAAATGCAGGAAGCCATGAAATTAGGACAATCCCCTCGCATCAGAAAACATCGCTGGTGGAATGCGATGTGCGATCAAGCAGTCGACAACCGAATAATGGCCTGGAAATTTTTTTACAGTAACAAAATGAGGAGAATTGGGAGAACTTCCTTGAAACTCAAAAATAATTAGGAATGAAAAAAGGAGATATGACAACAAAAAAACTACACGAAATTCAGCAGGATTTCACCAAAAATAATACAAGAGATTTCTATAAGACCTTTAGAGAAAACCTACAGGGGTACCAAGTTCCCACCTTGTGCTTTAAAAGGTCTGATGGCTCACTGGAAACCAATACAAAGAATAACTGCAAACTTTTAGCTCAATGTTTCAACACCCTTCGTAATGGCGAGTCACCCCAAGAAAAACTAGATGTCACCGTTTCCAGCAATCACACACCTGAACTCAAAGGCCCAGATCTTAAAGAAATTACTGAGTTAATCAAACAGCTCAAAAACAACAAAGCACCAGGAGAAGATGGGATCATCGCTGAACTCTGGAAACTGAATGATCCTACATTAACGCAGAAACTTCACCATTTAATTTCAGACATATGGACAACGGAACAAATACCAGATGACTGGAGATGCGCTCTGATCCACCTGTTACACAAAAAGGGCGACAAGCTGGACATCAACAACTACAGAGGAATCTCTCTGCTCCCAGTTGCTTATAAATTCTCTCTAAAGCACTCTTAAACAGGTTAAAACCTCAAGCGGATCCACTAATTGGCGAATACCAGGCCAGATTCAGGAAAAGTCGATCATGTGCTGAACAGATCTGGAGCTTAAAGACAATATTACAAATGAGAAAGTGCAGAAATACAGTAATTACATTCATCGACTTCGAAAAGCATATGATTCAATAGACCGTGAAACCCTCTTTAAAATCATGGAAGAATTCGGGATTGACCGCAAGACCCGAAAAATAATAGAGCAGACACTTACAGGAACAACGTCCAAAGTGAAATTCATGGGCGAAGTCTCAGAGCCGTTCGAAATTAAAACTGGAGTCCGACAGGGGGATGGGCTATCCCAAATTCTCTTCAATATGGTTCTGGGAAAGATTATCAGGGAATGGGTACCTCATGTGAAAGGCATCCAAATTGGTATCGCAGACGATATTGCAATAATCACAACAGAACTGAAGCGATTCACGCAGTGGAAAAACTACATGAAATAGCACAAATAGCCAGATTGCAAATATCTTATGAAAAAAACCAGTACTTGGAAAGACGACCAGAAAATAAATCTCCCTTGATTACGAAATACGGCAAAATTGCTCACGTCGCCCATTTTAAATATCTGGGTAATTATACAATCCTCAGGGCTAAACCGAATCGCCAATGAACAAAGAGTCACCAGCTTCAAAGGCCCTACAGGCTAACGTGGAACTACTACAACAAGAAATGCATTTCAGTAGACGCAAAATTAAGGCTTTATAAAACAGTGATTCTTCCAGAAGCAACCTATGCAGCCGAAACAATATTAATTGATGGTCATTCCAAAATTAAAGAAATAGAAAAACAGGAACGAAAAATTCTGAGGAAGATATATGGGGCAATAAATAGAAATGGCATTTGGATGAAGAGGCCACGGAATGAACTCTATCAAATGATCAACACAATAACAAAAGAAATCAGAAAGCGTCGTGCTAAGTTCTACACTCACATCTGCAGGATGGAAAACACTAAAATAGCAAAGAAATTACTTGACTTCATAACAAAGACTAAATGTGGTACGGAATGGTTAAAAGAGGTCCAGAGGGACTTAAAATGGATCAACATAGAAAATCTCTAAGACCGCATTGAGTGTTATAAGAAGATCACAAATGCTAATTTGGAGCAAAGAACAACACGACAACCTGGAAAGAAATGGACAGACAAACGGAAGAGAGAGGATGAAGAGATTTTGGAAAGAAAAGAGGAAAAACAGCTGAAGATTAAATCGTGATTTCAAGTTCAATCGCTCTCCTAAAGGGAAATAATCGCAAATAACAATAATATATATATATTAACAGAAGATGAGAAACAATGAAGTTTATTAAACTCAGAAAAAGTTTGCATGAAGCGTACGGAATCGCGAAATATATAAATTAAATAAATAATAGTTATCTGGTTTTGAAATTATACTTTCCGTCATTTAAAGTAAAACGTATTTTTAAAAAAAAAAAAAAAAAATCCTAGCCAAGTACTCCGAGAATCTAACCAGAGTAATGTAGTCACATCATTAAAAATGATCGTTACTCGGTTTTCGTTACAAGCTTTTCCGGATAAATTCCTAGTACCACCACAGGTGATACCCGTAGGTTTTTCCAGGCGTTAAGACTAGTTCTCTTTATAAAAATCTTTCTTTGTCAAAGCACCTCGTAACGTGTTTCGGTGCTTATTCGGTACGACACCTCGGCACAGTGGAGTCTACCTGGCGGTGGGTACCTGGTATGTAGTACGCGGCGCCAGTAAATGAGAGGCCGGGCCCGGCCGACCTCTCCTAATTCACAGTAAGTGAGCGCCTCCGACGGACCAGTGCGCCGCGCCTGGGGCTACGCGCAACCCGCCCGACAAAAACCGGAGCGTATCGCCGCCATCTCCGGCCTTTATCACCTGCGGGCCCGACCGAGCGTAATGAGAGCTCACCGATCGAGTTTATGGGGGTGGCCACGACGATTACCGGCCGACGGAAAGGGGTTGCAGCCCCCGGGCACGCGTCCTCCTGGCTACCAAAAAGAAACTACCTTGCGCTCCTGAATTCTTTGCTACGATTATCTCCTAACTGCACAAGGGACACAGAGTTGTCTAAGGCATCGAAACTGCGGACGGACCCGTTTTTTGTTTACCACTCCACCCTTTAGCCTCCTCGGGCGGCAGAATTAAGTCGGGGTAGGTAGCAAAGTCGATAGGACACTCCGTCATCATGTAATGTCTAGCTGGGGATGTAGTCGACATTTTTTGTCACAGGTGAAAAACTTTATGGTGGTAGTTGGAGGAATTAAGGTCTTGGACATCTATAGAGACAACATATTGTACGTGTTGCTTTCGTTTGGGGAGTATAATAATGGCAGAACGAAGTATGCCTAAACGCTTGCCTACAGTTTCTATCAGAAAACCACACCTAACCAGCAGGGATGAGGAAATGCATGATACGTCACAGGACAGACACAAGAATCGGTGGAATTGTACAGGTAACAATTTGAGAGTTGATACCAAAATTTTCCAGAGATCATTTGGTTACATTATTTTTCTAGTGGTAATGAAATATTTGCTGTGAAAAACTTGAAAGGGTATGTGGTAACCCTTTCATAAAAAAATTCGAATAACTTTTTGCTTGAACGTAGTTTTATATCTTTCCTGTTTCCTCATGATTCGCGGTATGACACCTGCTTTTAAGTAAACTCTGAATATTTTTATTTTCGAATCAAGATAAAATTTGCAGCAAAGACATAGTACGGAGACATATCACCTATTTGTATCAAAAGTCAGTAGTTCCATAGGTGCTAGCGTTGCTGTTTATTTTCATTTTCCAATAGCTGCTCCTTTTTTCTTACAAACAATAAAAAATAATGTATTTCGTGCCTAGCAAAGATGCTCCGATTATGTTTGCACATAAGTTACTTTCTAATACGATGGCATTACTCAAGTCAAGTGTTACCAACATTGATGATACGTTTTCTCTCGAGTGTAATGCTTAGTCGTCACCACACAAAAGAGCAATGTAAAAGTGGAGAGAAATAGGATTCATACACACAAATATCTCCGAGCACAAACACGACATTAAGTAAACTGCACAACAGTCAATCACCTACTTCGTAAAGTCGTTCTTTAGTATTCCCTTGACGAAGGTTCGATTCCTAAGGATCCAGTTGTTTTTTAAGTATCGTTGAGTCTGAAGATGGAGATTTCTGCTAAGTCCACCATCTCGATGTTACTCTTAACATTATTCTGCACAGTGGTATTGGAAACTACCACAGTTTCCGTAGTTTTGTGGTCTCTACACATGTAGCGAGAGTACATTTCTCTATTCCCTGTATTCATATTTTTTCAGTTTCTTTGGTTTTAGATTGTCCTTTCGCCATAATATCGAGACTGGCTGAGATTTGAACAGTTTGCCTCAGAAACTCCTACACAATTTTCTCGAAAATGACATAGTCGTGAATTCATCACGATAAATATTTTGCGACATCTAATACCCCGAGTGGCTCAATCAGAGATGAAACCTTATGAGAATTCCTTTTAAGGATGGGTAATTAGCTGACTTAATGAGCAATTTCACACAAAGAAGTGTCACTGCTAAGAATTATATTTCCACCACAAAGAAAAGAGTAGCTTGGAATTGACGAATAGCTCGATTCATTATCAACACATTTTAGCTGTAACTCATTTGAATTCAAGGATGTAATATAGTTACTAGATGTATCAGCGCAAATTGAAGGAGCTGTTATTACCGATTATTTGTAAGCACTGTTCGGAAATATTAACTTTGTTCCGTAAAACTGCAGCAAGTATCAACACCAATACTTCACAATGCGTTAACATTAAATTTCACTTTACTTGACGTAATTACTTGATAATATTCACAGTATTACTGATCCTACCGTAATATACGATGCCCCCAACTCACACATGCGTTCTTTTCGACATTCACCCCACAACTCTTCCCGCACTCGCTATTAACAACCGAAGGTCTCAATACCGGTTATATTATCATAAGCTGCAATACTAATTTCATTATCATCTTAATTTCCAACTTGCTCTACCTGAGTATAAGTCAAAATTCCAAATTACTATAAAAGGCTTCATTTTTTATATTGTTTTGTTTAATGACATCACAGAGGCCAGGATCGATCAATAACACCACAAAAATAATAATAATAATAAAAATTGACAGTCGATGGGGACTATCGACAGAAGAGAAAACTTAAAACTATGAATATGATACGCAAAACACGTCATACTTATAACTACAGATATTATAAATAATAATAACTGCGTGTAGTCGTAACGACTTGGTGACAACTAGCAAGATGTGTCAATGGTGAATGTTGGGTTAAGGGTATATGAAAATCGGCACCGAGACAGGGATTCGAAACGCAAACTTTTCGTTCCCCAGTCACACACCTTAACCACTGAGCCATCAGTTCGCTATAAATATACTGTCAACATTTGCATGTTGGTGACGCGAACTCACAAGATTGTACCCATACAAAAATCACCGAACATACCTCAAAAAGTTTTCACTTCAAAACTAAAATTCTAATTTAGTCCACAACCTGAAGAAGATGTACCAAACTATTGTGTCAGAGGCATGAAGGCCAAATCCTTTACTTAGGGGCCTACAGTTTAACGTGGAATCAGGAACCACAGACCGTCCCGGCGAAGCTCATACAAT
This sequence comes from Vandiemenella viatica, assembly GCA_031002005.1. Classification (NCBI taxonomy): domain Eukaryota; kingdom Metazoa; phylum Arthropoda; class Insecta; order Orthoptera; family Morabidae; genus Vandiemenella; species Vandiemenella viatica. The sequence continues at coordinate 108,113,918 of CM061914.1, forward strand.
CAAATACAACACCTAAGAATTCCTGGTCACCACGGGATTTGAACCTTGTCCAAAAAATGTTTATATATTGGATACAAGTATAATCTTTACTTTCACGGATGTGCAAGCAAGACAAATCATAAGTACAGATATGCTTTTATTACAGAATCTTGGTGATGCGAGTTCATGAGATTTTACCCATCCAAAAAGCGTCCAACGCTTATATCGTAGGTGCAACAGGTCGGTTACAGGAAGTCGCGTATTCATAGATTTACCCCCGTTCAAACATCGCCTACATACGTAAGTCTTCACTTCAAAAATCAGAAAAATTGATTATTATTTTTGTGACCCCAAAGACGTATGTAGCCAAAAGTAAATTATAATTGTTAAAGCGGGGAAAATAATTCATGATGATGATACCTGAATCAGCAGCAAGTGTTTTTTTGCATTACTGTTTTAAGCTTCGTCGATTTCGAGGTCGTTAGATTGGGGAAAGGACTTGGTGGAAGAAACGGGTAGGATTTCGTCCATCGGCGTTTGGAGGAACCATGCCAGCATTCGCTCAGAGTGATTTTGGAAAACTCAAATCTTGATGACCAGTTGGGGATTGGAACCTGCGTCCTCCCGAATGAGAGGCAATAGCGTTACCACTCACCCATCACACACAGTGTTACGGAGTGGAGACAGTCAATATTACTTCCACTTCCTAGATGATCGCTGGGTGTAATTGAATTTCCTGACACCGTTGTTGTGGGTATGTGTACCAAACGCGCTGTCACTGTATGTATCCTGAGGGCAGAATCGCTTTGTTCGTGGGTTGCCGTTCCGTGAACGCCGTCGTAAACGGCTTCTGGCGCGAGCCTTGCAAATTGCTTTCTCACGGTCTGCCGCCTCGGGCCCTGTGGTGCGGTCTGACCAATGGGCAGCCTGGAGGATGAGGTGCGTTAAGGCGGTGTCGCACCACACACGAGTTAGCGTGCCGTCCATAACCAGCGTGCTGCCCTGACAACCACACTGGACGTCTTTTTGAGGAGGCAACAGCGTGGAACACGACCAGCATCAAACGGTGAAGTTATCACTCCGAGAACACAACTCTAGCACATTTTATGAAATCGTGAGCTCCATTTCACAAGTTACCAAGAACACAAATTGGTAACCGAGCGTGGTGGGTGAGCGGTAACGTTCTGACCTCGTATTCGGCAGGAGACGAGTTCGAATACCCGTTCAGGCATCCTAATTTGGGTTTTCCATGGTTTCCTCAAATTACGGTATGGTTCATTAAGAAGGCCATGTCTGAATTTTATCACTTTCATTGTTTCCAGCCTTTCCCACCTCTAATGACCTCGACGGCCACAAGGCAAAAAAAAAAAAAAAATGAAATTGGAGGGGCTTGTGATATACTATTTTCTTCTACGAATTCCTACGATTACCTTTGGGAGGGGTGTATGCCCCCCCCCCCCATGGGAAGATGGGAAGATGGGAAGATGGGAAAATGGGAAGATGAACTGAGGTTGCTTTCGCTACCTTTTCCAGTATAACAGGGTTCGAAGTGTTTATTGTTTTGGTAAGTGTCGATGACTATAATAGGGTGTGCGCTCATATACAGGGTGTTACAAAAAGGTACGGCCAAACTTTCAGGAAACAATCCTCACACACAAACAAAGAAAATATGTGGACATGTGTCCGGAAACGCTTACTTTCCATGTTAGAGCTCATATTGTGGACGGCTGTGATACAATACGCCATTCTCCAGGGCTGCATCAGCGCATCAGGGATTCCATGCGACGGAGGGTGGATGCATGTATCCTCGCTAACGGAGGACATTTTGAACATTTCCTGTAACAAAGTGTTTGAAGTCACGCTGGTACGTTCTGTTGCTGTGTGTTTCCATTCCATGTTTAATGTGATTTGAAGAGAAGTAATAAAATGAGCTCTAACATGGAAAGTAAGCGTTTCCGGACCCATGTCCACATAACATATTTTCTTTGTTTGTGTGTGAGGAATGTTTCCTGAAAGTTTGGCCGTACCTTTTTGTAACACCCTATATATATATATATATATATATATATGGGTTGTGGCTATACGCCTCGTCGACGCCGAGGTCAACAGAGGCGGGAAAGGATTGTTGGTAAAGAATGGGAAGGAATTCACCAGTGACTTTTTGAAGGATGCAACCCCGAATTCGCCGGGAGTGATTAGAGGAAACCGTGGAAAACCCAAATCTGGATGCCCGGACAGGGACTCGAACCAACTTCCTCCTTAATGCGAGGCCAGAGCGTTACCGCTCAGCCCCCACGCTCGGTGAGTTGAAGGAAGCAAATGGGTGAAACCCAACGTTGACCCATTCAGACCCACTCTTCCGAAAGATATCGGAGGGTCACAGGCTTAACGTCGGGCCAAACACCAGTCAATAACATCGTATGCGGAGAGGTATGGGGTCCACCCAAGAACTTTGGCGCACAATCTGGTGAGTTGGAATTGTGCACCACTACATCTCCTAGCCTGCCAGCCAAGTCCTGACGGTAAACATTTCTCTTGCCGGCCTCGGTAGCGTAGGGCCTAGAGTGCTAGCTCCGCGTACCGAAGGTAACCGGTTCGAGTCGGGCAGAGGGCACGGGTGTTTAGTGTTGTGTCTGTGAATGTCTTGTCCGTGTTGTAGTGTCCTTGTGTTAATACTTGATAGCAACAAATCACATTGAGCTGGCTGTATGGTCCAGTAGCCAAATGCAATTAAAAAAAAAAAAACATTTCTCACATCCCCACGACTCACGACTCGAACCAGCTAATCTCAGCGCCGCACACCATCGCGGTGCTGCAGCCAAATGAGCCAATGGGGCTACTAATGCAACATCACAGAACAAGTTTTCTCAGATTTTCATTACTAAATCATTAGCGGTTTTTGCTGTAGGATCAAAATTTACATTATAATGATCATTTATCATTACCTGACTCTGCTATTCAAATATTTAAATGGATATACAAATTACCAGTTCCAAGATGTAAGTGATACTACGCGCTTTAGTGAGTAGGTGGTAGCGCTCCTGCTTCGTTTTTCGGATGGTTCGGATTTGAATTCCCATGCGGCTATCCCTATTCGGCTTTCTATGCTTTCCAGGAAATACTCCAGTTGAATTCACCCAGTACTTTACCGCCTCTAATGCCCTCGAAGTCAACGAGGCGTAAACCCATAAAACCTTTTCAATATAATGATAACGTTTCACTGTCATTAAATTAATTAGTATAAATCATAGGATGTGTACAGTTTTGTCTGATGAAGTTTTGTGAATGATTGTTCGATCACAATTTTAGACTGTGTGATTTGATTGTGATGTAAAATAGTTTTGAGTGTGTAATGAGTGACTGTAATATTAATTAACTGATTTATTGAGGTATAGACACTTTAGAGGTACTTATTGTTCGTGGAAGAAGCACCCAGCATATTTTCAGTCAGTATAAACAGTTTACTGTGTTTGAAAGGAAGTTCATGGTTTAAAATCATCTGTATGAATTAATAATATACTGTATTATTATTTTAAAGAAAATTACTAATATATAAATAGCTAAAAATAATTTGAAAATGGATAAAAATTCTCAGATTTCCGTAAGCAATGCTGCATTCTGCTTGTCTGACACCCCATTGTCGGTTTCAAAAAATTAGGTACCTGATGGTTTTCTGTGAGTGATCACTAACTGCCAGACTCGCCACATTTTAATGTGTCTTAATTAATTTGAGTATTGTTATCTTTGGACGCTATCATCTGCACTTGCTTTCTCAATTGGGAGAGAAGTCATTTACAATCGAATTTTCTTGGAACACAGTCACGAAGCCAGCGATTCACATTGTTTACAAATATCCAGAAAGTTTACAATTACTGAGAAGCTGAGTTAACAAAACCAAAATCTTGATAAACATTACAACGATCTGGAAATTGCAAGTATTAATTAATCCTTAACTGAATCTTTTTGAAACATTAAAATAAATTATTGGAATTAATTTTACTCTGAATAGATTAGGCTGTTAGTAAAACCGCGAAATGCATTGAAACCTATCGCCAATTAGTAATTCATAATTAGTTTTAAAATGATTTAAAAATGGTTTATCATTATAATGTTGATACAAATAATTATAAAAATTAATACAGATTATTGGTGTTAGTAATTTCCATCAGATTTGCTGTACTTTCAGTTTGCACACAAAATAATTATTCACTGATTGATTTAAGGAGAGGTAGAAAGTTTTGTATCCTTACCAACGTATTTAAGTTCAGGAAACGTATTTTTTTTTCGAAATCAAAAATTTACTATCGTCGCCAAATAAAAACTCACTGTTGGATTCATGAAGCTCTGCGAAATCAGCGTTTTAATGACTTTTACTTCGTTTAAAGAGATGCCGGATTGGTGAAATGAACTACTTCTGTGACAACAGGTCCTTCAAACATTGTAAAATATCTGTAAAAACCATACGATTAATCTTTCAATAGAAAAGAGCTCTGTGCAGGTAAGTAAAAATGTAGTGTACTTTTAATAAATTTCGTGTGAAGGCCGGTTTGATCTCTATGTTATTGCAAACTCGTAAAAATAATTTTAAATATTTCAATATGCCCTTTAGAGTAGTAACGGATAACTCTCAGATATATAATGCAGAGATATTTGTATGGTTATGAGTGACTAAATATCAAGTAAAAGTGGCTATTCTGAAGAAAAATTGAAATTTGATAACTGGGAAGTTCATCAAGCTATTCCGTATTTGATCAGTATCTTCAACAGAAAAATAACATAATATTAAATGTATAAGTAGCAAACTCAATATCTCCAAATTATTAAACTAAACGAATGTGTCCCATATACATACAAACAATGATTTTCTCTTCTTGCTGTCACGAAAATAAAGATGAGAGACGTGTTAGGATAATTTTTTTCCTTTTGCAACCTATAGACTGTAAATTTTAGAGTTCAAAATATATGATATAAAGCAATATCGCAGGGTAGCTCGTAGCTGGTGAAATCCCATGCATAATTTCCAACTATCAAAACATCAGTATCACCGAATAGTAAAACTCAAGCGTTACTGAAATAAGGCAACGGGAAAAAAGAAAAAAATGCTTTTCAATTTTAAAAAAAAAAAAAAAAAAAAAAAAGCATGTCAGCTGGATGAAACTGCATTGTAAATTTTGTACAGTTCAGAGCAGGTTGGCAAAGCGTGGACGCGAGAGATATGTCATAACGACGTCACACGGCATCCTGCGTATTTCAGGGGAATTTGTTACAGCGATTATTCAAGGGGTTTTACGGAATATGTTTCATATCTTGACATGAGAACGTGACAAACGTTTTGTATCAATGGTTAGTAGCAAAGCAGCTATGAAAATCGTGCAATTTAATAGATGAATTTCGAATAACTGACAAGGATTGCTGTTAAATGTAGAAATACTTCCTTAGGGAAGAGAGAAAACAAATTCTGATACCAGCAGTGGTAATAGAGTATATCTGAATTCCAGAGCGTTTGTCTACAGTTTTATTTCTGCATATGCAAGAAATTTGAAAATAAATTTCCATCCTGAGATGGCAATAGCAGAAGTTAGCTCATTGAGAAAGTGAAATTTTATTTTTCGGATCTGAACAGAATTCATACGTTTCGAAAAATTAATTTTTCAACTGTTTCATTGCTAAAATATTTTTGGAATGCACTTCATGAATGCGTTTCGGCGGAATAGTTACGAAAATAAATAAAATCATTTTTTAAAATCTCAGGATTTTTGAAGCTGGATAACACTTATTTTTCATTCATATACGGAGAGAATAAAGTGGTGAATGAATGTTACCAGGATAGCTTCGGTCAAAAACATAGGCGTATAGTCTCTTCCTCAACGAAACAGTGATAGTTACAAGGTGGACTACCCTCTAATAATATTGTATATAAGGAACTAACGAAATAGGTGATTTAGATGGAAATAATGTACTGTACACGGAGAACGCAAAGCAGAGCCAGGATAAGTCAATATTGGTAGTATGATAGTGTAGAAAGAAAAGATCACAACACCTGTGAAAGAATTGTGATAGACTACTATTTTTGACGTATTTAAAGGTCATCGTTTATTGTAATTCAAAAGCGGTTTCATTCGTGCTAACTATGAACGAAAGTATTGCTTAATAATGCAGATAAAATACATGAGACGTTTTGGAGTCTTTTAATTGATTATTCTAAGTCGTATGCAGGTGGCCACCGAACTCGTAAACATGTTTGCTTAAATAGGTGTCTAGTTATTGATTTTTATGAAATTTTTACACGAATGACGCTTTTGGAAAATAGTGCTCCAATTAATCTCTTTTGGCACCACAGACTAAAAGCTAATGCCATTGAGATATAAGTAACCACTCTCCAACCACCCCATTATAATGCTTGGTGTAACTGCAAAAGAAGAGCGCTTTCCTTTTCTTCTAATTAGGCTTTGCCGACTGAATGACTTCAACTAAAATGTGTGAACTGGAAGTATACGGCAGTTACTATTTCAGTTTGCATTATTATTTTATCATTATTCTTGTTCCATAGATCCCTGCTGAGGAAGGACCTCTGGGATGTGGAACATGTCGTACTTCTTTCCATTCTGTCTGTAATTAGATCGAGTGAAAATTATCAATGGCTGGTGTGAAACTGTTTCACACTTGTTAAATGTGGAATTAATTAGAACTAAGAGTTAATAGAGTAATGTTAAATAATTATATAATAAAGAAGTAGAGAGAAATGAGGTAAAAGTATTAATTATAAAACAACTCAGAGTAGGACATTTTGAGTCCATGTTAATTGATGCGTAGGCGTCATTCATACCAAGCCATAGGTCAGAACAACGTATCGGAAAGTCTCCTATTTGTCAATTTTTTTAAAAAATTGAAAGACAAGTCAGTAAAAAGCCTTGCTAAACCCCATCTCTGACGATGGTACAGTAAGGACCATAAGGCAAGAGTCATATAGAATCAAGAACCAAAGTTGACACCGATCCATCTTCCCAGATAGGAGTGAAATTTGAGGAATAATTATTGGTGGGGTCTGGAATTAGTTAAAAGCAGAATTCTGGAATCAGTCCCTACATCTCCAGGAAGTCGGATCCAAAAGCGACAGCTCAGCCACCACTTAATCACTCAAATCGCATCTCGAATAATTACAAGATCTTGCATTTTCGTACAACTTTTAAAGTGCATGCAATCTGTTTGTACAAGTTTTCCATCCAATCTGTTTTGCTCCTACTGATACGGATAACAAAGGCAAATGTCGCTCGTAAGTAGCTTCCTCCAATCATGCTATTCTGCTGTTTTGGGTAACGTTAAATTATCTGGCACCTTCCTTTTATACTGATAAGGCATAACAGAGTGGATCATTTCCAGCATTGGGGGTGGCCTGATAAGCAAAGGTATTTACTGCTACAGTGTGCCTTCTTTCCAAACGCCTTGGAAGCTACCCAGTCAGGTAGATCAATAGGTCATGACGAGTTGCTGTTTTATCTGCCCCGTTGGCTCAGTTGGTTGTGGCACCGTGATATTGTCCGGCTGACGCGGGGTTAGCTGGTTCGTATCCCAGTGGTAGAAGACATTTTCATCATGAGGACTTGGCCGGCATGGTAAAAGAGGTGCTGGTGCATAATTCCTAGTAACTAGATTGTGCACCAAACTACTGGGTTTAACCCCACACCTCTCCGCAGTGCGTATGGAGTGATGGCATACAACAATGACGATGGTGATTCGTCCGTCGAATTGGGAGGTTAACACCGACATCTCACTTGGTGTATTTCGGAAGGGTAAGTCTGAATGTATCAGCACCGGGTTGCATCCTCTCACTTCTTTCATTTCTCATCCACAAAACAAATAACACTGTGCACTGAACACACACTATCACAGTCATCAACATTTACATTAACACTTACAAACGGAGCGTGGTGGGTGAATGGTTAACGATCTGACCTCGTACACTGGAGGACGTAGGTTCGATTACCCGGCTGGGCATCCAGATTTGAGTTTTCCATGGTTTCCTCAGATCACTCCAGGCAAATGCCGAGGCGCTTCCTTTAAAAAGGCTACTGTCGAATTACTTCCCGTTTCTTGCCCCCAGTCCTTTCCCGCCTCTGATGACGTCGACGAAGCGTAAAGCCGTAAGAAAAAAAAACACGAACGATATCATACTGGAGAAGGTGATAGGAAACCACTCCAATTTATCACCTTCCTGGCACGTTCCCATGGTGGGACAAACTACCTCCCATGGCATCCAAGGAGCGGCTGTTGACGGAGAAGATAATGAAGTATTTTTAAAGGCTTAACAGCTCCTAGATGATGAAGTTATTAGAGAAGGAATATAAAGGAAATCGACCATGGCATTTATGAAATAACAATCAACTCAGTTTTCTGGATTGATGTCTGGAAACTAGTGAGATCAGAAATCGAGATGGCTTGACTGGGAATCGACTCCAAGTCTTCCAAAATGATGGAACGCAGATCATCCACTAGCCTCGAAATGGGAAACTACCGTACGTGGACACAAATGGCATCCCGAAGAACGACCAATATCATACTGGAGAAGGTAACAGGAAACCACTCCAATTTATCACCTTCCCGGCACGTTTCCATGGTGGGACAAACTACCTTTCATGTTAGCCACCTACATTTAGCATCCAAGTAATAAGAGTGGCTGTTGACGCAGAAGATAATAAAGTATTTTAAAACAGCTCCTCGATGATGAGGTAATTAGAAGAGGAATGTAAAGGAAATCGATCGTAGCATTTATGAAAAACAATCGACTCAGTTTTCTGGATTTATGTCTGGAAACTAGTGAGATCAGAAATCGAGATGGCTTGACTGGGAATCGACTCCCAGTCTTCCAAATGATGGATCACAGATCATCCACCAGCCTCGGAATTGGGAAACTACCATACGCGGACACAAATGGCATCCCGAAGAACAGCAACTAAGGATTCCTAGGATAATACGAAGATCAACAATCGATAGGAATATCGACCTTGGCTCTAGTATACCTCTCTACAGTCCGTGCCATTGTTTTATAGACGTGATGAGGGTCGATCACCCGTGAAGTGACGCTGGAGCCACCACGCGTCGGCGTCGGCACCGTGAGAGGAAGGCTGGCGTCGGCGTCGCCCATTGACAGCGATCACGCCCGCATTGACGGCGGAGGTGGCGCCACGCCCACGACGGGCGTCGGCGGCACGCGGGCTGGTCCCCTCGGACAGCGCGACGCCCCATTAGGCACAATCGGGCTCTCCCGAGATCACTCGAGCGGAAGGCGTATCGCCAAACGGCCTCATTCAAGTCCTCGGGAACTCGTGACAAACAGCGGCCCTGTCAAGTATCTTGAGAAGGCTCTAAATCACTATCCGTCATCGACCACTCCAACCATGATCAAAAGAAACCTCCATTTATTTGATCACGTGGTATTTACAAAAATTACATTTCACAGAGTTGAAGTAGTAATTAAAACAATAGCAAATAGCATTATCACAAGTGTTACTTTTAAAAGGCCTTTTTCTGACCAGCCACCTTCCTCCCTTCATAAATAACTAGGGAGTGCAGAACTTCCGCGCGGTATCCTACCGCCGCTTCCGCAATTTTTATTGCAGACTAGCGGAGTTCCCGGCTTTGACTGGTATAGTTGGCGTAGATTTAACCGTATCCTAATTTTATTCCCGCAAAACATTTGTACAAAGTTTCATAAAATACGCGCCAACTTTTTCGGAATTAAATCAAACTTACATTCACCCGCCTCCTACCAAGAAACTGGTGGGCTGAAGTTTATTTGAACGTATACTATTTTCATTCGTCCGAAAATATTCATGTATATCAAGCTTACTACATTACTGAACAACTCTAGATTGTGTTAAAAACTCACGTTTGATTCAATTGCGAAGTGAATGGATATACTTGTGGCTCGAAACTCCAAATCCTTTAACTCTGCAGATAAAATGTCAAAAGTGAATACGGAAAAATATTATCGTAAACAGAAGACTAATGCTGAAGGCCAGAGATATTGTCCAGAGATCGTGCTTAAAGAAAATCTCTGTTGTTTTTACGGCTATCTATGTCGTTTAAAAATTGATATCCCGAATTAAAGGAAAAAATACTTCAAGTTATGGCTTTTAAAAATTGAATATGTCGAATTAAAAGAAAGAATACTTAAAGTTTTGTTTAGTGTGCAAAATAGTTATTACTGTAAGTTATCTTACTGCTTTAATTAAAGGCTATGGTCAGAGACATTGTGTTGTGTGTTTAGTGCGGAGTATGCGGCATCTAGTAATTCCTCCTGTGAAATTTCTCACCATACGTTCAGAATTTCATTTAATGCTCCTACATTATTTAACGTTGAAACATAAGACATGCCAGACAAGTGAATTAAGATTCTAAGGTTTAAAACGGTGAAAACTCCATCGAAATCCGCCCCGTAGTTTCCGAGTTTTGATATGACCAATATTTCCGGTTTTCGTTTTATAGATATAGATGTATAACGGAGGTTTTCTTTACGTGGCAAAGTATAATATTCTTTTCTCTTTACGCGAGATTCGGCCTATCGTCGATTAGTGAACAACAAATGTCAACTATTCATCTGAAAAAAAAAAAAAAAAAAAATTAAAAAAATTAAGAAAACAGAGGTAACAATGTCTTGGCATTGTGGTTAGAACTTTCATGCCGTAAATTCCCGTACACCTTAAGATGAAATTTGAAACCCAGCTAGTGGTCAACGTAGACGACGCACTTTACAGTATCTGGCATTCGATTTCTTCCTTGGAAGCTATACCGAAGGAGACGCTTTCATTTGAAAATCCGGTCATCTACATTTCAGTTTTCCGAAAACTCTCCAGGCTGATGCCGGTATGGCTTGTTTAAAATGGTATTCCAGTTGTTCACCTTTAAAACCTAAGTAAAAAAAGTAACGTTAAAATCAATAATAAAGTGTTTTGCCAATACTTTAAAGTATTTTCCTTAGATCAAATTATTACTTCATGGATTCCTTACCTTGAATTTATTTCATTTGTTGTGTTTAATACTTTCTTTACTCAGTTCAGTGTCACCAGAATAGAACACATTCTTAGAATATTAACTTAATTTTAGTATTTAAGAAACATTATTAGTGACTTATTTGACATCACCGCATACATACCAGCGAGCAGCGATACTAAGCTATCTGCAGGGGTCAATCAACACTGTATACATGTTGTCTTTAATGCTTTCCTTTGGAATAGATATTAAGGTTTTAATCAAGAGTTGTGTACACCCTTGTTGTCTATACTTGATGGAAACAATATCCTTCAGAATTCAGTCAGTGCAGGAATAATAATAACATTGTAGTTGCCGTATACAGCATAATCGCCAAATACCATTCAAAAATATTCGATTGTACATGAAATGCAAAGAAGTAACATGGTTTGAGTATCACTGCCCAGAATAGTTTAAAGACATTCTTGAAGTAGATGCTAAACTGAGTGCAGTATAGTATATGCAGGAGAATAAAATAGGTATAGCGATTCAGCAAAGTTCAAAGGTTCGCGAGGCGTTATTCCTGGAAACCTTCCCAAACTCCACAGTAGCAGCATTGTTTTGGCTTTGAATGTCTTATGCAGAGTATGTCACCGGCGTCTGATTCACAGTTTCTTCTGGTGACCATTGTGTGTAAATGGACGCGAGATAATCTGAGTTGTGTTGACCGTGTCTTCTCGCCAATATGTCTGCTCGCTGAATAGCAACCAGTATGTTAAGACATAGAGCCAGGTTGCTCTACCTGAGATCTGTGAGAAAACCAATACACAAAGAACTTAGCCAAAACCATCCGGGATCCATTTTCGAAACCTTGGATTGTCAAGAATGTTAGAAATGCTGAATGAATAAAATTTGTCTGGAAATATGTTTGAAAGTGATCGCTCCCTGTTCCGCCATAGACGGTCGACCACTTTTCTTGCAGCTGTTCTTAGATTTTATTGTTGTTTGAGATTTGATAAGTGTAGAAAACGAAAAAGATTTTCAGGACCTTCAGCGTGAAATGCGAGAAAAATTGTGAACGAATGCACGTTCAAAAATTTTGTTCCCAATGATCTGGAAATGTGCGAGTTTATATATTTATATATATAAAAATTCTGTGCGGAGCAAGAATTAACGAATGATCGAATACATGAAATCCATCGTACATACGAAAATTTTTCGGCCGCTACCTCCCGAAAACTGGTACTAGAATATTTTTTTTCTCCTCTTCTGTCTTCTACTTTAAAATAACACTAATATGCTGAAAATAAATGAAATATTTGTATTTTTCATTTCAGACATATGCCATTACATCAATCATTAAGGATTTTTTTCCTTGTAGTTGATGTTGTTGGTATGGGTTCTTCTGTGTGAAGGTGTTTCCTACACTCGTTTTTGTTGAATACCAACTTTGTCGCTGCCTAGGCTACATTAGATAAAGAAAGAATAAAATCTCTTTGTATTTTTATAACCAATTATATTATTTAGTATGATAAATTAACAAAACAATTGCCTTCCAGAGTTCTTTACTACCTCTGAACCTGTGTAGCAATTAAAAGAGCAGGGGCTTTTTAATAAAAAAAAAATAAAAAATAAAAAATGGAAGAGATATGAGCATGATAAACGAATGTTATCTACGCCGAGTTGCAAATATTAAGGAACTAATTCACTGGCAAGATACATTATTCTTATTTAACTTGAATCCAACTTTTTTTTTTTTTTCGTAACCACGACACGAGAAATTAGTATGTCACAAACAATATGTTGCCGATTTAATTCCAAGGAGTTCCGTCATCGACAGTCCACGATCCAGTTTCAAAACTTGTTTTATTGCTAGTAAGACATCGGACTTCAAGATAAAGTTCACATATAAACACAAAACTCCAACGATTTCATTCAGCACTCTTCCAAAGACAATACTACCAACACTGTTCGTTCAACACCGTCCTTGGCCGACGAAAACAGTCTGCAAAACTGTCTCTGAGTTAGGGATGGGCAAAATATATCGATGTATCGATATATCGATATTTTTTCTAAAAAATATCGATATTTATCGCCGATATTTTTATTTTCGATATATTGATACATCGATATTGTATTTAGTGTATCGAATTTAAGCACCAATTCGATATTTTTTCTATCAACGCAGTTCAGTATCCAATTTAATCGTTACATGTATATAGGACAAATATACGTACATATCCAGTCTTTTGAAAGTGTCTTAAAAAGTGAATTCGTCGGAATATAACAGCTTCATCAGCGGTTGAGACTTAAAAAAAGCTGTTAAATTTTAACAACTTCACGTTAACGACATTTTTATATTAGCATGTAAGCGGTTATTTTATCTTTGTAGTTGAAATATTATCTTTTGAACTGTTTTTTTTTTCATTTACGAATAACAATTAATGGGTTGATCAACCACAAGTTATTAGGAATGACTGTTAATTCATTTAAATGTCTACAATCTAGTCTATAGTCAAAGCTCCTTAATCTCAAGGAATACGTTCCGTAAATTAGCCGCAAATACAAAAATCTTGAATACGGAAATCTTGAATACGGTAACCTTGAATACAGAATGTTAGTTTATATAGGACTAGCTCGTACTCGCGACTTCGTACGCGTGGATTAAGAATTTTTTTGCCAGAATTGAATATAGGAAGTTACTGGTAACGAAGGATTGGTCCCAAACAATATCGAGGCGGCATAATATGACAGGAAAGCTATCAGTATTTCATTCTACCGTCGAACCTGTCTCTTGAAGAGAATCAGTTTCCGACATATTTCTGTCACCATTCGATAAGATCTCAAAATTTCGTGACTACAACTGTTAATCATACTCGAAAAAATGTCCTGTGCCCTTTATACAGATTTTCTTATCAAATTTCATCAATATCGATATAGCCATTTAGTCGTCAAAACGTAAAAAAAAAAAAGACAGAGACTTACATCCGTATTTATAATATTATTACTGCGGTTCACACACACACACACCGACTGCGAACAACACCTGAGGGATCATTATAACGTAAAAAAGTGTACATCTTCATCATTGCAAGACTACCTGCGATTTGCCTCTCATTGCATCCCTCACTTTGTGATATCTACAGTTTAACATTCAATTCGAATAACCTACGGGCCAGGCGTGACTCTTACGACGAAAAACAATTTTCAAAAAGCCTAGCCTCCACGGAGATTTGAACCGTAGACCACGACGTTCGTAAGTTAGCGCTTTAACCACTAAGCTGCAAGTCCACTATACCGAAACACGGTACGGAGACGACCATATCCAACGTGTCTATCTATCGCCGTGTTTCGAAGTTATGAGACAACATGTGTTATTTATACAGATAATTTTTCAACCAAACGTAGACAGTATTTTTCTCCTTGCTTCAAAGGATAAGTGTGCAAAGTTTCATCGAAATCGGATGAAAACTGTGGATTTGTGTGAAGAACAAACAAACCAACCAACCAACAAACAAACAAACATACATACATTCATCTTTATATATATAAGATAGATTATAGGGAATACGTTCCAAGTATACAGAAAAATTTTGATGTAGTGTAATGATTATCGCACTTAATAAACCAATTCTGGATTGCTTTAAATCCTCTATCCTAAAGTTCATTGTAATGCTCTTTAAAATATGGATTAAGATATATAACTTTCTAGTGAATTACAGCCCCACTAATGAATACTTTCTTGTGATTGCAGTCTTCGATTGATATAGTGAGAATGGTTTTTAGTTTTTTAATCACTGAGACACCAATAGTTTTTATTGATAGTAAGATCCTCTTCGAACGCCTCTCCCGTGTCAGGTTGTAGGCGATTACCATGGGTGATGTATATCCCTCCAAGGAAAGTCCTAGGAATATTAACTGTGGTGGTTTCCCGTTTCACCGAACGTGGTGGTGTAATGGTTAGACTTCTGGCCTCGCATTCGGGAGGAGGGTGGGTCGAATCCCCGTCCGGGGATTCAGATTTGTGTTTTCCATGGTTTCCCAAATCACTCCAGGCAAATGCCGGGATGCTTCCTTCAAAAGGCCATGGCAGAATTCCTTCCCATTCCTTGCCTCCCATCCTTTTCCGTCTCTAAAGACCTCGCTGTTAAGAGACGTTAAGTAGTTAAAAAAAAAATCCCCGTTTCCTTCGTCAGTGTGACAGTGCTCCTAAGTGCTTTTGACAGTGACACTGTGTGGTTCAGTATAGAGTGTTATGGATGAGAGATGAATGAAGGGAGAGGGTAGAAGCCGGTGTCGGCATGTTCAGGCCTACTTTTGCGAAACATTCTAAATGGGGCGCCAACCTTAACATTCCAATCCGACGGATGAATCACCATGAACAACAGCGTATGCCCTCGCAATATACGCACTGCAGAGAGGTTTGGTGATTAGAAATTGCAACTTACTGGTCAAGCCCTGATGATGAAAATCGTTGATGGAGTGTTAAGTGAAAATAATTCATTTGCAGCACTCTGCGATCACGTAAAAACTATTGTGACTTATTTTAAGCAGTCTGTCAATGCTATGGATCTATTAAGATCTGAACAAGAAGCATCTGGGGAAAGAGAGGTGTTGACTTTGACAACTGCTGTTAGTACCAGATGGAACTCCTACTTTAATGTGTTAGAACGATTTGCCAGACTCTCTGCAATTGTAGCTAAAATCTTAGCTACAAAAAGTCAGTCAAATATAAACACACTTAATATGGTTGCAACTTAACAGCTTAATGTAAAACGTGATCTCATTGTCCTGCTTGGTCCTTTCAAAGAAGCCATTGAATAGGTTAGTGGTACAAATTATGTGACTGCTAGCTTAGCCATTCCTGTTACAAATATGATTCGACAAGTAATGGAACAAGCTACTCCTTCGACCACTTTAGGATTCACGGTAAAAGAGGCTTTACTCCAAAGAATTCAAGAGAAATTAAGTCCTTTAGAAATAAATACATTTCTTGCAGATGCTACCATTTTGGACCCTCGTTTCAAACGTATACACTTCACTTCTCCAATCGGTGTGTCAAATGCGATATCTACAATAAGTAATGATATTCGCTTGGAACTTAGACGACGAGGACAACGTTCTCCAGAAGTAAGGTCTACAGCAGCAACACAATATATCGCAGATAACGCATCAATTTGGTTTGCACATTAAAAGCTATTATCCCTTAGCACTACTGTTATGCAAGAGGCTCTGGCTCAGTTCCTAATGAGCTTAAGCAGTATATGGACCAACCATTAATAGACAGAAAATCAGACCCAGTAAAGTTTTGGGTGAATTGCCAGTGTTCCAGCGCGCTGAAATACCTTAAATGTCAAGCTTCTTCTGTGTCGTCCAAGAGAGTGGCTCCTGCATTCAACTTAGCTGTACCGAACAACAGGAGTGGATTGACAGGGGAGCACGTAAAACAGAGTCCTTTTGATGTCCATATCAGACGAATACTGGTTTGATTGATTGAAAAAAATAATAAATTAATAAAAGTTTGTATAATTTCTACCCGTGTCTTTAATTTTCAGAATTTTCTTAAATATTTTAATGTATTTTATGATTCTTTTTTTAGATAATTACTCCCTTTAGCCAAAAATATCGTAATATCGATATATCGAAATATCGATATTTTTCATCGATATATATCGATAGTGTTTGTAAATATCGTTTCGATATTTATCGATATATTTTTTTAAATGCCCATCCCTACTCTGAGTCTCTGCTGGTCGCTTTATATAAGTTCCATGGAAAGTTCTAGAACACTACAAAGGCTTCCGACAGATATTTCTGGAACGTTAACAATACTTAAACAATTGAAAACATATTAAAAACAATCAGAATTAATACATATTGATTTATTATCATTACAAAAGACTCAGAAATGAAAATTAACACAAAATTATCCCCATAAACCATTTTAAACTGTAGTAAATCATCCTTTAAGCATCGTAGCTCACCTTAAAACTTGAAATTACAAACATGTAAGCAATTCTCTTGCATAGTTCTGTCCTTCCACATATTAAATGGTATTTATATAATTTATTTTCATAAAACAAAATACATTTATACTGATTTACAGTAAAATGCAAGACAAACATAAAAGATCATATTCAATCATACTTTAGCTTGCTACAAAGGCTTCATAATATACAATTCCATTTAAAGTCACGTTTGAGGGCTGCTACAACACGTTAAACATAGCATTACTATCCTTGCTTCCTGGTAGGTGGTGTGTTAAAAAATTAATAAAATTCTTTAACAATATACAAATTAGTCTTTCCTTATTGAGTAGTCACATGCCACAGCTTCACTATGGTATCCAATGGAAAGAATTGTAAGTAAGTTTTCACACACCGTGATACAAGCAGGAGGAAACCTCCTATTCATGTTTCATTCTCTATCAAGATCAGACGAAGCACCATAAAGTGTTAAGATGATTTTAGTTAGTAGGTTGTGATGGGAATAAGAAGCACTCGCTAAGAATTTGAGATACGCCAAATCAGAGATTTTTGTATGATGAGCACAGTGCTCAAAAACAAAACACATAGATATGACAATGCAATAACATGTTTTTTTGTGGCTTTACGCCTCGTCGACGTCGAGGTCATTAGAGGCGGGAAAGGACTGGAGGCAAGCAACGGGAAGGAACTCGGCCATGGCCTTTTGAAGCGACCATCCTGTCGTTCCCTGGAGTGATTTGGAGAAACCATGGAAAACCCAAATCTGGATGCCCGGAGGGGGATTTGAACCGCTGACCTCCCGAAAGACAAGCCAGAGCGTTAGCCGCTCCTCCACCACTCTCGGTGTCACAAATACAGGTTGTTATATGAAAGTTTGTGTAGATAAAGTAATTTTTGTATTAAATTTTTTAAAAAAATAGGATGAGATGGGTTATTATTTGTAAAAAACAAATAAGTAGAATGTTCGGATTTCTTCAATTTTATGCGCGTTTGCGGTTTCTGATTTATATTGTATTCTCCACTAATAACTTTCAAAAATACAAAATGTGAGTTTGTAAATATTTCTCTTTTAGATGGAATTATGGCTGATAGGAAATCAGATGGCTTATGAATATATGAACACTCGCTTGCTTATGATGACTCATCCTATATCAGTATTCAGGCGTAAAAAGCTTGGTAACAAGAAAAAATGGAAGTGTGGTGTTATTTATAATCATTTACCAGCTCAAGAGACTATGATCCTCCATTACAACAATGTGATATTTGTGCGGAGAGGCTGTAAAATTAATACAAATATAAATGCTTACGGGATAATAAACAACTAGCCATGCCGGTCTCCAGAAGATCACAATCTGTAGCAGATTCAGCACACGACCCCTGAAGAAGACCTAAGACTAGGTTGAAACGTCGGGAAAAGAAGAATTTAGAATATAGCAACGCAGCAATAATCCCGTAAGCATTTATATTTGTATTAATATGACGCCTGCGAAAACAACAAAATCCTTTATGCTGTCAAATTATTCGTCAAAACCATCCTTACTGCTTCGCAGTTTGTAAACTAAGTATAAATAAAATAATCTCAATTCTATAATGTCACAAACTCGGAACACGCTGCAAGCCTCTGTCAGTGTCATTTATTTCATTTCCAAGCAACCAAAACCACAAAATATTGAGGAAAACCTCATACTGTCATCAGCAAACAATATAGTGAAATGTATGTTCGGAGAAAAAAAAAATGGCACGAGAACTTTTAGTTATTGTTAATCGAATAAAATTCTCTCTCTTCGTATTGCAGATAATCTGAAAACCTAACATTTTCAACGCATTTTACAAAGCGAATACTTTGCTATACAGCTCGATGAATCTACAGACGTATCTAACTTGGCTCAACTTTAAGTACACGTTCGATACATCAATTCCAAAAAGGTGCATGAAGTTTTCCTATTTTGTTATGCCCTGGAGGATATTTTTAGTTTGGTGAACGGTTTTGTCGAAGAAAACAAAATGGATTGGTCGAAATGAATGCACTGATGGTGCCAGAGCAATCAGTGGTCGTTTTTCGGAAACAAGATATAGCGCTAGGTGAATGATGTGGTAAACACTGTGAAATTCATCGAGAGACACTTGCTTGTAAACAAATGACATAGAGGCTGAACATTACTCGTATAAATGATGTAAACATTGTTAACTTAATCAAGGCTTTTAGCTCTTAGCACAAACTCTAGGCTTTTTGCTGCGAAGAGCTTGGTAGTGAATCTTGTTATTTACTGAAGCGTGCTGGCTATTTTAGAGGAAGAGTTGTTTTGAGAATATTTGAGCTGAGATATAAAATTGAGTTGTTCGTGGAGCAACGGCATCAGTTGCTGATTGACCTTTTATGGCTGCGGAAATTGGCTTACTTCTCAGATATTTTCACCAGATTGAGTTGAATTTGTAAACTAAGGCCAAGATACAACTATACTTACAATACAGGAGAAAGTTGAATCAACAACTAGAGACATGTCTCTTTGGACATCTTTGATTGAAAAACGTAAATATTACCACTTTCAGAAACTGAAACTTTTCGTCCAAATGACTTCTTCGTGGTTGAAACAAGAAATAAAACCAACCGTTATATGCCAGTTGCAAAATCTGTAGACAGAGTTACGCAGCTATTTTCCAGAAATATTGCCGCAATGGAACTGGAAAAACAACCCTTTTGCAAATCATTCCACCTACCATCTATCCTACTAATAGACATTTTATGGGACGACAGACGCAAGAATTATTTTGCAGAACAATCACCGATAAATTATTGGGCTGAAGCAAAGGCGTTTATCATCTTAACAAAGCAACAATAAAATTTTTACTGCTATTTTGCACGACGTTCCTTTCCAAATCGGATTTTCTGCTATGAAAACCAAAGTATCGGCACTGATTTCAAATCGAAGATGACTTAAGATTGTAGCTCAATAAACAGCACGCAAACTTTTCAGATTGGTGCAAATATAAACATGGACAATTGTACCACTAAAATTAAATAAGCACTTTTGATTTTCATTATAATTAGAATTGTTACAATATCAATTTCGAAAATTTGTTGATTTTTTTTTTTTTTTTGACATTGGATTAAAATTCAGTAAACCTCGAAAAAGATGGTTTCACTACTTATGTATCATTTGTGTAAATAGATATACGTAAGGATGAAATCTTTTATTAAAAAACTACGTGGAAAATCTAACTCAGTACGGATGACATTAAATTGACAGAGTACAAACAATACAAGTAGGATTTATATACAATAATCATAATATTCCACCTGCGAAAAAAAAGTTTCATTTCGTTAATCGCCACTACAGTTTTAATGGGTTTTTTTTATCACTTTGCAGCACATGTTCCCAAGTGTAAAATAATGCATGTTTGTGCCTAATGTGAATTTGGGAACTTGAGAAAAAAAAAGAAACTTTACCCGACTTACTATCTATTTTATTTCGTCGAACGAAATTCACGAACTACTGGTCCAATTTTTATGCAGTTTCGAACAATCAATAGCCTATGATCCGAGGAGAAAAAAATTTGTTTCATTTTGATGTGTTGACGAGAACATGAGAAATTTAGGTAAAACTATCCCAAAATAAGCAGCAATTTAAACACAAATTACTTCTCAGTCCAAATATTTACATAAGTCCTTGTGACTACATCACACCGTTTCAACCACTTGTACTATCATTATTATTATTATTGTTTTGACTAATTAAAAGTGTCATATTAACTATATTAACATTTGTAAATTGTATTCTTTATTTTATAGGGTTACTACTAGCTGTAGCCTGTGTATCTTGTAGCTTAGAAATATTATATTTAAGTAATATGGTAACAATCTTTGGCGCTGGACCGAGAGTGATGGGTGAGCGGTGAGGCTCTGGCCTCGCATTCGGGAGGACGCCATTTCGAATCCCAGTCTAGGCATCCAGATCTGGATTTTACATGGTTTCCCCAAATCACTCCAGGCGAATGCAGGGATGCTTACTTCAAAAGGCCATGGCCGAATTACTTCCCGTTCTTTGTCCCTAGTCCTTTCCCTCCTCTAATGACCTCGATGTCGACGAGGCATAAAAATATAAGCAAAAAGAAATTAATAATAGGACCAATAATAATTTGGCACTGGCTAGCACAGCTGGGCAGGCAAACGATTAATGTGTGTTGAGCACCGTACTGTAAGGGCGCGTCCATTAATTACGTGAGGTGAAATAGGGGAGGGAGGGGTTAGGACGAAATCTCACCATGGAGGGACAGGGTGACGACAGAAATATCTTTAATTCCTTGAAGAGCAATAGAGCTAAAAAAGAAAGTCTTCAAAAAACGCCAATTCTAACGATACGGAAGGGGGGGGGGGTGGCTAGGGGGTAGGAGGTAGGGGGTAGGGAGGTAGGGAGGTAGGGAAGGTCTAACCACCCTCGAGAACAGTAGAGCTAAAACAAAGGTCTACATCACCTCGGAGTGAAAAAAGGGGGGGCCGATTTCAGTAAAAACGCCTCACGTAATTATGAAAAAAGTCAGACGCTTTCGAATTTCATAACGTTTTTCTCCAACAAAGTTAAATTTCAAAAAATATAAATATTTTCTGTGGCTGGTATGAAATGCAAATATTACTCGACCGTTACAGTTGAAGGACAATTATTCATTCCTGCACCACGAAATGGGAGGATCGAAACGAGACTGTGCGCCGTCGGTTTTTCCACAACAAAAGGCATTTGAAAATCTTATTATATCCATAATTGTCAAAACTGATTGCTGGGAATTACCTGCATACATATTTGAATTAAATAAGCAAAAAAAGTTGGCAGCAGCGAGATTCGATCCAGCGACGAGGGGTTTATGATGCAGAGAGATTACTCTCTGCGCCAAAGGCCCTTTCAATTCTTCGTGACGTAGAAAGTATTTGGATACAACGGAATATTTCAATGCCGATGTTCTCGACAAAGGCGAAGAAGCCTTACCTCATTACAACTTTAGGTGTTAGTTTATTTATTTTGCGTATGATAATACATGACACTTAAAACTCTCAACAACAATTACATAGTAATCACTGAACAAATTTCTTTCAAAATAAACACACGTAAATCAGCTTAGTTGAGCGGGCAATGCCCGCAGCTGGAAGATGATTTGGCTACTATGACAGGATCGCCGCGCCGGTCACAACCGCTACAATATGACATCGAGGCGTTCTAACCAGGCCACCGCCTCCAGAATACCAGGAAAGGCATGCTGTGGGCAATCATGCACAGTGTGTGACACAGTTTGTGAAACCTCACCGCAGTCACAGTACGGAGAATCTGCCCAGCCCCAGGTGTGGAGAGTTGAAGCAGTTCTTAGCGTACCAAATATCTAATACGATATAATTTACACCAAATTTACCGCGGTAAGTTCAACCTGGTAGTGTTGAGCAGGAATTGTTAATCTGCACTATGCCCTGTGGTGTTGACGATGCCCATTCTGCTCTCCAGCTAACTGTAGGGCTGAAGGAGTTAGATGTTAGACTGACAGCAGTGTTCCAGACAGGGTGACGTGACTCCAGCGGTGCTTTGTATTCCCTAATATCTCCATGGATAGGAAGAGCATCTTCGTTCAGAATTCTCGACCCTAGTTTTGCCTTCTGATGTGAGTTGGTGGGATGTTGCTGAGCATCGGCTGCCACTGGATAAGTGTAAGTAGAAGCGTGCCAGTTATGATGCGCAGGGATTCAAGGAGATATCAGTATCGATAAACATATCCATATTTTTATCGATGCAGGCAGATTTCGATAATATCGGCCGCATCATGTCGATAATATCGATATTTTTATATATTATTTTAGAAATTAGTATGTAAATCAAAATCAAGTAATAAATTTGAGGTAGTTTATTGAAAAAAAAGGTTTGCTAATATCAACATATCCTGCAAACGTAATTTGCTTAACCCTTACTCTCGAAGTCCATTCCTAGTTTGAGTGACATGGTTCCTGCCTATGAGAAAAGGCGATCAGAAGTTACCGACGAGGCTACTTAGAGTAAGTGATTAATTGCAATTTTGAGCATATCTGAATCCAACTAGTACACCAATCATGATTGATTTCAATTTAATTTTCCAGCAAAAAATGTACCGTAATCTCCAAATGCCGTTGTTCTATACGTAACAATAAAAAAAAAGCTTCACACTTTTCAACTTCTCCTTCAAAAGTTTCGAAATTTTTTCATACTTTTTATCAATTTTTGTTTTTATAGTTCCACGAAACGGGACTTTGTACAAGGGGTGATCAAATAAAAAGGTACAAAAAGACGTAAAAACGTAACAATTAAATATTTGCATATTCCACCATGGGAGAACGTAGCGAGACATCCCGGGATGCGATTGGAGTCTCTGACTGGGATCGGAGCATGCGCGGGCGCCCGCATGCGCAATAGAGAGCAGAGGCTCTTATCAAAAGCGGCGTCCAAATGATGCGGCAGTCCGTATGAGGACAGGATGGCTTACAGGTGGGGGATGTGTACTGTGAGACACTCCGACGCCTACGCAGGTCCATCAAGAACAAAAGACCGGGGCTGCTCACGGAGGGTGTGGTTCTGCTCCATGATAACTCGCGTCCACACGTCTCCAGAGTCACACACATGGAACTTGCCAAGTTCAAGTGGGAGACGTTGGACCATCCGCCCTACAGTCCGGACATGTCGCCCTGCGATTTCCATGTGTTTGGTCCTCTGAAGAAACACCTGAAAGGGAAGCGCTTCAAGGACGCTGTGAAGGACTGGGTCTCGTCACGGCCACAGGAATTCTGGGAACAAGGAATCCTGCGGCTTTTTCATCAGTGGGATCGTTGTGCTCAGGCCTATGGTGTATATTTTGAATAAAGTCTACGTTTGTACCCACCGTGTCGTTTCGTACATTTTCATTTTATCACCCCTTGTATAATGGCGATAAGTGATTCATTAAAACTTAAGATCTTTGCCTCCAACTGCATTAAAAGGTCTGTTATCAACACTGATAAAATAAACAATTTTATCGGTCAAGTGCTCATATTTTTTACCCCCCTTAGAATATTGTAATACGTCCAGAGAATAAATAAGAATTAACAAACGCCAACGTACCGGAACACATTAAATAATAAAACAGTGATCGTAAATGAATGGGGAACGAATAACGCGCACGAAACGGATGGGAACCACAGAGTAGCAAAGGACGTTATCAGAGTTTAAGATAGTCAAGTTTGGTCCCTTTCACCCATACATTTATTTGCACGATTTGTTTTACGGGAAGGGGTTTGTAGTTTTCGATATTTCACTGCATCATATCAATATTATCATATCGACCATTTAAAAATATCGATATAAAAATTGATATTATCGGTTGGCCGATATATCGTTGCAACCCTTATGATGCGCATTGTTTGGCGAAGCTGAACGTCCACCAACTAGATGTGAGAGCTATTAAGCTACACTCTGGAGCAGCATTCAGCTGTGGAGTAAACCAACAATAGGGCTGGGCTGTTATTCTTAATGTATTCGCATAAGCTCCTCGTGAAGTTCCTACCAGCCGCTGAAGTAGATTGTTCCGACTTTTAAGCTTGGCAGCTGTATTCTGCAGGTGCATTTTGTTAGTGAGGGGCCTGTCTAATGTGAGCTTTTATTACACACGGTATGAACTGACTCTGTATTTTACAGAGTGTTTTAGACTCCGCCTGGCTGCGTAGAGTCCCGTGTTGTCTCATGCGTAGGTGCCACCGTGTACCGTATTCAGTTTCGCCTCGTCACGTCGCGGTGTGCGCTTGCGACAAAGGCCCCGCGGCCGCGCGTTCCGTCATTTTGATAATCGGCCGACTGACCGTCTGGCTGTCTCGTATTCAAATGAAGCCCCGCCGTGTCGCGTCGCGTGCGGATCACTCATTCTGTCCTCCCGAAAAGGACGGGCGGGGGGCGTCTGCCCTTCGGACGCCCTTGACAACCTCCAAGAAACAGACGGACGGGATGTATGGGCACGCATCTCCTATATCTCAGTGGTCAAGTGGATCTACGACGTAGGTCAATGTAGTAACACCCGTGAAGGACGACCGGCTTAACATCGTTTCCTTCAGCAGGCGTAACAAACCACCTGTCACGAAAATTTATCATGTTGACCACAAATAATGAGATGCCAGACTTCGCCTGGCCTCAGTTGGTGATAAGAATTTCAATTTATACGATATTATAATGCAATCAGGATCATCAATGGAGAAAATATTTTTACGTTTCCTTAAAAACATCACATAGCTACCCGCATTTCAAAAGTGAAGCCTCTTGATGATATCCATCACTAAGAATAGCCCGCAGATTTCCAGTTCTACCATATCTTATATCTTGAAACGAGCAATTCTTGTATATATATTTCGGATCTCGGAAACGGCTATGACGATTTGGATGAAATTTGATATTTAGATAACGTTTTGACTTTTAAGATTACCTAAATAGTTTTCTTCCCTACAAAAAAGTGAGTTTACAAAATACGAACAATTTTTGCCGAAAATGGCACTAGTGCCATCTCGTAGACAATTCAGGTACCAGAAAGCCTACAAATAGTTTCTCATTGATTTCAAAGAATATTTAAGTTATTGTATACTGGCAGACCCGTGGAAATATTAGCATTGCAATTTAATTGTAAAACATTTAAAAAGGAAAATAATTAAAAATTTATCATTGGTTTTGTCAGAGGTGATACTTTACAGAAACTTCTTGGAAAATAATATCGTCGCTTACTTTTTGACCGTAAAAAGTGGTAGTTACTCAAACCTCACTACGTAGGAAGTTCAGGTACCAGTAAGCTTACTGAAGTTAGTTAAGCTTCTCTTTCGTTAACTGTGCATCTCAAAACGCCTTGGAAGCCTTCAAACATTTTACTTTAATCAAACTTTACTCGAAATCTTGGATATTTAACAGAAATTGAAAGATGCCGAGCGAAGATCGGTCACCCAGGTACTTAATCTAAACAGAGTTAATTCTTATTGCCTGCTTCTCCGATCACCAAGGCTAATCTTCTTCTTCTTCACCACCTTTTCCCCAGAGTTTATGGGGTCAACTGATATCGATGTGTTTTACTCATCGCTGACATGTACAAATTTGAAGTTTTGGTTTTACCCTTGCGACGCCAACCATTACCTACCCACAACCAGGTCGTTCTAAGTACTAACGAAGGAAGTGAATTGTTTCCATCTGCCTGAGAAACGTATACAGCCCCCTCCCCCTTCCTTGTCACAGGTGGTCACATTTGTTTGACCCCTCTCCCACAGTGTGACGTCATGTGTTTTGGAATTTTAAATTCTAATATTATTACATTAAAACATGCTTCCAAAATTATTTCTATATTTCTATTTAATATTTTTTCACTTTATCGAGAGTAAATCAAACATTTTAAAAAATTGACAAAACATAAAAACTAAAATGAACAATACAAAGTTTTATCTTCTTGTGTCCGTGGACTTTCAACTCATTCCTGTATACTATTTACGACTGTCATAAAATTCACTTCGTTCTTGATTTGGATAATGTTAGGAATATTCGGTGTATCAACATCTTTATCCTACCATATAGCACTATCGTCGTTTATCAATGAACTTCCATTCATGCCCAGTTGTAATTCGTTGAGGACAAATCTTCGTGATGGTCAAAACGTCTAGTTGCCTATTTTGTTGCTTAATGGCTTTGTAACATGAAAGACATAAACCGCAGATGCCACACTATCGTTTAAATACGGAAGCAGAAGTCATATTTTGTCATAAGCGGTATGGCCTTTCGTCGTATGTCAGAGGCACCCGACATGCGACACCAGCGAGCTTGAACTCCACTGAAGCGTATAACTTGTACTCCTTCTTTTTAAGAATTAAATTACCTTTTCAATTTAATTATTTTATCAACAAAAGTATTATTATTGAATTAAATTTCTGAGAAGGGGAATAGGGATGTTAATTAATATGTTGGCAACACCGTTTCATGTGCTAAACGCACATTTATTACAAATTTACCTATCAATTACAATTAAACAATCAACTCGTCACAATAGGTTCATTATCTATCAGTTCTCAGGGGTTTTATTGTATATCCGTTCACTATGTTCAGCGGGGCGATGAGAGTCTCTAGGGCGACGACACTGGGTTTACCAACGACAACTCTTTGCGGTGATCATCAACATCTCTGTGGAGTTACCATTTTGCAGAAGGCGCCCGCAGTAATCCCAAACGATGATCCATCTGCTGGCCGTCGGACAGCGTCATCCACTCCGATGACGAAATGTAACATGTAACACCACCACAGACCGTGCTACGTTAGTCGCCGCACATCATGTTCTGTCCGTCGGCTGGTGACGCACACAACCACCCAGCTGGCAATCTACTGTCCCTCCACTCCCCCTAACGGCTCATGAGTTACCTGCCTCAAGGTAGCATACCACAGCAGCGCTGTCGCCCCTTTGTTTTCTGTCCAACTGTGCGAGCTAGGGGCCCAGTATATGGCAAATATTTCCATGTAGTGTGGAGATACACTACATCACGTGCCAAAACGTGGTACACATTATGTATGTGACGTCACGAAGCTTATGACTCGTCCCCTCCCCCGCCCCATGTCACATGATGTCACACTTTGTTGACCCGCTGCCTGCCCCTTAACGTAATTTATGGATGGTGCTTAAGTGTAGTTTAATTCCTATAAGGCCCAAGATTATTTAGTTGGAGGTGAAGAAACATGAAACATATAGTTGCAACATCGCTATGGCATCGTATGCCTTACATAGAATTAGCTGGTACGGTGGTGAAAGAAATCTTCGTCACCGGGACTTGACCGTCAGGGTAGAAGAGGTGGTGATATGTGATTTGTAACCAATACATTTTGTTCTGGGTTAAATTCCAAACCTTTCCGCAGTTCGTATGGAGTAAGGACATACAAAATTATTGATGAAGATTCGCCTTTCCGATGTGGAATAAATATAAATGGAGCCCGTCCTTGCGGAAAAGTAGGTCTGAATGGGCCACCAATGGTCGTCACCCTCTCCCTTCTTTCATCGATTGTCCACACATTCTATACACACAGTCATCCACTCATATGCTCTTACGACCTGTTTCATTTTGGCTTGATCTACAGTTTAATATGGAATCCCGAATTACTATTCATATTTTAATTACACATTTTCTAATGGTTTTGAGGCTCGTGGACGACGAGAAGCGGGAGATGAGTAAGGGAAAGGAAAAGGAAGGAATTCCATCATGGATTTTTTAAGGAAAAATCGCTGCATTTGCCTTATGTGATCCGGAATACAATTGAAAACCAAATCTGGATCGTCCATCCGAACGTCATGCCCGAGCGTTACCATCTGTCTCGTTTTTTACTACAATAAGTTTATTATTAGTAAAGGATAGTTCATAGAAAAGAAAACTTGAGACCAATATGAAATCCAAGGAAGCAACGTATTTTGCTCAAGTTTCAAAATGACAGGTATCAACTTGTATTACATGCCGTAACAGTATGGTGGCAGGACAGGCAAAATGACAATGGGCCCCAAGCCGGAGGGGGGCCCCGACCCGAGGCCGAAAGGAGCCTCTCCTCTTCGAAAAGACTGCGTCCATTATAACTGCCGGGGCAGCAGCTGAGCTGCAAAAATACGTCCCATAAAACAGGTGCCCCGGCTTAATCCCCTCCCCTGATATCCGGCACTGAAGAAGGGCCCCATCCGAAGAATTTTCCACGGGCACCAATTGCATATTTAAGCCACTGCTTGTACTGCTTATAGTAGAAAGTGATATATAAGGGAAATTTGTACCCAGAGAAAGAAGATCTACATTGTCGTATAAACTCCTGCATTGGTTTGAAATAAACTACATTGATATGAGCACCAGATGTGAGTGAGAATTACAAAATGGTGTCTCCAAAGGCAAAAGAAAACAGAATTATTGACTCAACGGGAAATAAATTTTAGAATACTTGTACTGAGAATCCATTTTGATGTTTGTCTGGACTAATTTCACGTATAAAGTTGTTAAGTTTTATTTAGATGACGGGAAATAATTCGGAACATGACATTTCTAGCTCCAACTACTCAAGTTAAACACCAAGCTCGATATTCCATTTTATCCTCTTGCTACACATTTATCACGATTTCACTGCCAGCCGTAAGACATAAACTTTAGTATTGTCCATCAGTTTACAACCTTCCTTTGGCCAAATAATGTCAGTGGCTCCATTGCTTCATATTTTCACGATACTAATATACTACCAGCTGTACCCAGTATCATTGAGGAAACGAATTGATGTTTGCAGATATTATCAGCCACTAACTTGTTCAGGTAAGCATAATAATTTACCAAGAACTTAGGTTCACATTATAAGTTTTCCAATCACTGAGATTTTTTCCTGGCGAATGATGGAATTACAGTCATGGCACTCAATTTAACAGAAAATCAGTTTCCTTTGTCTTTATACCATGCGAAGTAGAGCTTGTATTATGCTGCTAGATAAAAAAAAATACATTCAGATACCTTGTCGTGAGATATATGTTCAAAATAATAAGCATACTCATTCTTAAGTACGTGGTAAAGGATTCTTATATCAACTGTAAGCCGCCAGAAGCCCTGGAGCAGAGGATACGCTACAGTTAGCGTGTTCATGCCTGACCTTGGAGGCCATTGGTTGATTGGTAAATTGTTATTATTAAGGAGGCTGCTAAGCAGATTACAGGACTGAATTCGCTGTATCACACTGCACGCAAAATCGTTAAGCAGTTAAGGTTAATATAGCCGCTTTTATACCACAAAAAGAATACCAGCTTCAATTTGCAACAAATTCCGAGAGATTGTATGTGCCTCCTGTGTTCTTTCCGCTGTGGAGAGAAGGATGAGTTGTTATTAGCTACCAGCAGGTGGTTTCCAAGTAGTAAGATCAGCAATTTGTTCTTTTTCGCCAGATGCCTAGTTAACCCACTAGAATACCACTTGTACGTACTTACTTTCTTTCAATAACAGTGGCCAAGTAATTTCACTGTAGTTCTTGAATCAGTTTGCACTTTATACACTCAGATATTACAAGTGGAATAAGAAAAACATTTAGATCCTCAGTTTTCTTGCAAAAATTGATAGGTGAAAATACGTTACAAGTTATTTCTTCAAAAACTTTTAAGAAATTCAGCGGCAGGGTTGATTGGAAATATTTCATCCCACTCAGAAATTCTAAATAATGGTTTATGGGCTTCCATGATTTATTTCCGTCTACGATAATGTTCAGATAAATTATCGTTGACGCCGGATGATACTTCGGTGAGAAATATGGAAAGCTAACTTCTTATGTTAATGTAATCTACTCATTGAATTTCTCAACAAATATGATGTTTTTCACAATTCATTAATTCTTAATTCCAAATATATATTTTTCGTATATTAGAAGAATGTAAGAGAAGTAATGATTAATATATTGAACCAAACCTAAATACAACAAGCTCTATTTTCATTAAGGTGCCAACAAAAATGAAATATCTCTCAAACAATTCAGACATTGTTTCCGCAATCAAGTCAAAAAATTGTGAAAAGAAAAATCGAAGATCTTCTGACCGATCCGAGATCTCGAAAATTGAACTTTGTACACTTTTAATCATGTTACGATGTGTCCGGAGAGATAAACGTGAGTTCTTGGAACCACCACACCAAATCTAATGCAGTCGCTATATAAAATTGTGAGTAAATATATAAAAAAAATTATACATTTGGTACACGACAAAAATCTGTTTCATATTAATAAGATACAAATAAATATGTAATTAATACAACGATTCATAAAATAAATACAAAAACAGTTTCGAAAAAATTAAAGATAGCTCAACGCTTGTTAGTGTGGCAACAGAAATTAGTTGGTACGCTAAATAGTACACGCTTCTGCGTTAGTCTGTAGGATGTCTATTGCGCAATGCATAATTATTAAGACTGAGCGGGGCGGTGTAACGGTTAGCGTTCTCGCCTCGCATTCGGGAGGACGGCGGTTCGAATCCCCGTCCGGGCATCCAGATTTGGGTTTTCCATGGTTTCCGCAAATCACTCCAGGCAAATGCAGGATTGCTTCCTTCAAAAGGCCATGGCCGAATTCCTTCCCATTCCTTGCCCCCATCCTTGCCCCCTATCCTTTCCCGTCTCTAAAGACCTCGATGTTAAAAAGAGACGCAAAGCAGTTACAAAAAAAAATAATAATAATAATTATTAAGTTTCAAACACATCCAGGAACAGTTATGGCCTGATTCCGCTAGAGGCCTCAGGGGTACAAGTAGCAAAAGTTCTTACGTGTAGATCGAAGAGTTGTGTCTAACCTGACGCACACACGTTGTTTGAGAACAAGCAATACGTCGTAGACAACTCTGAGAACTCAAGTATTTATTCACGAAAACGCACCAATGAATTTTGCCATGTATGTGGACGCATAATCATTGAACAGCATTTGGGTTTGTGCAAAACCTTTTCAAAGAATATTTCAAGAATGCTTTTGCAAATCAGAAGGCTGTAAAGACTGAATTTTCTCAGAAGATTTAAACCATCCGTAGGACAGTTCTGCTTCATTACCATCTCAATATTTTCCATCATGAAAATATACAAAAGTTTGTGTTCTGATACAAAAAAAAACTACAAGTTTAGGGAGGAAAAATGATTATTTTTTTTTGTTTTGCTATGCATCCCAGAACGATTTTTTTTAAAAGGATCTTGCATATTTGATTGCCCTTCTGAACAAACACCTGCACCTTGGAAATATTGAACTGAAAGTTATGGCAGATAGTCAGCCTCGCGGTACAGCAGCAAAGCATATTTCATCATCAGTAGAATGAATCAGCCCATCAGCAAAGAAAGATATTATGTGTATATGATCAGACTCTCTCACAATCTTCGGTTTAAATAGATATGGTTTTTTTTTTATCCTACCTATGCCTTACATGTGAAAGATGTTAAAGTATTCCTCCAAAGCTGTTCCTGTAGTAATTGAAGCATTCCTATAAAAGAGACTATTGATGTTTACGTCAGCGATTTGAAGATCTTTTGGAAGTGTCCTAGGATTTTTTTTTTTTTATGTCATCTATAGCAGGCTCGTTTTTCTCATGGACGGTTGGAGAAGTGGTATAGTTCAGGAGAGAAGGTAGTAGGGAAATTATCGACCGAGCGTGGTGGTGTAACGGATAGCGTTCTGGCCTCGCATTCGGGAGGACGGCGGTTCGAATCCCCGTTCGGGAATCCAGTTGGGTTTTCCATGGTTTCCCAAATCACTACAGGCAAATGCCGGGATGCTTCCTTAAAAAGGCCATGGTCGAATTCCTTCCCATTCCTTGCCTCCCCATCCTTTCCCGTCTCTAAAGACCTCGCTGTTGAGAGACGTAAAGCAGTTTAAAAAAAAAAAAAAAGTAGGGAAATTATCATCTCAGTAATTCATGTTTTGTAATTGTTCATAGTCTACATGAACGCAACGGGTAGTTACAGAGAACAAAGCAAGTGTCCCGTAACCGATTACAGATTCAGCGTACATGTTTGGTGGCTGGAACATCTCGCGCGCCGTTACTCTTCCACGCACGACGTGGTCGGATGTGGGCTCCGCAGATCCTACGTGCCGGGTAGGAGCTCCCGGTTGCCGCGGGGCCGTGACAAAACGGTAATGGGAGGCCTCGGCTCCCGCGCCCGATAGACGCCCGATAAGCAGGGAGGGTGTCCGGTATCACTACCTGCTAGACCCCACCTGATTCATAACGCCCACCTGTACCAGGTTGCTCATTAATATCAGTGCCGGAACGTAACCTATTTTTATAGCAATACTAGCATGGACCCAAGTGTGCGCACAAATGCTTTAACATTTTTATTCTAGTACCAAATATTAACATGGAGAAGCAAAAAAAAAAAAAAATCTCTAAAAACATTCCCTTTTTCTAGTTATTTTCTTATATTCGCTTTTAATACTGATGTACAATTTTTTTACTTATATTTTATCGTAATATGATATATGAATTGTAAGAAATAAAAGCTACGTGAAAAATTATACATATTAATACGAAGAAATAATTATTGTATATATGTATTATGCTAACTCATGAAGAAGTATAGAATTATATGATTAAGTATAACTTTGGTTAGGATTACATCAGTGGTCACAACGAAAAAATTTAATTTCTGTAACAGTAAACTAAAAAAATCATATTTTCAAATGCTGGTTTTAATATCTGTATAATATCTGTATAAAGTTTAAAAATGTTTACAATAAATTAAAAATCAAATTAATTTAGTGGTTTGATTGAACACAACACGTCATCATCAGGTTTTAATATCGACATTAGGCAAAAAGCTATTTACCGTAGATTAAATATCACAAGTCTGTTACACTTATTGGAGAGGCGTAGTGATTTTAATAAAGTATTTAGTTTATTTTAATTTAATACATTTCATAAAACTGAAGATATAAATAATCAAATTAAAAAATATATATATATATAGACACAATCCAATATGTAGTAGAGTTACTTTAGTTATCTGTTCAAGCACAATGACATATACAGTGAATTATACAATACTTCTGCTTATTAAGTTTAATTCACTTATTCCTTTTATTTTAATGAAATGCATTTCAGAAAATTGAAGATTTATATAACCGAACTCAATAAATAAAACAGAATATGAAGACTAGTAGAGCAGTATTGTGGTCTGTCGTAAGTATTTCTTAAGAGAAGTGCTCATCGGCAGCATATATTTGTTCCACCTCAAAAATATTGTAATTTCTTGCTGCTGCCACAAGAGTCATAAGATATTTTCGCAGATTTTAAAACTACACTGTGGGCTCTCCAAATGTTAGAAATATTTTTATTATTACTTCCTATCTTTTTCAACAATACTAATGTAATACATGCTTTCGGAAACTAGTCCAACGGTATTCAACGATTAATCAGTGTAATGCTTATTAGTATTTTACTATAGTATGTATAAAGTTGATATGGGCCAACTAGGACCACTTTAAGCCTTCGTTTAGCATGAATTTATATTGGGTGTGTATACATCCGTGTTACAACTAGGATTGTTAGCCCTTAAAGGGACCCACAGTTTAACGTGAAATACAAGATACGGAAGCATTCTGGCGTACTTCACATTACACAGCAAGTTCTGCCAGAGGTGGAGGTCGGGTTAAGGGCTAATGAAAATCCCCGCCGATACAGGGATTCGAACTGGGAACCTTTCAATCTAGTGTGCTGGTCATCCATTATTCGGGCATCAACTCCCCAGACGAACGTTGAAATATAGGTAAAACTTCCAGAATACGATGGCGGCATTAGATGTACCGCAGAAAGTTGCCCCGCTCAATCTGTGGGGAGCAAGATTGACTCATATAGATCAATGGTTACCCACTGTAGAGGAGCTACTCCCAGGAGGCAATCTTAACTGGAAGATATGGAGAGCGCTAAATCGGCTGAGAAGTGATGTAAGAAGGACAAAGGATAATTTGGCAACATGGTGCTATCTCAAAGATACTAATACTGTGTGTGAGTATATGCCAGAACAGACCATCGAGCATTGATACAATTGCCCGCAATGTCCATCAACCTGCACTCTAAATGACCACCTTAAGGCCAGTGACAATGATGAACAAGTTGCTGACATTTGATCATCTGCAATATGAATTCATTGGTGTTTATTGTTATCCTTTTCTTTCTGTTTTGTTCTGTTATTGTTAATACTGTTTGTGTTTCTTAAAGTTGTAAAAGCAACGCTTTTGAAACGAAATAAATAAAATTTCTAGTCTGTCGCTATAACCACCAGGCCACTCTTCTGCTATTGTTACATAGCGACCATTTTATCAAAGAGTTACATTTTCAATCAACAAAATTTTATTGGTCTAGTTTACAGTACCTTCCAAATTTCTTGGTCAAAATGTAAAGCGGGAGGGATAAGAACAACGCTGCTAAAGTGATTTTACGTTTTCGTTGAGCAGTGATATCGCATGTGTAATGTGTTTGCAAAGTACCTGCTACGGGATCACGAAGACGGCAGCTGAGTTCTTCTGCAAGGTGAAATTTCGGGGGAGTCGCTGTACAGCCATCCGTAATTAAGAGTCTGTGGCAAACACTACCATTTGCCGTCTTCTTCTTCCTAGAGCGGCGGAAGGGGTGGAAGGAAAGGCTCCCGGGGAAAATAGCCGCCGCTGTTTACACACTGTTTACGACGCACGCCTCCATTACATGTAAAACAAATGAGCGGCTATTAAGACGGTCATTAGGACGCCGGGAAAACACCGCCAGTCCCACCGGCGACTGCGAAAGATGACGGAAGTCCTCCACTTCAGAACGGGACCGTCTAGAGATTTCTATTTCAGCAATCTCAAAGGAGACTCCAGCTTCCTTTAATATTTTGTAGGAAGAAGACATCAGCACGCCTTTATATTAGATCCTTGATGTGATGAAGAATTTCTGATGATGAGGAAATAGAAACAGAATCTATTTATATATCTATCTATATCTTTATATATAAAGATGAATGTATGTTTGTTTGTTTGTTAGTTTGTTTGTTCTTCATACAAATTCACAGTTTTCATCCGATCTCGATGAAACTTTGCACACTTATCCCTTGAAACAAGCAGAAAAATACTGTCTAAATTTGGTTGAAAAATTATCTGTATAAATAACACATGTTGTCCCATAACTTCGAAATACGGCGATAGACAGACACGTTGGATATGGACGTCTCCGTACCGTGTTTCCGTGTAGTGGACTGGCGGATCAGTGGTTAAAGCGCTTGCCTACGAACGTCGTGCTCTCCGGTTCAAATCTCCGTGGAGGCTAAGATTTTTAAAAATTGTTTTTCATCGTAAGAGTCAGGTCTGGGCCGTAGGTTATTCGGATTGAATGTTAAACTGTAGATATTATAAAGTTAGGGGTGCAATGCCTGGCAAATCGTAGGTAGTCTTGCAATGCAGTAGGTGTACACTTTTATACGTTATAATGATCCCTCAGGGGTTGTTAGCAGCCAGTGTGTGTGTGAACCGCAGTAATAATACTATAAATACGGAAGTAAGTCTCTGTCTTTTTGTTACTTTTTGACGACTAAATGGCTATATCGATATTGATGGAATTTGAAAAGGAAATCTGTATGAAGGGCACAGGACATTTTTTCCAGTATGATTAACAGTTGTAGTCACGAATTTTGAGACCTTATCGAATGGTGAAAGAAATGTGTTGGAAATTGATTCCCTTCAAGAGACAGGTTCGACGGTAGAACGAAATAGTGATAGCTTTCCTGTCATATTATGTCGACTCGGTGTTGTTTGGGACCAATCCTTCGTTACCAACAACTTTCTATATTCAATTCTGGCAAACAAAATCTTAATACACGCGTACGAAGTCGCGGGTACGAGCTAGTATATATATAAAGATGAATGTATGTATGTTTGCTTGATCTTCATACAAATCCACAGTTTTCATCCGATTTCGATGAAAGTTTGCACACTTATCCTTTGAAACAAGGTGAAAAGTACTGTCTACATTTGGTTGAAAAATTTTCTGTATAAATAATACATGTTGTCTTATAATTTCGAAAAATTACTGAACGGTGATAGACAGACGCGTAGGATGTGTAGGTCTCTGTACTGCCTTTCCATATAGCCGTGTGGTAGCTCCGTGCTTAAAGCGCTTGCTTAGTGCTGCTTGGATAGTGGTCTTCGGTTGAAATCTCCGTGCCGGCAAAGGTTTTTAAAAATTGTTTTTGATCGTCAGGGTCACGCCTGGACCGTCAGTTATTCGGATTGAATGTTAAATTGTTGATATCACTAATTTAGGTGTTCAATGCAAGGAAAATCGTAGGTAGTCTTGCAATGCTTTAGGTGTACACTTTTTTACGTTATAATGATCCCTCATTGGTTGTTCGCAGTCAGTGAGTGTGTGTGTGATCTGCGGTAATAATACTATAAATGTGGAAGTAAGTCTCTGTCTTATGGTTACGTTTTGACGACTAAATGTCTACATCGATATTGATGGAATTTGACAAGAAAATCTGTCAGAAGGGCACAGGACATTTTTTACGATATGATTAACAGTTGTAGTCACGAAATTTTGAGAACTTATCGAATGGTGACAGAAATATGTTGGAAATTGATTCTCTTCAAGATACAGGTTCGACGGTAGAATGATATAGTGATGGCTTTCCTGCCATATTATGCCGACTCGGTGTTGTTTGGAATCAATCCTTCGTTACCAACAACTTTCTATATTCAATTCTGGCAAAGAAACTCTTAATCCACGCATACGAAGTCGCGGGTATCAGCTAGTTATTATATAATGTTAATGAGAATTATTCTTTCAGATTCGATCTTGAGACCTGAGTATACACTTGTATTCTGGCTAAATTCAATATATGTACTAGCAAAAAGTCTGTTTTCGATCTTAAAACTTATGTTAAATCGATGTTGTGAGAAGGCGATTTTGCAAAATGAGCGACAGTCCCTGTCGAACTTCTAGTTTCAATAACGCGACTAGAAATAGACATAGAGCCGCCATCTTGCTCTCGTTTGGAGAAAAAGAATTAAAGTTTGTTAAAGCACCTTTCCGACGCGCGGACGTCGTGGACTACTCGTGCAAATTGAAACAACAATTTTCGACTTTCCGTATTCAACAGGTAACTTATACATAAACGGGGTCATATCTCAGAGTTTAA
Source organism: Vandiemenella viatica (assembly GCA_031002005.1). NCBI lineage: Eukaryota > Metazoa > Arthropoda > Insecta > Orthoptera > Morabidae > Vandiemenella > Vandiemenella viatica. The sequence continues at coordinate 108,151,526 of CM061914.1, forward strand.
TTATCCAATCCCAGTGGATCAGGTATTATTTTAAAGAGCAGTATAAGCTGAAGGAAACATTTTCTTTGGATGGTTTCCATAGGTTTCAAATAATAGCTGGCAAGCTGGTGACTAATAAAAAAAAAAAAAAAAAAAAAAAAAAAAAAAAAAAAAAAAAATGTGATTCGTTATATGTGGAGAATGTGACCTGGACCAAACGTGAACTTCACGTTGTGATTGTTTTTGGTTAGCTACAACCTGTTTATGCTGTTGTTTTGTAATTTCCATAACGCGAATAAAGTGTTTTCAAGAAATCAGAATGCGTTGTGGTAGTTTTTTCCGCTCAATGAGTGTTTTTGGTCTTTGAACCTAACATATACATTAAATGATTCTTAAGACTTCCGTGGCCGTCTTTGTACATGATTTACAGCTATTGAGAGACAATTTGGCAAAACAAACTATGGACTCTATATAGAAATAAATAAATAATCGCTGATTTAAAAAAAATATATTGATTTTCTTTTTGCTGAATTTAATTCAATTTGAGCACAAGAGAATAGAACGCTGTTGAGGGATTTAAAAAAAAAAAAAAAATTGTTGTCTGTTGTGTTAATTTTTTTATGGAGTGAACATTTTTGGGATAATCAAGATGGCACATTCCAGCTGTGACCAGAAACCCATCCGAGCTCTTTAAGAGGATGGTCAGAACGGAGTCAGTAATATTTCTACCCTCCCCAGCCGGAGTCCGCTACATTTCTCTGTGGATACAGCCGCAGTTATCAGAGACTGTTTTGATTGAAGCCAGCGATAAAAGGCAGCATTCAGTGGAAGGTAGCATCGCTGGTGTGGGAGTCCCTATCATAAACCACTGACAGTAAATGGAGCGACTTGCAGCGAGTCGGCAGCGGCCACAAATCAGGCCTGCCAACTATCGCCCGGACAACAACTAAATTGTATGATCGATCGCTGTCCTGATAGCCGGCCCAATTACTGCCGACTTTTGATGGCGGCACATTCCGGTAATTGGGACGAGCAATTAAAGCGACTCGGCCTGCGTACGGCGCAGTCATCATTTACTCCCACCCATTTCCACCGCCCACGACTGAAGGGCTCTTCCCGTGCGCCACTCCCGATTCCTCGCCGTTAATTCGTTCCCCCCGCGTTCGTCCCACCCTCCGTGATTAACCTGAGAATTTACATAGCACAAGAGATGATGAATCGGGAGTCTGAAGGGGCAGTGGTCAACGGAGGTCAAGGGACGGTGCCGTGAGGGCCACTGGCTGTGATAGAGGACTTAAAAAAAAAAACTGATACTTCTATAGACGTGGTAGGGAGACATTTGCTAGCGTTAAACATTACGAGTTACGCCTTAAGTGCGCATGATTCGCAACGTTCCACGCATGTGCACTTCACGTTCTCCGCATGCGCACTTCACGTTCTGCGCATGCGCACTTCACGTTCTGCGCATGCGCACTTAAAATGTTAAAGCTCACATTGCTTTAATACTTACTCTAAATCACGTGACGATGTATATTTACATCCGGAGGAGTCGCCGTTATCAAACACTTACACTTATATCCTTAGTAGTTTTATTTGCTTTTTTTCTGTTTATTAGTTGTTTTCTGTTTATTTTTATACGTTCGTTGTAGACGGTTTCATTGTATTCTCTGCTTGCTGTTGTACAACAAAAAATAAATATTGATCCCGTTTAATTTTTTTAATATCCAGATATTAGATCACGTTTATATCGCTACACAGTGATTTTTTTATTATTTATGGTTTTGCGCCTTGTCGATGTCGATTTCATTAGAGGCGGCAAGGGCCTGGGAACAAGGAATGGGAAGGAATTCGGTCATGGCCTTTTGAAGGAAGCATCCCGGCATTCGTCCGGATTGATTTGGAGAAACCATTGAAAACCGAAATCTGGTTGCCTGGACAGGGATTCGAACGGGCGTCCTCCCATATGCGAGGCCGGATTGTTAACCATTCACCCACCACGCTCGGTCACAGTGAATGTATTAATGTGCCTGCGATAAAAGCTTTCATTTTTATACGGAAATAGTAACATTCATTACAGTAAAAATTGTAAGGTCAGATGAAACCAGTTTTTTTTTTTTTTTTTTATATCACTTAAGATTTATTTAAGACTTGGTGGCATCTTATCAAATGATTTACTAATTAATGAAGAAACGAATGAGTCATTATCTGTCAGTAAATGTTATCCGTTATGTTCTCGACGTTAACCAGTGTTTTTTTTTTTTATTTTATGTTTTTATTATTATTTTGTACAATGTAAATCTCAGAAATTGTCTAACTGAATCTGAAAAACCACCTAAAATCGCGGTCAGGACGGCCGGTGTATCAGGCTAGAAATATTAGTCTGGTATATCTTTTTGAGTCTTATGTTTAGGACTCAGAAATCCAAAAAAGATAGGAAGACATGGAGGATTGCATAAAAGCAGTTGGGAAACTGCAGACAGTAACGTGCAAAGGAATTTTATTATTACTTAATTCTGTGATTCGATGAGGATGAATTTGGTATAATTCTATATTTTAGCGAGCGTTTATAATCAATTTATTTCCTGTAAATATCACAAAATTTGCTAGTCATTACCTATCAATTATCTGGAAGACTTCAATCATAATGATGGAGCAGAATGCATGGAATTTATTGCAACGTTTCCGGGCTTCTGAATAAATTTCCTCTGTAGAATATGTATTCCAAATCCTTTTAGTATAGCAAAAAAGAAGAGAAAAAAAGTAACAAGAACATATGCAACTTTATTATGCCGTATTTGGATTTTCTACCTTTCTGGAATATCAGTGTTTTGTGAAGACGTACGGAATAATTTCCTAAATAGTAAACAGTCTGGATTGAAAAATAATCCAGTAGTACAGAACTTCTAACATTAGCCAATTTGCTCCATCATCGACTTGGTTCCTGCAAAAATCTGTCTTTATGGGTGACATATGGCGTGGCTCAAATAATTCTGAATTTTGACGAGAAAACCTGAACTTTACTCATGAGTGGTGCGATTTTAATTTTTTCGATACATTTATTCATGTTTCAAACAAACATATTACATCTTTCAAATAATTTTTTCTATACGCACGCGAAATGTGTATATATATATTTACCCTGTGGGTTCTCACTAACTGAAACAAAGATGTTATACCAAGAACCTTTTTACTTAGGCAGCTGCTCATACTCCACGCAATCAGACTACCGATTATATATGGGGTAGAAGGAAGCCACTGTCCGTATAATGCAAGTTTTGAGAAATGATACCTAGATCATCCTTAGAAGGTGCGTGAAATCGTATTAAACTTAACCTGTCATTCTCAAAGACAGCGACATAGATTTTTGCAATCAACATCTTCTTTACTAACAATGGTAACTACAACTGACATATAAAACATATCACTTCTTCTTTGCTAAGAGAGCTCGGCTTAGGTAATCTAAAAATAACTGAATGTTAAAAACTACACTTAGTCCACAGTCCAAAGGTTGGTTAGATCCTCCCGAAGGAGGCATACTAAGCCATTGTCAGAGGTAGGACGACCAGTTTCTTTTCTTTGGGACCTACAGTTTAACGTGGAATCCGAACCACGGAGCAACCTGGCGTAGTTCGTATGATCAGAAAACTCTTAAAAATTCTTGCACCCATCGGCTTTCGAAACCGAAGCAGTGACCTTCTGAAAGCGCCTTAATCACTGAAATACCAGACCGCTCGACTGAATGTCAGTGTTCTCCACTTATATCAATTAAAGCCCTTCTATTCAGTTAGGGTCTTTGATATACAACGACTTTAATCTCACTTTGCAAATAGATAGCTCTATTAATTATTTCAGTTTCTTCGTTGGTCTGTATCTGAGCGCATATATTTGTGAAAGAGAAAAATGCCAAAGTTCTCAGAGTATTTTGTGGTTCTTTTCCGTCTTTCCACGCCCACAACTCCTTCTTTCTTTTTTTTTATATAAATAAATAAAAAATCAGAACATCATTTTAAATTATTTTTTTTATTCCTTAATTATTTGGTGGTAAGCCTAATAATTTTTTGCTTTAGTACTGAATTGAGAAATTGCTTAAAACTTTACAGAAGATGGCTGGTGAACGTATTCGTTACACTTCCTATTAACATCAGAGTGGAGTTAATGTGACGAACAACCATTTTGTTTTCTTTTCTATTTCGGAGAATAAGGGGGTAAGATTCCTGCGAGTATTTCTTCGTAATCAGTAACTCCAATAACCAGTTCGCACGTGCAACTTCAAAGAAAAATAACCGGTTATGTCGGTATTCATACTTCAGTTGTATAATTCCTTTACATTCGTTCTACCTAATGAACTGTACAATTCGCAGTAAAAGTTGGGACGCTTGTAATCTTCTGTTCGGCTTCTGTGGAAGAGAATTAGTGCAAAACGGTATCGATTTCGGTTGTTACCACTATTCTTGTTTAACTTTCGCGATACACCCTATCGCGTTAGTTTCATGTGGTGGCGTGAAACAACAGCTGCAGATATTAAATGGTTCATCAGATGTTAGAAGAGAAGGGTTATAGTCGACAGCGCCTCACATTCCTGGGTCGTCGGGGAACGTTAATATGTTAAGAGCTGTCGATTGATGCGTTGGTGAGGCCCTGGGTCCGCCCAAGGGACCCTCTGGAATGGCGAACGCAGCCTTGGGGAGGCGCGCCAGGAATGTGGCGCCGGTAATTGTGTCTTCCAGCTGGTGGCTATCAGCCGGGGATGGGTCGGTAATTACTATCACGGGACGACAGACGGCCTCCGGCCTTACGTCGCCTCCCGATCAGGGGAGGCTCGCGCACTGCGGGGCGGACGACAAGTGTCCAAGTGTTGATTGCGGCCGTGTCGAATTGTTACGTTTGCTACTTCCTGGCCAATGTATCTATGACTTAATTGGTTCCGTTTTTATAGCAGCTACCGTAAAGTATACAAATGTGAAATGGTCACTTTTTTTCTAATTTGATGGGACACTTTTCAACGTTGTAAATAAAAATAAACTAACATCCTTTTGTTTCAGAATAGTGATTACGAATTTTTGTTTAATTTTCATAGGAATAGTATCAAGATAGAAAAAAGTTGAGGATTATTCTGTCAGCCTCGCAATAAGCTCTCGTTAGTCTCCGGTTTGGTTTGATGCAGTCCTGCAGCCTGAACTAATTTCTTCATTTCAATATTATAATCATTACTACCATCATCCTCAGTAAAATGCGTCACAAATTTTAATACACATTTTTCTGTACAGTGCATATATGTATGTGTATTAAAACATTGTCAGCTCCGGTATACATTACATCGAACTGTTTCTTATCGTTACTGAGCCATCAACCTCTTTCAATCCGTTAGATGCACCATAAAAGACAGGAAAGGGTTAAGAGGACCAGATAGAAATGGTATGGACATGTAAAGAGAATGGAGTTTCAGAGAATCCCTAGAAAAATCCACGAAATTAAGATGCATTGTAAACGACCCAGAGGAAGACTAAGAGATGGATGGCTGAAAGGAGTGGAGGAGGGTGTACGGAAGAGAGAAGAGGACTGGAACAAGGTGGTGACAGAGAGATGGTGGAGAGAAAGAAGGAAATGGAGAGGCTTGTGCATGAAGCAGACCCGGCTAGTAGCTGGAAACTGTCAAGGATGATGATGATGACTATATTAGATTGTATAATTTTGGACATCCGCGTTTAAATCGTTCAATCTTTGTTTATTCAGGAGCCCTCAAATCTGACCTTCCTGAAGTGCTTTTCTGTACACATGACGTATTAAAAGTACTTTATATGTCATAAATTGATCGGTCTGATGACTCAGTGGTTAAAGCGCATGAATGGGGATCTAAACGGTCCCCGGTTTTGGTTGGGATTTTGATAGACCCTTAACCCTACTATAACCTCTGGCAAAGTTTGATGTTTAATGTGTTTCGGATTCAACGTTAAACTAGAGGTTTCTATAACCGATAGGATTGCCAGCTCAGATTAGGAAAGGAAGGAAGTAGCCGACTACCCTACATCCAATGCTATGCTAAGTATAGCTCCTCCAGAAGAGGTCAAGTAAACGAAGATTAGCTTGACTTTAGATTATAAATCTTCATTCATTTTCATTTCGTTCTTAATAAACATAGACTACCTCTTCACAACGTTCTGCAGTCAAGTTTGTGCATGGCAAGTATGCGATAGGATCCAACAGATTTTACAAGATTATGCTAACGGTTCCTCAAGTTCTTTACGAACACACATTAAGAAAATCGAATTACCTCCACTTAAGTTAATGATAGTTTCTGAATGATACCAAATAATGTTTTTTTAAGAAACTTGTGGTGGATTCGCAATTAAAAATATTAATTACATGATAAATCAACCAAGGTCAAAAGTTAACTTATATTTGAAACGAAATTATTGATGACAAAAGTTTTTCGGTTTCACAAGTTCTCTACCTACTTACACATGTTTCTACGTCAGTTGAAGTGTCAGCTTTTCTTTGAACGCGACTCATGCAATATGGGTGCGTCCATTAAATACGTGAGGTGTTTGTTCTTAAATTTGGAACTTCCTCTCCCCCTTGGTGAGATTTGGTCAGATCTGTGAAGAAACTCCCATCCCCCCGATGCCATGTTGGAGACTTGTTTCTGAACTTTGAAGTTCTCTGAAGGGCGGCAATCTGAAATAAAAAAATAAATAAAATGTTGACGTGGTATTTCTATCTACTCCAGATCCCCCTGGGTGAGATTTTGCCGGAATCCCCAATTTGATCTCACTTAATTAATTGAAGCCCCCTAACTACTAGTCTGATTTTGAAGGAGTTTCATTTAATTTCATTTAAATGCAATGGAGCGCACCCATATTCCCACTTTCCTGTACCCGCGTACTTAAACCCTCTACAATTTTTTTTTTCACTTATGCCTTTACGCCTCGTCGACGTCGATTTCATTAGAGGTGGAATGGGATTTGGGGACAAAGAACAGGAAGGAATTCGGGCATGGCCTTTTTGAAGGAAGCATCCCGGCATTCGCCTAGAGTGATTTGAAGAAACCATGGAAAACCCATGAATGCCCGGACGGGGATTCGAACCGCCGTCCTCCCGAATGCAAGGCCAGAACGTTAACCACTCACCCACCACGGTCAGTAGCCTCTACAAATTTCATCTTTAAATTACTTCACTGTTTTTGGTAAATTATTCGTCACGTCTCTTGATAATTTATTGCAATCCCTGGCCCCCTAACCTACGAAAGAAAATCTTCCCACAGACTTGTGTTTGAAATCGATTGCCAGCTTTTGGTCATGGTCATCTTGTACCCTCCTTATTCTGCCACCAATAACTTCCCATGCCTCATCACCAGTATACGTCTTGTCTATCCCCACCACCCTCGTCACCCTAATTCTGTCTTCCAATGAGTCCCATTCCAGCTCCTTTATTACATCGGTTGCTGATTGTGCTCTCCGGTAATTTCCAGCGACAAATCTAGCAGCCCTTCTTTGCATCCACTCCAACTCCAACATTTGATACCATAAATGTCGGTCCATACTGCACCACCATATTTAAGCAATAATCTAACCAACGTTTTGTAATTTGCAGCCCATGGTCGCGCTAGTAAAATAGTGTTTGTGTTATTTTGATGTGATATCAAAAGAATAATATATTTCAAAATTTATTGTCAATTTTCCATGGAACGCGATCCGCTCAAAAGCTACTAATCGAATTTTGATGACATTTCAATTAATGTACAGTCCGTGGTAAAGTGGGTAAAATGGGGTATGTTTTACTTTGAGGCGATATCGGAATGACGATAAATTTACAATATTAGTATAAATTTTTCCTTGAATCCTATTCACACAAAACTACTGCCCGCAATTTAATGAGATTTCGATTAATGTATAGTAAACAAAGATTAGCTTGGCTTTAGATTGCCAGTGTTCATTAATTTTCATTTCTTTCTTAATCAACATAGTCTACCTCTTTACAACGTTTTACAGTCAAGTTTGTGCATGGCAAGTATGCGATAGGATCTCACAGATTTTGCAAGATTATGTTAACGTCCTCCTCAAGTTCTTTACGAATACACATTAAGAAAATCGAATTACCCAACACTTAAGCTAGTGACGTAAAATAGTATATGATTCATTTGGATTTGAGTTGGAAAAATAAATAATTTACAATAAAGTTTCGTTGAATATGAATCATGCAAAAAGTAATTGTCGGATTTTGATGGAGTTTCGATTAATGCATAGCCTGTGATCCAGCGACTGAAATACTGAATACGAGTATTTCATTTTTGTGTAATTTCATAAAGCTGATAATTTTATTGAGAACGCAATTTTCGAGAAAACTACTAATTTTGATTAATGTACAGCCCGGGTAAAATAGGATATGTTCGATTTTGATATGTCATCGAAAATTTAAGGAGTTAAAATGAAAGTGACCATATAGTAGTATCGCTTTCCGTCATTAAATCCAAATGTTCACGTGATTTCAACAGCATCATATATTTCGAAGGAATGTAGTTACAGTTTGTGGTAGAGACCGTTCATGCGAAAAGATTTTTCGTTCAGTCAGCCACAGCTGCGGTGGTAGTTTTTGACAACGTTCGCTTAAGAGAGTAGTTGTAAATAACAATCCACGTGAAGGATCTTGTGAACAGCTGATAGTCACCAATATAATGTTTAACTTTAGTGTGTCGTAAGATATTCGACCAGTATGTTAAGTTTTGGTAGTTTTTAGTTTCTGCAATCTTTTTGATTTGTCGACGTCAATGGGAGAGGATTGGGTGAGGGCAAGTAATAGAAAAGAATTTTGGCACGACTTTTCGTAGGAAGCTGGAGTGGCTTCGGGAAATCATGGAAAAACCTGGTTGACCCGACCAGAATGTGAACCCGCGTCCTCCCGAATGCACAACCCCTGGTGTTACCACTCACGAACCAGGCTCGATGTTTGGTAGATGAATCATTGGATACGAATTCCTGGATATACACAGTCACTTGACAAGAGAAGTTGCTCAAATTACCTCACGTCCTGATATTAATGATGTGTGAACCAAAGTACAATAATAAAATATTACTTTTTATTTCGTTTCTCGTGATTCATTGACTTGATGACCCCATCGCAATTGGTATCTTAGCAGGGGAGACCGTTGTTGACAGGCACAGTAGCCTTATCATATCATCGAAGCCCACTCTTGACAATTATCCAGCGTCATAGTAATTACCTCGTCATTGTTTGTTGGTATTAACATAAAAGCAATCCAAGGAACAGCTCAGGATAAGTGACGAGAGGATAATGAGCAAGTATTATGTTGTCAGTACTGGTTATGACATCAACAGGCCGGCTGGGAAAAGATCATCTCACGGGGGCATCGGATGGCTGGGCAGGTAAACGTTGCGTAGTCACAGCTTCTGCTCTAAAACATATGTTACTATTGTTGCGAGGAGGGCTGCATGCTGTTGTCTCATATCTACACTCAGTTCTTTGTGCTAATGGAAAATAATATATCAAAAAAAGTAAAAGGCTCAGACCCCACAATATCGTTCGGCTGCCAAGAGACAAGTGTTTTCACATGCAGTACGATTCGCCTGTGTCTTGGACCTACCGGAATCCTAACCACGGAACGTCGAAGCGTATTTAATATGAACATAGCAACGCTTTTCCGGAAGTGAAAGTCAATTAAAAGGTCCCAATAACATTCCTGTCCAAACCGAGATTTCTATTAGAACTGTCGATCTCACAACCCCGCACTTTAACCAGTTAGAATAATAATATTGGCCTATTCTTATGGATGCCTGCCCCGTTGGCTATGGCACCGTGACAAGGTGTTAGCTGGATCTAGTCTAGATGGTGGAAGAAATTTTCATCGTCAGGACTTCGACAGCACGGTAGGAGAGGTTGTGGTACACAATTCCAGATAGTTGCTCCAAAGTCCTGTATTAAATCTAAAACCTCTCCTCAGTACGTATATAACCGGTATATACAGGATGTTCGCCAGGAAACGCAACCCACTGTTAGCGCTACAAGGAAGAAACTGCTCCCGGCGAGCGAGCGCTCAGTTTCCGGCATTGTTCGACCGTCGGCCGCGGACTATTTCATAATAATTACGCTTCATAAACTTCATAAACTTGTGTGCTAAGCATTTAATTGTGACATAATTCATTAGCTTACCTTATAAAAGATGCTGGAAGTGTTGACCCTCTTGTGTAATGCACATTTCACATCTTCTGAACATATTTCGAGACACACGCTGCCCTAACTGACTTAATGATTTTTTGGGTGACTGTTCTAGTCGAAAAGCGATATCGTCAATTTTCTCCTCTGTGAGAATACGGTTGACCGACAGTCTCTTTTTGTTAAAAAATGAACCCGTTTCTCTTACTTTTTTAACCAGACGCAGAATTGTTGATTTAGCTGGCAGTAAAGCGCCAGGAAATTCGCGACGAAATTTACTGCGACACTTTTTAAACGACTTCTTCTTCACATATGTATCGTAGAGAAATATTCTTTGTTGCAAACTGTAACGTACCATAATTTTACTCACACTCAAACACGGTACAGATTAATAAGAGTATGAATCCCCAAACCAGCCAAACCGCAAAGAAACGTTTATTCACAACACTGATTAATAAGAGACTGAAGTCACAAACTATCTACAATGCAAAGAAACCGTTCTTAACAATGTAAGGGTCACTGCATTGCACTGTTGGGGCAGCGGAGGTGTTAAACAGTGCGGAGATTCACGGTGGCGTGTGGCGGAAACTGCTGGCACGACTGACCGAGCAAGTTGCCGACGGCAACAGACTGGGAGGGTAGCGTTTTCCGGCGAACGCCCTGTACGACACTGTTGATAGTGATTAAATAGTCTGATAGGGACATTAAGCCTGGTGCCCTCTTGGTTGAGTAGTATTGAATGTTTTTCACCCTCTATCCCTTCTTTAGCTTCTCATCCACAACACAAATAACACTCTATAATGAACACCCATTGTCATCGATCCTTTTTTTAACTTATGGCTTTACGCGTCGTCATTTTTGAGGTCATTAGAGGCGGGAAGGAATTCTACCATGGCATTTTGAAGGAAGTATCCCAGCATTCTCCTGAAGTGAATTGGGGAAACGATGAAAACCCAAATCTGGATGCCCGGACGGGGATTCAAACCGGCGTCCTCCCAAACGCGAGGCCAGAGCGCTAACCGTTCACCCTCAACGCTCGGTCCATTCATACTTACGGTCCAGGAAATGGGATTTCCTGGCTCTTAGGCCCAATATTTTTTTACGCTGGAATCAGTGCTACACCCCCCGCTACTATAACGAAATGGTAAATGGCAAGTACGACCATGGAAAGCTAGTTAAAAGTCGCAGAAATTCTGAACTACTTTAATGCATGTCAATGATTTTCTCTAACACTAAATAATGAAAAGCTTGAAAAGTGGAAAAATGGACAAACAAGGGTAATTTTGGTATACACACTGCGATGATACAACGTGAATTAGGCGTTCTTCTGAACCGATCACTGGAATTCAAAGAACACGTCCATAAATCGGCTACAAAATTCCCAACCCGAAACAACAGTCTTCACAAACTTCGAGGACATAGTTGGGGAGTACCTGCAGCAGTTCTCAGAACATCAGCTCTTGCCCTAGTCAACTGCAGTGCAGTATGGCTAAATAACAGTCACACAAAAAATATCGACACTCACCTAAACTACACTAGGAGAACAATATCTGAAACCGTAAAATCTGTGCCTACAGAATGGCTACCTGTACTTTCTAACATTCCCTCAACAAATCTCGAAAGACGGGTTGTATTAAAAATCAATGGCAGAAATTCTTAGGATACCCACATCTTCCAGTAGATCTTGTTGTACACGTCAAACGCAAAACAGATTAAAATAAAGGTATTCAACTTTGGTTTGGTGAGATGCTGCCCAAAATCACTTCGACGTAAACGAAAAGTGACACGTTATATGGAACAATTGCAATGCTGACAAGCTAGTTAATCCAAGACCCTGCAAGACAGTCACGTGGATTCAGCCTGGACGACACTGAATCGCATGAGAACAGGTCATGGTAGATGCAATTGCTGGATGTATAAGTGGGGAATAATAGATAATCCCTCTTGTGATATCCACCAGCAAACTATCCACCACATCACCAGGGAATGGCCTGTTAGGAACGATCCATCAGCTTCGTGAAAAAACTACAGAGGCAATTGAATGACTGTAATCACATAACATCAGTCTGTAAAAACGTCCATGTCTTACTCCATCTACTTTAATTCAGTGTAATTAGTATCTTTGTATCATTGTGCGATACGAAATAAATATAGAAAGAAAAAATAAAATTGGCTGTTATTGGGAATTGCCGACAGAAGTAAAAACTTAACACTGTGAATATCATACGCGCAATACGTCATACGTATAGCTACAGATATACTGTTAGTATTAGTATGTCGGTGAAACTAACTCATAAGATTTTACCTATCCAAAAATCGCCCAACGCGCTTAACCAAGTTTTCACTCCAAAAAAAATTTCTCCGATTGTGGATTCGATACTATAACCTTCCATTCTTCGGTACAACACTTTACCACTCCACCAACGGGGACCGCCAATGACTGCGAACTTCTAAAATTTGATTCAAACGATTAATGCCAGATATATTAAAAAAAAAAATTTAAAAAACTACCTTAATACGATATTACAGGTGCAATGTATAACCTTCCACGAACACTGAGGACGCGTGGTAATAAGGTATATATATATATGTATATATATATATCAATCAGGTATACAATGTATTTGTGCACGCCAATAGGTACACTCCTGGAAATTGAAATAAGAACACATTGACGCCGGTGTGTAAGACCCACCATACTTGCTCCGGACTCTACGAGAGGGCTGTACAAGCAATGATCAAACGCACGGCACAGCGGACACACCAGGAACAGCAGTGTTGGCCGTCGAAGGGCGCTAGCTGCGTAGCGGTTGGGCACCGCCGCAGTCAGTGTCAGCCAGTTTGCCGTGGCATACGGAGCTCCATCTCAGTCTTTAAAACTGGTAGCACGCCGCGACAGCGTGTACGTGAACCGTATGTGCAGTTGACGGACTTTGAGCGAGGCCGTATAGTGGGCATGCGGGAGGCCGGGTGGACGTACCACCGAATTGCTCAACATTTGGGGCGCGAGGTCTCCACAGTACATCGATGTTGTCGCCAGTGGTCGGCGGAAGGTGCACGTGCCCGTCGACCTGGGTCCGGACAGCAGCGACGCACGGACGCACGCCAAGACCGTCTCATCCTACGCAGTGCCGTCGGGGACCGCACCGCCACTTCCCGGCAAATTAGGGACACTGTTGCTGCTGGGTTATCAGAGAGGACCATTCGCAACCGTCTCCATGAAGCTGGGCTACGGTCTCACGCACTGTTAGGTCGTCTTCCGCTCACGCCCCAACATCGTGCAGCCCGCCTCCAGTGGTGTCGCGACAGGCGTGTATGGAGGGACGAATGGAGACGTGTCGTCTTCAGTGATGAGAGTCGCTTCTGCCTTGGTTCCAATGATGGTCGTATGCGTGTTTGGCGCCGTGCAGGTGAGCGCCACAATCCGGACTGCATACGACCGAGGTACACAGGGCCAACACCCGGCATCATGGTGTGGGGAGCGATCTCCTACACTGGCCGTACACCACTGGTGATCGTCGAGGGGACACTGAACAGTGCACGGTACATTCAAACCGTCATCGAACCCATCGTTCTACCATTCCTAGACCGGCAAGGGAACATGTTGTTCCAACAGGACAATGCACGTCCACATGTATCCCGTGCCACCCAACGTGCTAG
>CM061914.1:108166331-108212514 GCA_031002005.1 Vandiemenella viatica
TACTAATTGTTCCACAAGTGCGTAGTCAATTTATCACGGTATCTTGTACCAGGTCATAGGTGAAAGATCTCTTTCCTCCTAAATCTTTTTTGATGGGTCCAAATAACCGAGAGCAACATGGTGACAAATATGGACTAAGACGGATGTTCCATTGCTGCCCAGCGTGGATATTCCAATTATGCTTCTATATCCCAGACGTGGTGGATAAGACACTTGCTTGTTTTGGATTACGTGCTAACCAAGTGTTCACAGTAAGCAGTTTACCTTTCGAGTAGAAAAACGCGTATAAACCGCCTTTAGGGTAAAAAAATGCGGTAATGATAATCTTTCCAGCAGAAAAAATGGGTTTCTACCTTTAACGCAATTCCTACTCCCACTTTCACAGAAGAACTAACACCACTCGAACAGGGGCATAGATATTGGAGGGGTAGGCGCAGGGCCCGCTCTAGGGGGGGGGGGGGCAAACCGGGCATTTGCCCGGAGCGCTAAAATTTAGGGGCGGCATTTCGGCTGTAAGTGTGAGAAAAATATTAATATTATTAATGGGTTAAATACCCAATTAATAATAAAAATCCACATACCGATTTTTTCATTCGTTAAAAACTTACAGTTCTTAGCTATTTGGGTGCGCCCCTAGAGACTTCGAAGAGACGGGGCGCGGACCACAAAGGGGCGCGCCGTTGCACACCCACCTCTGTGTGAATTGCGCCATACGAGAAACTCCATGTCTCAGCCCGAAGTCCGAGCCACGTCTCTTCTTTGTGAATTGGGCCTTAGCACGCGAGTAGAACGCTGTTTCGACTTTTGTTGTCTCAACTTGCTTATTATTGCTAATTATAAAAGTGGTTTCATTACACAACAGCATTAGTCTTACTATTACGTTATTAGTGATCAGTGGAAGTTCGTAAAATTTACTTCAGGATTTCATAATTTCTAAAGGTAAGTACATCTATGATTAAACTGTTATTTAGTTGGATATACGACATAAGCGCACAACGACAAAAGCACACAAAAGAAGCTGTTAGGTGGGGGCTGTTACACCTGCCCTCGGCTACCTATACTGATTCCGACGTTATACTGCCCACAAGTTACTAGATGCGGCGAAAAGGAGTGTTTTTCGCAATTGCAGCTAGGCTCTAATACATGGAATCGATAGTGCTTGGCGGGAGATGCTGAGTATTTATTTTATTGAATTGATGAACCAAATCAATATGGATCTTAGTTATTGGAAATCGAAGTGGAATAATTTGCATAATAATTTCTTCTCGTAATCCGAGCCTCACAGATTTGTTGTACAAATTAGATACAGGCATTGTAAGTGTTATGGTTGGGTTAAATTACACACGCTAGCTTTGATCGCTTGTGAAAATACTGTAGCTTAGTGGGTGTGGGACAGTACTTACAATTATTAATAAATAAATAATATTACTAGCTGCTGATTACCGATTAGTTATTTCACATATCATTAGTATATTCAATTTCGAATGTTAACTGGTAATATATAATAACCCATGATGGTTATTATAAATACGAATGCGCTTTACAGATACTCTCATTGCTGTATTTGTAAATAGTCTCAACAAAAAGAAATTCATTAACTATTTTAGTGAATGTGAATAACTTTGTCAGTTGGTTTAATAAGAGCATTGCGCGACAACATTTTTTTTTTTGTTGAATTTGGAACGTATTCCATTTAAGCCTATAGAAATTGCCATTCTGTATACACGGTTTCTGTATTCGCAAATTTACGGATAGTATCCTCCGCGAATAAGCTTTGACTGTGTAGTAACAGTAGACTTTCTTTATGTTCACAGGGTATGGAAACTTTTTTGTGTTGTGCATAAATATTTTTTATATCGACTGAGAATAATTTATCTTAGTTATGGTTTTAGCTTATTTAGAACAAGGATAAATATTTATAGTGTACATTGTTTGAGGTACGTGCGTGCCTCTTCCAAAATGTCTGACGGTCAAAGAAAACTATCTGGTTACCAGTACAAAAAAAAAGAAGGTTGGGAAAGGAAGCAGAAAGGCAGAATCAATCTGGCGCGTTAAAAAAATATACCATATTCAGGGTTTACCAAAACAAATTTTAGAATCCAATATCAGGTCGGGATACAAAAGAAGTACAGAATCGTCAGAGAATAATAGCAAACAAATGAACGAAGTTTCTAAACCAACTGGAACTGACACCACCGTGAGACTCACAGAAGGCGTTCTAAAACTTTATGGCCAAGAAGTTTACGAGACGCCGTAAGAAGCTTTTTGGTAAGGCAAGGTCCACCTAAACTATTGCATATTTACAAATTTCCTTCCAATGACACAGATCGACATTTTAGCGCAAAATATTATGCACGAATATTAAGCAACGGAGAGCAAATATTGCGAGATTAGCAACTATATTTCACAAAACTGCGTTTACTGCTTCTGTTGCAAAATTTTCGGCTGTTTAGTTAGTTCTCTCTCAAAGGAAGGTTTTAAAAATTGGAAGCACCTCGACGAAACTTTAAAAGAGCATGAAATTTCGAAAAATCATATTCAGGCAAAAAAAAAAAAAAAGATTAAATTGTTGTAAAACTGTAGATGCTGCCACTCAGAGTTATTAATGCCGAAATAAATCATTGGAATGAAGTGCTTCTAAGAATCGTTGCAATTACCAAAATGCTTGGTAAAAGTTGACTGGTTTTTTAAGGTACAAACGGCAAGTTGTTTGAGCATAATGACGGTAATTTCTTAAAAATAGTCGAGTTACTGTCTGAATACGATCCCATTATGGAAGAGCACGTCCGTTGAGTGCTCTAAAAAGTAGAGACTAAAGCTCAATATCTTGGGAAAAATATACAAACCGGGATAGTAGATCTGCTGCATCAAAGTGTAAAGTCTCATGTTATTAATTAAATAAAAATATTCAAATATTTTTCCATAATTTTAAACTGTACTCCTGACTTTAGTAAGATACAACAAATTACTCTTGTAATCAGATATATTTCAACCAATAAACTTAATCCTGATGTTGAAATTAAAATTAATGAAAGCTTTTAAGGCTTCTTACCAGTCGAAAGATCCACAGGAAAACAAATGTCTGACATTATAGTTGGAGAACTTAATGACTTGTGTTTAAATTTGCAGGATATCAGAGGACAGGGACTGACAACGGGTCCAATATGAGGGGGCAATAAAGCAGGAGTGCAATTTAGAATTAAACAATATAATTCGCGAGAATTCAATGTTCCGTGTAGTAGCCATTCTTTCAATCTTGTTATTAATGACAAAAGCCTCCTTGGAAGCCGCTAATTTCTTCAACATGGTCCAAAAAATATATTTATTCTTTTCGGCATCTACTTTTCAATGGGCAATACTTTTAAAGCATGTTCAGGGTTCAACTTTGAAAACATTGAGTGACACTAGTTGGGAGAGTAGGAGGGAGAGGATAGAGGTATTAAAACCTTTAAAATTTCATTTGGGAGATGTTCACAACGCCTTGCTAAGCATTTACGAAAACCAAGAAATTGATAATTTAATGATTTAGCCATTTTGGCAATTGAGTATGAAGTTACTGATGAAGTAAATTTTAAGATGTAATAAAAAATTCGCAACCTGAAAGTAAGAAAAAAAGTTTTTTTTGTGATTTTAGCGTATTTGATGTAATCTCGTTTTATTTTCAGAATAATGGCATTTAGATTGTTTGTGTGATAATATCCATCTGTAATAGCATTTAAAAATGTAAAAAATATGGTTAATTTGTGGCTATGTACAGATATTTCATAATTAATTTATCTATTTTGTGCCGCTAGATCAAAATTCAATAAGTTTATTTATGAATATATGATTTAAAATTTAAATTTAAAATTTTATTCGATTAAAAATTAATAATTTTTTTTTAAATATATAATTCTACATAATCTTGAGGGGCGGCAATTTGTCTATTTGTCCGGGGCGGCAAAACCGCTAGAGCGGGCCCTGGTAGGCGGTACCGTGCACCGGGGCCCCCAATCTCAGGGGACCCCCAAGCTCATCTCAGGGAGCCCCCTGAAGCCTGTTAGAGGTAAAAAAATGTCGCCCATCTGGCCTAAGGCTCCAAAATAAATTTTTGCACCGGAGCCCTTGTTTACCTAGCTACGCCACTGTACTTGATCGTTCTAAAGTCTAATGAGTGTGTATCATTGTCGAATTACGCATTCAATCTGCGAAAAATGTTTTATTTGGGTTAATATATTAATCCACTTAAAAAGATTCCCTGGAGTCGTTTATAGAAAGTAAACGTAATTTGATGGAAAGAATTGCTGCAACAAATACTGCAATAATGCAGTTATTTTTCAAAGTTGTTGTCATCGGTTTTACATCTATCGTTCCTCGGTACTAACTTTTGATCTCTTGCGTCTTGGATGTTTCACGCCTGAGATTGGACCCACTGTTTGACATCCGTTTCCATCTGTGCGGCGCTTTCAATATATTGAAAGATATGATTTAATTGTCTTGAGGTATAATAAAAGATGATAGTCAGGTACCACGAGGTCGGTGTTCATAAAAGAGCTTTTTTAGTTGGTACTCAATTGTTGATGCCAACTACCCATAGTCGGACACTGCACTTATCATTATGCGCATTTCGAGAACCTTCTGAAAATGCCTCCACCATATGCTAGCTCAAAGCAGGGTAAGCAGTTGTTGAATTCCGATCGGCGCTCTACCTAACACGTTCGAAAACTTCATCAAAGATGCACCCACGCAGTCGCCAGGTTTGAGTTGTCATCTTCTACTGCTGCAGCGAAACATTTGGAAGCAATCGGAAAATGCTACCCGGTGCACACGATTTTCATGTCAAACAGATTTCACCCATGAGGACTGCTTTTTCGCTACGGCCTTGTCCACCATCTGTGGAGGGGCAGGAAACTTAATTTCTGAACTGTCTGTACTAGAAATTTAATAATTACTCATTGCACAATTAACACATGAGTCTTCGGTTGATTAATCGTAATAATAAATAAAAGAAGGAGGTCTCGTCGAAATAAACTTTTAGCAGTTAGCTTGCCAACAATTTTATTATTATTATTTTTTTTTTTTTTTTTTTTTTTTTTTTTTTTTTTTTTTTACTTACGGCTTTACACCTCGTTGAGGTAAAGATCATTAGAGTCGGGAAACGAAATGATCTGTAACAATCACTGGGTTTTGTTATTAATCTCCGTCTAACCCACCTCTCCACACACACACACAAAATCTCTGTAATTTTTTTTTTTTCACCTTCCATGTTGTGGCGTGGACACATGGTGATCCGTAATATCATTATTATACAATTTGTTTATATTTGGTTGGGCCAACAAAAACCACCGTATATATTTGTTTGTCTTGAACTTTCTGTTGATATGCACACACCAGTGTTGCTGCTAGGGTTGTTAGCCCTATCGGGAAGCTTGAGTTTAACGTAGAATCCGAACTACAGAAGCGTTGTGGCGTACCTCACGTTAAACAGCAAGCTGTGCTATAAGTGAAGGTAGGGTTAAGGGCTTTTGAAAATCCCCGCTGAGATATTGTTTCGAACCGGTGACCTTTCGAAACATCAGGCTGCTATTATTATATAACATTATTAGTTCAGTTGCATTCTCATTTGATGCAGAACTTCTTTCTCCGATAATCGTTCTGGTGTCTCAGTGATCAAGGAGTTTCACTGGCGGTCGATTGATCCCAGATCGAATCTCGGTATTTTTCGTAAACTTTTTATTACCTCTGGCGAAGCTTTCCTTTGTTGGTGTGGGAAAAATTATAATCCTGTGAAGGTCACGGAGTGTCTCCGAATAGTGTTGCGAATCAGCAGAAAATTCAATTTTCAGTAAAGAGTGCGAACAAAATCTAAAAATTAATACTTAACTTGTGGGACAAGGTAATGTGCTTTTTAATTCGAAACATTTGCTGACTTTTAAAAAAAGATAGACATTAGATTCCATGAAAGTTAGGAATCAAAATGCTTTTTTCACTTCAACCAACAGAAAAAAGACGAATCATAAGAAATAATGCGAAGAAAAATTCGCCACTTCCTGAAAGTTAACAGACTAGTACCGAATATATTTTGTCGATTAAATGGGGAAGCATGTTAGTAACAAAAATGTTACACGAATCGTTAAGTCTTTCCGGCTGTGTAATGTAAATTATTGTGGCTGACTCGCATTCGTTCTATTTGTAGTCTACATGTAAAAACTTCCAGCGAGAAAGTTTTCTGGCATCACGTACGGCATCTTTAGACTACCACTCTTGATTATTTCGTCGTTTATTTGCGTGAATGACAGCGCGCAATGCAGGCTGGTCGCTCGGTTCATTTACCACTGAGAAAAACCTTTCATTTGCTCCATGGAAACGCTATTTTCTTCTTATATATGAATGATTATTATGATTGTACACAGTGGACCATGTATGACAAATTCCAAGAGAAAACTTGAGAAGCAAAGACAAAACGAAAATGATTATCAGCTATCCACGAAATATAATAATGGCCGAATGCCCCCGCAGTCTTTAATTGTTGCACTGATTTATAAAACTCTAAAGGTTATTAACTTTACGCCAAATAATGCTGGTTTAATTGGTCAGTGCGGATAATTTGAGTTTTTAATATTGCTATGATTATGATAAATTGTACACAAATACTGAAAATATAGCAACATATAGCAACTGCTGCAGGAGTCATGAGTTACTACTCCTAATCTGAACATAGTTCATTTCAAGCAATTAATAATTATCTTTACGTATATAAAAATGGTTGTGTGTGTATATACCGCATTTCTATGTTCGATTTAAAAAAAATCCAAGTTTTTTTATTCGATCTGGATTAAAATTTGCACAGGTATACATTAAAAAATGGGAAAAATAGGGTTTACATTTGGTTTATAAAAACTAATACTTTTTTTTGCACTTATCTGGAAACTGGTAGGGAAATCTGGCAGAGTGGATGGTGACAAACAAAGCTACATTTTTTATTCGTTCCGTGACCCTTGTGCACGTATGCTCTGAAATAAGACGAAAAAATGTTTACGAAACTGCACCCACTCCACCCATTTAATCCTCCTTAAGACAAATTTGCACGTGTAACTTTTCTGTTTACTGAAAATATCTCGGAAACAGTAGGAAAATTAATCTAAGTGGATGGTGATGTAGAATGATTACGATAATCAGATCAAACGGGATATCAAAGCTTTCATTTTCATCCCCCGAGAAACGCCTGGTTCTCTGCTAGTTATATTTTATCATATACATTCACAGTCATTTTACATTACAGTCAGATCATTTAATCTAATATCGAGGTTGCATAATCTCTGCTAGATTTCACGAAATAAAATCATACATCTTATATTACTGAAATTAATGTGTTAAAAGTGTGGCTCAGGATTCACTGGAAGACAGGAGGGCGAAGAGAGCCATGGTAGTATACAAGGCGTATATTGGTGATGAGGCATGCAAAGGTATTGGTGGAAGAGTTAAAAGTAATGTATGGAAGGGAAATGATGACCATGTCCACAAGCTGACACTCAATTTCGGGCACAAGGGTGTAGGAAGATTTGCTTTCGTTGGTAAAGGGATCAGGGACTGGAATAAATTACCAAGAAAATTGAGGAGTAATTTACCAAAAACGTTGAAACAATTTAAAGTTGAAATTTGTAGAGAGAAAAGGCAGATGGGTACAGGAAAGGGCTGGGCCGGCGTTAGAGGGGGGGGGGGGGATAAGCGGGTCAAATTTACCTGGGCCCGCTGGCTGATGGGGGCCCCCGATCACCGACTGTGGGGGCCCCCAGGCCTCGAAGCCAAGAATCCACCCATTGTCGCCCGGCCAGTTTGTAGAGCTAAAATTAAAATTCCTAGCGCCGGCCCTGGGAAAGGGGGAGAAATGCGTGTGAAGGGAAATTGCCACTTAATTTAGTTAAATTCTAGTTTCGGGGGTACGTACACCAGTCTCACTGCATGGGCCCAAACAACTGTATTAAATAGACAAATTTGAGCGTAAGGGAGATACGGTTTTACGGGCGACACTGTACAATAGTTTCGCCACTTATGCGTGTGCAGGTGGAGGGTAGGGACGCCCAGTAGCCCCAGCTGAAGGTGCCCAGATTATCTCTGGCTACGTAACACCTGTAGCTACATGCGTCGCATCTGGCCGAGAGCTATTTGTCAGAGGGCCAGGAGCCGCGCGCATTTGCATGTGACCCGCCGGGATGCCGGTAACGAATTCTGCTTTTTACTGCCCGGACTGCCATTAGGCTACGCTGTCGGTTATTTGTCAACAGCCCAGCTTCCGTCACGGCTCGTCTGTCCCAACACCCCGCAGGTTCGCTAACCTCATGCCCTCCAAAATACACGCCAGTCCGTCACCATTACAGCGTGATCTAAATCTCCGAAGATATCTATCTTTACAAATAAAACGCTAATCTTGTGCCCTCCAAAATACACTCCAGTCCATCACCAGCAATAACTTGATCTAAATCTCCGAAGATATGTATCTATACTAATAAAACATTAAAGTTGGTAACGATGTAGCTATGTCTGTCTCGCTGTGACGTCAGCCTATCAGCCGTCGCTGCCCAACTAACTACTGTCAGAGATATTGTTGAGCGCTTTTTAATGACAGTTCTATTTCGTTAAGCATCCGCAAATAAATTTATTTATTTATTTTCGTTTAAACTGGTATATTTTTTATTATTTGCTTATATTCATTTAATATTAATGCACGTGAAAGTATTTGTTAAATTTTCACTCATTGATACATGAGATAAAAGCTTTAATTTGCGATCAACAATGTTAGCAGACGTTTTGATTAGAGTGCTATTTAGTCTGGGTCAGAATTACAACTGGCATTTAATGTTGCAGCAAACTACTTTATGTCTCTCAACAGCGAGGTCTTTAGAGAAGGGAAAGAATGGGGACAAGGAATGGGAAGGAATTCGGCCATGGCCTTTTTAAGGAAGCATCCCGGAATTTGTCTGGAGTGATTTGGGAAACCATGGAAACCCTAAATCTGGATGCCCGGACGGGGATTCGAACCGCCGTCCGCCCGAATGCTAGGCCAGATCGCTATCCGTTACACCACCACGCTCGGTTTGCAGCAATGGGCGTATATATATATATATATAAAAATCTAAATTGTTTTTAAGAGCGTCATGATACAGAAATCATTATTTCGTCTACACGAAAGCAGTTCCATACACGATCTATGCAGTCTAGATTGCAATTGAAACTAATATTAGTTGGCATGAGAAGTATCAGATTTCCAATTCTTTTAATTCCTTCCGTCTCGAAGACCTAAGAGCAGTTATTTAATTGCAGAAACTTATGCCAAAATCAACCCAGAAAAAAGAAAAGTAATGCCTAGTGTGCTTCCGTGATTCAAATTTGCGTTAAACTCTAAGTCCCGGAGAAAAGGAACTGGCTGTCACACCTCTGATACGTTTGGACTTAATTATATAGCACAGATCTATGTGGAGTATATATAACTTAAATAAGACAGTGCGTCTAGCAATAAGAATATCTTGACTGATTGTTCACGATTAAAATGAAGGTGCAGAAAATAAACCAATTATACGAACAACCTTTTCGAATTCTCCAGAACATGAAATGAGTATCGCATACAAGAAACAAATATTTCTTCCATATATAAATACGGCATAAGGGTGAGTGTAATAAAAAAGTTTTAATGCTTTCAACTAAACAAGCTGAGTAAAAAATAATGTTAAAAGCTTGAATGATCACATAAGATCATTATTTTTCTTGCAAAGTATAATTCTCTGTGTACAGTAGGGAAATAATTACCCACCAGTGTGGCTCAGAGCGTTGAGGCAGCGCAAACTGGATCTGAGAGGTACAACGGAACCGGGCACGAGCCCAGGTCCTCTCGTTCCACCCATCCTGACTACGGTAGTCAGGCGGTTTTCCGCAGGCATCAGATGGAAAGCAGGTATGGTAGCCAATCTTCGCCTCATAAGATACACATTTCACAAACAGAAAATATGCTTATCACCACAGAACATAGTTACACATTTCGGAGACAGATGACAATACTTTGCTTCCTGCATTAGTACGTAGAGCGACCTGGCAGTGGGTATAAAATGGTTGGCGCCGGCAAGGGCATGCTAACTGCGCCACGGACCACGCAGCCAGCTACGGGGGCTGTCCATTAAGACGGAAGCTGGAAGCGGCCGCCAACAAGAGCCGCCCCCACACCACCACATCAAAGGACCAGACCAACTACGGCCATATCCACCACGCGACCAGAAACAACACTCAACCAGACAAACAGCGATGTCGCAGCTATGAACAAGAGCAAGGGAAACAGCTGGAGATGATTGTGCACCTGCTAAAGCAGCTGCTACCAACACTCATCCCCAGGAGATATGAAACCTGTCTGGGGTTTTCGTATAATGTATAAGGACGTCTTTGACGCCCATAGCCCGTTTTTTCCCAAAATGTGTAAATAAATAGAGTCCCTACAGCAAACCTAAAAGCGATAAATGCAGTAGAGCCACTTTGGTGGCGGGACTACAAAAAAAAAAAGAAAAAGGGCATGATGCCGTAAAACCAAAACTCCAAATCCGACCATAAAAGTGATTAGCAAAAACTCATCAAAGGCAGCCGAACCTAATGGTGCGAAAAGTTGGAGTCAAGAAGTAACATTTTTTTATTGTTCTGTAACGTCACTTTGTGAATCATATATTTATTTAAATTAGTCGTATATGCTTATAAAAAATTGTACTAATGTGTATAAATTAATTTGATGCAGCGTAGGATTCCACAAGCCGTAGTATGTGTGACATGGATTTTTTGAAAGTTTGATATTTGTGTTTGTAGTAAATTCAAGAAGTGCTCTGACGAATATGCAAACGTTGATTTTGTTAACAGCTTCAATGCAAAATAAATCGAGTGGTACTTTCTCAACAGTGATTATCATTTCGTCATAATCATAGACCCCATCGTTTTTGGCGGATCTGAATTAATTAACAATACTCGCCTTTAAAATTTAAATTAGAAGAAGCTTGAAAGTGTTCGTGATGAGATGGGCATTTTCATTCATAACACGCTGCATCTTCCTGTAGAATGGGAATTTTGTTAAACCATCTAAGTCCTCAGGAGCTGGCCTGGTGATTTTCGTCCGCTAATTACACACTCTAATTAACCCTAGAACTACATACCGGGATATCTACCCTAGGTAAAGTTTAAACTACGTTTATAAGTTATTATGTGACATCATTTTGTATGTATCAAATTTCTCTTTGTTTTACATTTTGAATGATAGAAACCGAAATATACATTTTTGAAAACCAATATTTCATGGTTTTTTATTTGACTTTTCCATAGATGAGGTTCCCATTTTTTTTTTAATTTTTGGAGTCCCAAATAAATAGAATTTTTAGGCGAAACATCATGATGGTATTATTTTTTTTCCCCAAAGCTTTATGCATCCTCTTTAAAATCCTATTTGAAATTTGAAAATCGGTTGTTTAGAAAAATAATAATAAATTTTTTGTTTCTTAAATGACGGTTTCACCGTTTCTTAACCCATTTTAGCTATTTAAACCTTGATAAAATTGAAATTGCTCTTTACCATTCTCTTCAGCATGAAGAAACAAAAGAATTCATGTCCATATAAGTCAGATTACTACTTTCAGAAAGATTTTAAGAACAAAAAACCCATGGGGTAAATATTGATCCCAGTCTGTAGTTTACAGGTAAAAAAAAAAAATGGGTTTGTAGTTCTATGGTTAACGAAAGCTTACAACTTCCGTGACGTCCCTTTTGTAATATTTTTCCGTTACTTTGGTAAATGGAAGCACTGCCCATGCCGGCCTCGGTAGCGTAGGGGCTAGAGTTCTAGCTCCGCGTGCCGAAGTCCGCCGGTTCGAATCCGGCCACGGGCATGGATGTTTAAGTGTTGTGTGTCTGTGTGAATGTCCTGTCCATTCTGTGGCGTCCATACATTGGAAAATAAAATATATACTGGATGATGACTTATACACTGAAAACTGCAAAATTACATTGAGCTGGCTGTATGGCCTTCGTTGCCAAATGACATTTAAAAGAAAAAAAAAGCACTGCCCATCAAAGGTGGAAAAAGTTTCACTTAAAAAGAACGGTGGTGAGTACGGTGCTATGAGGGTTGTAATTTCTTGATCTGCTGTGGTAGACCGTTTGTTTTTGGTTGTAGAGCGTTAGCGACGCCTGAGTCAGGCTGTGCCCCGCGGGGTGGCGTTCGCTCCCCGCCAAGTTGGCCTTCTTTTGTCCCGGATCCGGTCTCCGCTGGCGCCGCACTTTGTAACCGGCGGACGGACCATAAATCTGGACGTCGCTCCAGCACGCGCGACCAGGAAGCACTCCACACAAAACACTGGCCCAGTCGATAGTTTCCGCCTGCGTGGCAGCCGGGAAGGCCCGGAATTACCAGCGATTTGAAAACTGTTCTGTTTGAAATTACTTATTGTTACCGACATGAAAACAGGCCGGTCAAGGTCACGCAGTTTTGGCAACCTCCCCTTCCCGCACCATCTCCTTGTCGCTTGGTTCTTCAGGCGAGATTGCCTGATGCGTTTTTGCCTGCCGTTCATGCGTATCTCTGTAAGCGGTCGCTTTATTTCGGGAGTTTAAGGCCTATATGGGTAATGTTAACGGTACGCGATGTTCAATAACTGAATCACAAAATTAGTGTATTAACAGGCGAACCTGCATGCTGTCAGGACATTGGAAACCAAATTAAAGTC
Organism: Vandiemenella viatica; assembly: GCA_031002005.1. NCBI lineage: Eukaryota > Metazoa > Arthropoda > Insecta > Orthoptera > Morabidae > Vandiemenella > Vandiemenella viatica. Next base: position 108,179,054 of record CM061914.1, read on the forward strand.
ATGGCAGCAGATATTTTAAAGTTTTTTTTTTTTTTTTTTTTTTTTTTAAATATCATCCAAAACGAACAGGCAAAAAAAAAATTCCCAGTTAAAAGCACTGACGTGGAGGTATTTGTGAGCAGTCGTTGCAAAGTATAGTCATTAAGTTAGGAGGAGGGAAAACTTGCCCTATTACCTAGCATTCGGCAGGACGGACGTCAAATCCCGTCCGGACATTCAGACTGGGGTTTTCAGTGGTGTTCTTCAGTCACTCCAGGCGAATGCCGGGATAGTTGCCTACAAGGCCACGGCAGACTTTCCATCCCCTTCTCTCCATTTACATAACTTGGCTGAAAAGTGTACTTATTTTTCATATACACCCTATTAATTTTTTTTGTCTTCTCTTTTTTAATTTTCTCGTGAACTTCGTCATGTATGGTTCACTGCGAAGTATGACAGTAATAATTATTACAGGAGATGAAAATAGAGTTTCCATCGAGGACTAGAAATATTTTTCTCAGTTGTACGCGAACCGAGCAACTAGTTTGAATAAAGCACAATCATTCATCCAACTAAACGATCCGGCAGCTTTATGAAACAACCACAGAAACAATTAAATATCTGCTAGGTTTTATTTCATCCATTGTAATTCATTATAATTTTTATCTTTAAATTTGCCCGTAAGATGTGTAGGCCTATATGAAACTAGGCAGCTCGTTTTTTGTGTCTCGGAAGAACAGATCCTTATTAGGTTTCATTTTATTCCTACGTTGGTCATAATATATAGATGACACAAACCGAAACACTACGCTTAACAAAACTATACTCGCAACAGTTGTCTACATACATATAACAATAGTTATAAGTACACGAAAGTAAGGAATTAGCCGTCATATCTGAATGGAACGTACCGAGCGGGGCGGTGTAACGGTTAGCGTTCTCGCCTCGCATTCGGGAGGACGGCGGTTCGAATCCCCGTCCGGGCATCCAGATTTGGGTTTTCCATGGTTTCCCCAAATCACTCCAGGCAAATGCCGGGATGCTTCCTTCAAAAGGCCATGGCCGAATTCCTTCCCATTCGTTGCCCCCATCCTTACCCCCCCCCCCCATCCTTTCCCGTCTCTAAAAGACCTCGATGTTAAAAAGAGACGTAAAGCAGTTACAAAAAAAAAAAAAAAAAAAAAGTGAATGGAACGTCACTTGGGGAAGGATCAGTCATTCTAGAATTATTATTATTTACTTATTGATTTACACTTCGTCGACGTCGACGTCGAAGTCATTAGAGGCTGGAAAGGATTGGGAGCAAGGAACGGGAGGGAATTCGGCCATGACCTTTTATAGGAAGCATCCCTGTAATCGCTCGGGGAAACCATCGAAAACCCATATCTGGTTAGCCGGATGGGGATTCGAACCCGCGTCCTCCGAATACGCGGCCAGAGCGCTACCGGTCACTTGCCACAATCGGTAATCTTTCTGGTAAACGGTTCTTAATGATCACAACCCGGCTATTATCACGAGACGTATTTTTTTTTTACTTCCAGCTTTACGCGACGACGACGTCGAGGTCATTAGGAGCGGGAAACTACTGGGGACAAGGAACGGGAAGGCATTCAGCCATGGCCTTTTGAAGGAAGCATATCTATATTTACCTGGAGTGATTTGGGGAAACAATGGAAAACTCAAACCTGGATGTCTGGACGGGGATTCGAACCGCCGACCTCCCGAATGCGAGGCACATCCACCACGCTCTGTATGAGACCTATTACACATCTGTAGACTTGATTTGAAGATTAGTTGTTCAATCCACTGTGTAGCCAAGTGCTCTCCACGCCGTGTGAACGGTGCTGGCTTCGTATTTACGGGGTGGCTGGTCCATTAGGGATGACTACTGCCGTGCGCTCCAGTGAGCTCTGACACTTAAAAAAAACGGCGACGGCAGTTTGCACAGCACGAGGCGCCCGCCGGGTTATTGCCGGAAGAGACGTCCTAATGCCCCGGCCAGGAAGTGACGTCACGTCCGGAACTACATAGAGACGTCAGTGGCACCCCCAGAGGGTTGTGGGGATAGTCGCGAGGGGTATTTGTCGCCGTTCCGCTGTTTGATGACGCTGGGGGTTAAAGTGTTTCCAGATGACAGTACACCAGTAAACACGAGGGAACGTGAGAGAGGGGCGCAAGTAATATCTAAAAATGTGGGGAAATGAAACTATCTGTGCAGCATTACAGTGTCGTTTCGAGTTGATTTACTGTGCATCTCCGTGTACGTAGAAAAATTATAAATTTTTGCATGAAACCAGTGAAACATTTGTCGAGGTTTTGCATAGGTTTTTAATAGTGCATCTATATGGGCATACATAATGCCCATATATTGATAACTATAAACATTTATTTATTTATATTAGTAATTAAAAACGTACAATACAATTCCTATTTTGTGATGCAACGAGTAACTGGTCAATTTAAACCCTAAGAAAGCGTGATAATATGACTGTAACCTGTATGCAGCTGCAGGTATCATAAAGCAATTGGTTGGGCTTGAAATAAAAAATATAATGCAGTGGAAGTTATTGTTAGTTTATGAATAAGTACGAAATTTGGGAAATAAAAGTGGTGTTTGGCTTAATTTACGAAGTTATTGAAGAAAACGTAATGGAGGAGATTTCGGAGTAAAAATAAATAAATAAATAAACAATGTAGTGTAAATATTTTCTTTCCAATATTATTAGAGAAAACAACGAGTAGTTTTTGGAAATTGCAATTCGAGGGCTAATATCATAAGTCGTCTAGGTCAAAAGATAATGTTTTCTCGTCCTAACTGGAAACGATTGTCAAGACATATCAAGGTAAAGGTAAAATAATAATCATTAATTTAAGACACGGTCATCGAAAGTTGATATTTGCATTCTGGAAAGCTTTGCTGATTTCTATCTCGTGTTAAGATCTATATAAGTAAGTTACAGATCGATAAATGAGATGATAAAATTCCAGTAAATCAATTATTTTTCACGAATTCTCACACTCTGAACACCGACCTTTAAGTACTATCTTCTTTGTTTCAATAAGTTCGTTTGGTAACAGAGCTTCCTTTTTGATCAGAAAAGTTGTATCGCCATCGTGTGATAAGAAAAGCGTTATGTTATTGAGCTTCTGGCCGAATGATCATCGCTTGCCCACTGTGGCTTCGGAATCCACATTTTCTGGAGCTTCGAAACTCTGATGAGAGGTGTTACTATGTTTAAACTGACGGTTGATACCCTGTTGACTACTAATAATTGATTCACTTACCTCTGAATTGCTACTAACTTGCGTCTACCGTTCCTTACTGTGTAGTTGGCGGAAATGAACCGCCCTTCAGCTTTCTAACATATCCACAGTTGGCATCACGGTATTGCTCTGGTGTGATTTCTACCACGAATGTACGAGATTTGTGATTTTCCAGGAATACACCCCGTAACAACAGCATATTTCGGCAATTTGGTGAATTCTCTGGATAATTACCCAAGCTGGCCGAATTTTATTATTCACCTAACCTCTGCGCCTCACTAGTGATAAAGGAGACTGACTTGAAGAGCTCCTGAAATCATGCGAAACCAAAGAAATTATTAAGTATGCAAAAAAATTTCTGAAATTGTATAAGAAGTGAGGGAAAAAGTAAATAGATTTAGGGACCAAATAAGGTTGATCAGGCATAGCGACCGGTTTCAATTGCTGTATTCCAGATGAAGTGGTAGTAAAAAGAGAGGACATAACGGCAAATAACACAGGGTGTGTTGGTTGATTTAGTAACTTGCACTTTGTGAGGTATTCATAAACAAATCACTTATAAGGAAGTTAACTAGTTGAAAAATATTTGTTGAATAGCCAGTTTGTAGTAATTTTCATTTCGGGAAATGTATAGGATGCTTGTTTCTATCGCTAAGTAATTAACCTTTTTATCATCGTGAAGTAGTTAGAGTAAAGAGCTCAAAGAACTACCATCAAGCAATGACGCCATCCAAGCGATACTTTAGCGAATAAGTTTGCAATAGTACAGGTAATTTAGATATTAGCACGCCCAACATATTAATTTCGGAAACAAGATTTATTATGTTCGAACAAAAATTAGCCGCAATTAATCATAGAACGAGACGAAAAATAGTATTACCAAATTAATTCATCTAATTCAGAATACTTGCCTTTTTTAAAAAATATATAAAAACCGAGCAGTACTGTAACACCTGCGAGATGAAAGTGAATATGACAAACGGGGTAAATGCAGTGGTCGTGTCCAATCAGTGTGTTCATCAGCCACCATTCTCTGCCATTTCTTCAAAAGGTAGTGTTTATGGGAGTTGTTATCCTAGGATATTTTCTCCTGTTAGCATGGTAGAAGAATTCTTCTGAGTTGGTTTGCTTTTGTGTTGGTGCATTAATTGATTAAGCTCAATGGTCGATGTTTTTGACCATTTGATTTTTTGACTTTTGGGCGCTTTTGTAGAATGATTTTGCCAACAGCCTGAATCTATCCAGGAGCATAGGCAGTGCAGTAGCCTCGTGTAAGGCATCGGTCGGGAAATGACGTGACAAGTGTAGGGCTCTCTTCAATGCCCAGTTTTGAATGACTTGTAGCTTTTGTATTTCATGATTTGCGGCGTATGCCCATACAGGACATACATATTTCAAAATTGGTCTGATAAGGGTAGTGTAGAGTTTGATTCCAATTGTTGGAGGTAGTCGACTATTAAAGTTGATGAGTGGGTAGAGTTGTTGTAGTCTCGCACTCGCTCGGCATCTAACTTCCTCTATGTGGGCGTGCCACGTTAGTCTCCTATCTAGTGTGACCCCTAGATAGTGAACAGTTGTAGACCAGGGGATGTCCTTGTCATTGAGGTGTAATAGAGGATGCGGTATCACCGGTAGCTCTGGGTCGCATCTTCGCGTAAGCATTATTGCTTTGCTTTTTAGCAGGATTGATTTCTATTCTCCTAGCCCAAGCAAGAGTTTTCTGTTGGACTTCTTGGAGGCGTCGAGTTACAATAGCTCTGCATCTGCTGAGAGAGAAGTATACGGTGTCATCTGCGTAGGTCGCAACCTCTACACCGGAGTTATTTGGCACGTCGGCGGTATACATAGTGTTGCAAACTGAAAAAAAAAACAAAATGTTTTTTTTTTTCAGATTTGTGAAAAAAAACATGAAAAAAAACTTAGCACCCTAGTTTTTTTTCTAAATTTGTTTTTTTTTCAGAAAACTATATATTTATAAATTATAGTTTTATTTATGGAACTTACATTTTACATGTGTGTTTTAAATCTTACTAAATCATATAATATCTTACATAATGATTCATAAATGTATCTATATAGGTAACATAATTTTTTATTCATCTTCTATGTCGGAACCACATTCACTAGTATCAGTACTACCAACACTAGTTCGGTCGGAGTTGGAATTTTCTGTTTCTTCTTCTGTCCCCTCTAGATCCATAACTTCAGAAATAGTTACATTTTCTTTTACTGGTTGTATTGCATGCAAAAGCTTTTGAGATTGCAATTTTAAATTGTGAGCAAAGTACACACTGTGAATGAAGACTGCGCCGATAGTTCTGTATTACGGTCTTTTAAGTTTGAATTTAAATATATTATCATACAAAATAGGAGCTTTATTTGGTTTCAATCGTTGGTTTACGCCAACGGTTGCAAGGAAATTATTCATAATTACTGACAATGACTCAGTATTATCACTATACGCTGCGAGTTTAAGAAGTATACGAATATAAGGAAAGCTCAACAAGTGATAAAAAGAGGCAAAAAACCGTAGTTAAATTTCCTCATTTTTTTAAAAGATTCGTAGGTCTACAGATAAATTTGTAGGGCCTGGCAGCACTAGTTCAAATAGCGAGTATCAATCCAAACAATGGGGAACGGCCGAACGGGGATTCCTTCTCACGCAACCTAGCCTTTTCGGGAATTCCCATTTCGTAAAAGAAAACTTCAGTCGATGTTACCAATATTTTTGTAATTTTTTTTTCTACTGAACCAGAAAGTTATAGTAGATTTAAAAGTAAGAGAAGTACTTAGTATAAACTCTAAAACAGTCATATTAAATGATAAATGCCTTAAAAATTTGAAATTTAGTAGTTATGAAAAAAACATGTCCCAGAAAAAAAAACATGTTTTTTTCCACAGTTCATTTTTCATGTTTTTTTTCACGTCAGAAAAAAAGTGTTTTTTTTACAACACTAGGTATACAGTGTGTACAGTACTGGTCCGAGAACTGACCCTTGGGGGAAAACCGTCCCGGATCCATCTTCTAGTTGAGAAAGCATTGTTGACACGGACACTGATGTACGGCCGGTGAGGTAGCTCCTGATAAGTTTCACATACGGGCCTGGGAATCCCTGCTCATAGAGCTTGAGCAGGAGTACCGAGTGCCATACCGAGTCGAAGGCTCTGGAAATGTCAAGTAGCATCAAACCGCAGTATTCCTTGAAATTAAAGGCTCTGGTAGCTTTCTCGACGACTCTCATGAGCTGCTGAGTGGTTGAGGGGCCTTTTCCGAATCCTAGCTGGTGGTCTGGGATGATACTGTTTGCTTCTATGTGGGTGTACAGTCGTTTGAGTAGCAGTCTCTCAAACACCTTACTAACGGCTGAAAGGAGGCTAATAGGCCGGTAGTGTTGAGGGAAGAGTGGGTCTTTCCCGATCTTATGTTTACCGACTACTTCTGCATGTTTCCAGTTTCGAGGGTATTGTTGCAGTCTTAGAATTTTATTGAAGGTCGCTGCCAGGTATGTTATCGGCTCAGGTGGTAGTTTGCGGAGAAGAAGGTTGGTAGTGTTAATTCATGAAACAGTAATATACACTATAACCATTATAGTTGTAGCTTGCGACAGCTAGAAGATACCTGATGAAGTTAGTAGAGTTAGCTGTCGAAACGTCGTGTTTATACAACACCATCCGGCTGGACACTCGAGAGGATTTCATTGCATTATGGTTGTAGATTTAGTGATCGATAATCGAATGAATATTTTCTAGTGGGGACTATATAAACCTTTGTCCTCATTTTTGTATTTTAAAAACAATTAAATTAATACGTCCCAATACGATCTTCCAATAGTGATTGTCTATGTAGTTATGGTACCCTCCAGTGTGGTTGTGCTATAAGTCGCCACCGCACAGGATCTAGTAGGTACAACGGTACCAGCATCCAGTCCTCATCCCTGCGTACTGGCCATTCTGACTGCGATTTTCAGGCGGTTTTCTGCAATCATGACCGCGGACACTGGGACATTACCCAATCTCTGCCTTATAAATTACGCATTTCTCAAACATAAATACACTTATCACAGGCAGAACATAGTTACACTAATCACACATAGATGTGAGCACAACATTTCTCCAATATATGTGAAACAGTAAATAAATACTACTAATTTAAATATTTCCCTAGTTATGCATTACATCTACCTGTTTGTGGAAGAGAACATAGAGAGTTGGGATGTAACGAATATCCGCATCCGCAAGTGCGGAACTTTCACCTGAAATCCTACATCCACTTTCGCATACGCAATTTTTAATGTGGATGTTTTGTTTAACCTGCAATATGTATTATTCTTTTCTTTTTATACTAGATTATGCCCATCGTCACTTAGCTTACAACAAAGAAGTAGGTTTTTTCTGACGATTTCATAATAAAATTAACAATGAACTGAACAATGTTATTAACTAAGCGATGAACTTGAATGTAAAGTAAAGCGATCTATTCACGGTCAAACTTATAGGACTACCGTTTAGAACTATCGTAGGATGCGCTCACCAATTCACGCTAATAGAAGGAGTCCAACAAAATTTTCAAAGCAATACTTTCCACTCATACTTTCTCGCGGCACACCAAGTGTCCTAACCTCACACTCGTAGAATGTTTCCTCCAATACCTTCTTCCATTATTGAAAGTTTGTTTGACAGCAAGTACCCGTTTTGGTTGCCGGGGAGTCCTACATGCAGTCCCGTAACCCCTTTCATGGCCCATCAAGAGTTCTTTATCGAAAATCGGATCATCGTAGGTCCTACAAGTTGTACTGTGGATGCGCCACTAGAATGGTGGAAAGGCGGGAAGTGAGCACGGAACCGAGCGTGGTGGGTGAGTGGTAACGCTCTGGCCTCGCATTCGGGAGAAAGCGGGTTCGAATCCCCGTCCGAGCATCCATATCGTGTTCTCCATGGTTTCCCTAAATCACTCCAGGAGAACGCTTCCTTTAAAATGCTATTGCCGAATTCTTTTCCGTTCCTAGCCCCAATCCTTTCCTGCTTCTAATGACCTCGACGTCGACGAGGCGTATAGCAAAAAAAAAAAAAAAAAAAAAAAAATATATCTACGGCGAAGATGTGCGGTGGCGTGGCCTTGTGCTGACGCTTGAATAAGTCACGCCACTAACTCCCCGAAGTTCGTATGACAAAGATTGGTTTTTAGACGCATGCGTAGTTATGTAAATAATTTAGTTCACTTGTGAAATCATCCCACATTTTTTGTTATTAAAACATGAGGCAAAAAATAAATCAGTGTGGCAGTATTATATGGAAATAGACTTTACTTATGAAAAAATACAGGGCGTTCGCCGGGAAACGCTACCCACTGTTAGCGCTACAAGGAAGAAACTGCTCCCGGCGAGCGAGCGGCCAGCTTCCGGCATGTTCGACCGTCGGCCGCGGACTATTTCATAATAATTACGCTTCATAAACTTGAATGTGCTAAGCATTTAATGTGACGTCAGTTGCGGATCAACAGTGCCATCGTGGACACTCTGCAGGTACCAGTTGCAAAATCTAATACTAGGCCCCTGGTCTATTTCTGTAGTTTTATGCACCACAATTGTTTTGTACGACCTTAAGTGAACTAGCTTTGTTACTTTCCAAGCCGACGTCTTAGATACTCCTGCCTGCTGCCCTAACTGACTTAATGATTTTTTGGGTGACTGTTCTAGTCGAAAAGCGATATCGTCAATTTTCTCCTCTTTGAGAATACGGTTGACCGACAGTCTCTTTTTGTTAAAAAATGAACCCGTTTCTCTTACTTTTTTAACCAGACGCAGAATTGTTGATTTAGCTGGCAGTAAAGCGCCAGGATATTCGCGACGAAATTTACTGCGACACTTTTTTAAACGACTTCTTCTTCACATATGTATCGTAGAGAAATATTCTTTGTTGCAGACTGTAACGTACCATAATTTTACTCACACTCAAACACGGTACAGATTAGTAAGAGTATGAAGCCCCAAACCAGCCAAACCGCAAAGAAACGTTTATTCACAACACTGTTGGGGCAGCGGAGGTGTTAAACAGTGCGGTGATTCACGGCGCCGTGTGGCGGGAGTTGCTGGCACCACTGTCCCAGCAAGTTGTCGACGGCAACAGACTGGGAGGGTAGCGTTTCCCGGCGAACGCCCTGTATAAAACTTGGAATCTAATATATACCTAATTTGATTTTAAATTTATTTTTGATAAAATATAAATAATTATAAATTTATTTTTTCCACATCCGTATCCGCATCAGTATCCTCAAAGATGACTTCCGTCACAACCCTAGCACAGAGTAACCACGTGGAAACCTGCCCTAGGCTAAACCACAGTGACAACGTTAATAGCAGGTTGCGATTGTTTGCTGAAAATGCACTTATCTACAATGAAGTAAAGTGCTCTGACGATTGCTTAGAAACTCAACAAGATCTCTATGTTATTTCGGAATGGTGCCATACATGGCAGTTTACACTTAACTGCAAAACGTGCAAGGCAATGCAAAGAAGCAACAAAAAGAATCGGTTTGTTTACGAGTACAAAGTTAACAATTCAGTTGATTCCCTGAACTATCTGGCCGTAATATTACAAAGTAACATGAAATGGGACTTGCACATAACTTCCGTCGTAAGCAAAGCTAAGTCTAGAATATTGATCGTATTTTGAGAAGTTGTAACGCTCATACAAAGGAAATAGCGTACAAAACACTAGTGCCTCAGTATTTTGATTATTGTGGAGTTTGGGATCTGTATCGCAAGGGATTGATTGACACGTTGCAGAAAGTACAGAGGAGAGCCGCTCGATTCGTGACTGCTAGTTACAGTCTTTACGATAGTGTCACAGAATTGATACATGAATTGGGCTGGGATTGTTTGGCAGGCAGATGACTTCGTTTTCATTTGAATTTATTGGAGAATAAATTTAATTTACAAGTGCAATGAAATACTTCTTCCAAAAACCTACTTATGTCGCAATGACGGTAGGGATAAGATTAGAGAAATAAGATGCCATACTGATACTTTTATGTATTCTTACTTTCCTAGTTTTGTTCGGGATTGGAATGCACAGAATTAGGATTGGTGATTAGCACCCTCTGCCACCTACAATATTTATGAATTGCAGATTTAGATGAAGAACACTGATGACGATGATGAAATTATCCTATTACTTACCAAAATGTGTTATAATATTCCGGTGCAATGTTTAATAACAGAATCGTAGCCCAGTTAAGTGATATCTCTCAAATTGTAGATTCTCAAGCAGAGTAAGCCCTTTGTCTAGGATATAAACACTAAAAAGGATGACCAAACACAGCAAAAATGGTAATGGCAACAATAGGATAAACAAGAAAATTATAAGAGACGTAATATAAATAGAACATTATATTCCCATAAGTTCTAAACATTGATACCCCCACATGCTGTGAAATTTTTGTCTTCGACTTATATTTCTATGTCAACCCTAGAATATATTTTTACACAATTTCGGTTTTGGGTAAACGAAGCATGAGCACGTGTCATGTGCAAATTTAAAGACTGAAACCTATTTCGTTTACGAGATAGAGGCCTGACAGAGGAATGACAAACATAGGGACTTTGGAACTTGAATCCTAAAAACTGAAGCATTAGGAATGCAGTGCCATAGAAAAATGTTGAAAATAGAATGAAACGATAAAATGAGAAATGGACACATTCTATAAATGATGTTTGCTGAAAGGAGTTTAGGCACACTGAATTGATCAATATGTTAGCAGAGAGTGCAGCTGGAGGGATTTGAATCAGATAACTTAGGTTCTGCTGGTACTTGGAGATGGAGAGATTAGCAGAGGAAGGGAAAAGATTGAGGACTGCGTCAAACCAGCCGGAGAACTGACAAATAAACAGCAGAAAAAAAGCTTCCAAAGATGCCGTGATTGATACCTGAAATCAGATATACACGACCGACAAAATGAAAATTTTATCATAAATTGTTCCCTCGAGAGATGTGATTCATACAGTAACTTAAAGCATCTTTGGTTTTGATGCAAAGACGCTAGTAAAATTTCTGGTTTTAAGGAAAGTGCCGATGTTGGTAAGGTTAGTTCCATTCGAATATATATCTTGAGCGTCAAGGCAGATGGTCTGTTGCGCTTGATACAACCGTCTTTTATTCATTGTCAAACGACTGAGTTCGTATAACTGTAGGTTCTTCATGTGCGTAAAGAATTAATGAGTGCTGGAAATGTTGAAGTCACCCATATGGCTTAACGATTGTGAAACCAGGTCAATTAAAAAAAAAATGCATGAAATATGCGGTATTGAGATATGTATGGAGAGATTTATGAATTATAATGCGATCTTTTTTTTTTTAATTATACATTTGCTAGTAAATGTGTTCATTTCTGCTTGATAAAGCTCAGAAATTCAATAGGATTAGGAACCACTCGATCATTCCATTCCCTGGTGAGTATTTATTACAGTCACTTGCTTCTCCAAAACAATTTTATCAGCGACTAGAATTTAGATGACGTTGATGAACTTAAAAATGCTTATTTTGAAGGTGGCTGATTTTTACCACAGCTATAGGGAATAAGTTTTTCAGCAATTGCGGGGATTATGCTGAAAGATTGTATAAGGTTTATGAATCTTGGTATAATTTGAATTATACAGTATATATCTTATTTTTTTATTTACCAGAACTTATTTTCCAAAGAGACCCGCGAATAAGTGTCCACCGAAGATGCAACAAAATGTAAGAATTGTGTTACTGGATATGTGAAATATCTCAACGGTAGTGATGGTGTAGTTACTTCAAGTAGAGGACACCAGGAACTATAAACTCAATTATACGGATGGCTAATATGACGCTAATATTGATAGTATAAATTTTGGAAAGGTTGCCTCCATAGTCTGTTCAATTAATAGTGGTGGCTCAAGGTCAGTCTGCCCTATACCCATTTCGCTGTACTTACCACTACATTCGAAGGGAGAGAAAGTTAGATGGGACTGGGGACAAGGAACGAAAGGCATTCGGCCATGGCTTTTTGAGGGAAGCATCCCGGCATTCACCTGGAGTGATTTGGGGAAACCATGGAAAACCGAAATCTGGATGCCCCGACGGAGATTCGAACCACAGTCCTCCCGAATGCGAAACCAGAACGTTAACCGATCACCCACCACACTCGGTGTCAGCTCGGAGAGTTAGGAAGGTAGAGATGGTGAGGTGAGGAGCGGGGCCAGGTAGCATGTACACACTTTGACAATAAATTTGGCCGCCGCCGAAAAATTCTATCACTCTTATTTTGCACAATCTGACATCAATGTCATCCTAAGAAACAGTAACGCAATACTGGCTTGCCAGTATTGCATTACTGTTTCCTGGGATAACATTGATGTCATATTTTTCAAAATAAGAGTGATAGAAGTTTTCAGCGGCGGCCAAATTTATTGTCAAAGTGTGTACTTGAGCCGTCAGTTCGGAGTGAACAGGGTATAGTAACTCAGTGTGCCGTTACGTACGTACATTTCCATAGTGTTACCTGCAATCCGTATTGCATGCTGAGGTGTGACGGGTGACCACGGAAAGTCCATTGAACTTTTCCATTTCTTGTTACAGTTTACTATTGTTCCTTTGAGAGTCTTACGCACACGGAGAGAGTTTTGTCTGAGATAATATGCATAGTAGCAACAATAACAGTATCCACTTGGAAAACATGCAACGTTCGACTGCTGCATCTACCCTAAACTATACTGCGCTACAACAATTAGTAGGATAAGACAGTAGAAGTTAGATACAGTACCAAGAATTGGATTGGGAGATAAAGAATAAAATCCTGCTGCAATGCAGTATGGTATTTGCAAAATAAAGATAGATGAAATATAGAATGAAGTGTGCGAGAATGGTCCACCAGGTTCAGGCAAGTTTGAAGATATGACTTCACTAATAAGCAGAAAAAGTTAATTTAGACTTGAATGATCGCGCACTAACTTTGAGTTAGATAGGTCAATTATCTGAGTTTTACGTTCATCTTAATTGAGGAAGAATCGTGATTTGTGAAAAAATTGGTGAAGTAGACATTGTTTAGTCATTAAATATTATTTAAGAAAGATGAAACGGTTCAAGTAGCCATAGTTATATTTAATACAAATTATGGTACCGTCAGTTAGAATGGTACATAAATGGCCCAGTAAGTTCTTAAGTAGCAGTATAAGAGCAAATGACAATGATCGTTATGGTCAATATGTTGAAGTAATTACTTCAGCAATAACTAAAAGATATGGCGATGGCTGATAAAAGTGTGAAGAACTTGAAATTATTAGGGTTGTGGGCACCTCAAACTACCGTAGGCATAATATTTCGCAGGCTCATTTACATATGAAAACTAGCCGCAAGGTGCATGCCTCATTTGCTCACACTGAAACTAATAATAAAATTTGGGGGTTGATGAGACAGCAGTGTGAAGGGTTTCCAACAGAAACCAGAGGATTTTTTTAGTATTTTTCTCAACAGTGACGAAACTAGGATTATTACCTACCAGAGGAACTTTTAAAAACGCTACCAATTTGCACGTAAGAAAATAAAAATTGTTTGATCAACAGGAAATGATACCATTACCGCCTTCTGAGTTTCCCTTGGTATAATATTCATAGACTCGCCCAATTAACCAATACCACTGAAACTCCATGAATGGTATTTGGAGCACGAAGCAGTATTATTTAATTCTAGCCACAGTGGTGAAACAAATTTTCGTAATTCGAGTCTTGGGCAGTGGGATGCGAAATTTGTTGTAAAGGTTTCCAAACCACCAGATTGTGAACCAAAATGCTGCGTAGTCTCCAATGTCACCGCAATGCCTGTGAAATGGGTCATATGGGTACTTAAAACTTGTCGGCCTAATGGTGTCCATTGGAAGAGCAGGCCTGATTGAGTAGGCAGCAGGATTAAGCCTCCCCCTACTTTTATACTCGCATACACAACACAAATCAACAAACTGTTCTTAAAATCACTCATCACAGTCTCGTACAGACGTGCGACTAATAAAAACAGAAAAAGGAAAACCGGGGCAGCGCAATTCCTCGAGGTTGATTGAACTATCTTCCAGGTTTCTGACTAGAAATGACATGAAACCCTTCGTAGATGGCGCCAAAGAGAAAGTTTGGTGTAGTAGGCGAGGAGTAAAGCTCAGGTCTCGTATTAGGGAGGACGTGGGTTTGAATCCCGGCCCGACTATCCAGATTTGGGATTTTCATTGTTTCCGCAAATCACTCCAGGTGAATGCTGGGGTGGTTCCTTCAAAAGGCTATAACCGAATCCCTTCCCGTTCCTAGTCCCCCATCCTTTCCTGCCTCTAATGACCTAGAAGTCGACGTAGCGTAAACAAAAACACTAAGAAAACGTTTAGTTTTCAACGCAACAAGGCATCAACTCACATTAATGCCATAGCGACCAGCATTTATCGAACGAAGTTCACCTGCAACCTCATTACTATCTAAATTTTATTTCTTAGGACTTTTTCCTGTTTCCGAACTTCGAAAAATGCTACCAGGAAAGAGATTACTAACAAACAATGATTTGGTGCCCAAAAGACTATCTATTTAATAGAGATCAAACGAAATAGACAAAGTTAAAAAAATATCGTCGAACATCGTAGGAGTACATGTGTCGACTATGTCGAAAAATAAAATGTTTTGCCAAAAAAGTCATGTTTTCTTCTGCGTGTTGTATGGTTGTTGAGAGGAGCTGGTGTAGGAGGAGAAGGCGGGGTTGGGGGTGGTTAGGCCGTCGTCCATCACGCGCATTCCTCGGCTGTCTCAAGAATTCTCCCCGCGACAGGTGAAAATTTGTCCGGACGGACCACCTGCGGATTGCTTCCCCAGCTGCACAGCGTGGGGTGAGACCGACCCACCAAGACAGACGCCACACCGAGAGAGAATACACAACAGATCGTCACTTCATCATCTGTGAACGAAGCGACGTACCAACAAGTGTCCGTGTCAGCGAGATCAGCTGTAGGAAAGTCACAGTTTCGGAGGCCAGTATTGAACATGGTTATAATGTTTTCCAGCAGTTATCACAACTATTGAGGCTTAAGGTAATTACTTTTATTTTCCTTTTGCTTAACGGATCGTCAACGCCGAGATGGTTAGAGTGTAGGGCAAGGAAGGAGGAAGAATGCATTCATGACTTTTGAAGAAATTATCACACCATTAACCTGTAGTGATTTCGGGAAATCGAGAGAAACCGAAATCTGGATGTCTATGGGGGATTTGAACCCGAGTCCTCTTGAATATTGTGCCCGAGGTTCACCTCTCACCAACCAGAAACGATGCAGTGATCACAACAAGATGGTTTTCTTCTCAAATGCATTTGTTTCAGCTTCAATGATAACAATATCTAAGTTTAGCAGAGTGGGAACTTATTTTCCTGCTTACTGAGCTTGGTAGGTAAGAGGCAAATCTCATATCTTGTATTGGTGAGACGTTGATTCAAATCTACGTCTGTTCACTATGATTTTAGCTTTCCAATTCTCTGAAATTACTCCTGTTCCCTACTTTCCGTTTCTGTCCTCAATCATAACCCGTCTTTCATGACATATATGCCTATCTGGCATAACGCTCTAAGAAAAATTGTCCTTAGGTCCAAACATCTAAGTTCATATAGGCTCCCTATGCAGAAATTTCAGAACAAGATAAATATTTTCGGGTGGGAGGGGATTTTCTCCACCATCCCAAAACTGGTACTGACCTGTTGAAATTTGGATTAACTACTTCCTTATAACGTCCTCTTCACGTTTTGCACTCTTCTTTTCCGAAAAAGTTGCCTCGAATTGAGTTAAAAATGCTGAAATATGACATTGCAGTGCAGCTAGTAGATACCGCTGGCGCTGCGAAATCAATGATAATCTCTTGAAATGTTGGTTTAATCCTTTGTTCTAATATTTTCTTGCCGTTTTAGTTTTACTCCGTTGTGTGCCGTCGCATGAAATTAACAGACATAAATTATTTATCGGAAATGCAGTTCAACAAGGCGCGCCATCTGAGAATCGATATAAGCAGTCAGAGATAATCGATTGCTTCCGTTGTAAACAAATGCACAGTTTCCGAGATGGATGCCACAACGTAAATTTTGTACCTTTGGTCCAGGCCGAATTTCAACCTAACCACGATCACTATGACAAAACGAACTTGTTTAGGTTGATATGATCCCTGAACCGATAATTTTTTTTATCATTTTTGCAGTGCTGCTAACATTTCGCCATTGCGGAGCGTCCCATATTTCGGAATTTTTAATTTAATTCGTGGCGACTTTTTCGAAGAAGGAGAGTGCAAATCGTGAAAAGGACATTATAAGGAAGCAGTTAATCCAAATTTTAACAGGTCAGTACCAGTTTTGGGATGGTGGAGAAGATTCCCCCCCCCCCCCCACACACACACACAATTTTTTTCATTTTCATATCATGTCAGATCATTCTTTAAGAACAGGCCACGGTATATGCAACTACTGGATGTGCAAGTGGGGAATAATAGAGAATCCTTCTTGGAACAGCGGTAACTATCAGCAAATTATTCACCACATCGCCATGGAATGCCCTCTTAGGAGATTCAGTTGTACAATGCTTCAGATTCACGAAGGAACCTCAGAAATAATCGAATCGCTGCAATCTTTGGACATCAGTTTGTAGAAACATTGGTTCTATCTATTGTGTTTCAATGTAGTTACTGTCTTAGTATCCTTGTGCCATACGAAATAAATACTGTAAGGCGAGAATTACCAGAAAGAAAGAGGATAGGGAAGGAAGAAAGAAGAAACAGAGCTTGGTGGAAGAGCGGCAACCCTCTGGCCTCACATTTGGGAGAACGCTGGTTCGAATACCCGTCCGACCATCCAAAATTTAGTTTTTCATGGTTTCCCCAAATCACTCCAGGTGAATGTAAGGATGGTTCCCTCAAAAAGCCATGGCCAGATTCCTTCCCGTACCTTGCTCCCTGTCATTTCCACCTCTAATGGCTTCGACATCGACGAGTCGTAAAACCATAAGCAGAAAAAAAAAATACAAATAACTTTTTGAAATTATCTGTAGTATGTGATTTATATTGGATATAGGAAGTGGTAGCAGAGTTCGAGTAGTTACTAAAATTGTTAGTATTTTTCTGTTCCTGTAGCTCTCACCAGAAGATCAGAGCAGTGCGATTTACTTAAAAAAATTGTGAAATCTCATTTAAGACATGTATTAAGCAGTGAATGACTGTGGATCAATGTGATGAACAGAAATCTGTTGCATTAAAAACTCCGGGGGCTTGAGTATACCTTCTCTCTTTCGTTAGCGAATAAGATTGTTTATAAAAACAAAAAGTTTGAGTGGTCGTAATGACTTGGTGACAAAGTTTCTGTTGGCTGTGGTAGTCATAGTTTAACGTTGAATCCGAACCACCGAAGCTTTCTGGCGTAGGGCCTACTTCACATTACACAGCAAAATGTGCCAGAGGTGAAGGTTGGATTAAGGGGATATGAAAGTCCCCGCCGAGATTCGAATCCGGGACCTTTGGAGCCCCTGCTCGACACCTTAACCACTGAGACATCAAACCGCTCAGATTGTTTATGAAGATATTTAGTAACTCATAACGTATTCCAATCATGAGGATTTTTTTCATATATGGTATACTTGCGGTCCAGATAAGTACGTTTTGCTGTAAAATTTTATGACAGTTGGTTCAGTGTCAGTGTAATTACGTGACTGAGAAATTCAGACATGACGAAATTGTAATGGTATAGTTTTCTCCTGTGTTGGTTAAGAAACAAAAAAAAAAAAAAAAAAAAGAAACAAAAAAAAAAAACAAACAAACAAACAAACAAAAAAAAAGTTGTACGAATCAGACATCGTACAAAACCTTTGGCATCTGGGTGATTGCAGAATTATCGTCGCTATAAAATGTCCTATGTAGGGGAAAGATTAAGGTTTTAACTTAATCCGCGTGACCAATAGGTGTTTTCCTACTGAGTGTGTTGTTACATCATAGACTATAGTTTTTTGTAGTGAAGGGGACTTTCATGGTAAATTTTTTCAGTAAAAAATTAAAACTTCATTTCTGTAAATTTTCAATTTGTCTGCTCACTAAAATACACGCACTGAATAAATTTAATCGCTATAGACGCCACAATTTAACTATCTTATTAAATTAAAACTGTTTCAATAATTAATTTTTTTTTTAATCTATATAACTCAAGAATTGTTTTGTATATACCCTCCAGATGAGGACGAATGTAACCTTTTTAGGTAATTTAGCCATGATACATTTTTTGTTATACAAGATTAATATAATATTTACCTGCGAGAAAGTATATATATATATAACAAAATTAAGATTGTGAACATCGAAAATTTTCAGCATATGTGTACACTCACACGGATATTTCCCCCCCTCCAGTATTAAAACAGAATTCAAACAAATAATGGTACGCTCTATTGGAAATCGCCAGTCTAAACGATGCATTAAATCTGCTGTGATATCAGTAAAAGTTAAACTTTACGTGTATTGTTATACATTATAATCAATAGGATGTTAATGTTTCCGATGAAAAACTGTTTTTTTGAGCATTTTCGTATTCAGTGAAGGACGGACAAAAAGAAAAAAGAAATCTTCACAGATACTTGGACAAACTTTTAGTTTTCGGGTACAGATTTATAGCGGAAAGAAGTTTATGAGTATGAGATCCGACACTTCTTTTGTGTGTGTGTGTGAGGAAGGGTGGGGGTGGGGAGAGGGGGAGGGCGAAGTATACAATATAGATGTAGACGATTTTGGTTACTTGAGGACTGCATAGTTATAAACAAGAACTCTTTATATATATATATATATATAAACGAAACTTCTTTTGCTGCGGTAGGGATGATTTAGGCTGGCCATTCGCGTGAGTACTCCTGCATTCACCCGAACTGAGTTGGCAATGAAAGCAGATTTGCGCAACTCCGTCGGCAGTTCGCCGTTGCATCCCGCACCCCTTTATTTCTTCTTGATGTCAGTAAATATAACAGAAGAAACTAGATCAATAATTGCTTAATACATATACACAAATGTCTTTGTTTAGGACCTAGATTCGCAAAATTTACATTCTCACATCCTATCGTTGTTGAGTCGGTCTGCTTAAAAGACCGGTGTAAAATAATGACATGATTTTTTAAATGTAAACCAAAGAAATTTTTACTAGATTGAGGAAAATATATGCACATAACTGCAATAAGACACATGTTTTCAAAAGTTGATACTTATTTTTATGAATTCAAAACAGAAATCGTGTGTTCCTATGTTTCTGCTTTTTAAATTATTCCAGTATATCTTTATAAATAAAATAAAGAAATGAAGGATGCCAGTCAAAGCATCTGCACCTAAGGAAACATCTTTTTATTCTTATAACGCATTAGCTATTTAACTTTATTTTGAAAATATACTGTTACACTTAAAAATAGTTTTATGTTAAGAGAAAAATAATTGCTTGAAAACGGGACTTAACAAAAAAAGTAATTCGAAAGGGCAGCTGAAAGAATTTCCCACTAAATTCCAGTAAACTACTTGGCTTATACAAACTAGGTGAAATGAACTACGCCGTAAGAAATCTTTATAAATTTACTGTGTTTTGTTCATAATATTATGCAATATGTTAAGTAGTTTTGTAATTTTATCGAAACGACAGCAAACTTTAACTTAATATATAATTCTATACTCACTGTCACGTACCAAAGATTAGTCGCCTCTAATGTGGTATGACATAGAGCCACATTCACGTGCGGTTTCTGGCCAACACAACAAGGCACGCATTACGCTAGAAGGACACTCTGCAGGACAGGGGTCAGCGACTTCAAGTATTACGGCGAATTCTGCATTCAAGCTGGAAGAAAGACGAAACACAAGGGGACTTGCCAGTTTGAAAAGGCAGATTTACGACCTTTCACTGCTCAGTAGGGGATCGGCCGCAGTTAGGTGGACAGACAGTGTTGACGGGTGAGATATATATCGCGTGACGAATGCAGAAACGTGATAACGTCAAGACACGCCGAGTGCTCACTGCGTAAAAATAATAAATCCGAGTGGACACGAAAGAAAAACGACAGTGTCCGAAGAAATTCTCCAACCCCGTCGAAGGAATGATGTTTTGAACCAGAGTGTGCTTGGAGGGGCGAATGTTTTGCCAATAGCATTTAGTTTATAGAATAGTTCTTTTTTTTTGTATAATCTTGTTTCATGTCCGCCAATGAGGAGAGAGACGGGAACGTCTACATCAACGATAGGACCAGAGAAAATCGGCTGGAGGAGGAGAAGAGCATGCGGAGGTTTTAAAAGGTGCTGCGAGATGCTTTTCGTGGTGGTCTTTTCTGGGTCTTTCTGGTCTTTTGGGTCTGACTGGTTCCTGTTCACTTGTGCTGGCGCACAAGAACGACCCAAAAAGCCGACAGCATATCATGCGATCGGTTGTGTCTACATTTTGAGTCACAAGGTGACAAATAAATTCAGTGTGGGCTCGGAGTTTGCTGACTTCGCCCATGCCGGGCAGACGGTAAAAGACAAACATTGCAGCAGTTAGTAATATTGTGTTTGCACTCTACCCAACATAACGCTCTGAGCGGAGAAGTCCACACGATAAGAGTTCTCACTCTCCGATAGATAAACTGAGATATTAGCCGTGGCATTATTTTGTTTTTAACTTGATTCAGTAGTTTCTGTGATTGAAACGGACATTAGCTTTTATCAAATAGTCTCATTACGTGTCTTGCCGAAGACTGTAAACTGTTATTTTATATATGGAAATCTGAACTGATATTTTGTCGTTTTGTATTGCTTATATTTAGTGGCCATTAATGTAGGGCAAAGGTGTTGTTTGTAAATAATTTTGATTGTGTATAATTATTAAATATAAATTCACCTTATGTCTGTTGGCCTTCGTTCAGAGAATATATGGTCAGGTTATTACTTTTTTTCATTCTTATTAGTGATTATAAATCATTTTGATAACCCTTTTCAATCCACAATATAAATACTCATATGCTTTTGGTAAAATTAAAATTAATATTAATTACCATTCAGTACAGCGGTATACCGTACCCGTTTCACTAATTACAATCCGCGTAATAAATTGAATCTGTGTTTCTGAGAGAAGCGAATAAATTGATTGCAAATTTGTATAATTATTACATGAACGTGTTTAGTTTTGAAGCATTAAAATGATTTGAGTTAACTGAATGACTGTAGTGAGCTTATTAAAAGGAACAGAGTGCATGGAATATCAGAGGACCCTAATAAAAATGTGGGCCATAATATTTTGAATGAGATTATAAATGTTTAGATGTGTTTGGTATCGTAAATTTACTGTTGTGTGCTTGTATATATTTTCATTTAAAAACATTTGCTAACGATTTCAAAAAATTTTGTGTAAGTTTTAATTGTTTTTGTAATATTAGTATTGTTTCAGTGGTTGTTGGAGCTCGAAAAAGGTCTGTTGGTGCCTTTACATTCTTAATATCCATCGCGCGGCAAAATCCAAACAATTTCGGATCTTGTCGTTCTCGCGTATGTTTGCGAGACTCAAGCGCTCGCAATAGACATAACGTCCCCTGTGTTTGGATTGGAGCGAACTGTTCGCCCGTATACAGGCGTACTCAGGCGAGCGTTTTTCCTGGGAATACGCGTCCACTGGATAGCCAGCCTTAAGCCGCGTTCCTACGATCTCTTGTAACGGAGGTGGGACGGGACGGCGCGAACTCAACAACACGCCATGGGAACAGGGCCGCCTCTGCTAGCGGGGATGAGTCGCAGCTACACACAGTAAACATCACAGACGTGTGTAGAGGTGCGCTGTTGTCATCGGTTTGCACCCCTTCTTTTGCTGTAAAGTGCTCTGTGCCAAACGACACTAGGCAACGTGGTGGGGAGGTGACGGCGAGGTAAGCTAGGGCTAACCTGCGGCGCGCGCTCGTCCCTACATGTGGCCCGTCCCGTCCCGCCTTCGTTACTAGACGTCTTGAGAACGCGGCTTTACGCGTTACGTCTTATGCGATCAGTGCACGTTCTGTACATGCGTAGAACGTTGTTAGTCATGTTATGACGTCAGACAGTAGACACAGGATATTCACATCCAGAGTTGTCACCACTAATATTTTTGATTGCTCATTTTGTTTATCATTATTCGTTCATTGTTGATGCTTTAATCACATTCTTTGATCGCTGTTACGATAAAAGCTTTCATTTTCCTGCAGAAATATTAACATTCTTCTTAACAACGGAGGGATCGTGTTATTTAAGCTTTTAGGTTATGAGCCAGAAATCTGCCTTCAGTCCACCATTTCTGCCGGGCTTAGAAGCATGTTATAAACGAAATTTTTGTACCCTGATACATGAAGCAGGATTTTTAGTTCCTTTTTTTATTTATGAGCCAAGAAAACTGCGATCACCCTTCATTTTTGTTGGACTTAGCAATTAGTTACTTACGAAAACTGACTGTAAGAACGGCTAGGGGCTAGAGTGCTAGCTCCGCGTACCGAAGGTCGCCGGTTCGAGTCCGGCCGAGGGCATGGGTGTTTAGTGTTGTGCATGTGAATGTCTTGTCCGTATTGTAGTGTCCTTGTGTCAATACTTGATAGCAACAAATCACATTGAGCTGGCTGTATGGCCCAGTAGCCGAATGCCATTTAAAAAAAAAAAAAACAAAAAAAAACCGCTATCAGATAATTGTGTCCAAGATGTTCGGGAGTAGTTTACATCGCGAAGCAAGTCTTGACTAGCCTGGTGCTCATACTTATTAATTACTAATAATAACTGAGTTCCTCGTAGTAACGCTCTGGCCTCGCCTTCGGGAGGACGCGGGTTCGAATTCCCGTCGGGAGAGCCAGATTTGGGTTTGTCATGATTCCCCAAAATCACTCTAGGCGAATGCCAGGATAATTCCTTCAAAAGATCATGACGGAATTTCTTCCCGTTCCTTGTCCCCAATAATTTCCCGCCTCTCATAACGTCAACGTCAACGAGGCGTGAAGCCATAAAAAAAAAAATCTACAAGCGAAAAACATCCCGCCTCTAAAAACAAAAAAAATATTGAGGATTCCATTGCGTTTCTTCATTTGATAACTAGATTAGAAGAAAATGTCTATAGAAAATTTTGGTCTGTTTACCACAGTTCTTCAACAGCGCAGCTAATGAAGTATGAGAACGATTTACTCATGGACAACTAACTCCTCAGACTGTAAAGAATGATAGTTTGAAAGCAGATTTGCGTCTTTTAAATAAACAATTTTTTTTCAGTTAAAATAAGGCAAATGCCAATATTTCTAGTAAAAGCTTTTGTCCCACGCGCATTAATACATTCACTGTATCGTATAAGCATGACTCTATATTCTTTTCTTATTATAACAGTGATCAGGGAATATAACTCAATCACATTTTTGTACATCCAAAGAATTTACATAAACAAGAAGCAACTAATCTGCTATATAATTTCCTAAGCTCACTCACTCACTCACATAGCTATTGGCTGGAGAACGATGTCACGTGTCAGCCTTCGCTCGCAAATTAACAGCAACCAGCGGCCCAAGATATCATTAGAAGAAATTCGACGTTATGTCCACAGTTTAATAGTTAAGCAACTGCTACCAAATTAGTGGCCATAATACATTCAATAAGTTTGCTTTTCGTAACATTTTATAGTTAAAATATATCGATAAATTTTACGGCTGCAAAAGTTGTGTATCTGCTTTTCACTAACATGTTGCTAATGAAAGCAACATAAAAATTAAAAAAAAAAATACTTACGGTCTCTGTTGTAACCACGAATGCGAATTGTCATTCCGGACTAAATTTCAGTTTAGTTAAAACTTACACTAATGTTGTTTCTTGACTAAAGTTTATACATTACGCTTTATTTGCTTTTGACGTATTTTACCGACCACTTTCGCTAACAGTCTCTGTTCCGGTTCTCTGTACTTGAGCTATTAGGTTATTTAAAATGAACATCAGACCAAATACATTATTCTGAAAATTCATTTCTTCAAAGTTGCTCAACTCTTTAATAATATGGAATTTGTATTAAGTTCTCTATCCGTTACAGACACTATGACCAAAGATTAAATTATGAGGGTTTTCCCAGCCTCAATAAAAAAACAACGTGATGATATTGAAGCAAACAAGAAATTTAAAAAAAAAAATGCAGAGTGAACTGTAAAGGTCAAATACAAGTCAAGTTTGTATTAAAGAAAGTTCCTATCCATGTTTAATACCTACCTCTATTTATATTTCTGATTTCTTCAAGCTCAAGAGATTTTGTTCACCCTAAGTGAAACACAGTTCTAGTTCATATTTTGTTAGATCAAGTCAACCTGTTATAATCTTTGAACCTAGAAACTGGAACTCTTCTAGATCCGTGACCCACAGGCTTTACACTTATACATACATGTATAGAAAACGTAACGCGAACTAATTCAAAATGATGTTGTGAATAATCACTGTTTAAGATGAGTTTAAATGATAGTGGTAAATATCGCAGCTGTATGGTCGTGAAAGCGTAACTACGTATATTTACCTAATGTAGTAGCTGCTGGCATCAAAGTATCGTTCAGTGCGCATTCGCGGAACGTTATTGCTCATGCGTAAACGCTAACAAATTTTTCCCTGCTACACTCACAGTAGTTTCACTTCAAAACCTATTTTTTTCTATGAAGCTACAAGTTTGACATGCATCTAGTATTCGTGCTACAGCATCCATCAAACTGAGTTGCTTTTCTTGGCATCATTCGTTACCATTCTGCGTACTCCTTACTCAGGATAGATATCGTAAGCGTTTGGTTTGCTCCATACGTCGAATATCGCCACCAGTGAAATTTGCCGACGACGAACTTCGTACGTGTGACTGCTGCCTATGCACACGCTCACATAACCTTCTTTGGTCTTATCTTTACCTGTTTTCTTTTTCCACTTTCCAGCTATTAACCAGTTACTTTAATTCTTTTTATAAGGCTTTTGATATATGGTATATGCTGAACGTTTTAACACCTCAAATCGCAATCTCAGTACTATTAATTAACTATCTTGTATACTTTTCTTAAATGACTCTTCTAGGTCTTCGCTTTACACATTAATATTACCCATTTATTTCACTGTCTTACAACTCTGTTAAGACCATCTTCATTACGTTTCACAATGCGTAACATTCAATTTACAGCAAACATTCACAGATCACATAGTAAAATATTTCTCTTTGGCTTCAGGCTATTTACATTCCATATACAAACATTAATAGACTCTACCACCCTTCTAGGATGGATTCAATTTTCGTTTTACGTTTCCCCTATCTCGAAACCTCTTCTTAATAAAATCGTGATTTCATATTAATAGCTTCCATCAATACCATTTCTTCCATTCGCTACCTCCGTCCAGCAAAGGTATCGCTTCACGCCTCTGATGACATCTTTGACCCTTTTAACTACGGTTTTCAGTGTTCATAATACACTATTTTAGAGGTATACTTACACAATAATGATCTCAATTCTGAGTAAGGATTATGTACCTTACAATATGAGTAACTGAAATGACTGCATGTTATAAGACCCTTACGCCAAGTCGACCGCGAGGCAGACGAATTAGGGTCAAAGAATTGGAAAGAATTCGGTCATAGCTTTTGAATCTAGTATCAAAAATATGGTTACACTACTGAAAACGAACTATGGGGGCATCCACAAATTACGTGAGGTGTTTTTCCGGATTTCTGGATCACCCCCCTCCTCCCTGGTGAGATTTCGTGAGATCTGGTCGGACCCCTCCCCCCCCCCTGTGGTGAGATCTGGTCCGTGAGAAACCCCCCCCCCCCTAGAAATTGCCCTGGAAAGTTTTGTAGAGCTTTTTTTTAGGTCACAGCCTCACTTTTTGACGCCTAACATCGACTTTGGCACAAATTGCAGACCTTTTTTTTAGGTCTACTGTCCCAAATTTTTCGCAAAATCTCACGTGAGATTTCCGTAGACCCCCCCCTTCCCCTTGGTGAGATCTGGTGAGATTTCGCCGGACCCCACCCCCCCTATTTCACCTCACGTAATTAACGGATGTCCCCTATGTGAATGTGGTGAGCAGCAGGACCCACAACATCTTCTGGTATGCAGGAATCTACCTGAAACATACACTATCGACGACATTTTTAAGGCAAATGAAAAGGCCAACAGGATTGCGGAATTCTGGTCACATTTCATTTAATTGTGTTCTATAGTCCATAAGTTTGATATTCATTAATTCATTTTATTTGTTTTAACTTGTAATGTTATGTCCTGGACACGAGAAATAAATATATAGCACTTTGAAGGTGCTATCCTGGCATTCGCCTGGGCTTATTTCGAGAATCAGTACAAATTCGTAAATTGGATAGTCAGACCGTTGATCGAACCCACGATCTCCCGAATACCACCCTCCATGTTCGGAGTGATTGCATATGGTAAAACCACATTCAGTACTGGAGATAGCACTGGGACTTGTGCTAGTCTGACATCCATACAAGTTTCTCCCGTGGTGAGCGGAGGTGAGGACACTTGGGTTCCTCCTCCAGTGTCCGACTGGCGACCTGCTGGTCAGCGTTGGCGGTGCACAGTAGCCGACACGGCCGGCTATCGCGGCGGGCATCAGTACACGAGGCCAGAGACAGGCGACAAGCGTGCCAACACATTAACATATGTCGACCGAGCCGGCACCATTACTCCCCTGTCACGACTGCCGCCTCCCGTGGGGATGCCCATCCGTCGAGGACCCTCATCCGCTCCAGGGACGTCCTCACCGACCCTCCCTCAAAGTCACCCCAAGGTAGTTTCCGTCCCAGCTACCTTGTGCAACAGTAGTTATAAAGTTGCTGAATCTGCCAGAACCAAATAATACGTCCATTCTGTTAGTATTCAGTTTCGACTTTGAGATGCCTGCAAGAGTTCCTGACCTGACTATGATAGTCGTGAGTTAAAAGAACAGTTTGGTCTGTTTTTATACGTAGTTCCCTTTTAGCTTCATACCCTTCTTCCTACAATATTCCAGTCCACTTGAATAAAATGCGCAGAGCCTGGAGACTGCGCACCTCAATATATCGGTAAGCTTCGGCTAGTCTCGATAATGCCCGAAGTGTTAGTTACAGTGCCTGCCACCACAGCGCTGCTTGGTTAATCAGCAAAATTCAAATAAATAGCTGTATGGACTTACTTTCCATTTATACTGTTAAAAGGAAATATAAACTTCAATTAAATTATTTTATTTTATTTTCACTTACATTGTTAAAACAAAGTGTAATTCTTGTGTTGCAGAGATAAAAAATATTATTTGATACAGAGATATAAAAAATATATAATGTGACATTCGTTTAAATCAAATGTTTACGCTGAATGCTCGGTGGCAGTTACTGAAAGCAAGTGACAACATAATCTATGAACTTTTACTATAGGAGATAGCAAACAAGGATTAAAATTTATAGAAAGTTAACACGAAACATAGGTATTCTCGAAATATAACAATCAAATAAATGATAATTATTCGTTATTGAAGTTTACTTACAAACTTTTGCATAGTAACAAAAATTTCCGTCTAATAAAACCAAATGGAGTTATTTAAAAACTTCCTGGCCAGATGCTCCCAAAATCTAATCAGAGAATTTTTTTAACATTACAAAAAATATCTTTACCAGAAAGAAGTTCCTACTGTGATCGTAAGTGATGTCTGTCAGCGTTACAGAGTTTCTCAAGGCTGTCAAAAAATGAAATGCCAGCTTGGATGATTCCAGCGTTTGACCTGAAATGGATATCAGGTAGAAAACTGTAAGGTCGGGAAATAGGTTGAGGTTTGAGGAAGCTTATAAGTGGAAGAGTGATGTAGTAGTACTATCTGAAAGCCATATTCATCAACTGCGATCGTGGTAATGAGGGACGTTTGATTGGGAGAATTGTGCTCATGAATTACCACCTGTTTTGACCACCTGACAGAGCATGGTTGGTTAGCGGTTAGCGCTCTGACTGTTCGAATCCTCTTCCGGGTATCCAATTTTGGGTTTTAAATGGTTTCCCTAAACCACTCCAGGGGAATGCCCAGATGCTTCCTTCAAAAGGCCATGGCCGAATTCCTTCCTGTTCCTAGTCACCAGTCCTATCCCGCCTCTAATGACCTCGACGTCAACGTCGACGAGGAATAAAACCATAAGTAAAAAAAAAGAATTGACCAAATGCGTCCTCTTTTTCTTGGTAGCTGCTTGTACACTCCTTATGAAAGCGTCACAGAACTGATTAGTAGACTAGGCTGGGAGTCTCTGGTAGATAGACGACACACGTTTCGTTTAAACTTATTGGAAAACATGCGTACTCCCACTTTCACTTTTGAGTGTAGTGAAATACTTCTTCCACCAACCTATTTGAGTCGGAAGGACAGGAAAGATAAAATTAGAGAAATAAGGTGCCGGACTGATTCTTATATGAATTCTTTTTTCCCTCGTACCATTAGGGATTGGAATGCACAGCAAAGAGATTAGCTTTGGTGCTGAGCACCCTCTGCCACCCACAATTTTGTGAATTGCAGAGTATATATGTAGATGTAGATGTAGTTGCATAACAAGGTTGGCACAGCACGCCTCCTTGATGATTTTTCATTTTTATGTAATTATATAAATTATATAATACAATAATTATATGTTATATAACCACAGAAACAGTACACACTCAAGAATTCAAAAAACGGGGACTATCGCTTCTGTAGCGGAAAGAAAAGGCTTTTCTGTTTCTGCAGGAGGACAACTGGTGTGTATCGACTGCATTGACTATTGCTTCGATTCTGGAGTAAAGTGACAGGCTATGGTTTCATCTATTGTCATAAATTCTTTTACAACATATACTGGATTGGCTTGAAAGATAACTAGATTTTCCGCAGGCATTTGCTTTCACAAAGCAAAATTTCGGTATCAAGGGGTGTAAATGTATCTCATGTGCAATTAGTCTTTCAGAATGCTATCTACCGTTGTTTACGGGGTGTCAGATATTTCGCCAACTTTCTGAACTTTTAAAATGCTGTCTATCATTACCAGCCCACATACTTTCTCCACGAGGTCATGACTAATTGTCTGCCATGACCAACCAGCGCGGAGATCATATTGAGCGCTGTTTAACCCCCGTTTGAATGCTGATGGCCACTTTTTTTTATTGGGGTGTAGACATGGGAACCATCATCCAATGTTGATACCATATACTCATTAATATCCTTTGGTGATATTTCTTTCTTACGCAAAAATTTATTTCTTATTTCACTTTAAACGAACATCTCATCCTTGTACACCCCCTACAACAACATAAAGGCTACTTCTAGGATTTGTTATTTTCGACAATATTCGCAAGGTTGTACAATTTCATTTGGTCATGCCATAAATTTAGGGGCTATATAAGCAATACAGCTATATGTTTCATGTTTTCCTGTTTGATTACAGCCAATTACATATAATAAATAACATGTGTATCAGAGGGTACTGAAGTCTATTCAGTATATCGTAATTCCTTATGTAAATAATAGTTGAAGACAATTAATTGTCTTTGTGAGACAGTGTTTCATCAATTAACGCACCAAATAATAAGTTACATCAAGTATTTTCCAGCTTATGCCACATCATCGAAGAAAAAATACCGGGAGAATGAGTCCCTAGGAGACAGGAGAATCCATGCCAGGGAAATGTGACCACGTGGTTAAATTGTAAAACAGTAGACACTTTGCCTTCTGCTCCTTCAAGAATTAGGCTGGGAATATGTCCACCAGGAGACGGTCATGAGAACGAATCAATGATGAAAGTTGATGCACCAAATGGATTACACATGGAAGCTCTGAAATCTTCTGCGTAGTCAGAGTGTTTCTGGCTTGAAAGAAAACTTTTCTTAAATGTTTACTTTGAAATAATGTTAATATCCACTTGTGGAGTTTCAGTTAATAGTTAATGGTGTGAAGGGGTTCAAATCGATTTTGGATTACCGGAGAAAATGAAATCTGATGGAATTGGATAACTTAAATAAGACGCTTGAGTAACAACAAGCGTCACTTTTTTAGCTGAAACCACTCTTATCATCTACGTCTACATATATACTCTGCAATTCACAAAATTGTAGGTGGCAGAGGGTGCTCAGCACCAAAGCTAATCTCTTTGCTGTGCATTCCAATCCCTAATGGTACGAGGGAAAAAAGAATTCATATAAGAATCAGTCCGGCACCTTATTTTATCTTTCCTGTACTACCGACTCAAATAGGTTGGTGGAAGAAGTATTTCACTACACTCAAAAGTGAAAGTGGGAGTACGCATGTTTACCAATAAGTTTAAACGAAACGTGTGTCGTCTATCTACCAGAGACTCCCAACCTAGTCTACTAATCAGTTCTGTGACGCTTTCATAAGGACTGTAGCAAGCGGTCACGAATCGAGCGGCTCTTCTCTGTACTTTCGATCAACCCTTTACGAAACGGGTCCCAAATGGCACAACAATAATCCAAATGTGGACGCACAAGAGATTTGTACGCTATCTCCTTTGTTTGTTCATTACAATTTTTCAATATTCGACCTATGAATCGCAGCCTAGAATATGCTCTACCTACTAACGAATTAATGTGTATGTCCCATTTCATGTTCCTTTGTACTGTTACTCCCAAATATTTCATAGAATCGACCATATCAATAACTGTATTGTTTAACTCGTATTTCTGAACAATTGGATTCTTTTTGTTAGTTATGCTCATTGTCAGTTGTGACACGAGGGAGAGCGCAACGAATCTGCTCTCACAAACAAAAACACATAGAAGACTGACTGGAACTATTGCAGATAGTACAGAAGAGTGCACTGCAAGATCCATTTACGTTGAAACTTCGGTGGACGATTAACAGCAAATATGAAACAACGCGGAACTAATAAACAAACACCTTGTATTGGTACATAATAAAACTGCATCACCAGCAAGTGATGTTTCAGTGTACTAGGTACCACATTCATAGATAATTAATCAATAATTGTGTGCCAAACACATGGATTATGTATTTAAAGATTGTATGGAAAGAGACCATTTGATGCTGAATCATTCTTGGATAAGCAGCCTGGTGGCTCAGTGGTTAAGACGTTTAACTGGAGATCGATAAGTCCTCGTTTCGAGTCCCTTTCTCGGTTGAAATTTACAAAGTCCATTGACGCTTCCTGCATCTCTGGCATTACTTATTTACAATGTAAAATATGCCAAAACGAATCCGTGGTTAGGTTCCATGTTAAACTGTTGGTCCCTTAAACCCGGTGGGATTACTGGGTTAGGTTAATGCAGCTACTCTTTAACAACAGTGGGTATACAAATTAGAAACACTAAAGCATTTAACATTATTGAAGGATTACATCAGGGCTCAGCACTAAAATCATTTGTATTTGTGCTGAAAAAAGATATCATTAGTGAGCAAACCAGGGATGATCGCGGATGGGAGCTCTATTGCCGATGACTTACTGGTCATAGCACACATTGAAGAAGACCTCCAGCAGAGGTCTGGCTGTGGCAAAATAAACTAGAGAATAACGGTCTTAAAATTAACACAAAGAAGAGTGAAGTATTGGTTAGCAGCAAACAAGCATGTGAAATTAACATTAAGGACACCAAGGAATCTAAGCCCTGGGAGGAAAGAAATTTGCAAAAAGAAAAAAAAAATATATATTTATCAAGAGGCTCGTTCCTCTCAGTATGGATGAACTATCCATTGTGAATAACGTAACCCTTTTTTGGGTGGCAATTGCGTCGCTAACCGGTCAGGATAATCATGTTCTGTCATTCATTTTATTTCATATGTGCGAGAATTGATGATTTTTTTTGTGTGGGGTAGGGGGATAGGGGGGTAGGGGAGGGGGTTGGGGGGAAAGATCTGATCCCGTAATATAACATACTGATTTCAGTTATCCATGGTTTCCAGAAATCCCGTTCCTTATCCCAGTCTCTTCCCTACTGGCAGAAATGGAATGAAACCTGCACAATATAATAATAATAATAGTAATAATGATACCAATACTAGTGGATTAAATATAAAAATAGGATCGGATGCAATAGGAGAAGTAAGAGAATTCTGTTACTTGGGAAGTAAAATTACAACCGATGGCAGAAGCAGGAATGATGTTAAAAGCAGAATAGCATTAGCAAAAAGAGCCTTCATGAAAAAGAGAAACCTTTTAGTTTCAAATATTGATCTAGGAATTAGAAAGAACTTTTCAAAACTCTTTGGTGTGGAGCACAGCACTTTATGGTAGCGAAACATGGACTTTAGGAAAACCGGAAATAAAGAAAATTGAAGCATTTGGAATGTGGTGCTACAGAAAAATGTTGAAAATTAAGTGGACAGACAAAGTAAAGAAATGAACGAGTTTTGGAAATGGTGGGTGAGATAAGAAGGTTGTGGAAGAAGCATACAGAAAGAAGAGATAGGCTGGTAGGTCATATTCTGAGACATACAGGATTGGTTAATTTGTTAGTGGGGGGGACAGTCAAAGATAAGAACTGTAGAGGAAGACAGAGATTAGATAGAATATAATATGAAGCAGATAATTGAGGACGTGGGCTGTATGGGGTATGTAGAAATGAAGAGGTTAGCACAGGATAGGAAAGAATGGAGGATTGCATCAAACCAGTCGAAAGACTGACGACAGCAAAAATAATAATAATAATAATAATAATGTACTCCTTTGTTTATCAGAAAACTGATGTTAAGTTTAGTAAAGGGTTATTATTTAACCAGCTTAGAGAAGATGGATTTGAAGCTCGTAAGGTAACAGGGGTAGTAATTTGTTGATTTGTCAGCAGCGTATGACACCGTCAACCATCAGCTACTACTAGTCAAGTTCTACAATCTGACCAGGAATTTCAGTCTCAGGAAGTTCATTGCTACTCTTCTGCAGAACCGCAGATTCTTTGTTGACTTCCAAGGACAGCGTAGCCGTTGGAGGTCACAGAAGAATGGTCTTCCCCAAGGAAGTATGCTATCCCCATTATTGTTTAACATACAGGGCCGGCGGATAATGTGGGTATGGTGGGTAGCAGTACCCACCCGGGATATTCCGGGTGGGTATTTCACCCACCCGGAATTTGAGATTTCATAGACGAAAGAATTGAGATAAAGAAAGAAAGAGAGAGCAGAGCAGCTAAACATGTTAGTTCCATCCTTCAAAATGCGTATATAATAGCCTGTGTACCCACACAACAC
>CM061914.1:108213514-108229514 GCA_031002005.1 Vandiemenella viatica
GCATGGACAGTTCAATCCTTTGAAATACATATACACTGTAAAATAGCATTTCAGTGCACCTATACCAAAAAATAACAAATTTGTGGCTCAACGATGACGACTTATAACCCTTGTAACATAAGGTTTCTGTATACTGTGGCTGGGGCATATGAATTTAGATTGAAGTCACTGTTGTACACTTGCAAAATGAACTAAATTTCCTAGCCATCATGTTTGGAAGATTAGGTAAAATAAATTCATTTTGTATGCAATGTAAACAGTGAATAGTGGTGGGAGGTCCAAGTTTTAATGTTTTTTGTGAAAGTAAGATTTATAAAAAATTAATTCCATTTGTAACTGCAGTAAGTGTAGTTAGAATTCAATATTAATTCTATTTTTAATTCTTTTTATTTTATTTGTTGCTATAAGCCACTTTTTATTTCTGTTAAACAGTATTTCAGCATTGATGCATCTAGATCGGTTGGGGTGGCTTGAGAAGGCTCTGATTAGCGAAGCGCTGTTTAAAAAATATTTAGTCGTTGTCTTCCCATTGACATGCATGTGTGAATAATCAATATTGTGTTTTTAATCTTTCTCTGTGGCCTTCTTTGGTGATCTTAACCATCTTTTATTGTTTGTTTTATCTTAATATGTTGGCCTACTCTTCCATATTGTTATTAAAACTTTTGAGTCTGTGATTATGAGGGCTTTTGTTGAGGGTATTTGGTTGTAACAATACAACTACAATAGATAGCACCTTATCTGCCGATCATCAGTTGAAAAATTGAATGTGTTAACAGCATTTCGTAACCTTGGTCATTTCAGTCTTGGAAATGATATAGAAAGCATGTTTCAAAATTTGGATTCTTCAGTAAGTTATACTCATATATTTTTACTATCATTACAAGGACCTACAGATCCAATAATGCCCATACCACAGGTATGGTCTGGGAGCCTACACATCCTAAATGGGGCCCTGGCAGAAACATCACACTTTTTATATGACCATTTAAAAGTCTCAGTGGCTTATAATTGCTGGTATTGGCTCTTAGTTGATTGAAGCACAGAACTACTGGTATATCTCACAATTCATCAATTTCAATTTATGTTTTATTACATAGCTCACACATTTTTTTCATTTTACCAAAGTTCACAAAATTACCGAATCTTTAATCATTAAATATGATTTTTTTAAAAGTTTTCAGCAGTTACAGATTTTATGATGGTAACATGGAAGAGGAAAGGCAACCATGACCACAAGCTTGTACTCAATTTCATGCTTAAGGGAGTGGTAAAATTTTCTTTTGTTGGTAAGGTAGTTAAGGATTGGAACAAATTACCAAATGTAGTGATGAATAATTTTCCAAAAACGCTTAAGGAACTTAGAATTAAAATTTGTAAATCATAATAGTAAATGGGGGAGGAATTTAATATTTCAATTGTAAAAGAACTTTAAAATAATAATAATAATAATAATAATAATACGTATATAAAGAAAGGGGTAAATGGATGACTGGGGGAATTGCCACCAGAGTGATAGCTCTATCACAGTTAAATTAATAATAATAATAACATGCTAATCATACAACCAACTTCGGATTTCCCTGACAGACTACAGTTTCTTATTTTTCACCGAGTTCCAAACGGGGACCATATCTATTATTCTAACCTGCTTAGATCAACAGTGCTGGATCTTGAGGGAAGCTAACCAGGGAGATTGCCCCAGGTGGAAAATTTAGAGAGCCGGCAAATTGTGTTTGAAGGGCAGCAAATTTATTTCATGTGGTGACCTTTTTTAAGCTCCACTATTGCTCTGGGTGGAGACAGTGGGCAATAATCAGGGTGGTGGTGACTCTCTAGTTGTGCAACAATGGGAGCAAGAAAATAATGTTTAAAGGAGTGGCAATCTCACGGTTTTTGCCCCAGCTCTGAAAATTCCTAGATCTGCTACTGTAGATCAGTGATCTTATTTTACGATACTTCATACTAAACCTTGCCACCTTTACAGTGGTTACTCTCTGAGTTATCACTCCAGAGTTCACTACAAATATCTACCTCAAAGAGATAGATGAACAGATTGGTTGACATATTCTGTTTTAAGGAATAGATATTTTTAATAATTTTCTGTATTCCTTTACAATTTAGAATAAGGTTCAAGGTCTCATACCAGTCATCATAGGTGGGCACAGTTAACCAAAAAGTTAACTTCGTTAATCGTTAATCCGCTACTCAAAAAATTAACTTCGATAATCGTTAAAGCGTTACATGTTTGCAACTTTAACGCAAGTTAAAGTTAACCGTTAAAAGTTAACCATCCAAAAGTGGAACTAATGTTTATATTTTGCAATAAGTATTACTGCAAGCAGTACCAAGGTGTTATGCACAGTGATGTGAATCAATAATACGTCTACCAAATGTCGTTTTGGAAATTTAGTTTTTCTTCAATGTTTTACCAGTTTCTTAAACGTATCAGATCCTTCAACATGCAGTAGAATCATGTTGGCAACGAAAGGGTTTATGATACATCGTTCCACATCAGCCTGTAATATGACAGTGCCCGTGGTTAAGATGTCAAAAATTTTACTGACGTAAACTTTTATTAGCAGATGGAGGTGAAATCAAATCAATTGTGCTGCTATCTACATCAGAAGAAGCTACCCCATTTGAAGAAGGCTATGAATTATTTTTCTTTTTTCCCACAAGTTGACCCTGCTTTTACTTTTTCTTCAAATTGTTCATGTTTGAATATATGCATCCTCTTCATATGTTGTTTAAGATTATTAAGGATATACACGTGAGATTTGACTGTAGAATGTTTAGGTAAACACAGTTTGCATTCATATATCAATTGTTCTCCCAGTCTTTATTTAAATGCAACATAATCGCATAAATGTGGCCAAG
Organism: Vandiemenella viatica; assembly: GCA_031002005.1. Lineage (NCBI taxonomy): Eukaryota > Metazoa > Arthropoda > Insecta > Orthoptera > Morabidae > Vandiemenella > Vandiemenella viatica. Next base: position 108,216,395 of record CM061914.1, read on the forward strand.
GATTTTTAATCTTCTCGTTGTTATTATTAGTGTTGTCGCTTTCACTAACGGATTCAAGAGCTCAGTTTTCATGACGTAATCATATAACGAATGTCAGTTTAATTTATTTCACTAACGAACACCGAACCAGTAGCAACTAAAAAGTGACATTTTCCTGGCAACAAAGAAAGTTAGATTATAAAAATAACAAAATCAATCACCGATCGAATTAGAAACGAGTAGTGAGCTCCGGTTTGCAGACGTAAAATAGAAACGCACCAAAACTCTAGCTTTGCTGCTCACATCCACGCCATGCCTAGCATATAAATTGTACATGCACCACACTCGCACTTATTACCTAATTCATTCGCCATATGACTCGCCGAACGGTCGAGCGAGGTGTGGCGCGCAGTCAAACAAATACATTAACTACCAATGTAACGGACTAAAGTTAACGGTAGGTAAGTTTAACGGAAGTTAAGAAGAACGTTAACGATTTTTTAGGTTAATTTAAAAGTTAAATTTTTACAATTTTGTTAACTTCGTTAATTAACGATTAACGGATTAACGGTTTTTCTGCCCAGCTGTGCCAGTCATTCAGATTTGATATTAATTTCCTTCTAAAAAGATGTATTCATTTGACTCAGCACCCACATTCAGCTAAAGCAGAGATACAAACATCTGAAACAATTCCAGTTTTCTTCATGATGGGTTATTTTGAAATAGGTTAAAATATATCTACTCACCATACTCTGAAACTGTCTGTCCTAATTGTGTTTACAACACAAAAAAACTAAATTTTAGCCATATATTTTTTTTTTTTTTGGTTATAAGTGAATTATTAACAAACGAATCTTCAAAAAGCACATTTTTATAAATAATGAATTAAATTTAATTTTTAATGAAATTTTGATAGAAAAGTGAAGGAAAGCAGGTAAGTATAACTAAAGATTGTAGCAGAGGTGGGTAAGTAAGAAGGGAAGATATTATTTATGAGCAATGCCAGGTAGATTTTTTTAGCTCTACAATCTGCCCTGGTGACAATGGGCGCATTCTTGGCTTCATGGCCTGAGGGCCCCTACAGTCGGTGATCAGGGCCCCCCATCAGGGCGGGCCCAGGTACTTTTGACCCGCTTACCCCCCCCCCCCCCCCCCCTAGCTTTGGCCCTGGGTAGATGTATGGTTTCTATAACAAGGTGGCAGGACAGTTCCACAATAGAGCTGATGTAGGGTAGTGGTATGAGAGCTTCAGCCTTGAATCTTTTACTTCAGTAATAGGTGTTAGGAGTACTGCCAATGGCTACAGCAGCATGATACAGTTATTTGGTGTAAATGTGTGTAACCCCTATCCTATCTACAACTAGTTGGCATTGAGCCCAATAGACGAGGTGAGACAAAGAGATACATTGAACTTGAATGCATGTTGATTGTGGAGCAGGTGGCTGAACAAGTGTCTCGCACAGGGGCGCAGCTATCGGATGGCTAGGCAGTGCGGTGCATCATCCCTCCCTCCCCCCCCCCCCAAGCACAGGGGGCCCCCAAGTGCAGATTAGGGTGCCAAAGCTCAGCTCATGTGGCCCCCTAAAGCTTGGTAGAGCTCAAATAAAAAAAGGTCGCCCTGCTGGCCTGAGGGCCCAAAATATTTTTTTTTGTACAAGGGCCCTTGTTAACCAAGCTATGGCACTGGTCTCACAGTAGAATTCATGTTGCATGTAGCACTGTTTAAATTATCATGGTCTCATAATGGCCTTTGTTTACTGAATTTACTGATTTAGTGGTCTCATAAATTTAACGATTGGAGTTACATTCTTCAAAACTTTAGCTTATGATGTTTGTTATGAACCATATACTCTATTTTTCTATTGATTACCTACTGAGGTGACAGAATCCTAAAGCTATTATCTCCATAAGATAATTTTTAATTTTCTTGATATGGTTTCTTTCTTACATTGGTTGTGAGTTATGATAATGACTGACATGGGCATCATTGTTATGGTAGATATGCTAGATGACAGGACTACGAAAAAAATGTAGAATGAAAATGTTAGAATCTATAGTGTAGTTTTGATTGAGAACTCACCAAACCTAATGAGGTAAACACTGTATCGCCTAAATTTCCTTCTAAAATTGACTGAAGTAAAAGATATGCCTGCATAATCTTATATTTAAAAAGTGGATTGAATGTAACAGTTAACTAGGATGGAGAAAATGAATGAGTTGGTTGGATATATCTCTTTGGAATAAAAAAAAATCCAGCATTTGGTGTGGATCATAGTCCTATGGTACCATTGGTCGTAAGAGTTTTAGTTAATTTTAACTGCAAAATCCTTTCTATTTATATAATACAGATCTTTAAAAAACTTTGATGGATATGGAAACTGAAACCATTACTCACCACTGATGAAGGCGGGAGGGCAATGGCAAACACTTACACATGAACACACTTTAAAACATTTTGGTATAAACTTGAAAAAAATGTGAGAAATATGGCAGAGGAATCAGATGTGAACATACTGAGACTCATCACATGACTAAAGGCAGAGGTGAACTCAGAGAGAAGGGTTGGGATAACAATTTTTTTTGGGTGGGGGGGAGATATACATTTATTAATTAATTTAATTTAAATATTAGTTTAATTGTGGTGAAACACTCACTCCAGTGGCAATTCCCTTAGTCACCTAATTACCACTTTTTATATATTTTTTTAATGATCTTATATAATTTTATTGCTGAATTCCTCCTCCCTTATACATGAAATTGAGTTCCAGCTTGTGGTCATGGTCATCTCTTCCCCTACCCTCCTCAATAATTACAGAATAGTACAATCTCTAGAAAAGACTGTTCAAATTAATGAAATAAAATAAACATAATGATAATTTGTATCAGAAATAGTATACATATTATATTAACAAATAAAAATATGTATAATAACATAGCATAATTTTGGTTAATTGGGTCCTGCAATTGATCCAATGATTGCAGATTATCTCATTTACCAACTGTTAGCAGATCAGGGTGAGGATATTGAGAAGATACTGAATGGCATGAACAAAATACTGAAGGATGGTTTTGGGAGGAGTATAAATCAAAGCAAGACAAAAGTGATGAAATGTAGCAGATATGATACCAATATTAGTAGATTGAATATAAAAATAGGATCGGATGCTATAGGAGAAGTAAATGAATTCTGCTACTTTGGAATAAAAATTACAACTGATGGCCGAAGTAGGAATGATGTTAAAACCAGAATAGCACTAGCAAAAAGAGCCTTCAGGAAAAAGAGAAATCTTTTATTTTCAAACATTGATCTAGGACTTAGAAAGAACTTTTTGAATCTCTCTATGTGTCAAGCACAGCACTGTATGGTAGTGAAACGTGGACTTTAGGAATACCAGAAAGAAAGAAAATTGAAGCATTCAAAATGTGGTGCTACAGAGGAATGATAAAAATTAAGTGGACTGGTGAATATGAAATGAATGAGTTTTGGAAATGATGGGTGAGGAAAGAAGTTTGTGGAAGAAGCTTACAGAAAGAAAGACAGACTGGTAGGCTATGTTTTGAGAAATATTGGATTGGTTAATTTGTTAGTGGAGGGAACAGTTGAAGGTAAGAACTGTGGAGGAAGACAGAGATTAGAATATATGAAGCAGATAATTGAAAACATGGTTTCTAAGGAATATATAGAGATGAAGAGATGAGCACAAGATAGGAAGGAATGGAGGATTGCATCAAACCAGTCGCCAGTCAAAAGATTAATGACAGCAAAAAAATTATATTCCCATTACAACCTTCAGCTCTAGATGACAAGATCAGTGCCATGTTCTGGATGGCCATTTTTTTCCTTTCAACAGAGGTTCTTACATGGTACTCATTAGATAGCAGGCTGAGTGAGCCTCGCCTTTCTGGATGTTCAATGTCGAACAAAAATCCTTGGCTCTATCAGGGTTCGATTCTTAGTCACTCAGACTACAGTCAGTTGCTCTGCCACCTGTGGCCACCCCAGTCATTTGCTGTACGATCAGAAAATCAAATAAATTATGCTTGCAACATGCTGGTCCCCCTTTATAATGCATTACATTATGTAAATGTGATTAAAGTTGGACGAATGTAATGTTACAATCCACAGTATTTTGATAACTCTGGGATAAGGTTTTTATTAGTTTCTTATCACAACTCCATATATATAATTCTCAAAAATAAGCATAATTGCTTCTTCTTGCAATTTTTCAGTCCTCTTTAACAAGTTCATTTAACATAAAATGCTATACTCAAACTTTTATATTACCAGTGTTACGTGTTTTTCTTTATTGGCTTGGTTCTTGTTGAAGATGGATCACAATCTTACGTAACAACAAATCCTGGAATGGCTTAGTAATCATAGTTTTCAGACACAAAATTATACATTTTATTAAATAATATTTTCAGATTTCTCCCAGTGTAGGATCTTCAATATTAGTTAACATATATATTATGGGATTATTAATTGTGTATGGATCCTATTTACCTTGACCTTCTCATATCATCCATCTTGCAGCAGTCTAAAAATGTGCTGTGGTGATCAAGAAGTTATTTTTTCTTTGGTTGGTTATTTATTCCTGCCAAAAGGATAGTTTGTTTTCTCTCTACAAACATATATACCTTTCTAGGACATTCAGTTAATTACTTTTTGATTACATTTTATTACAGTATACGTAGATAAAAACGTTTCAGAGCACTATCATATTCACGATTCTAGACAGTTGTGTTTTGATTACTCACACATTCCTGTGAACATAAGAAAAAAGTTATTAATAATATTTATTTGTTCACAAAAAATTATGCAGCCAGGGTCCAAATATGATGTTGACCTTATCTTTGCTTATTCATGAATTACGTTTTTACTCTCAACTAATATCTGCTAGATGTGTTAACTCCCTTGAAATTGCGATTTCTGTTTTTTTAAATTATTGTTTATAATGAATATTTGAATGTTGATGTTAATATAGATTGACGGATGTAATCAAGAATTTGTTCTATAAATTCCTCTTGTTGTATTATACTGCTGTTAATTGTTATTAATACCATGTTTCAAATTTTCAGCATGTCTAGCCAATGTATTGTGCTTTACAGTACCTGCAAATTGTATCCTATAGATACCTAAGACTATTGATCTTCGGTCGTTTGTTCTTGTATCAGAAGGGTCTCAAGATAGGTGGAGTTACAGGAAGCTTGCGTAAGTGAGGCAGCTCGTTTTGCAACCGCTTGCTCGCGCCTGCTGCCTCCTCTACCCGCATTCATGAATGCCTATTTGGTGGCCGAGATCGCAGATAAGCAGGTAGGCATCTACAGGTGATCAACACTGGACCCCACGTGCGCGGCATTCACCGATAACACGGGTTCCGCTAAGACGCCGATATTTTTCAATCGGCAGTAGTAATCATCTCCATTTCTCTCCCATAATATTTTTTGTTGGTGTTGTTAACACCGCGGCACATTTGGTCTCTTAAATATGTCTCACCTCTGATGGGTACTTCATCTCTTTATCACGCTTTTCCATCATCAACAGTTGGAGCTTTTGTGATAGTTGGAAGATGGAAGAACCCTGAGGACGTTTAGGAATATTAAGAGAGAGCTACTGAATTTCATTATAAGCAGAGCTATAAATAAGGGGTTTAAAAGATAAGCAGATAGTATTTTTTTCACTCAGTTTTGTCTGCGTTAATATCGCTTCTCCTACCAGTAAGAAGTAGATATATATTCAGGTGCCATTTACTGTATTTCCCATTGTTTTGACGTACCTAGGTAATACAACATAGTACTACTCCTTCTCCCAGATCTCGTATGTTGAGAACTTTAGTAATGCTGAATACAAAAAGTGATTTGAAAGTATTAGTTTAAAGTGTCGTCTGAAAATTTAGAGCCGTTTTAATTTAACTATTCAAAGATTCCTCTCATCTAATATCACCTTAATAATATCAAACTTGGCTACTAAATGCACTCAGTTATTAATGATTCTGTCATAAAGCAAACCAACTGTACCAATAATAATTTTGATACTAAGCATCCGAATATGAACGTTTCTCCGTCTCTGTACGTTTACATACAACTTCAAATTATTTCCACTATTTATTTCGTTCGCGGTGTTCTAACTTTAGGAATATGCTTCTCGATGTTTAGAGCTTTTCTTGCGTTTTCCCCTGCTTGTGGCTTTGCTCCTCGTCGACGTCGAGGTCATTAGAGGCGGGAAAGGACTGGGGGCATGGAAGCAACCCGGCATTCGCCTTGAGAGATCTGGGGAAACGATAAAATTCCAAATCAGGATGGCCAGACAGGGATTCGAACCCACGTACTCCCGAATGCAAGGCCAGAACGTTACCACTCACCCACCGCGTTTGGTAAGGTTTCAATTAACTGCAGTAACTCTCTTCATTTACTGGCAAAGTCCTGTAACGGTGACGAGGTCGTGTTGTATGTCAGTACAAGAACTGCAAGTACTACATGGAATGAAAGGATCAAGGGGTTTTAAGGTTCGTCAACGTGGAGGTCTTTACGGCTGGGAGAGGACGCGGGGTCAAGAAACTGGAATGGATTCAGTAATGGCCTATTGGAGCAAGCATACCAGCATTAGCGTGGAATGATTGCGGGAAGCCTTGTAAAACCGAAATTTGCATGTACGGACAGAGATTTGAACCTGCGTCCTCCCAAATGCCACGCAGAGCAGTACCACTTGCCCAGTAGGCTTGTTGTGAAAGAAAGACCAGAAACCAACACTTGATCTCAGGCGAAACGGAGAGATTTTTTAAAAAACATTATTATGTAAGGGAGTCAGGGATTGAAATAAATTACCGAAGGGTATGGTGAACAATTTATATAAACGCTGAAACAATTTAAAGTAAAAATTGTGAAATGGTAAGCCGTGGCGTAGCTAGGTCAACAAGGACCCCGGTGCAAAAAATTTATTTTGTGCCCTAAGGCCAGATGGGCGACCTTTTTTGCTTTTTGTTGCTAGTAGGGGCCCCCTGAGCTGAGAGGCTGAGGGCCCCTGAGTTGTTCTTGGGGGCCCACTGAGCATTGGTTGAGGGCCCCTGAAGCAGTGAGGGTCTCTTTGTGAGGGGGCTCCCTGTGTCTCAGGTGCCCCCTTAGACGACGTTAGAGCTAAAACAAAAAAAAAAAACAAAAAAAAACAAAACAAAACAAAAAGAAGAGAGGTCGCCAGTTTGCCGTGAAGGCCCATGGGCCCTCTGAACTGCGCTTGAGGTTCCCCCGAGGTGCGCTTGGGCGTCCCCTGAGCGTAGGGGCCCCGGTGCACTGCACCGCCTACCCCCATAGTAGCTACGCCACTGATGGTAAGTTATATTAATAATTCCGTGTGGCGGTAGTAATCACCTGGTGACAGGGTTTCTAGTGGCTGCTCATTCCGCCCTCATCGTAGCCGCCTTAGCCTAACCCGGCAATCCTACCGGTAATAGGGGACCTACAGTTTAACGTGGAATCTGAACCACGGAAGCGTTCAGACGTACTTTACATTACACAGTAAGCTATGCTAGAGATGGAGATCGGGTTAAGGGCCTATGAAAATCCCCGCCGAGACAGGGATTCAAACCGGGGACCTTTCGATCCCCAATCAGACTCCTTAACACTGAGTCACCAGACCGTTCAATGCTGAAGTAAGAGTGTAAGGAAATAGTCACTGGAGCAAGTACCGTACTTCATTTCAAGAATGATATAAAACATAATTCCAAAAGGTACTCGCATTTGCTTGGTATCTGATTTTAATTTTACTATCAGGGAATCAAACTTCTGTTAGCCGTCGTTGTACTGTATAAATATTTGTTTCTGCTTCTTTCCATTTAAATGATTTGTTGCAGATGTAACATAAAGAAACGTATTACAAAAATTGTAAAAATAAAAAATGTTTGAAGATACTATTATCGAGTTAGAAAACTGGTAGTATTAACTACAAGACTATGAACTTCCGATGTATGAGTCGTGTACCATAGCTGGAATTCAGACATATGCGATTACTGGGGTGTTACCTCCCCCCCCCCCCCCCCCAATAGCAACTCTGATGGTTCCAACTATTCCTTTCAGTTGTAGTGTTATTGCATGGATGGATGTCTGTGATGGTGCGTATTTGTTGGTTGTGCTGTGAATGAGAAGAAATAGAATAGGATAGGATGATAGCTTATACAGGCCTGCTTTTAACCTCAACATCGGAAGAATTTCTATCAACGATATTGTATCCCCCTATCCACATGCAATGCGGAAAAGTTTGGGATTTATCCCAGGACGATTTTACGCAATCTACTATTATGAAACGTGCACTATCAGCTCTCCCAACCTGTTGGCTAAGTCTCTAATGATTACAATTTCTTTCCCTCCCGGAGCTCGAAACATATAATCTTGTCTCAGGTGCCAGTCAGACCCATAGTATCTCAGCAACCTTGAGCAAAGCAAAGAGGTAAAGGAAAATAGCGATTCATAAAATAAATCAAAATGCTCCATTATTAACGGGTACAGTAAAACTGTACTTAATAAATTATAATTACAGGTCCCTTAAACATTTTTTTAAAAAATATATAAAATAAATATTCTGTAACTACTTCTAATGCCACTACAGTAAATATAGATCAATAAACATCCAAATTGTTTGATTCTTTAACTGCAAAAGATGTTTACAACTAAGTAAAAACAAGAGAAAATAATCTTCTTTCCATAGGACTTTTGCGACCTTTTAAAATAAAATTTTATCAACTTAACACTTTTTTAATCTCATACCTGCTCCAATCTTATAATCAATTACATTTAATAAAATTTTGGGGTTTCCTGGATTATTCCTCAGCAGAGAATTTCTGATTAAAGCGAAATAATTTGAATTTCATCAAATAAATCAGTTGTCGTTTCTTTTATGAATTTTCAATAGCTATGAGAGAAGATTGGGACTGAACGACCAAGCGTGGTGGACTCTCATTCGGGAGGACACCAGTTCTAATACCCATCGGAACATCCAGATTTGTATTTTCCATGGTTTCCCCAAATCAATCCAGGCGAATGCCGGGATGCTTACTTAAAAAAATGTCATTGCTGAATTCGTTCCCGTTCCTTGTCGCCGGTCCTTTCCCGCCTCTAACCACCTAGACGTTGACGAGGCGTAAAACCATAAAACCATAAACCATAAACAAAAAGTAGATCTGATCGCTTCTGACAATCGTATAAATTTTGTTTAAGTCTTAAAATGAATTTTTTTATCTTCGAACTGTTTACTCTGGATTTTCAAACCAAAATAAAAATTAAACCTGAAAATAGTTATTCGGGTTGTGGATGACAGCGAGATCCACATCCGTTTCGGTCTAAGTGCTTATAAAATCTTTGAAATCAATCACATTTCTTTTTTATTTTGTTCGTCTTGTTATTATCATCCTATTCATAATCATTCATCACTATCATCTTTGTTACGAACTTTTTCGATTTTTGTGGGTCAGTCCTAGCACTTCCTCTTCCAAATACTTGTGTTAATTCTGAAAGCATATTTATCAGCCAGGCACTGAGCGTGCTGGTGTAACGGCTAGCGTTCTGGCCTCGCATTTGGGAGGACGCCGGTTCGAATCCCCGTTCGGGCATCCAGATTTGAGTTTTCCATGGTTTCCCAAATCACTTTAGGCAAATGCCGGGATGCTTCCCTTAAATGGCCATGGCCGAATTCCTTCCCATTCCTTGCCCCCCCATCCTTTCCCGTCTCTAAAGACCTCGCTGTTAAAAGACGTTAAGCAGTAAAAAAAAAAAGGCTTGCTAGGCCGAAGCGCTAGCGGAAATGTTGACTCCTGTCAGCGAAAGGTGTAACTATGAGATAAGTGTATTTTTTGTTTATATAATGTGTACTTAATGAAGCGGAGATTGTGGACCGTTTCTAGCCCCGTTTACCCCCCCCCCCCTACTCCACCCAACCCCCTGATCCACTGTCGTAGCGCCTTAACGCACGCAGCCACACTAGCGAATTTAACATCCTATTATACTGATTAAACTGTGAAATGAAGATTTCGCTTGCGCTTACAAAACTTTTGACCTCACATTTTCAAATTCAGTTATTCGGAGATGACCACGTTGAAATAGCACTCGTGTTGCTTCTGCTTGTTGGCATACTATTAACACCACGGCTGATGCCACGCGGTAAATCAATGAGCGTAACCAAATGTACACACTAAGTCTGGTACGAGCAGTAAGACAATCCCCGTGAACCTGATGCGTCATTCAAGCCTAGAATGTTCTGATTCATGGACCACATTTTGAGGCTGGTTCCAGTGAATGTATGCGTGGTGATGAGAGACCTACCTGTAGCCGCGATGCTTCCAGCAGGAGCGCCCTCTGCCTCCGGCGATGGATGTGACCATTAAGAGGTGGCCGCCGATCGTATCGGCTGCGCACTTCGACTTTCAGATGTGCCCGCTACCACTTTCCGTCTACCTCCAGACAAATGACCGAATCAATATGCGGTCCGACGCGACACTGGTTTCCGCCAACTGTCTCGCTATAGGCATCAGCTCGTACCTTTTACCAGTCCTCAGGCTAACGTTGCTATGCCGCTTAGTGTCATTTTATATGGCGACTGATAAAAGACTCAAAAAATTCAAAACGTTCAAAACAAATACCTGAGAATTATAGCAGTTGCCCCCCTCCCGATACATGACGACTACACGAGTACACCACGACATGGGAATACAAGCTATCACGTACTACATCAAAGACAAATGGAATAATTTCTATCAAAAAGCACACGCATCGCCCTACATATAATCCGAAACCTGGGACAAGACATTTTCATGTACCACTAATGACACTGATTCCAAACTACTCCCACAAAAAAAAAAAAAAAAAAAAAAAAAAAAAAAATACACACAAAAACAGTAAACTTAAAAATAAAAAAAATTGCAGTCACTGGGGTCTATCAATAACATACACGCAAAATGACATACTTATAGCTAACGATATAATAATCTTATATATATATATATATAGACGTGTTTTTCCTATATTTCACTTTTAAGCCACCAACACATAGCACATATCACTGGCGTTTGTGTCAGGAAGTAGCATGGAGTTTCCTATCGTGCACAACGTTGACCGAATGCCGATAGCTGTGGGGATGTGGAAGATATGATGATTAAAGTTGGTCAATGCATGACGTTTTCATATTTCGGCTAAAAATTTGTGTCTCCTTATACTTCTCTTTCCTGCCACAAATACATAGGATAGACCACTGATGTTTGTGTGTGGTAGTAGCAGTGAATCTCCCATCGTGCACTCTGGTGGTTACATGTCGGTAGCTGTGACGTTGTGGGAGATATGGTGGTTGATAGTGGTCGACCTGCGGCACTTTCATATTTCTGACAAAGACGCATTTGTCTTGGTGTATCACTTTTCAGCGAAAACTGTCTATCGCATATCACTGGCGTTTGTGTATGGTAGTAACACAGAGTCACCTTTCGATCACAACGTTGGCCGAATTTCAGTAACTGATGGAGTGTGGGAGATATGGTAGTTGAAAATGGCCGATCAAGGATATTTTCGTATTTCGACCAAAGACATGTGTGTCTGTAAATTTTACTTTGCTGCCTGAACTACATAGAGCAGATGACTGGCGTTTGTGTGTGGTAATAGCATCGAGTCTCCCATCGTGCACTATGGTGGTTAGATGTCGGTAGCTTTCAATCCAAATTCTTTACAAACACGAACGAAGTCGTGGGTACCAGCTAGTTAATAATAATTTCGTTTGGTCGTAATGACCTGGTGATAGTGTTTCTGATGGCAGCGCACTCCACCCCTGTTTTAGCCACCTTAACCTAACTCTTTAGTGTTACCAAGTACATGCAAATACAGTTTAACGTTGAATCCGAACCACGGAAGCGTTCTGGCGTACTTCCCATTACTCAGCAAGCTGTGCCAGAGGTGAAGGTCGGGTTATGGGTGTATAAAAATCCCCGTTGAGACAAGAATTCGGACCGGGGACCTTTCGTTCCCCAATCAAACACAAATCCTAAAAGTTTCCGCTCACCCGCGACAGAAACTTTAGGAAGTAAGCACCTTTACCAGATCGCCTTGTTTTTAAGTATTTGTCAGCTAAGTTCTAAGAAAATCGGATAAGAACTGTGGGTTTGTATAAACAACGTTGACAGAAAATAAGGCGGAAAGTGGTGGGGACTGGGGGAAGGAGAAGAGGGTTTAGGTTTAAGATTCTGTAAATCAAACGTAAACAGTGTTTTTCTATTCCGTCGAAACATCACCTAACGCTACTATAGAAGTTTACACTTCAAAAACACTTTGCTTCTGACTTGACTAAAAAGCCATTCAAACAACAACTATTCAGAAAGAAGTATGAGAACTAAACAGCTATGGAACTACAAACACCTACTAGAGCTTCAGCTGAACCAGATGTGTGATTGTACTTGTCCCCGTCACCATTGCTTCTGATAATCGAAGGAGGCCGATCTAATACTAACTTGACATTTAATGTATTGAAAACAAGTACAACCCTACCTTTTACGCAGACTCCGCAATTCCTCCATTGCGATAATAGTTTTTCAGTTCCTTCTTCATAAAATTTTGTTGTACGTATCCGTAACCATTTGATCTCGAAGTCTTGTGCGTCTTCGCGGCTGAAAGATTTATTTCCATGTAATTATTTTACGAGAGTTCAAAACAAATGATAGCCACATGGACTATAGCGTGAATGTTTCGAAGCTGTCTAGTGTAATTCTTCAAATTTCGATTGCATGGCAACTGCATTACGAAACCGAGTGTAATCATTGAAAAGCATAATGTTGCGGGCAGTAACCTTGCATCTTTTAGACCGACCGGTATTTTTTCCCAAGAGTTCACAGCAGTAAATCGACGTACCAAACACTTATAGCACATATAAATACAATCATGAGAACATCGACTTAACCGGATCTGCTTCATCTTACTGTTCTCATTGCATACGACTCAACTTTTGGTTTCACGATGATAGTAGCACTGCAAGTGAGAATGTACATCAAATGTCAATCGGTTTGTGACGGAAGAGAACCAGAGGAGAAGAAATTTCAAACCTTACAGGCTTTGATAAACATTACGCATTTTTGGCACCTTGAAATGATTTTGGGTAAATGTAACTTGTTTTCACTGGTTC